>JARQOC010000004.1:387821293-389021293 GCA_033576535.1 Allobates femoralis
ACACGGTCACAGAGTATGGGCATCTGTGATTATCTGCTGGAGTAAGCTGAAACCAGCCCATACATTCTACCATACTAGAATGTATGAGATTTATGGTAACAGAGTTTGGGAGCGCTGGAACAGCAAACTATTTAGAAAGGAGTTTGAAGGTTACAAACTTCTTTATTAAAATTATATACACCATGACGCATTTCCACAGTGAACAGCCGTCTTCATCAGGTGAATTTACATTATGCTCTTTAAAGGGACACTGTCACCAGGTTTTTGCCATCTCATCTGAAAGCAGCATAATGTAGAGACAGAGACCCTGATTCCAGCGATATGTCACTTACTTAGCTGCTCAGTGTAGTTTCCATAAAATCACTGTTCAATCAGTTGGAGATTAACATTGTAGGACTAATCAAATAGTCCAACATAGTCATTTACTGCTAAACCTGAAGCAGAGAAAATAGTAATTTTAGCAAAGTGACAGCAAGCAGCTCAGTAAGTGACACATCGCTGGAATCAGGGTCTCTGTCTCTATATTATGCTGCTGTCAGATGGGATGGCAAAAACCTGGTGACAGTGTCCCTTTAAGAGGACACATTAAATACATTTCACATCCAATCAGTGTTTAACAATTTAGTGACCTTACTTAAGGCTGCGTTCACACATTGCGTATTTTTGCGCGCTGTTTTGAGCGCGCTTTTCAAAACACGCAATGTGCTTTTTGTCAGCTGGCAAAGTGAATGGGAAATTCACTTTGCCGTGCAAACAGTGCGTAAAAATACGCCCACGCTTTTATGGGAAAAAGCGCCTGCGAAAAAAGAATGACCCTGTCAATTCTTTACGCAGCAGCGCAGGCGTTTTTTTTTAAGGGCGGGTGCTGCTGCATCTGACATCACAGAGGGGAGGAAGAATCCTGCTTCCTTCTCCCATGTGTGACACCTGTGACCCCCCATTTGATTTTGCAGTGTATTAATGTACACTGCAAAATCAAAGTTAAATAAAGGCAAATGTATTAAAAATAATAAAGAATTAAATACTTACCTCTCCGACGGGTGTTCCGCTCTACCAGAGATGTAGCTGAGCTGTGCACCCGGGCGTGTGAAAGTTCATGTGAGTTCATGCAGGCAAGCATGAACTTACATGAACCTTGACAGCATCGTTACTTCAAATAAACAGCTGACCAGAATCAGCTGTTCATTTGAAACTATCGGCAGGAAAGCTGTCAGTGAGAAGACTTCACCACCGGATTTCTTCCTCGGTTCTGCGCTCCCCGCTGCCTGACAGCCCGATCCTCCACTACCCCTGCCGCCTCCCCACCTCATCCTAAATTAGGATCGGATGGGGAGCGCAGCTCCAGGGAGCAGGAAGGGGCAGGAGGGAGCGGAGATCGCAGAACAGAAGGAGACAGCCGACTGTGAAGTCTTCTCACCGCCGGCTTTCCCGCCTGGGTCCTTCGCTCCCCGCTGATCACTCCCCGCCCGCTTCTAACTCATGATCGGGTGGGGAGGCGGCGGGGGTAGTGGAGGATCGGGCTGTCAGGCAGGTAGGGAGCTTAATGATTCTTTAAAACCTGGCTGCTTTTTACCGCCGGCTTTTAAACAATCATGTGGGCCATTGCAGCCTTTTCCTCTGCCGCCAGTCCTCTTTATAGGGTCCATCAGCTGAGGAATTACTCGCATTTCCCATTGACTTACATGGTACTCGTTACTTAGCGAGTAATCGCAAGGAAACTCGCAGAGTAACAAGTAGCCCGAGTACCGTACTATTCGGCGAGTACCGAATAGTGACGAGTATACTCGCTTATCCCTAATAAAAACTAAAAATGAAAAGCTAATAACAATGAATTTTCAATTGCCATTCAATTCCACTTGGATCTGTATCTCTCATAAACTACTATATGTGATTTCACATCAGTGACCTATGCTTAGTGCTTTTATTTATTTATTTGCGCACATTCTCAATGGTCAAATTCAGACCTTCCGGATATAGTGTCCCCAATTTAAATATCCAATCCCTTTCCTTTTTAAATAGACTATTAAAACGGTCCTTTACAGTGTCTGGAATTTTATCGATTATCAATAACTGCAGGAGTCTTGGATCTTTGTGATGTATCATGCACATATGTTTCGAAACACTATGTAACATGTATCCATTGCTAATAATGGACCTATGTTTATTTAATCTGGCGTGCATTTTTTGCAATGTACGTCCCACGTATTGAATTCCACAGACACACCGTAACATATAAATTACATAAGTAGAGTGGCAATCGACTCTACAGTTAATATTACATTTCTCCCTTGTTGTTTGTGAGCTGAAGGTTGTAGCTCCATCTACTATAGTACTACAACATAGACAGCCATTTCCCTCCTGGTTGTAGTCTAAATTTTTATTTTTAATGAAGTGTCACTCAGTGAGACCAAACTCCGGAGATTCCGATTTCTCCTATATGTTATTTTTGGATTATTGGGTATAAGTTTTGAGAGAATGTGGTCACCTTATAAAATAAAGTAATGACGTTTAAGTAATTTTTGAATGCTTGCACAAGTCTTACTAAAGGTAGTTATCAACCGCCACTCACTGTGTTTCACTTTTGTATTATCTAATTTCCTCTCCAAGATTTTTGTTACACAGGATTCTTGTGTCAAGGATGCCGTTTTCAAATAAGCATCTTTTATTAATTTTTTCGGAACCCTTTTTCCAAAAATCTGTTTAGAGAATTCTTGCTTCCCTCAAAAAATCCTCATTCTCCAAACAGTTCTTTCGGATTCGCCAATATTGGCCATACGGAATGTTTTTTAACCATCTGGGCAGGTGTCCACTGTCAAACTCATTGTAACTATTTACATCTTCCGGTTTAAAATGAAACTAAATTTAAAATTTGTCTCCTATAAATACAATAATGTATAGGCTTATTGCAGATTTCTCGAACAGGCAATCACAGACGCCCATTCTGTGTGACAGCGTCTATGATTGGCTGTCCTGCTTTCTGCAGGGAATATCCTGGCAGATAATGAGCGGCCAGGAAGTAGACATGGCGGGACAATGGGATGGCAGGCCGCAGGCCGCGGGACCCGGTAAGTATCATGATAATGTTTATTAATCATGTGCTTTGTTTTGCACCCCTCCACCCCCAGACTCAAACTGTAACACAGATTTACCAGGGAAATCTGTGTTTGGGATCTGTGCACGAACACAAGTTTTTCGGTTCGGACCCCAAACTTTACATCCCCCACAAACGCAAAGTTGAGATGCTCAGCGGTGTCATCATTTGTGGGTAAAAACACCCCCATCAGACACACGCCCGTTCATCCCAACATCCACGTACAGGAACTCATAGTTGGCATTCACGAGGGCCATGAGGACCACACTGAAGAACCCTTTATAGTTATAATAAAAGCACCCGGTGTTAGGGTGTTGTGTGATCCTCACATGCTTGCCGTCCAATGCCCCCCCACAGTTTGGGAATTGCCACCTCTCCTGGAAGCCAGTGGCAACTTCCAACCATGCTGCAGGTGTTTCTGGAAAGCGCATATAGGATGCCAGCAGACACCTCACACGTCTCGGGGATTAGGCGGCTCAGCAGTGGGCGTGAGACAGCAGCAGCATACTGCTGGTCAGTCATCATGTGCCCTGTTGCCAAGAAACGCTGAGTCACAGCCAACCGCTCCTCAGGTGGCACAGCTTGACGCATCACAGTGTCCTAATGCAAAATATGTGGGCGCACCAAGTCCAAAAGGAATTTGAAGGAGTCCTCTGACATACGGAGATAGCTCTGGAAATCATGCGGATTCCTGTCCTCCAGCTGACGGACTAGCAGAATGTGACTCAGGTTGTCCCTCAGGTTGTGCAGGAACCAATCCCGAGCCCACACACGCCTTCGTCTACGCCTCCGCAGTCTCTCCGCCCTCTCATCCCTTGTCAAGGCCTCCTCCCACAATGCTGCACCCCACAACAAGCATGTGTTCCAATTCCATTCTGTGATCAGTAGCCTGCAAGGTGTCTTGATATCTAAAGATAAACACAGTGTTAAGGACATGTTCCAAAGTATTGCCAAAATTACATGAAGTATGCCATGTGCGTATGTAACTGTCAAACAAATGTCAATAATTGGTCACCTTTGTCTCTCATGTGTCCACCCACAATAAACCTGGCACTGTTGTGCTCACAAGTAACTACCTTGTGTCTGTGTAGTCAACCCCTATCTGACATATAGTAGCCATCCTAATCCTTTTTATGTTTGTAGAAGAATTTAACATACGGAATGTTTGTCGGCCTACCATACCGGGCACATTATACTGAAGCTGCAATATCTGCCACTATAAAGGGATGCAATGTCCTTATTATGTATCAATAGGACAGAGCCAACATAACACATGACCAGAGGGGTCTGTTGAAAGATCCCTGTGCCCCAGCATATACATGTATTTTGCAGATTTATTATGTAACTTTTGGCTCCCTTGATTGCACATATAATTGTGTTCTCCAAACATTGCTATGAGTCCACATCCCATAAGTATCTTCTTTACTTATATTGCCCTGTCTGCACATTGTTGTGGCAAATTTTGCTTGCACAAACAAATAAAATTAAGGTACATTAGCTATGACAAACCTGCAGTGTCGTAGCAGTCAGACACTTCACAATACGCAGCACACACTGAATGTGGTCTTTAGCACTGGCCAAAACGATGAAGCTGTGGGGGACAAGGCATTAGAGGGGCAACAATACAAATTTAACATGTCTACATACAGTTGGGGCAAAAATTTAAAGAGTGGTGCACATGCCTACGTACTGTATGTATGGATGCTGGGAAGATGAGCCAACAGTAGTGGTCAATAAGGGCTCCTGTATGTAACCCAAGACCCTTGCTGAGTAAAATGTGACTGTAAGCAGGACAGATATAGATTGTGAGTTACATTAAAATGGACACAATTTGCAGCTGCATGTGAGAATGCATTTGCATGACCGGAAAGAGTCGCAAACGTGTCCTGTTCAACAATGCATTAAAAGTGTCACTACTGCGTGGCGAAATTCTTACATGAAGGTCCTGATTAAGGCAACATGTGGCAAGTGTGGTGGGGATATGGGAACTAGGGCTCTGGCTGAAATGGCAGCAGGTTGTACAGTTGTGCAGCTCTTCTGAGAAGTGGGACAAAAGGCCAGAATATACTTTTGTTGAAATGGTGCATTAGCGTAAGATACCAATGTTAACATAAACTCTTTCTATATGCCGCCACAGTATCGTAATGTTGGCCTACTACGTACCTCCTCAATGTTTGCATGGAACTCAGACGACGCAGGTGCATCGGGGATGTTAAATGTTATAACCAGCCAATGATCACGCAGCAGCGTTATTTTCACAATCCGCCTAGTCACTGGCACCGCTCACTACTGTGGCTTGCGAACTCACCTGCATGGTGATTGATTAGAGTCTTTACAAAGCTGGCTGGGACACCTGCACTATGTTGCTTTTTTTTTATCAAGAGCAAACAGCGCTAGTGAGCCCTCTCCTGTGTGTACAGAGTGTGACGGTAGGTTTTTAGTGCTGATTCTTGGTCTTCATCTGTGGGGTATTCTTTACATCATGTGCTTCTTCTCTCCAAAACCATATGTGACTGCGTGTTTGCACATTTTGTTCTGAACTCCTGTAATAATGTGGTTAGGACATGTGTGCACAATAATAACTATCACCACAATGTGGTCGAGTTAAGTAATGTGCAATCCCACAGTGACATCACATTTGATGTGCAGGCCCCACTGGTTTTTAATTCTTGTAAACATTTGTGCATTTTTGCCCAGCACTGGTGTCCACAATCTTCATCACGCAATATGTGTTTTTGAGGTATGTTTACTTTCCTGTGTGTGAGGACTTTAGGATATTCCTCATATCTTCTGGGGTCTTCATTAGTACATTTCCTAAAATACTTTGTAGTTCATACTGAATATTGTGCCACATTACTCGTATGGCAGCAGACACGTGTACCTTTACTGCATGCTTAAGCTAATACAGCTGTTTTGTTGAATTTGTTTTGAAATGCCATTGCCAAGTCATCAAACAGAACAGGGCTCCTGCATCAAAAGCAACATACATCTAACATCTATATGTCTTGGTGACATAGTGTTTGTTGCTGTTTCAGATGGCAGACGATCATGACTTCATTCGGGCATTTATTGCTCTCTATGAGGAGAAGGAGTATCTGTGGCGGACCACATCACCTGACTATAGAAACAGGACGGTGAAGGGAGAGGCCTATGGAGAGCTGCTCACCCTCTCCCAGCGCATGCTGCCTGGTGAGGGGTTGGATTTGAAATTTGTGAAGACCAAAATCAAAAGCCTGCGGACAGTGTTCAAAAAGGAGCATGATAAACTGATGGAGCGCCGATCCGGGATGGGAATGGAGGAGGTGAGACCACCACAGCTGTAGTACTATAACCTCCTCCTGTTCACCCTGGACCAAGGCCGCCCTTTGAGGACACTGTCCAGCAAGCGGTGTTCACAACTCTCCTCGGCCACTCCCCAAGCCACGGCTCCGCCACAAGAGGTACGTCTGACTTTTGTATAGCTTTATCCCAGGAGAAGGGTGTTGGGATTCACTGGTGGTGTTTGCTATTTGGTGACCCAAACATTATGTTGCCCTTCACAAATTACACACTATGTACTGGTGCAGACACAAAGGCGTTGGTGAGCTGTAATTTTAGCACTTGTAATTAAACATATGGATGACCACACAGTTGATTGATGTGAGTACAGTCATAACTGTGTAATCATCGACATTTTCGAATGTGTGGCCTACAGCTTGACACACGTTTCTACAGCCTTGCTACATGGTTTCTTCCCCAAGATGGTGTTGGGTGTGTAATTGTCAAGAGATGTATGTGTGTTCTTACACATGTTGTTTTTAACTTTCCAGGATACTCCTGACCTTGCAGAGAGCCAGGCGGCCAAACCCATTGACGAGATTCTCCCATCACCATCTGCGGAGGAGGTGTTGGGAGATGCCAGTGCTGGGGATCCTAACCCTGCACGCAGTGTGCCCCAATGAAGGAGAGGCCCCCCAGCTCAAACAACAACTGAGCTGGGAAGTTGGGCCTCAAGGGTTCTCACCCACCAAGAGAACCAACCCAGCACTGCCATCGGCCATCTTGTTAGTGAGCGGCTGGCTAGGCTCAACAGGGAGACAAGGTCGGCTGTGGAGAGGGTCATCCACCAGGCCCTTGACGCAGCCGATGATGGGACCCTCAGCTCCTGGAACATCCCTCCTCTCGTACCATACCAGACCGCAGGGTCCCCGTACCCAAGGGAGGGTAGATCTAGGGCCGGACAAAGTCATGATCGTGGAAGGGGGCCTCGAACACCATACCTCCGGCATCGCCCCAACCCTCATCCATTTGAGGACAATGAGGAGGCTGGGCCCTCCCATCACAGGGAACATTTTGAAGGTGGTAGTAGGGCTCACTACCGATACTAATTAAACATGGATGTAGTCATATACCATTGTGGCAGTGTGCCATCTTTTTTGTTAATTATGTAGCAGCACGTCCAATCTATGTTAATGGCACTCCAACATACACTGTGTACATATATGTGTTGGTATTTTAGCTTTTGTGGGTAGGTCCTATCAGCATATTGATGGGTGTATGATGGGCTGTTACTATTTATGGGCAACATCGTATTGGGCCCCAGAAGACATTGTGGACAGTGTACCATTGTAGAGATGTGTGTTACTGTATGTACTCTCACAGAAATGGTACCTTTACACGCCGCTACTGGATGGTGGCAACAACCGGGTGCTTCACGTGCACGAGCACGCACAAACGGTTGCCAACTGTAAATGCACCACCTTTACACGCCGCAACAAGGTGCGCTACGGTAGGTTACATCTATCTCTGGATACACCGCCGGGTGTCTCAAGTTACCTTCTGCAGAGCACCTCACCTCATTTACACACCGCTACAACAAGCTAATATGGGCGGTCCTGGTGCAGCATGGACATCACATAGGCGTGCCACAATTGTGGATTAAGAGACGTTCGTACGCTGATAGGACAAAGCAATAGCATGATTGGCCAGGCAGCGCAGGAGGCTGACTAATACATGACGCTCGAGCAATTGTGTAGTGTGACTGGTCAGCTCCTTAAATATGCCTCCCTATGTAGCGACTACCAATCGTAACGCAGGAGCTTCCTCCAATAATCGCTGAAGGGGGCGGTATCCCGGAGCCTGTGTCACACCCCAGGTACATACCAGGTACATAGCATGGTGTCGAAACAACCCTTCTGTTCCTTCTTTACACGCCGATACAGGTCGCTACCATCGGCTGGGTAACCACCTGTTTTAGGGCAGTGCTCGGAAACAGGTGCCGCCACTGGGGGGTGGCTACAACCGTCTTCACACGCCGCTACCTCGGGTTGAATTGGCGGTGCAAGATACATTTCTCTCATGTACCCGGTTGTTGCCACCATCCAGTAGCGGCGTGTAAAGGTACCAATAATGTTACCACCACTCACACATTTAGTTGGTGACTCCGTCCTGCGCTTGTGTCTTTCAAACATCCCTTTAAGTATATTTGTGTGTAATCACAACATTTATACATTTTCCCTCACCTAACATATGTCCTTTTCCTATCTTGAGATGCCAAACATATTTTGGGCCTAATACTGTGTTAAATAAATAGAGTTGCAACAATATTTTGTCTTGAGCAAAAAACATCTTTTTCTTTGTTTTTTTTTTTTAGATATTTGTAGTTTTTTGTTTTTGGTTGCCCTTTTTTTGACCAACAAAAACCAAGTTGGTTGATGCATAACAATGGCCCATTGTAGAGTCACAACAGTAAATCCGGCCAAACATTGGCCAACATGTGAAAAGTTCACATTTTCAATCCAGAAAAAGATAATAACGACATTAAAAAACAGTCATTACTGCGGGAAGCAGCCTGGCTTTCAGGCCCCCCAGTGATACCCTGTTCCGGTAGGAAGTGGCCAATTATCTGTCCCAAATAATCCAGTTTTGCCACCGCCTCTTGATGGGCCACTACCAGGTCCTGCATGGTTGGTCCACCTAGAGAGTAGTGAGAAATTCAACATCAACAACATGGCTACCCCAAAAAACATGTGTCTCTAGTTAAGGGAGGTAACTTACCTGTGGGCTGTGGGTCCACAATTTGGAGGGGTGGTGAAGGTGAGCGGCTTATTGCCCAGTCTGCCTCATGGAGTCTGGCATCTGTAACAATACAATCAGATGTGTTGGTGACAGATATGACAAAAGGAATTTTTGGAAAAATACCTTTTTTACATAAAAAATAAAAACATTGCACAGGAGTGATGAGGTATATTGACATGACACACACCTTCATTGCCCTGCATGGCCTCTTCAGGGGACCACTGTCCAGAAGGGCTTCCACTGGAGAGCCCTTGTTCCCATCGTGGGGTTGGTTGCGCTCTTGGTGTCCCTTGAGAGGCTGATGTGATGGGACTCCCGGGGGGGCTTGGCCCTGGTGTCCATGGTGGGCTACCTGGTGTTGTTTGTGCTGGGGATCCTGTTGGGCTGGTTGGTGGTGTTTGTGCTGGGGATCCTGTTGGGCTGGTGGTGTTTGTGCTGGGGATCCTGTTGGGCTGGCTGGTGGTGTTTGTGCTGGGGATTCTGTTGGGCTGGCTGGTGGTGTTTGTGCTGGGGATCCTGGTGGGCTGGCTGGTGGGCAGATATCTGCGGCAGAAGGGGCCTCAGGGCTTCTGTTGAGCAGACATTACATTTGGTCACATTTCCAAACTGTACACACGTTTGCACATATGAACATGTTATGTTTGGCCGTTCATTGGTAATGTATGGGATAATGAACATAATGGCAGGATAGGGCAACATTACCTCATATGTGTGTGTGATCTGCACATCCCAACATGTGGGTCCAAAAGGTATCACTGTTGCCACCATGCAGAACACATTGGCTTATAGTGCTGCACATGCAAGGTTGTGGGAGACACATAATTTAAAAATTAATAGTACTGTGTGTCAGCTTAAATACAGTTGACCCACACATAGCCACTAGTGATGAGCGAGCATGCTCGCCACTACTCGGTACTCGCACGAGTATCACTGTACTCGGGCTACTCGGCGAGCACCGAGTAATCTCGCGATACTCGTGCTGTGCTCGTGGTCGTCATCTCTGCATGTTGGCGCTCTTTTGAGAGCCAGCCCACGTGCAGGGATTGGCTGGCAGACCACTGCAATGCCACAGCCCTGTTAGTTGTGGCATAGCAGTGATTGGCCGCCCTGCACAGCATGACCGAGCCTTTATAACTCCCGGCGCGCTGTGCTCGGCACACAGCCATCCAGACAGTCAGTGTAGGGAGAGTGTCTGCTGCTGCTTAGGGACAGATTTGCGGCCCTTACAGGTAGATCCGGAGCAGGGCTGCAAACTGCTGCTGACCACAACAGTCCTTCTCAGGACTAATCTAGGAGGATATAGGCAGGGTGATCCAGATCGGAGTCCAAGCTTTCCAGTGACCAGAATAGTCCTTCTCAGGACTAATCTAGGAGGATATAGGCAGAGTGATACAGATCGGAATCAAAGCTTTTCTGTGACCATTAGAGTCACCACACTCTTGAACTTACTACCTTAATACAGGTTAGGGACTAAAATCTTCTCCTGAAACCATTACAGTCACCAGACAGGTCTACGTACTACCTTAATACAGGTTAGGGACTAAAATCCTCTCCTGACACCATTACAGTCACCAGACTGGTGTACGTACTACCTTAATACAGGTTAGGGACTAAAATCCTCTCCTGACACCATTACAGTCACCAGACTGTTGTACGTCATACCTTGATACAGGTTAGGGACTAAAATCCTCTCCTGAAACCATTACAGTCACCAGACTGGTGTACGTCATACCTTGATACAGGTTAGGGACTAAAATCCTCTCCTGAAACCATTACAGTCACCAGACTGGTGTACGTACTACCTTAATACAGGTTAGGGACTAAAATCCTCTCCTGACACCATTACAGTCACCAGACTGGTGTACGTACTACCTTAATACAGGTTAGGGACTAAAATCCTCTCCTGACACCATTACAGTCACCAGACTGGTGTACGTCATACCTTGATACAGGTTAGGGACTAAAATCCTCTCCTGAAACCATTACAGTCACCAGACTGTGTACATACTACCTTAATACAGGTTAGGGACTAAAATCCTCTCCTGAAACCATTACAGTCACCAGACTGGTGTACGTCATACCTTGATACAGGTTAGGGACTAAAATCCTCTCCTGAAACCATTACAGTCACCAGACTGGTGTACGTCATACCTTGATACAGGTTAGGGACTAAAATCCTCTCCTGAAACCATTACAGTCACCAGACTGGTGTACGTCATACCTTGATACAGGTTAGGGAACTAAAATCCTAATCTCTTGTGATCTGAACAGTCACCAGACTGGTGTACGTCATGCCTTGATACAGGTTAGGGAACTAAAATCCTAATCTCTTGTGATCTCAACAGTCACTAGACTGGTGTACGTCATACCTTGATACAGGTTAGGGACTAAAATCCTCTCCTGAAACCATTACAGTCACCAGACTGGTGTACGTCATACCTTGATACAGGTTAGGGACTAAAATCCTCTCCTTAAACCATTACAGTCACCAGACTGGTGTACGTACTACCTTAATACAGGTTAGGGACTAAAATCCTCTCCTGAAACCATTACAGTCACCAGACTGGTGTACGTCATACCTTGATACAGGTTAGGGACTAAAATCCTCTCCTGAAACCATTACAGTCACCAGACAGGTGTACGTACTACCTTAATACAGGGTAGGGACTAAAATCCTCTCCTGACACCATTACAGTCACCAGACTGGTGTACGTCATACCTTGATACAGGTTAGGGACTAAAATCCTCTCCTGAAACCATTACAGTCACCAGACTGGTGTACGTCATACCTTGATACAGGTTAGGGAACTAAAATCCTAATCTCTTGTGATCTGAACAGTCACAAGACTGGTGTACGTCATACCTTGATACAGGTTAGGGACTAAAATCCTCTCCTAAAACCATTCAAGTCACCAGACTGGTGTACGTCATACCTTGATACAGGTTAGGGACTAAATCCTCTCCTAAAACCATTCAAGTCACCAGACTGTTGTACGTCATACCTTGATACAGGTTAGGGACTAAAATCCTCTCCTGAAACCATTACAGTCACCAGACTGTTGTACGTCATACCTTGATACAGGTTAGGGACTAAAATCCTCTCCTGAAACCATTACAGTCACCAGACTGGTGTACGTCATACCTTGATACAGGTTAGGGAACTAAAATCCTAATCTCTTGTGATCTGAACAGTCACCAGACTGGTGTACGTCATACCTTGATACAGGTTAGGGACTAAAATCCTCTCCTGAAACCATTACAGTCACCAGACTGTTGTACGTCATACTTTGATACAGGTTAGGGACTAAAATCCTCTCCTAAAACCATTCAAGTCACCAGACTGGTGTACGTCTTACCTTGATACAGGTTAGGGACTAAAATCCTCTTCTGTGACTGTTGTCGCTGTATACAAGCATAATGCGCAAGGGCGTTGGCAAGGAACAAGGAGGTGAACGTGATGGTGGTGCAGGCAGAGGCCGAGGTCGTGTGCAATCACAAATTTCGCAACAAGAAAGTGGCACATCTACTCGCTCACACGTCCTGTCCCAAATTGTTGGGGCCCGCTGCAGTACAACGCTCTTGAACCAACACCAGTGTCAACAGCTTGTTACTTGGATAGCGGATAATGCTTCAAGTCTGATTGGCACCTCCACAAACACCCTGTCTTCCACACGGTCAAGTGTCAGTGGCCGTGATACTGCACCGCACATTTCCCAACCTGATCCTCCTTCCTACCAACAGGCCGAGTACACGTCCACGGACATTACTGATCCCACACTTGGACACTCGGAAGTCCAGAAGTGTGTACCCATGGGTCAGTGGAGATACATGGCAAATTCCCATTACAAAATTTAAATTCAGTTGTCATTTGTTGGTGGTGTGGTGAAGTCTGGCCCAATCCAACCCTTGTTCATCTTGATCTGAGTCAGCCTGTCAGCATTTTCAGTTGACAGGCGGTTGCGTTTATCAGTAATGATTCCACCTGCGGCACTGAAAACACGCTCTGACAAAACGCTAGCGGCAGTGCAGGCCAGGACTTCCAAGGCATAGAGAGCCAATTCATGCCACGTGTCCAGCTTGGAGACCCAATAATTGTAAGGCACAGAGGAATCTCGCAGTACAGTTGTTCGATCGGCAAGGTACTCCTTCAGCATCTGGCCAAACTTAGCATTTCTTGTGTCACTACCCCGCACCTCAGGGGCTGTGGTACGTGAGGGGCTGAGAAAACTGTCCCACCTCGTAAAGACTGTTCCCCTACCTTTGGCGGATTGGACTTGTGCCCCTCTCGGCCGTACACCTTGGTTGTCCACCGATTCCTGACCTATACCGCTAGCGTTTTGTGAGGGGAATGATTTGCCTACTTCCGTGACTATGGCCTTCTGGAACTGCTGCATTTTGGCTGACCTCTCCGCCTCAGGAATGACAGACATAAAGTTCTCCTTGTAGCGTGGGTCTAACAGTGTTGCCAACCAGTACAGATTGTCGGCCAAGATGTTCTGAACGCGAGGGTCACGAGACAGGCAGCTTACCATAAAGTCAGCCATGTGCGCCAGACTCTTAACAGCCATCACTTTAGTATCCAGACCAACACGATGACTAAACATGCTGTCCTCCTCCTCCTCCTCCTCCTCCTCATCTCCCCTGTCCTCTGGCCAGCCACGCTGAATCGAGGGTATGAGTGGTGTGCATGTCATATCCTCAATTTGGCCAGAGAGTTGCTCCATGTCTTCATCCTCCTCCTCCTCGTCATAGTCCTCCACTGCACGTTGTGATGAGATGCGGCTGGACTGTGTGTTTTCACCCACACCCACTACTGTTTCTTGCTCCAAGTCATCGCGCTCGGCCTGCAATGCATCCTCTTTTTTTTTAGCAGAGACCGTTTTAGAAGGCAGAGTAGTGGTATGGTGACGCTAATAATGGCGTATCGCCGCTCACCATCTAGGTGGAGTCCTCAAAGTTTTGGAGGACGGTACATAGGTCGAACATCCATCTCCACTCCTCAGGTGTTATGTGTGGAGTTTGAACCATTTCCCGACGGCTTAGGTGATGCAGGTAGTCAACAACTGCCCTCTTCTGCTCACATATCCTGACCAACATGTGCAGAGTTGAATTCCAACGCGTGGGGACATCACACACCAGTCTGTGGGCCGTAAGACGCTAACGGCGCTGAAATCCGCCAAGGCCGGCTGAAGCAGCAGGTGACTTGCGAAAATGTGCAGACAGACGGCGAACTTTTACCAGCAGTTCAGACAGCTCTGGGTATGACTTTAGAAACCTCTGAACCACCAGGTTGAGCACGTGGGCCACGCATGGAACATGCGTCAGCTGGCCTCGCCTCAAAGCTGCCACCAGGTTCTGGCCATTGTCACACACGACCTTTCCTGGCTTTAGGTTCAGAGGTGTGAGCCAGTGATCTGCCCGCTGTTTCAGAGCTGTCCACACCTCTTCTGCATTGTGGGGTTTGTCACCTATGCAGACTAGCTTCAGCACAGCCTGTTGCCGCTTCGCAGAGGCAGTGCTGCAGTGCTTCCAGCTTGGGACTGGTGTGGAGGGTACAGTGGATGAGGATGCGCAGGAGGAGGAGACTGAAGAGCATGACATTCCGGAGCTGTAGAGTGTCGGTGAAACCCTGACAGAGGTAGGGCCTGCTATCCTTGGTGTGGGAAGGACGTGTTCCGTCCCTCGCTCAGACTGTGTCACAGCCTCCACAATATTAACCCAGTGTTTTGTCAAGGAGATGTAGCGGCCTTGCCCACAAGCACTTGTCCACGTGTCTGTGGTTATACACTTCAGCCCCTGACCTTACCCCTGCGGTATTAAAGAACAGCAATGACTGTCTAGCTGCAGTTTCCAATATCATGTCCACTCTCTATTTGAAACTAAACCTTTCCAAAACTGAACTTCTTCTGCTCCCCCCATCCACTAACCTCCCTAAATCGGACATCTCTCTCTCAGTTTGTGGCACCACGATAACGCCTAGGCAGCAGGCTCGTTGTCTGGGTGTTATGTTTGACACCGATCTCTCCTTCTCCTCCCACACACAATGTCTCGTCCGCTCATGTCGCTTACACCTGAAGAATATCTCCAGAGTCCGTCCCTTTCTCACCCTGTAAACAACAAAAACCCTCACCGTGGCCCTAATCCATTCCCGCCTTGACTATTGCAATTCTCTATTAAGCGGGCTCCCCCTCACCAGAGTTTCTCCTCTCCAGTCCATCCTTAACGCAGCAGCCAGGATCACCCATCTGGCCAATCGTTACTCAGATGCCTCTGCTCTGTGCCAGTCATTGCACTGGCTGCCCGTATACTACAGGATCAAATTCAAATTGCTTCTTCTCACCCACAAATTTCTTCACAGTGCAGCACCCCTCTACCTCTCCTCCCTCATCTCTGTCTATCACCCCACTCGTGCTCTATGTTCCCCAAATGACCTTCGACTGACATCTGTAATAATCCGATCCTCCCACTCCCGGCTCCAAGACTTCTCCAGAGCTGCACCAAACCTCTGGAATGCTTTACCCCAAGAAATCAGGACTATCCACAACTTGCATGGCTTCAGACGATCCCTAAAAACGCATCTTTTTAAGGCGGCCTATCATACTCCCTAATAGAAGTCCTTTGTACTGTAGATAGTGAATGGGCTATCCCTCTGGACATTACTCTTCTACAAACTCCACCAAACCAAAAAGGTCTACACAGACTGTATAATGACCATCCATGTAAGCTTAGTTCTATGCCCCATTTCCTCAAGATGCCTGGACCATCAGTGCAATAAGCCCCTATAAATTGTGCAACCCCTATCCCGTTGTAGATTGTAAGCTCTTTTGAGCAGGGTCACCTTCATTTCTTGCTTTATTTTTTGTATTTTCTTTTTTACATTGATTCTATGCCTATTGTTTTGTATCCAATTATTGTACTGTATTTGTTCTCTACTGTAATTACTTACTGTATTATATTTTCTGTACTCTAACCCTACATTGTAAAGCGCTGCGTAATATGTTGGCGCTATATAAATAAAGCTGTATTATTATTATTATTATTAGGTGGACTTTGGCTGAAACAGCGTTGTTCAGGGCACGTGTGATGCTGTTGGACACGTGGTTATGCAATGCGGGGACGGCACATCTGGAGAAATAGTGGCGGCTGGGGACCGAGTAACGTGGGACAGCAGCCACCATCAGGTCACGGAATGCTTCCGTCTCCACCAGCCGGAAAGGCAACATTTGTAGCGCTATGAGTCGAGAAATGTGATCATTCAGGACTGTGGCATGTGGGGCGTTGGCAGCGTATTTGCGCCTGCGTTCAAATGTTTGCTGAATGGATAATTGAACGCTGCGCTGGGACAAGGACGTGCTTGATGGTGGTGTAATTTGTGCGTGGGCAACTTCAGGTGCAGGGCCGGAGGCTTGTTCGCGGCCAGCATGGACAGGGGATTGGCTCGCACGCACAACAGGCGAAGACGTAGCAGTGACAAGCACCGCTCCTCGACTCTGTTGTACTTCCCACAAAGTCTGGTGCTTGGCTGACATGTGCCTGATCATGCTGGTGGTGGTCAGGCTGCTACTTTTCGTACCCCTGCTGATGCTGGCATGGCAGGTGTTGCAAATGGCCTTTTTAGAGTCATCTGGAGCCAACTGAAAATACTGCCAGACTCGGGAAGACCTAACATTTGCACAGGCACCTTGTGTCGTGTTGTTGTTCCGGGGAACGGTTGCCTGCCTTCTGCCTGCGTACCCGACCCTGCTTCGTACTGCCTGTTGAGATGCTACGCCTCCCTCCCCCTGTGCACTGCTGTCCTCGCTCTGCATATACTCCTGCCAGGTTGGGTCAGCTACTGGATCATCCACCACGTCGTCTTCCTATTCCTTGGCTAATCGCTGGACTGCTCCTCCTTCTCCTCATGTGCCACCATGATGACCGTTACAATAGTTTGGCTGTTGTTTCAGGTATACCCCCAGTGGTAAATTTTTACGCCCATTCTTTTTGAATGGGCATTACAAAGACAGGATACCCGCATCTTTTCAATGTGAAAAATGTTTTGAGGCCCACGTGCACGTCTCTATCCAGGGACAATGAGGAGCCTCCCAATTTTTGGCTGCCCTGGCCAAAGGCCTAAACTACAATACACCCACTTGAGGGTTACAGGCCCTCCTGCACGTCTCTATCCAGGGACAAAGAGGAGCCTCCCAATTTTTGGCTGCCCTGACCAAAGGGCTATACTACAATACACCCACTTGAGGGTTACAGGCCCTCCTGCACGTCTCTATCCAGGGACAAAGAGGAGCCTCCCAATTTTTGGCTGCCCTGACCAAAGGGCTATACTACAATACACCCACTTGAGGGTTACAGGCCCTCCTGCACGTCTCTATCCAGGGACAAAGAGGAGCCTCCCAATTTTTGGCTGCCCTGACCAAAGGGCTATACTACAATACACCCACTTGAGGGTTACAGGCCCTATTACATGTCTGTATGCATGGGTCATTGTTGAACCTCCCAATTTTTGACTGCCCTGACCAAAGGGCTATACTTCAATACACCCACTTGAGGGTTACAGGCCCTACTACATGTCTGTATGCATGGGTCATTGTTGAACCTTCCAATTTTTGGCTGCCCTGGCCAAAGGGCTATACTACAATACACCCACTTGAGGGTTACAGGCCCTACTACATGTCTGTATGCATGGGTCATTTGTTGAACCTCCCAATTTTTGACTGCCCTGACCAAAGGGCTATACTACAATACACCCACTTGAGGGTTACAGGCCCTACTACATGTCTGTATGCATGGGTCATTGTTGAACCTCCCAATTTTTGGCTGCCCTGGACCAAAGGGCTATACTACAATACACCCACTTGAGGGTTACAGGCCCTCCTCACTGTCTGTATCATGGGACAATGAGGAGCCTCCCAATTTTTGGCTGCCCTGGCCAAAGGGCTATACTACAATACACCCATCTTGGGTTACAGGCCCTCTGCACGTCTCTATCCAGGGACAAGTGAGCCTCCCAATTTTTGGCTGCCTGACCAAAGGCTATACTACAATACACCCACTTGGGGTTACAGGCCCTCCTCAGTCTCTATCCAGGGACAAAGAGGAGCCTCCCAATTTTTGGCTGCCCTGGCCAAAGGGCTATACTACAATACACCCACTTGAGGGTTACAGGCCCTCCTGCACGTCTCTATCCAGGGACAAAGAGGAGCCTCCCAATTTTTGGCTGCCCTGACCAAAGGGCTATACTACAATACACCCACTTGAGGGTTACAGGCCCTACTACATGTCTGTATGCATGGGTCATTGTTGAACCTCCCAATTTTTGGCTGCCCTGACCAAAGGCTATACTACAATACACCACTTGAGGGTTACAGGCCCTACTCATGTCTGTATGCATGGGTCATTGTTGACCTTCCAATTTTTGGCTGCCCTGGCCAAAGGGCTATACTACAATACACCCACTTGAGGGTTTACAGGCCCTCCTGCACTCTCTATCCAGGGACAATGAGACCTCCCAATTTTTGGCTGCCTGACCAAAGGGCTATACTACAATACACCCACTTGAGGGTTACAGGCCCTCCGCACGTCTCTATCCAGGGACAATAGAGGAGCCTCCCAATTTTTGGCTGCCCTGACCAAAGGGCTATACTACAATACACCCACTTGAGGGTTACAGGCCCTCCTGCACTCTCTATCCAGGGACAATAGAGGAGCCTCCCAATTTTTGCTGCCCTGACCAAAGGGCTATACTACAATACACCCACTTGAGGGTTACAGGCCCTTACATGTCTGTATGCATGGGTCATTGTTGAACCTTCCAATTTTTGGCTGCCCTGGCCAAAGGGCTATACTACAATACACCCACTTGAGGGTTACAGGCCCTCCTGACTTCTCTATCCAGGACAAGTGAGCCTCCCAATTTTTGGCTGCCCTGACCAAAGGGCTATACTACAATACACCCACTTGAGGGTTACAGGCCCTACTACATGTCTGTGTGCATGGGTCATTGTTGAACCTCCCAATTTTTGGCTGCCCTGACCAAAGGGCTATACTACAATACACCCACTTGAGGGTTACAGCCCTCTACACGTCTTATCCAGGTCATGTGAACCTCCAATTTTTGGCTGCCCTGACCAAAGGGCTATACTACAATACACCCACTTGAGGGTTACAGGCCCTACTCATGTCTTATCATGGGACATAGTTGAACCTCCCAATTTTTGACTGCCCTGACCAAAGGGCTATACTACAATACACCCACTTGAGGGTTACAGGCCCTACTACATGTCTGTATGCATGGGTCATTGTTGAACCTTCCAATTTTTGGCTGCCCTGGCCAAAGGGCTATACTACAATACACCCATTCAGGGTTATAGTGCCCTCCTGACATGTCTCTATGCATGGGTCATTGTTGAGCCTCCAATTTTTGGCTGCCCTGCCAAAGGGCTATACTACAATACACCCACTTGAGGGTTACAGGCCCTCCTGCATTCTCTATCAGGGCAAGTAGACCTCCCAATTTTTGGCTGCCCTGACCAAGGGCTATACTACAATACACCACTTGAGGGTTACAGGCCCTCCGGCACGTCTCTATCCAGGGACAAGTAGGAGCCTCCCAATTTTTGACTGCCCTGACCAAAGGCCTATACTACAATACACCCACTTGAGGGTTACAGGCCCTACTACATGTCTGTATGCATGGGTCATTGTTGAACCTCCCAATTTTTGACTGCCCTACCAAAGGGCTATACTACAATACACCCACTTGAGGGTTACAGGCCCTACTACATGTCTGTATGCATGGGTCATTGTTGAACCTTCCAATTTTTGGCTGCCCTGGCCAAAGGGCTATACTACAATACACCCACTTGAGGGTTAAGGCCCTCCTGCACTTCTCTATCCAGGGACAAAGAGGAGCCTCCCAATTTTTGGCTGCCCTGACCAAAGGGCTATACTACAATACACCCACTTGAGGGTTACAGGCCCTACTACATGTCTTTGCATGGGTCATTGTTGAACCTCCCAATTTTTGGCTGCCTGCCAAAGGGCTATACTACAATACACCCACTTGAGGGTTACAGGCCCTCCGCACTCTCTATCCAGGGACAAGAGGAGCCTCCCAATTTTTGGCTGCCCTGACCAAAGGGCTATACTACAATACACCCACTTGAGGGTTACAGGCCCTACTACATGTCTGTTGCATGGGTCATTGTTGAACCTCCAATTTTTGACTGCCCTGACCAAAGGGCTATACTACAATACACCCACTTGAGGGTTACAGGCCCTACTACATGTCTGTTGCATGGGTCATTGTTGAACCTCCAATTTTTGGCTGCCCTGCCAAAGGGCTATACTACAATACACCCATTTCAGGGTTAAGGCCTCCTGCACGTCTCTATCCAGGGACAAAGGGAGCCTCCCAATTTTTGGCTGCCCTGACCAAAGGGCTATACTACAATACACCCACTTGAGGGTTACAGGCCCTACTACATGTCTGTATGCATGGGTCATTGTTGAACCTCCCAATTTTTGGCTGCCCTGACCAAAGAGCTATACTACAATACATCCACTTGAGGGTTACAGGCCCTCCTGCACGTCTCTATCCAGGGACAAAGAGGAGCCTCCCAATTTTTGGCTGCCCTGGCCAAAGGCCTATACTACAATACACCCACTTGAGGGTTACATACCCTACTACATGTCTGTATGCATGGGTCATTGTTGAACCTCCCAATTTTTGACTGCCCTGACCAAAGGGCTATACTACAATACACCCACTTGAGGGTTACAGGCCCTACTACATGTCTGTATGCATGGGTCATTGTTGAACCTTCCAATTTTTGGCTGCCCTGGCCAAAGGGCTATACTACAATACACCCACTTGAGGGTTACAGGCCCTCCTGCACTTCTCTATCCAGGGACAAAGAGGAGCCTCCCAATTTTTGACTGCCCTGACCAAAGGGCTATACTACAATACACCCACTTGAGGGTTACAGGCCCTTCTACATGTCTGTATGCATGGGTCATTGTTGAACCTTCCAATTTTTGGCTGCCCTGGCCAAAGGGCTATACTACAATACACCCACTTGAGGGTTACAGGCCCTCCTGCACTTCTCTATCCAGGGACAAAGAGGAGCCTCCCAATTTTTGACTGCCCTGACCAAAGGGCTATACTACAATACACCCACTTGAGGGTTACAGGCCCTTCTACATGTCTGTATGCATGGGTCATTGTTGAACCTTCCAATTTTTGGCTGCCCTGGCCAAAGGGCTATACTACAATACACCCAGTTCTTGTTTACAGGCCATCCTGCATGTCTGTATCCAGGGGCATTGGTGAACCTCCCAATTTTGGACTGCCCTTGCAAAGGAAGATACTACAATAGACCCAGTTCCTCAAAATGGGCACATTATTTCAAGACAGGGCTTCATGTACGTCTCTTGTCAGGGTCATCGGAGTGCCGCACAATGTTTTCACGTAAAATCTTTCATGTAATCACAAAAAGTAACATACACCAGCTGTATCTCACTATTGGTTATGTGCCCTTAACATTTCCACCCTAAATATTCATTTTGGTGTCATTTTGGAAGGTTTTCTGGAGACTCCGTAAAATTGGCGTGAAACTCGGACAACATTGTTCACAGCTGTGTCTTTTGAGTGAGAAATGCTTCCAGGGGTCTTCCCCATGGTGTTGCCATGTCATTTCAGCACTCTTCTGAGACTTTTGTGACATTTTTAGGGTTTTTCCATGCTGCCGGCAGTCATTTCATAAAAATACTCGTGTCTCCCATAGGATAACATTGGGCTCGTTACTCGGAACGAGTACACGAGTATCTCGGGATGCTCGGCCCGAGCTTCGAGCACCTGAGCATTTTAGTACTCGCTCATCACTAATAGCCACATTTTTGCTGCATGACATACAAGGTTGATTAGCCATCATTATCCATAACCGCACAAAGCAGTGTACAGATTCTCGAACATGGGACAGGCCTTAATTGGCAATGTGGCACTATACTGTCAGGTCCGGTAAAGGCGACATATTTCCTATCTGAACAAGAGCGTATTGGATGTTCAGCAACAAACCAAGCCTCACGAACAACAGTGCTTTACAGTCTGTGACATGTGGGCTGTTACATGATTGACAACATGCTGAGGTAGAATTCAGCCTATTTGCACACATACTGTAGGGGTTTGGTTATCGTGTGTGGATCAAAGTGAGTTCAAAGTTGTGACATGTGACCCACAGAAGTCTATGGTGGATCTGGATGTTGGAGTTAGATGATCCTGCAGCTGCAGAGTGATGAAGCATCAATCACAGCAATTGGGTGACAATATGTGCCAGGATACACTTGCATGTGCTGTCATGGCAATCTATTGTGTTGCACAGAAGCATATGTGTATGGTGACATCACAACTACTCACCACTTAGCAGGGCAATCCTCTCACGCAGTAAGGTGATCCGTCCAGGGGTCTTGTACTTCAGATCAGCAATTTTTTGCTGATCTGCCTGGGGCTGCGGAACACACCCAGCCTCCTCTCCAGCCACCTCTTCACCTTCCGCAGGATAGCCTGCTTGTGGAGGCGTTGGTGTGGGTGGTGCTGCTGATACAAGTAATCCCTGGTGTCACATAAATCCAGGAGGATAAGGAGCTCAAGCTCCCCCCCCACACAGCAGCTTGCCTGGGTGACGCCATGTGTGTTCTGCAGGGGAACGGAAAGCACTAGGAAGGTGGTTCAGGACGTCCTACAATGTAATTACATCACGATGCACGGAAGATAAGCCACAGAATGAAACGGATAGACACAGAGACACAAATGCAACATCGTGAGCCTATACTGTATGCTGCAGCGTCAATTAATTACAAACAACAGGATGAAGCTGTTTGCATGCAATTTCACTTGCAATTTGCTGGTTGCAGTGAAATCATGGACACATTGTTCTATTTTGTTGCTGTGTACAAATGGAACAATGTGTCCATGATTTCACAGGAACCAGCAAATTGCAAGTGAAACTGCATGCAATGTTGCGATGTGTAACGGTACCCTAAGGATTAATTGTAACTAAATAGTACTCATCCCGTGCCTCATGGATAACATTTATTTTGCTATAGCCCCCGTCACACACTATGATATCGTTAATGATATTGTTGAAATGTCACGGGTTTTCAGTCATTCTAAAGGTACCTTTACACGCCGCAACCGCGGGAGGCAATTTGGCGGCGATCATTCCAGCAACAAATATCGCCGCCAAATTGCCTCCTTATTACGACGTGTAAATAGGGAATTTGGTGGCAATAAAACCAAAGTTGCCTGGTTTCGGTTTTAGAGAAGTGCTCTAAGGGTACCTTTACATGCAGCAATTTTTGGTGGCGATAGTAGCCAATCTAACGTGCACGTGCACATTTTTCATGGTTGCCTCAGATCGCCGAAGGCACTTTTACACGCCGCAATTACGCTCTCAACCTAAGGGGACGTGTCGCCCCGGAAGTCGCCACACCAACAGCGGGAAACATCTGGTAGACTCCCGTCGCAACTTCACATGCCACAATCCCCAAAGGAATGTGGGCGTGCATGTTAAGCGCAGCGAAAACATAGGCGTGCCAAATTGTTTTACACCACGCCCCAAACACGCTCATTGGACAGCGCAATAGCGTCATGATTGGCCAGCCTGCGCTGGAAGGCTGGCTAAAGGCCACGTTACACACATAGATATCTGTTCAGATATTGGTTACAGATCTCTGGTTGCGGTGAAATCATGGACACATTGTTCCATTTTGGGGCCGTGTACAAATGTAACAATGTGTCCATGATTTCACTGCAACCAGAGATCTGTGACCAATATCTGAACAGATCTCTTTGTGTGTAACGTGGCCTTAATACCTGACACTATTGTCTCGGATTTGGTGATGAATACACGCTCGTGTTGTTGAAAGTGGCTGCTGCGACACACTTTCGAGCCGCTCAAGCGTCACACAGGAGCGGTTTTGTGCAGGACAGTGGCTTACACTACACAATGGTTTGCTATCTGTGCGTCTGTAGCTGATGGTGGGAACATACACACAACACTATGCCCATATGTGGCTACATTGGTCCATGCCATAGCACAGCTGCCATGGCAACACTGAACTATGTGTCTGTACACATGTTTGTGTATGTAATGGACTGTACCTACATCCCCCACAAACACTATTGCTTGCTCAATGTGTGTGGACACATGCCCCTGTGGGCCCAACACATCACAATGGATAAGTACAACAATACACATAAAGGCCTTGTTCACACCTATCAGCTTTTTTGGGCTTCTCTGCTTTTTGTAGCTGTTAAAAAAAAACACAGATGCGTTAACGCAGGGTGCAATTGAGTGTAGCTGCGTTTTTTCATTACACTTGCGTTTTTTTCCCCCAGTCCAAAAAACGCTGCATGCAGCATTTTTTGGGTGCTGTAAAAAAATGCAGGGGTTGTTTTAAAAAACGCATGCGTTTTTTTTAACATAGAGCCCTATGGGAAATGCATGTGTTAACGCAGGGCACTTATAGGCACCTGCGTTAACGCAGATGCGTTTTTAATGAAAAAATGACAAAAAACAAAAACTTCAGAAACAAATAATCAAGGTATCCAGATGATTGAGCGCTCCCAAGAAGATTGACCTTATGATAAGGTCTCTGACTCTTTTTTTTTTTTTTTTTTATTCCTTCTTGGAGATTTATTTAAAATGGCTTCACAGTAGTAAAAAGTCATAAAAGTCATAAAAGCATAATTAAAACAACGCGTTTCGGCTATATATGTCATAAAATAGCCTTCCTCAGGTATATGAAGTATCACATAAAATTTGGAGGTTATATAGTGTATGTTATCCCTCCTAATTAATCATATTGATCACACATGTCTGACTCCTCAGTATCCAGTCTCATTAGTGCCACTCAGTTCCTCCCAAGATAAAAAAGAAAACAACAGAACAAATATACATCTCTCTCTTCCTTTTTGTATATATATACATATAAGGGTATAATTCAAAAAAACAACTGTATTCCAAACATCATTAGTTCCCTTTTGTTCCATTATTAATCTTTATCTTTGTTTTCTTTTTCTTTTTATTTATGTGTTTCGAAGTCAAGGTCCAAATATCATAGCATCACTCTTACTTCCCATCAATTATGATCCACTTGATATCAAAAAATTATATTCCCAAAAAAAACCAAAAAAAAAAAACTTTTAAAATCTTTTTCCTTTCCTTTCTTTTTCTCTTTTCTTCTTTTTTTCTCCCTTTTCTTTCTCTCAACTCCTGATGGAATTGATCCTGCACATTTTCTATCAACATATCTTCCCCATTCAGAGGTATATACCACTAGCCTATACACTTCATCTATAGGACACTTGCTCTAAGTCAACCCATTCATAAGAACCACATAATTGTTACATCCCAATATATCTCAATCCCCCTCAAAGACACAGCTATATTGGGTCGCTATATACTAGCGTGATAAATTCACCATAAAATATTTTACAATTTCCTTGATAATATATACAAATATATCTCATACTTCTATTGGGATTGATCTTGCTCTATTCACATTCGATCATTTTATCTTCACCCAAAAACCTGCTAAACCATCTTATCCTCCACTAGAGAGTGATTAAATCTTCTTTTCCCTACTGAAACAACTGCCTTCATAATAAAAGGTGGACCATTATACATTGTAAACAGTTTCACTTGTCATTCCATGACCCAAAAAGCAGATATTTCTACTTCCCCAAGGAGACTAATACAAGAGCGCTCCATAAAAAACGTATCACTTTCCTTAATAATAGATATACATATATCTCATATATTTGTTGGAATCGATCTTATTCAATTTATACTCAATCACCACCCAGAGTCCCACTGTACCATCTTTTCCTTCTCTAGACAATGTTTCATATTATTTATTATCATTCAAGAGACAGCAGTTTACTCTTCCTCTCCCTCCAGAGACCAATGCCTCCATAAATGCAGGTGGACCATTACAATGTCAGCACCAAGTTATGAACAGCTTCACATGTCATTTTAGGACCCACAGAGCAGACATTCCTACTTCTACAAGGAGAAACACTGCAAGAGCACTCCCGATAACCTCAATGTCCCCACCTCATAAAATGATGGGATCTCAAATATGAACCTCAACAGGATTTTTATCTCTATTAGATAACAATAATGTTGTTCTCATCTATAAATTATCCTACTAAATGTTTTCAAGCTTATCATTTACGCCATCCGGATATAGGCTTCGCAGCCTGTAAATCCAAAAATCCTCCTTTTTATTCAGTTGTTGCATTCTATTAGGAGCATCCAGAGGTATCTCCTCAACTGGTGTAAGTTTTATTTTGAAATTTTTATTGTGATTTAATAAAAGGTGCCTTGATAAGCTATGGGTCATAAGGCCAATTTTTGCATTATAACGATGTGAATTCAGTCGTGATCGGACCATCTGTGTGGTGCGACCCACGTACTGTAGTCCACATTCACAAGTAATAACATAAATAACGAAATTACTAGTACAGGTGAGATAATTTTTGATCGGAAACATCTCTCCTGTACTAGTCGCTGTTATACTTTGAGAGCCATGAGTTATAAGGTGACAGCACTGACATTATTTCAAAATAAAACTTACACCAGTTGAGGAGATACCTCTGGATGCTCCTAATAGAATGCAACAACTGAATAAAAAGGAGGCTTTTTGGATTTACAGGCTGCGAAGCCTATATCCGGATGGCCTAAATGATAAGCTTGAAAACATTTAGTAGGATAATTTATAGATGAGAACAACTTTATTGTTATCTAATAGAGATAAAAATCCCATTGAGGTTCATATTTGAGATCCCATCATTTTATGAGGTGGGGACATTGAGGTTGTCGGGAGTGCTCTTGCAGTGTTTCTCCTTGTAGAAGTAGGAATGTCTGCTCTGTGGGTCTTAAAATGACATGTGAAGCTGTTCATAACTTGGTGCTGACATTGTAATGGTCCACCTGCATTTATGGAGGCATTGGTCTCTGGAGGGAGAGGAAGAGCAAACTGCTGTCTCTTGAATGATAATAAATAATATGAAACATTGTCTAGAGAAGGAAAAGATGGTACAGTGGGACTCTGGGTGGTGATTGAGTATAAATTGAATAAGGTCGATTCCAACAAATATATGAGATATATGTATATCTATTATTAAGGAAAGTGATACGTTTTTTATGGAGCGCTCTTGTATTAGTCTCCTTGGGGAAGTAGAAATATCTGCTTTTTGGGTCATGGAATGACAAGTGAAACTGTTTACAATGTATAATGGTCCACCTTTTATTATGAAGGCAGTTGTTTCAGTAGGGAAAAGAAGATTTAATCACTCTCTAGTGGAGGATAAGATGGTTTAGCAGGTTTTTGGGTGAAGATAAAATGATCGAATGTGAATAGAGCAAGATCAATCCCAATAGAAGTATGAGATATATTTGTATATATTATCAAGGAAATTGTAAAATATTTTATGGTGAATTTATCACGCTAGTATATAGCGACCCAATATAGCTGTGTCTTTGAGGGGGATTGAGATATATTGGGATGTAACAATTATGTGGTTCTTATGAATGGGTTGACTTAGAGCAAGTGTCCTATAGATGAAGTGTATAGCATAGTGGTATATACCTCTGAATGGGGAAGATATGTTGATAGAAAATGTGCAGGATCGATTCCATCAGGAGTTGAGAGAAAGAAAAGGGAGAAAAAAAGAAAAAAAGGGTAAAGAGAAAAAGAAAGGAAAGGAAAAAGATTTTAAAAGGGTTTTTTTTTTTTTTTTTTTGGGAATATAATTTTTTGATATCAAGTGGATCATAATTGATGGGAAGTAAGAGTGATGCTATGATATTTGGACCTTGACTTCGAAACACAAAAAGAAAAAGAAAAAGAAAACAAAGATAAAGATTAATAATGGAACAAAAGGGAACTAATGATGTTTGGAATACAGTTGTTTTTTTGAATTATACCCTTATATGTATACTAGCTGTGAGCCCGATGCAAATGCATCGGGATTCTAGAACGTGCATTAATTTGATTATAGTAGTTATAGCTGGTGTGAGGACTTTTCGGGGGGGTGTGAATAGTTATTCGGGGGGGTGTGAATAGTTTTTGGGGGGGGGTCCAATACTTTTTTTGGGGGTCCAATACTTTTTTGGGGGGTCCAATACTTTTGGGGGGGTCCAATCCTTTTTTTGGGGGTCCAATACTTTTTTTGGGGGGTCCAATACTTTAATATATTTTTTTTTTTTTATCATTATTTTTTATTTTATTATTTATATTTTTTTTTTTACTATTTTATTTATTATTAAATTTATTTATTATTTTTTATTTTCAGTGTATTTATTTGTATTAAAATTATTTTATTTTATTAAAAAACCGCATCTGCGGCGCGGTTGCGGTAATCCCCATACAAAGTATAGGGGGACTTGCGGCAGGTGCGGCAAAACCGCACTTGCCGCACCTGCCGCAAGTCCCCCTATACTTTCTATGGGGATTACCGCAACCGCGCCGCAACTTGCACTTGCGGCGCGGTTGCGGTAATCCTTATGGGGATTACCGCAACCGCGCTGCAAGTGCTCGCACTCAGCCAGCGAGTCGCAATGCGGCGCGGTTGCGGTAATCCTTATGGAAGCGGGCATTGCGAGTCGCTGGCCGAAAATAGAACCAGAGGCTCGGCCACAAAGCTAGCGATTTCCCGCTGAGGCTAGCGACTCGCTACCTGAGCGGGAAATCGCTAGCTTTGTGGCCGAGCCTCTGGTTCTATTTTCGGCCAGCGGCTCGCAATGGCCGCTACGCGGCCAATGCTTCGCCGTGGTGACGTCACAATAGTGACATAGCCACGGGGATTTCGGGGGCCGACACGATTTTGCCTACGGCAATTATATATATTTATATTTGCATGTATATGTGCATGCATATATATATATATATATATATATATATATATATATATATATATATATATATATATATATATATATATATATATATATATATATAAAGAATCGGGTAGTCTAGAATCTATATATAGTTTATTTACTAATAGTTAGGGGAGTGCGGCGAAATGAATTGTGTGTATACAGGTGGCTCAGTGGGTAGCAGAGTATACGGTGGCTCAGTGGTTAGCACTGCGCGGTGGCTCAGTGGTTAGCACTGCGCGGTGGTTCAGTGGTTAGCACTGGGCGGTGGCTCAGTGGTTAGCACTGGGCGGTGGTTCAGTGGTTAGCACTGCGCGGTGGCTCAGTGGTTAGCAGTGAGTGCGGTGGTTTAGTGGTTAGCAGTGAGTGCGGTGGCTAAGTGGTTAGCAGTGAGTGCGGTGGCTCAGTGGTTAGCAGTGAGTGCGGTGGCTCAGTGGTTAGCAGTGAGTGCGGCGGCTTAGTGGTTAGCAGTGAGTGCGGTGAGATTGGTCAGTGCAGCGCCGTGGGCAGAGTGGTCAGCGCAGCGGCGTGGGCAGGGTGGTCAGCGCAGCGTTGTGGGCAGGGTGGTCAGCGGTGGGGCGGACGGACACACACACACACTCCGATATACTTACCGTCCCTGCTTCTTCTCTGCCGTCTGCGTCTTCCTGAGTCCTCTGTTCTGCCGACATGTCGTGGCACCGAGGACTGGATCCAATATGGCGTCCGGGAACTCTCGGTGGCCCGATTCTAACGCATCGGGTATTCTAGAATATAGAAATAGAGATTGGATGGGGAAGGCGGTGAGGGCTGAATTGGGAGGATCTTTGAAGAAGGAGCAGCGGGGGAAGAACGGCGTGGCAGGGGGGAGGAGGGAGGACAGAACAGCAGGGGGGAGGAGGATGGAGGACAGAGGAGGTAGCGGCGAGATGTGGGAGGATTTAGCAGCACAGGCAGGGGGAGGAAGGAGGATAGAGTGGCGGGGGGTGGAGGACAGGATGAATCGGCGGAGTGGGAGAGAACGGAGCAGCATAGGCAGGGGGAGGACGGAGGATAGAGTGGCAGAGGTGAGGAGGGCAAAGGAAGGAGGAGGAAACGGTAGGGTGGGGGAGGATGGAGTGGCACAGGCAGGTGGAGGACGAAGCACAGAGCGGCGGAAGGGAGGAGGATGTAGGATGAAGCGGCGGGGTGGGGGAGGACAGAGCAGCACGGGGAGGGGAAGGACGGAGGATCGAGTGGCGGAGGTGAAGAGGACAAAGGAAGGAGGAGGAAGCGGTGTGGGAGGATGGAGCGGCACAGGCAGGGGTAGAATGGAGCGGCAGGGGAAGGACAGAGCGGCAGGGGTTGACAGAGCGGCAGGGGAAGGACAGAGCGGCAGGGGGAGGACAGAGCGGCAGGGGGAGGACAGAGCGGCAGGGGGAGGACAGAGCGGCAGGGGGAGGACAGAGCGGCAGGGGGAGGACAGAGCGGCAGGGGGAGGACAGAGCAGCACAGGAAGGGGAAGGACTGAGGATGGAGTGGCGGGGTGGAGGAGGATAAAGGAAGGAGGAGGAAGCGGTGGGGTGGGGTAGGATAGAGCGGCACAGGAAGGGGGAGGACAGAGCAGCAGGGGGAGGACGGAGCACAGAGCGGCGGGGGGAGGAGGACAGAGGTCGAAGCGGTGGGGTGGGGGAGGATGGAGTAGCACAGGCAGGGGAAGGATGGAGTGGCAGAGAGGAGGCGGACAAAGGAAGGAGGAGGAAGCGGTGGAGGAGCATGGAACGGTACAGGCAGGGGGAGGACGGAGCACAGAGCGGTTGGAGGAGCAGGATGGAGGATAAAGCAGCAGGGTGAGGTAGGATGGAGCACTGTAAGGCAGCTCAGGGTTTAGCAGAGTATACAGTGGCTCAGTAGTTAGCACTGCGTGGTGGGTCAGTGGTTAGCACTGCGTAGTGGTTCAGTGGGTAGCACTGCGCGGTAGCTCAGGGGTTAGCACTGCGCGGTGGCTTAGTGGTTGGCACTGCGCGGAGGCTCAGTGGTTAGCACTGCGCGGTGGCTGAGTGGTTAGCACTGCGCGGTGGCTCAGTGGTTAGCAGCGGCGTGCGGTGGGCAGGATGGTCAGTGCAGCGGCGCTGTGTGGGCAGGGTGGGCAGCGCAGCGGCGCTGTGTGGGCAGGGTGGGCAGCGCAGCGGCACTGTGTGGGCAGGGTGGGCAGCGCAGCGGCGCTGTGTGGGCAGGGTGGGCAGCGCAGCGGCGCTGTGTGGGCAGGGTGGGCAGCGCAGCGGCGCTGTGTGGGCAGGGTGGTCAGCGCAGCGACGGTGTGTGGGCAGGGTGGTCAGCGCAGCGGCGCTGTGTGGGCAGGGTGGTCAGCGCAGCTGGGCTGTGTGGGGCAGGGTGGTCAGCGCAGCGGCACTGTGTGGGTATTGTGGTCAGCGCAGCGGCGCTGTGTGGGCAGGGTGGTCAGCGCAGCGGCGCTGTGTGGGCAGGGTGGTCAGCGCAGCGGCGCTGTGTGGGCAGGGTGGTCAGCGCAGCGGCACCGTGTGGGTATGGTGGTCAGCGCAGCGGCGCTGTGTGGGCAGGGTGGTCAGCGCAGCGGCGCTGTGTGTGGGCAGGGTGGTCAGCGCAGCGGCGCTGTGTGGGTATGGTGGTCAGCGCAGCGGCGCTCTGTGGGCAGGGTGGTCTGCGCAGCGGCGCTGTGTGGGCAGAGTGGTCAGCGCAGGGCAGAGTGGTCAGCGGTGGGCAGAGTGGTCAGCGGTGGGCAGAGTGGTCAGCGGTGGGCAGAGTGGGGCGGGCGGACGGACACAGACACACACACACACTCCGATATACTTACCAGCGTCCCTGCTTCTTCCCTGCCGCCTGCGTGTTCCCGAGTCCTCTGTTGTGGGGACATGTCGCCGCCCCCGGAGGACTGGATCCAATATGGCGTCCAGGAAGTCTCGCGAGACTTCCCGGACGCCATCTTGGAGAAAGTATGTCGCCGCCCCTGGAGCTCTGGATCCAATATGGCATCCGGGAAGTCTCGCGAGACTTCCCGGACGCCATATTGGATCCAGTTCTGCCAAGGGCGGCGACATGTCGGCGGCGGAGAAGACGGAGGAGAGGTGGTAAGTATATATACAGGGGCACTGGGGCACAGGGGCACAGGGGCACTACGGCACTGGGGCACAGAGGCACAGAGACAGAGGGGCACAGAGGCACTGGGGCACAGGGGCACTACGGCACTGGGGCACAGAGGCACAGAGACAGAGGGGCACAGAGGCACTGGGGCACAGGGGCACTACGGCACTGGGGCACTGAGGCACAGAGCGGCGAGGGGTCGCAATGCCCGCTACGCGGGCAATGCCTCGCACGGCGTGGTGACGTCACATAGTGACAAAGCCACGGCGTGCCGGGGGCCGACACAAAACGTGCTACGGCAATTATATAGTAGATGTGTATATATACAAAAAGGAAGAGAGAGATGTATATTTGTTCTGTTGTTTTCTTTTTTATCTTGGGAGGAACTGAGTGGCACTAATGAGACTGGATACTGAGGAGGTCAGACATGTGTGATCAATATGATTACCGTATATACTCATGTATAAGCCGAGTTTTTCAGCCCAAAAATTGGGCTGAAAAGTCCCCCCCTCGGCTTATACACGAGTCACTCGGTATTCTGTGGGGGGGGGGGGGCTGCACCGGTGGCTGGAGGAGGCAGGAGGGGGCCGCGGTGACCGCAGGCGGTCACTTGGGGCCGCCTCATTAGTGCAATGAATATGCACGGCATCCCCCCGTCCATCAGCGGCGGGGGGATGCCGTGCATATTGCACTACACATGCCCCCACCAGTAACACACAGCCCCCCCTCCTTAGCATGTCCCCCCCTCCTTAGTATGTCCCCCCCAGGCTGCGGCACCTGTTAAAATAACAAACTTTAATACATCACCTCTCCGGCGCAGCTCCTCCGGTCCCGGCTTCTTCTTCTTGCTTCCGGTGTCATGTGACCGGGCACAGGAGATGATGTCATTTCCTGCGCGCGGTCACAGAAGGCGGCACAAGAAGGAAGAAGAAGCCGGGACCGGAGGAGCTGCGCCGGAGAGGTGATGTATTAAAGTTTGTTATTTTAACAGGTGCCGCAGCCTGGGGGGGACATACTAAGGAGGGGGGGCTGTGTGTTACTGGTGGGGGTCAGTATACCACCACTGGGGGGCCTGTATACTACCACTGGGGCTGTATATACCTCTGGGCTGCTGTATACTACCACTGGGGCTGTATATACCTCTGGGGCTGCTGGATACTACCATTGGGGCTGTATATACCTCTGGGGCTGCTGTATACTACCACTGGGGCTGTATATACCTCTGGGGCTGCTGGATACTACCACTGGGGCTGTATATACCTCTGGGGCTGCTGGATACTACCACTGGGGCTGTATATACCTCTGGGGCTGCTGTATACTACCTCTGGGGCTGCTGTATACTACTTCTGGGGCTGCTTTATACTACCACTGGGGCTGCTGTATATACCTTTGGGGCTGCTGTATACTACCTCTGGGGCTGCTGTATACTACCTCTGGGGATGCTGTATACTACCTCTGGGGCTGCTTTATACTACCACTGGGGCTGCTGTATATACCTTTGGGGCTGCTGTATACTACCTCTGGGGCTGCTGTATACTACCTCTGGGGATGCTGTATACTACCTCTGGGGATGCTGTATACTATCACTGGGGCTGCTGTATATACCTCTGGGGCTGCTGTATACTAACTACTGGAGCTGCTGCTGTATATACCACTGGGGCTGCTGCTGTATACTACCACTGGGGCTGCTGTATATACCTCTGGGGCTGCTGTATACCACACTGCTGGGGGCTGTATACCTGTGCTGGGGTCCACCCTAGGCTTATACACGAGTCAATAGGTTTTCCCAGGTTTTGGGGGCAAAAGTAGGGGGGTCGGCTTATACACGGGTCGGCTTATACACGAGTATATACGGTAATTAGGAGGGATAACATACACTATATAACCTCCAAATTTTATGTGATACTTCATAAACCTGAGGAAGGCTATTTTATGACATTTATAGCCGAAACGCGTTGTTTTAATTATGCTTTTATGACTTTTTACTACTGTGAAGCCATTTGAAATAAATCTCCAAGAAGGAATAAAAAAAAAAAAAAAAAAGGAGTCAGAGTCCTTATCATAAGGTCAATCTCCTTGGGAGCGCTCAATCATCTGGATACCTTGATTATTTGCTTCATTCCACGGGCTCATAGCTGGGAGTTCCGCTCTCTGGAGGATAGCAGCAGCATACCAAGGAGACAAAGACCCCTGTAAGACCCCCAGTGGGTCGATATGCGAAGAAATAAGACACAATAAAGGTGAGTTCTCTTGCCCAGTGTACTTCTGAGAAATATTGTACTTTTACATTTAGATCTGCGCCTGTTTTCTCGCTCCCCACCCTTCTCTGACCTACAGCCTTGAGGTCTATTGTGTGCAAAAACTTCAGAAAAACGTTCAGACCCACAGGGGACACTTTTTGGCACTCTTAGAAAAACGCATGTGGTTTTTTGAGTGCTAAAAAAACGCAAATTGTGTGTGAACAAGGCCAAAATAAAAATAAAACAGAAGTGTTCACATCACACAAACAAATGCAACATTATGTGAAATAATGTAAACCAAAAAACATGTCAAAGTAGAAAAAAAAAGCACAATCAACAACTAACTAACTAAAGAATGTGCACACACAAAAAGCCAACCCAAATCCTCATGGTGCAGCCACCCTGGTGACTCCACCCTCCTCATCATGTTGCTGCCTCACAACATCAGCCACCCTACACCTGCTGGTGCTGCCAGGCCACTGCCCCAGGGCCATTAAAGTAGGAGCAGTATGCGTCTATACTGTTCCTGGCATCCTGCTGAGTCCAACACTGGCTCAGCGGCTGGAGTGCGCCACACCATGGTCGGTAGCACGCCAATCCCCGGGACCTGTTGTGGGGTCCACTGAATCCACATAACCTGACCTATGACCGATCCCTACGATGCAGGAAGTTATGCAGCACACAGCAGGTCAGCACTACCACATCAATAGATTCCAGTTTCATATACAGACGTGTATGAAAAACCTGGAATGTATTGGCCATGATCCCGAACGCATTTTCAACCACACGGCGGCCCCAGGATAGCCGGTAATTGAAAATACGCTGCTCAGAAGTAAGGGTCCTCTGGAGATATGGCCGCAGTAGGTGTGCCTGAAGTGGGAAGGCTTCATCCCCCACAAACGCAAAGTTGAGATGATGGGTTGTCTCATCATTTGAGGGCAAGTTCAGCCCACCTGTCCTTAGGTCTTGGGCCAAGGAGCCGTGTGCCAACACACCCCCATCTGAGATACGCCTGTTCATTCCAACGTCCACGTAGAGGAACTCATAGTTCGCATCTACTAGGGCCATGAGGACCACACTACAATATCCTTTGTAATTGTAATACAAAGACCCCGAGTTTGGAGGTTTGTTGATCCTCACGTGCTTACCATCCAATGCACTGCCGCAGTTTGGAAATTGCCAGCGGTCCTCAAACCCTCTGGCAACATCCATCCATTCAGCGGATGTTGTTGGAAACTGCATATAGGATGGCAGCAGACTACTCCAGATGGCCCCCGTCTCGGGGATCAGGCAGCTCAGCAGGGACTATGATACACATGAAGTGTATTGCAGGTCGGTCCTTGACTGACCTCTAGCCAGGAACCGCAAAGTTACAGCCAAACGCTCCTCAGGTAGCACAGCTCGACCCATCACAGTGTCCTGTTGGGCTATCAATGGCCTTATGCGTTCCAAGAGGAATGTGAAAGAGTCCACACACGCCGTGATCTGGGAGCCCGCAACCTCTCATATCTATCCTCCAGCCACAATAGATCTTCCACCAAGGCAAGAGCCACGATAGCATCTCCATCAGGGTCGAACATCATCTCACATACCAACCCCTGCAAAAGCGACAAAAAGAAACATCACTACAGGAACGCTTCATCACACATCATCTACACACACCACCTCCTTCCCTATACATCTCCTGCCCACTTTACCACAGCATACCCAAGTGTGATCACCAGCCACACACATACATATAGACCACCAATCAAGGCCCAAACACAACATTGCAGTGTCTGACAACCAAACCAGGTCACTCTACACCCCTGGCCCTCCTGTACAATACATCTCCCTTGTCAAATGCAACACATCATGAGGCTAAGCCCATATACGTGGACATAATGTTGACAAGGCATGGCCAAACACATAGGTCACATAAATTAAATCATGTTTTTTTCCACATCTATACAATTACATTATACACGTACTCCAGCCTTTGTGTCTTATGCTCAAAATATCGTGCCACGCAGCAGACTATTGAATACTCATCATGTTCAAGAGACATCCCTGATGTGTTGTGAATGCAGGATCTTCTGAGGCAGACATTCGCAGAAGCCACACACCCCACTCCACATCTTAAACATTCCATTGTGTGCGGTAAATGACAGTACTATGTGGGCTCAATTCAGATGCTCCCCGCAACTAAAGACACACACATCCTTCAAACATGATCTTGTATGGCAAAGGCAAAATGGCTTTTCAATGAGGATAGGGTTTAGGTTGTTAAACTACTCATGCATCCATTTGCCAGGACACAATAGAAAATTATTTACATAAAAACACGAGTAACTACATACCCCACCACTTGGGCGTGAGCTACACTAAACAATAGAGACCCGTAATGATAAGGTGCTGTAAATGCAACACAGCCATATCACAGTTCATGTTTGCACATCAGTACTTACTTAATGACTCTGGGCAGCAAGCATGACTGACCTCGGTCTTGAGCGCTTTTTATATGGTAACCAACTAATCAGACCTCAGCGTAGCTGCCTGGTCGCAGGTGCGACCAATGATTATGCGCTATTGCGCTTTTTTGATTGGTCAGGTTGTGTTTAAATAAGTGCTGGGGCGCCACCTCTGCTCCAACTAGAATGTGCATTGTGCTAGTAATGTCTCATCACAAGATCTCTGTTGGACAGACGGTAAGTGGGGGCACATGATATTGGGCACTCCTGGACGTTATTTTCTGTGTGCTGCAGACCCATATGTTGGCTGATGTTTGTGCGCCTTATGTACAGCTTCATGTAGCGTCCTGTAGAAGTGTATTTAGCGACGTGTACGCATTGTAAATACACTCCGTGTCCTGTAGCACGCATAATGTTCTGGGAGATCCTTGCCAGGACAATGTGTACTACAGCACTATGTTTATTCCTAAATATGTGTGTATCTGATGAGTGTGTGTTTTAATGTAGTTAGTAAGCCCATGTGTGCCATTTGTAATGACAGACCTTGACATATTTCCCTGCAGTGGCCCAAAATACATATCTCACCAGGCATGTCCTGCATGCCCCATGTATGGACACATGTTAAGGCCAATAATGATTTTGCATAGCCAAGCTGACTACCAGAACACATGTAATTAGTATTGCTGGACACACAGAGTAGGGTGTCACCTGTGATGGCCATGTCTTTGTTTGCATGACACTTTTTTTTTTTTTTTCCAGATGGCTGAGTGTCACGATTTTGAGACACAGCTCCTCACCATTACCAAGAACACGAATGCCTGTGGCGGGTGTCGCAGCCTGAATATCATGACCAGGCAGTGAGGTCTGTGGCCTACAGGCCGATGGTGGAGCGTTCTAACAGGCGCCAACCCCATAAGAACTGGACAGCGGCCCAGGTTGCGGATAAGATAAAATGCCTGTGCACTGTGTTCACCAAGACCCACAGAAAGTGGCTTGAGGCACGGTCCGGGGCTGGAGCTGAGGAGGTCCCTAGACCACGTCTGTGGTACTATGACCTCCTCACCTTCACCCTGGGCCAGGAGGGGCCTCGGGGAACACGGTGCAGCAGGCGCCACGCGCAACTAGCTGTGGCCCCAGCCCAAGACCCTGCCCGTCGCAGGAGGTGGGTAATTGTGTTTGTGTGATCTCTCTACCCAGCTTGTTCTTTGCACTGATGTGGGGTTTGCAGCACATGTGGTAGTCACCATTGTGCTTTCCCTTCCCAAATCATGTTCACCGTTATTTTCTATCTGTTTTTTGGTCTCTGTTATCACAGATTGTGTTGTGTTATTTGTTGGCACTTTACATATCAATGTGGACCCTCAGGTGAGTATACAGCACTGGTTTACTTCTTTGGCATTTTTTTGTCTAAACTCTGCTCCTGTGGCTTTTGGTGTTAGCCTTGGTGAGATTGGCTCTATGTTGTCTTGGGTGTTTGGTTGTGGTATTAGCTTAAATAACATAGCAACATGTGGCTGATGTTTTTTTTCTTTTTGTTTATTTTTCAGGCCCCTCGGGAGCCTGGCTCCAGTAATGCGGACCCAGCAGCTGGTGAGGCTCTCCTATCAACATCTGCAGGAGAGCCAATGCCTGAGCCCAGTGGTGGGGGGCCGGGCCCAGGGCCCAGCTTTGGAATCCAACATAGAAGACTACCTGCCCCATCAAACATTGAGCTGGGTACCTGGGCGAAACGGGTCCTCCTCGATCGAGAGAGGACCCTTGACTCTGGGATCGGGTACGTCACCAGCGAGATGCTGGCCCGCATGGAGCCAGAGCAGCGTGACATCGCTGAGCGGGCCATCTTTCGTGTCCTGTAGGCGGGCGTTGATGGGTCCCTGAGATGGGGGGTGTCTTGGACATTCCCCCGCAAGACAACCCCAGGGCCCACTGCACCTGCAAGACGCATGGTGAGGAGGTGGCAAAATCGTGCTACTCCACCTCCCCCAGAAGACAGCCCAGCAGACCTGGCCCATCACATGGGAGATGGGTGTATGAGGAGTAGGGAGAGGCCCCATTGTCTGATCCAGCAGAGGAGGAGGAAGAACAAGAGAACCACTAGCCAATGCACAAGCTTGGCCTTCACAGACACTAGTTTGATGGGCAGGTGTGCCCCATTTGTTTTTACACAAATATTCAAAAGAAAAAAATAAATAAAAGCTTAATTTACCCACAACTCACGTTCACCAGTATGTTTGTGTGTGTATGTTTGGTAGTGTGGGTGTCATATAGTAGACATTGATGTCATAGGGGTGCATGGCGGTTTTAATGGTCCAGTATGGTGACATGTTTGCAATGTCACACCATTCACCTCTAGATAAACCGTGGCCCAGTGTGGTTGGTGAAATGTAACCTCACAAACGTTACCCTGTGTGTGTTGCAACAAGGGATGACACAGGATGTAGCTGGGCAGAATTTTATTACAGACCAACATTTTTAACAAACATTGCCAACACAATCAAAAAGCCTTGGTCAGGTTAGGAGTAGCCAATACACACTTCCCACTTTCCTAATGTGGGACACTATAAGAAAAGAGGCCAACGTGGCCTAAAAAACTAAGGTGCCAACATGGCAACAGGGAAAAAAACAAGGGTCCAACATGGACAACAATTATTAGGGGAGTCTGGTCCCATTATTGGGTGGGGGGTGATGGATTAGGGGCCCTGCCGGACTGAACTGTCTAGAGGGTGTGTATCATGGCACCCAAGTGGGCAAGGTGTTGCTGCCCTTCTTGGTGTGCCCTCTCCATGTCCTGCTGTGCCTCCTGGTGAGCCAGCAGCAGCTCCTCAATGGTTGGTACACCTGTATGGGAAAGAAGGACATTAGTGAGCTACCTGTGTATGTGTAGGTGGGTGTTTTAGGGAATTGTAATTGATTAAACGTACGCAACACATCACCATCCCGGGTGTCATCTGGAGGAGATGGGGATGGGCTGACAGCCCAGCCTGCAGTATGTGCTCGTTCTCCTTCAGGCAAAATAAACCAAAAAAAAACATGAGGACTCACATACTGGTGTCTGGAGCACACAACAGTAAGTACATTAGCAAGCTTGTAGGCCTTAGCAGACACTTACCACCATACACAGCACCAGCAGGCACAAGGTGAGGGTGTGGGGACCACATTACACCAGGAATTGGCCGGGAGCTGGAGATGCTGGGGGGGGGGGGGGGTGTTGCTCCCGGGCTCGGTGTGAGTGGCCACAGGATGGGGCTTGGTGCTCCCAGGGGTCCAGGGCTGCCTGCAGCCAAGGTTTGTGGCCCTGGTGTTGAGGGAGTGGCTGGGCCCTCCGGGGCCGGGGCTGCTGGAGTCCCGGGTGGAGAGGGACTGGGTGGGCCCTCCGAGGCTGGGGCTGCTGGAGTCCCGGGTGGGGAGGGACTGGCTGGGCCCTCCGGGGAAGGTGGTGGTGGTGTCCCGGTGCCGTTGGGGACTGTGGAGCGTCCCCAGACATGGAGTCCTCGTCATCTGTAATATCAAACATGATAACAGAGCAATTTAAGAAAAGGTACACAACATAGGGAATACACCTTGTGTGTGTGTATGAATGTCATGACGGTGTGAATGGTACGGTAAAAGGTTATGGTCGGCCCCTACACTATGGTGAGGGCCCACTCTCGTTTGGGACATGAGTCCAACACCAGTGGCCAAATATTTTGAATGTTAGATAACCCTTGGCTTAGCATGGTAGGTATTTGAAACTTGAACACAAGAGCAGCCAGTAAGCATCAGGTGTTCGCACCATGGGGGCCAACACATAGCAGTGAGATTGTATTCAGTGTTCTGTATTGTGATCACTGTGTAACAAAATTGTATGTGTCACAGGTCACACATATGTGCTGCAAGGTGTCTTGTGGGTCTTCAACATCGCATTAATATGTTGTTGTTACCTTTGCAGTCAGGACACAACTATTTTTGCCACCACACAGGTCAAGGACCACTAGAGCCATCACCATTTGGATGACAAATGAGTGTTTCGTACACCTTCATGTTGCAGTGTAACCTACATGAAGATGCACATTGGTGACCGCTCCACATGGTGGCTTAGGCCACATTATATGGCATGGCACAATATCACATGATGTTTGTGTAGATTTTGGAGTATTTAGCTTTCCATGTATGTGTTTGGCATTGCCACATACTCACCACGCAGCCTGGCAATCCTGGCACGAAGATCCACAATGCACCCTGGTGACTTGTGCTTCAGGTCTGCGATCTTCTTCTGGATCTGCTTGCAGGTCCTCTTCACCCCCAGTTTGTGGAGCAGGGCCCACTGGATCCTCCTGAGTATCCTGCGCTTGTGCAGCCGTGGGTGCCGGTGACGCTGGTTACACCAGTAATCATGGCGGTCGCATAGGTCTATGAGGAGCATTAGCTCCCTCAGACCCCATGTGGCAGCGCGCTGTGCGGTGGCCATGACTGTTCTCCTATGTGCAGGGGAGGGGCAGGCACCTGGCACGCAGGGAGTAACGAAAACAAACGTCATGACGTCACCACGCACATTGGCACCGCCAAACAACATTGAGGACGCTAACAAGGTAGTCGTCTGCGAAGCGGGAGTAGCGTAATATAGCCATCAGCGTCACCAAATTCAAAAACGATTGCAGTGCGTTGCCCATGGCACCCATGTGCGATGAGTAGGCCAACATCTGAACTGTCATGTGTGGCAGTATGGTGAACACAGTGAAACTTCCAATACACGCGCCCAGCATAGCTTGCGCCATTGAATGCGTGCGTAATTGGACTGATGTAGTGGATGGTTGTGAAGGTGAAGATGTGTATGGTGCTGAAGTGCAGCTCTTCAAATATGGCCCCCTTTGAAGGGACAGCCAATGGAAACACAGTAGCCACCACCAATCATCGCTGACGGGGCGTGGACTCCAGCACGCTGTGGCACGCCTACGGAAAATCAATAGGCGACGCAGATTCCATCAATATCGCCTGTTCACACGCCAAAAGCCGGGAATGTCGCCTTCATGATTGCCTCTGATTTTGGAGCAGTGCTGTGAAATCAGAACCAGGCGACAACTTTTTTATCGCCGCCAAATTCCCAAATTACATGCCGCAACTGCGAGGCAATTTGACGGCGATGGTGCCAGGGCGACATGTCGCCGGTCAGATTCCTCGCCGCGGTTGCTGCGTGTAAAGCTATTCTAAAACCGAAACCAGGCAACTTTGATTTTATCACCGCCAAATTCCCTATTTACACGCCGCAATAAGGAGGCAATTTGACGGCGATCATTCCAGCAACAAATATCGCCGCCACAAATGTCTCCTGCGGTTGCAGCGTGTAAAGGTACCTTAACAATGTCGTTCAGTGTGACATGTACATCCGATCAACGATAATCGGGCAGATCGGGAGGTTTGTGAACCGGACCTTAGGATACCGTTACATGACGCAAGATTGCATGCAATTTCACTGGCAATTTGCTGGTTGCAGTGAAATCATGGACACATTGTTCCATTTGTACATGGCAGCAAATTAGAACAATGTGTCCATGATTGCACTGCAACCAGGAAATTACCAGTGAAATTGAATGCAATATTGCGTCGTGTAAAGGTACCCTCAAACCAAACGATGAGCGTTCGTTCAACCTGCAGCATGGGTGTGTGTGACACCTTGATAACGATGTCGTTAACGACCTTGCCTATTGATAAATGAAGGACATAGGCAATCTAACGACCGCAAGTATCGTTCGCTTGTCGCGGAATCTTTGCTGCATCGTTATCGATATCTATACGTGTGACATTTCACTAGCGATCATTGAACGTCGTTCAAGCGATCTAGGTCAAGTCGGATCGTTAATCAGATTGTTCGACCATTGAAGCGTGAGACAGGGCCTTTAAAATCAGCATAAGGCCTCTTTAGCACATCTGTGCAAAATATGCACTTGTGAAAGAGGCCATTTTGGGGGCCGTGTGTGCATGTGTTGTCCATGTGCTATCCGTGTAACATCTGGAAAGCACATGGAAAGCCTGTTATTATATACTCACTTGTCTCCAGTACTGCCTGTTCCTCTCACTTTTGGGGCCTCTCTAGCAGACAGAGCAGTGAATATTTCATGAGGGTAATGAGCGGCACCACAAGTGAGAGGAACAGGCAGCTCTGGAGGCAGGTGAGTATGAAATTCTTTATTTTTAAGCCCATATACTTTTGGCTCATGTCTGTGCACATGAATGTTACTTGGATGGCATCCATGTGCGGGATGTTTTTGTATGGATCCACTAACCTGAATGGGTCCGTGCTGCCGCCCAAAAACAGACATGTCCCCATGTGGAGTACACGTACACATGTCTACTCCTTACGCTGGTTTAACACTGCAGTTTTTTCCCTGATCAGGTTCAATCATGTTTGTGTGTCACAACAGGAGTGTCTCCAAAACTCAGAACAGGTGTCAAACTTTCAATTATAGCTTTTCTCAGCAAGTTCCTCTCCTGGTATTCTATCCAGGACCAAGTGCCTCTGTCCGCGCCGCTGCTCCAAATGAATATCAGAAACACCGGAATGTTTTAAGCAAGTAATCTTCAGCTTTATTTTCCGACGCGTTTCGGAGCTATCACCCAGCTCCTTCCTCAGGGAATGTCATTGCCTGAGGAAGGAGCTGGGTGTTAGCTCCGAAACGCGTCGGAAAATAAAGCTGAATATTACTTGCTTAAAACATTCCGGTGTTTCTGATATTCATTTGGAGCAGCGGCGCGGACAGAGGCACTTGGTCCTGGATAGAGTTTCACCCCCATGCTGTGGAAGTGCGGTTCCTGCTGCGGCTGCTGTGTTTGAGCGATTGAGCTGGTTGTGGGCTGCACAACTGAACCAGGTGAGCAGTTTTTATACTGTATGGGATTCACCTCCTATATTAGGATAAGACCCTATGTGCATTCTCATTTTTTAGATATTTGAATATCTCCTGGTATTGGCACACAAACCTGATCAAACCTGATCAGGGAAAAACTGTAGTGTGAAGGGGGCCTTGGGCTGGAAACACATTCTCCTAGTTACATGCAAGTCTTTCGGGCGAGACTCGGAAGAGGCTAGAGCAGTGACCCTGAAGAGATTCCTGTCTGGACAGGACTGTCAGCTGATTGTGTTTTTGTGCAGCTCCACACTCCCCGTCCAGAGAGGGAGAGGCTGTTCAGGGTCACTGCTCCAGCCTCTTCCGAGTCTCATCCAAGACACTCGCATGTAACTAGGAGAGTGTGTCCGAGCCCTTATTTAGGGCAGAGACACACTGTCTGATAGACATCCGAGTCTCTCAGACGAGACTCGGATGAGGCTAGAGCAGTGACCTGGAACGGCTTCTCCCTCTATGGACAGGGCTGTCAGCTGCTTGTGTTTTCGTGCAGCTGCACACTCCCCGTCCTGACAGGGAGAGGCCGTTCAGGGTCACTGCTCCAGCCTCATCCGAGTCTTGTCAGTCAAACTCGGATGTCTATCGGACAGTGTGTCCATGCCCTTATGGAGACACAGTCCATGCTGAATCACAGACATGTGAAAGGGGCCATAGAGTATCATTTGACTTTGTATTTCAGTGCCTCGGGCATATGGTTGCACGGACTGTACACATGCCAGAGACACAGATGTGTGAAAGAGGCCTAAAATAGTTTTTAGGCCGGCTTCAAACCATGGTGTGATCAGGTCCAGGGCTGTCCGATGTGAATCGGACAGCCCCGGACCCAATTTGCAAGCAGAACCAGAGGGCAAATATGCCCTCCGGTCCGGTTTACAGCCGGCTTCCGAAGATCGCAGCTGCAGCTGCTGATTTTTTGAAAATCTAAACTTCAGCAGCCGGCGTCCGGGTCCCGGATCCAATTTTTTTTTTTTGATCCAGCACCATAGACTCCCATGCTAGGGAGCGCCGTATCGCCCCGGATCCAGGAGAATCCGATTTGAGCAGATTATCGCCCCTGACACAAGAGGAAAATACGAATTCAGCAGGATCCTCCCGGACAGATGGAAACCGGATGGCACATAGCTGCCATCTGGTTACATCCGGCCCCATAGGGCTACATTAGAGCAAAATCGGGTTTATTCCGGACAGCCCCGTACCTGATGCCACCATGGTGTGAAGCCGGCCTTACAAGGCTACATAAGTTGCTGATTAGCCATAAAACATTCATCATTTTTTCTAAAAGTGAAGATAAATTTTGTTCTGTAAAAAATTTAATTCACATAAAAGTTAAAGGTATAATGAAATAAAAAAAAATCTGTAACTGCGATCTGAATTCCAAAAAGTGACCTATTCCTTAAATCAACCCTGCTTTTTTACACATAAATTTACCATTGGCTAGGGAATAAAATGATGGGAATTCCTTTTGTGGAACAGATTCCTGAGCCTCTCTTCTTTCATAGTTTCTCAGATCGGTATCAGTGTGATCTGAGACCCTTAAAGTACCGTCACACGCTACGATATCGGTAACGATATCGTTAGTGATGTCACGTGACCGAGATCGTTCGTGCATCATTTCCACGTCATTGGTGAGACGTCACACATCCAGATAAGTTGAATGACGTGCGAACGATCCAGCAATCTAGACATCGTTTGAATGAGTCAGAGAAGTATGTTGGCCATCGTTCAGCCGCTGTCACACAGCAAGTATATGAACGATGAGAACCTTCACTGTGGGCGTTCTGTTTCACGTAGGGCAGGATATAGGTGTGCCAGGTTGTGTTTTACCGCACCCCTACAACTCTGATTGGTGGCCACATCTGCGTTTACCATTAGTCAGCCTTCATTGGGAAAATGGCCAGTAGATTTAATGCTCTATATAAAGAAAGAGGCAGCACTCACCAGTATTGTGCAACAGCGGTCTCTTTAATCCAGCGTGTTTATGGATTCATGACAGGGTGCAGGGAGGTGACCACGGAGGGCGGACGACGACGCCGTTTCGCAAAAATTGCTTCTATGGGTCAGCAATTTTTTGCGAAACGGCGTCGTCGTCCGCCCTCCGTTGTCACCTCCCTGCACCCTGTCATGAATCCATAAACACGCTGGATTAAAGAGACCACTGCTGCACAATACTGGTGAGTGCTGCCTCTTTCTTTATATATCTATTATTGCTTGTGCTGTGGATTAGCACCACCAGGGGAAGAACCTGCCTATAGGGCAATCCGCCCAGAGCATGACGGTTGATATTGCCACTTAGTGCCCTGAAGCCTTACTACTTGATAGATTTAATGCTTTTACGACTGTCAATATCACAATAATGTAGTAACTAGCCATCACAACATATGTATATGTGCGACTCCACAGTTTTCTTTGTAGATCACAAAGTCTCATTTGCGGGCACACAAACGTTTAAACAACGTCTAGACAACATTGATGGCGACTTCCATCAGTCTGCTAGTTTAATTTAGGTTTGAATTTAATTTTACCAAGTCAATGACACATAACATCCAAGCATGGATGATCAAATATGGCGCCTTGTGTTTGACAACACACAACAGCCAATCGGAACACAAGCAGAACCACAAATAGCTGAAGTTGTGAACGACATCATTTATCGCAACGTCACACACAACGATGCAGCAGGCTGACAGAATGTCGAATGACGGATTTTAGGTCCGGAGCACAAATTTTTGATCAGCAATCCAACGATTTATCCTTTCAACATCATTCATTTACACGCAACGATGCACAAATGATGTCGTTTGAACAATCAAAAAATCATGACGTTTCACCAATATCCCTAAAGGTACCGTCACACTCTACAATATCCGTAAGGGTACCTTTACACGCGGCAACTTTTCTAAGAATTTCACTGGCAACTTACTGTTTGCAGTGAAATCATGGAGACATTGTTCCATTTGTACACAGCAACAAGATAGAACAATGTGTCTATGATTTCACTGCAACCAGTAAGTTGCCATTGAAATTTCTAGAAAAGTTGCCGCGTGTAAAGGTACCCTTACGGATATTGTAGAGTGTGACGGTACCTTTAGGGTATGTGCCCACAGGACGTTTTTCCAGCGTTTTTGCTGTGGTTTCCACCTGCAGTTTATCCTTGGTGTTATGTAAATTTATGTTCATTTGTTCCTGCAGTTGGGCTTCCCTGCAAAACCAATGTGTTTCACAGAAACGCTGTGCCCACACATTGGTTTTGCAAGTGTCAAGAAGTGTCAAATCCCTCCGATTTTGCTGCGGATGGGAAAGAAAGATCATGTTCTATTTTTCCTGCATTTTTGCTGCAGTCAAGGGCAAAAACACTGGAATAACACAGCATTAAAAACGCAGAAAAAATGCACTAAAAATACCCAAAAAACGTGCAAAAAATGAGATAAAAACACTGGACCTGAACGCAGGAAATCTCTTGGCAAGGACTCTAGAGATCCTTGAAACCAGTATCGGTTTTGCTGTGTTCAGGATTGCTTGAAAACATCCTGTGGGCACATACCCTTAGGGTACGGACACACTGGCGTGATAGACGGATGACTGCAATTTGAGTTTTTCTCACATTGCAGTCGGACCAATGTTATTTAATGTCCGAGCGCACATTTGCGAGTGTCAGGCATTTTTTAATCATCCAATAGACGGACGAAAAAGCAGTTGCAGCATGCTGCGACAATATGCAATTTATGCGCGAGACTCGTCAATGCAAGTCTATGGGTCCTACAAAATCATGGACCGCAGTCGGACCACACATGGGCCATCCGAGTAGGACACTTTTTTTCACCGCTGAAACCCTCGGAAGCTCATAATAAGTGTAGATTAGGAGGCGTCACAAGACTACTGAGAAAGTTGAAGGTGGCACAAATCTGAGAACTGTCGGAAGGAATCCCCCATGGATCCAGCATGGCCTATAACATAAATGTGGAGATGTTCATAGTCTCATAGTCCTGGTCCAGGAGAGGCCAGAGCTCTGGGACCCTAGACACCAAGGCTATGCTGACAAAAGGAAGAAGGATGCTTCATGGATGGATATCACCAGGCAAGGCAACACTTCCCCTGTTTTGACAACAGCTCTCGGGACATATAGATCAACCTTAGTAGTGTATCATTAGTCAAAATTTACATATCAATTGTAATGTCTATAGATGGGTCAGTGTGTAATGGGTGCTGTATGTTCATATGGTAAACAATGAGTTTTTCAATTATGCAGTGGACATGGTAGATAACCGCTGGCACAGTTACCAGGATCAATACTACCGGGAGCTGAACAGAATGCCACTCAGTGAGTCAGACACACCAAGGAGGAGGGTGTATGTTCACTTCCAGCACCTATCATTCCTGGCACCTTTGATGCACCTGAGAACATGTGTTATTTTTTGTTACATTTTTGCCCATGTTTTTTTATTACGATTTTACACTAGTGTGTTTGTTGTTATTTCTTTAAACATAGAACTGATAGCAACTTGAGGCACACTTCAGCCTCTGAGTCCGAGCTCCACATGGAAGAACCAGCACAGTCGACTGACGAGGGTGTGGGGACATCTTTGTCTTATGAAGACCCACAAGCTACCTCAAGTGCTGCTAGCCGGGACTCGCGGTCCTGTGAGGAGCCAGCACAGGGGCGACTATTGCCATCTGACCAACCCCAGTCACATAGGAACCAAGAGAAGGAAATATAGTATGGAAGTGAGCGCTAGAAAAGACCAGGGAACTGAAAATTAAGAGAATTACCTCTAAGTTTATTAAAAGGTGGATGTAGCGAGCCCTCAGCCACAACGCGTTTCGATAAACATCTTTCTCAAGTGGACGTTTGTCGAAACGCGTTGTGGCTGAGGGCTCGCTCCACCCACCTTTTAATAAACTTAGAGGTAATTCTCTTAATTTTCAGTTCCCTGGTCTTTTCTAGCGCTCACTTCCATACTATATTTCCTTCTCTTCATCAACCTCCTCCCTTCGGGGTGTGGTATGAGAGCTGCTGGAGGAGAGACCCTGCTGAACATACAATAGAGCTGCCTCCCCTGGGGTTAAGTGATCAGGCCCGTTGGACACAGTCGGCCCGACCGCGGAGCCTTACTACACGAAGCCAAGTGGAAGGTCGCTTCAGGACAAACAGACTGATCTTACACTCACCCTGTACTCCATTCCCTGTTGTGCGGCGCACAACAGATCCAGGTTAGTGTATCTCTGATTAATCCTTATTCAATTTGTGGGATCAGCGTGGCGCAACTTTGTGTCTTTTCCTTCCACAAGGGAACCAAGGACTTAGTGCCGCAGACACCTTGCCCATCCCAGATGTCCCTTTTCCTCACCAGTGAGACGTCACTCCAGGCGTCGGAGAGATTTGTCATCCAGCAACCTCTGGCGCAACATGGACATGGGGGTCTTGCAGAACCCCACGAGGCCTGTGAACAATGATGGGGAGGAAGTCTTTGCACACAGCCTCAGCAGCTATTTGTGTGAGATACCTTACCCACTGAGGCTGCGTTCAAGGGCTGCCATCCAAATTGTCCTGGATGCTTGTGTGCCACCCAATCATCCCTGATTAGTCTTTAACATGCTGGAGCAGTGGCAGAACTCACCAGATAATGTAGTGGACAGGACCAACACCCAGCAGCCAGTAACACCATCAGCCTTATCATCCTCACAGTCCTCGCATAGTCTTCGGAGACCTCCAATGCCGTGTCCACTGTGGCCCCCATTTAGGGAAATGCTTAATGTCCCAAATGCCCCTCCAGTCGGCCTCATGCTACCCACCCAACATGTTAGGCCCTTACAAGAAGAGCTACACCAGGCTCTAGATGTGGTCAATGCGCAGGGTAGCCAGGGAAGTGGAGAAGGACCACACATAAACCCTGAAGACATGACCTACACCAACCTGTAGAGTTTCATGTTGGTCAGGGTACCCTTTTGGAAAAGGCTCATGGTCATATATTGTGTCTGTTTGTTTTTTTTCTGTTGTACCCATGACAAAAAACAAAACATATGGCCAAAATATGTTTCTGTTCATATGTTTGTAGTTGTTTGAATAACATTTGTTTGCCAAAAAAAAAATCTCTGTCTTTTATTCACACGTAGCCGAAAATAAGCAATGAATAATTTGAACCTAACACATTATATGTTAGGAGTCACACAATGCATGCTATACCGTTGTTTGAGCAAACATTAATCCATGCATATTGATGATGTGGTAGGGCACCAAACATTTACGAGCCAGTCACAAAGTCATCCGGCCAGGGGCCTGATCCTTCAGTTTTCGTAAAAAGCAGCCATAATGGACACAGTCAGTACATCACGACATGTTTAAGGTGCCTTGGATGGGTAAAAAAACATGTATGGTGCGCTTAAAGACATCACACCCCTTAACACACAAATGAAAGTAATACAAACATAAGTGTGAAGAGAAGCCATTCCTTAGGTGTGATACTTTGCCGCATTTGGGTATTCTGGTATGTAGGGGTAGGCTGCAGAACGAAGAAATGTCATATGTGAGTATGGTCATCGTGCTATATGCCTAACATTTATCAGGATGACAGCATAAATGACCATACAGCCTATGAGCATGGCCACAAGACGTATGCAGCATACGGCCCAACATTGGACGCCACCTCTATGGATCGGACACAATCGGGTAGGGAGTGCCATATCGCCGGGAAATGACACAATTTACTGACACCCATACAGTGGTGTTTAGGTTCAGGTTATTATTCATTCTGTAGTCAGCTGCAAACGTACACAACACAGCGTACTCAGGGGATTGAGGGTCCCCTCATTGCACACTTGTCCATGGGATATATGCTCCAATGAGCCCTGATTGGCACACAGCATTTATCTCACAAATGACACACATTGCAGGCAATTTAAAGGGTAATTTCATTAAAAAATTGTATGTGTTGCTTGGATTGCACACGGACCACACTCGGATTACAGTTGGACAGCTCTTGGATGTGATCCACGAAAATGTCGGAAAGTCGCATAGCATTTGAATGCAAAACGGACCAAAAAATGGACGACACTCGTGCTGCTCTCGGGAATGACAATCGGACCACATTTTTTCTCGCCTGTGTGTTTTCACCCTTATGCAGAGTGTCTTAGACCACCCTTTGCACAGTGTGCACAATAGCTTGAGACCTTCCTACCTGTTGTCAGATTCACCAACACTGATGGACGGTGGTACATGTCTCATACCACTACTACACACTGGAAGTAAGAGGCCAACTTTAGCAAGTGAGGAGAGGTCTATGAATTGTGGCTCCATGACCAAAGACATTTTCTAAGACTTTCCCAGCTAATGTAAAACATTTTATTATGTAAAGTAGAGGTTCACTTTAAGTGGTTAAGAACTTAGGGAAATAGAAAACAAAGGTTAAGAAAGCTAGTTAGGCAATCATTTTACTAGAACTTCTATGTCAATCACGTTTTGTGATACCAGGAACAGGAAAAAATGAAGCTGTATACATGGTAAAATAATTACAAACTGTAGATATGGTAAAGAGATTAAAAGCTTGTTAGGTTAGAACTTAGTAAACATGAGTTGGGGTTGGTAGAAGACCTCTCCTATAACAAGCACGAAGGGATATCACTGTGAGAGCCCATCAGGAGGCCTATGTCATGGTGGCTGCTCTCATTCCAGTGACTGAAGGATGTTCAGAACTTTATGAATTCTTGTAAAATCTGAAAGTGAAGAACACATCATGAGTCTTAGAGGAAAAACTGTAAACTATTTAGAGAAGCCTCAATAAAACAAAAGCACTCACCCTTAGCACAGGAAGACTTCCATTTTGCTGGATGATTTTATAGTGGCTAGACACTCAGCTACATTTTGTTTAAAATTTCAGTCGTCTGGATAATCACTGTTTCGTTCTGACTATGACATGGCTGTTGGTAAAATACAGACACTCGAGTATCGGTTGTTTGCCCTAGTGCTGATGTTACTGTCAACCATCAATAGATTTTATTGATGATACAGCTTTTCTTTATTATATCTGAATTTACTGCTCCTAAATAAGCAAATATTTCCATTTCTGTAAATCTTATGGAAGAAGCAAGCGGAAGAATTGATCTCAGAGTCCATTTAGAAGAAAGTAGAGGTTATGCCTGTACTCACTGGTTTTCTGAAAATGGGTTGTATTCTAATACTAAAAAGAGTAGCAAGGACAGCACATACTGTGACTTTGTCTAGTATTTTAGCCTATTTATTACCGCTTTTGGTATTTTATATGATGTATTTGTGAATATAGGTGGCAAATCAAATATAAGAAATAACTGAGTATTTTCTTTGATCCATAGATTACCTATTCTACAAGGAGGAACATTCAGTTTAATTACACCCACGTTGGCAATACTATCACTGCCTCAGTGGAAATGTCAAAATTCTGATGTGATCTTATTCAATGGTACTGAGAACTTCTCTATAAATAACACAGAATCTTGGCAGTCACGAATGAGAGAGGTAATCTTGATTCTTTACAATACTTCATGGCTGTATTTACATGGCCATTGCATGATAATACCTGAATAATATATGTACTATTTAAGTGTGAAATGTATGATGTTGTCTGGTATGATATATACTCTATGCATTATTATTGTATGTAAAGAATAATCAAGTATCTGTTCAAGGTCCATATTGGCCAGGTAACCCTAGACTCGTTCTAAGTAAGAAACATTTGCTATTACATGTGCACTATGTTGCAGACAATCCATTAGTCTCATTATTCAAATCCCATAATAATGTTATGTCAAACCAATCAGGGAATATTTCATTATACATAAAACATATATAGTAACTAGAAAGCAATTAGGATTTTAAAGATGCATTAAGGTAATTAAATATAACATACAGTGTAGGATAATTATCCCTGTCTGTAGGGTTGGAATATATCCGATTGTATCCAATTGTAGCTGTGTACAGTCAGGCCATCAGATACAATCGGATATGTTTAAACCCTACAGAGAGAGACAATCACCTTGAGGACCTCAGAAAGATCTTTTTGAACCAGAGCTACCATCCAAGAGCAATTGAAAAGCAGATTACAAGAGCCACCAGAATATCAAGGAATCATCTGCTACATTACAAAACTAGAGAAGAAAACAACAGAGTTCCTCTCGTAGTCACCTACAATCCAAGTCTGGAGGTGCTAAGAGGAGCTGCACGGAAACTGCAACCTCTTCTACAAAAGATGCCCAACTAAAATCAATATTTCCCGATCCCCCACTCTTGTGCTTTAGACAACCTGCGAATCTAAAAAACATCATTGTCAGAAGCTCCCTGTCCTCTCCAGCAACAGCAGGAACCTTTCCCTGCAACCAGAACAGGTGCAAAACCTGTCCATCTATAATGACAACGGACAAGATAAGGATTCCTGGGACAAATCAGGACTACAAGATCCCCGGTAACGTCAGTTGCATCACAAGCAATGTGGCATGTACATAGGTGAGACCGGGCAAAAATTCAAGACAAGAATGAATTCTCATCGCCACTCAATAAAAGAAAAGCATATGAATCTACCTGTAGCAAAACATTTTTCCAGCCCAGACCACAGTAAAACTGATATGAGGCTGCTCATCTTAAAAAGCAACTTCAAATCACTGAGAGAGAGAAGAATTTGGAAATACAAATTGATAACGACCTTTGACACATTCAAAACAGGATTAAATATTTCACATGGATTCATGGGATTTTATATAAAATGAGTGGGCATTTGGGCACATCACAGATTCATGTGTTTTTATATAAATTGAAAATACACTTGGGGAGATCACATCTTCAAGAGACTCCATTTTCAGGACTATGAACTTTTGACTTTTCTTATGTGATCTCTCTTGCTTCGATTTATTGCTCTCCACAACTCACTTAAGTATTTTTAGGTTTCCACAAGCCACTAACCATATAATAATACAATTTGTTCCACTTATCTTAGAAACTTGGTTTCTCTTTTCCCAGCTCCTTTACCCCTCCCTAACCTGACTGTGCTTAATGTCACCTGTCATAATTGCCACAGATTAAAACACAGTTTTTTTTCTTTTTTCTTTTGCTTATGTATATATATATATGTGTCTTCAGAATTTGTGTCATTACCAGCCTGATGAAGGGACCACAGTGTCCCGAAAGCTTGCTAAGTTTACCACCTTTTCAGTTAGCCATTAAAAGGTATCAACCACTGAGGACTCTCAGATTCTAATATTTTTCTATCTACTGGCTAACACGGTACACACATTTTTTACCTTTTCAGAAAACTCTGTGATTTTGTGCGGACCACTTGTTTAGTAAAATTACACGGTGATCTAGACAACCTTATAGACTATAATTGCTACGAGTCCGATCCTTCAAGAATATGGATACAACTCATACGAGAAAAAAGTAATGTCTGAAAGAGGCCTAAAGCTCAAAATAGTTGAAATTCTGAGTTCATTGTCAGGCCTCAGCAAAAAAAAAGAATGGTAAATCCTATCTTTATATATAACTCCTGTTTAGGTGTAAAATGTCTTCTTCTAAAGCCACTTTGGGCAAATTGCTATCTCCTCTCTGTTATAAATTTTGAACATATACCATCAACATCATCTCGTTAAAACTAAACTGTGATTCAAAGTATACGGGAAAGTTAATGTTGTGTCACTTAGAGGTGATCTATTAACTCATGGAGAATCTTCAAGAACTTAAATAGACTAAAATATGAAATCTATTACAGATAGATATACCGTATATACTCGTGTATAAGCCGACCCGTGTATAAGCCGACCCCCCTACTTTTGCCCCCAAAACCTGGGAAAACCTATTGACTCGTGTATAAGCCGAGGGTGGACCCCAGCACAGGTGTACAGCCCCCAGCAGTGTGGTATACAGGCCCCCCAATGGTAGTATACAGCAGCCTCCCCAGTGGCATATACAGGCTCCAGTAGTATATACAGCAACCCCAGTGGTATACAGCAGCCTCCCCAGTGGTATATACAGACCCCACCAGTATATACAGCAGCCCCAGTGGTATATACAGCAGCCCCAGTGGTATATACAGCAGCCCCAGTGGTATATACAGCAGCCCCAGTGGTATACAGGCCTCAGCAGTATATACAGCATCCCCCAGGGGTTATACAGCAGCCCCCAGGGGTTATACAGCACCCCCCAGGGGTTATACAGCGGCCACCAGGGGTTATACAGTGGCCCCCAGGGGGTACCCAGCGGCCCCCTGGGGGTACCCAGCAGCCCTCAGGGGGTACCCACAGCCCCCTGGGGGTACCAACAGCCCCCTGGGGGTACCCAGCAGCCCCTGGGGGTACCCAACAGCCCCCTGGGGGTACCAACAGCCCCCTGGGGGTACCAACAGCCCCCTGGGGGTACCAGCAGCCCCCAGGGGGTACCCAGCAGCCCCCTGGGGGTACCAACAGCCTCCAGGGGGTACCCAGCAGCCCCCTGGGGGTACCAACAGCCCCCTGGGGGTACCCAGCAGCCCCCAGGGGGTACCCAGCAGCCCCCTGGGGGTACCAACAGCCCCCTGGGGGTACCCAGCAGCCCCCTGGGGGTACCAACAGCCCCCAGGGGGTACCCAGCAGCCCCCTGGGGGTACCAACAGCCCCCAAAATGCTGGCACTGTCCCCCCTTGTAAGGGCCCCCCCCGCTGCTTATACATTACCATCCCGGTGTTCTGATCGGCGCCGCTCCTCGGTGCTGCTTCTTCATCCTCCCGTCCTCGCTGAATCCGGGATCTCCGGCCGTCGCGCGATGACGTCATATTGCTGCGACGGCCGGAGATCCCGGATGCAGCCAGCGAGGACGGGAGGATGAAGAAGGAGCACCGAGGAGCGCCGCCGATCAGAACACCGGGATGGTAATGTATAAGCAGCGGGGGGGGGGGGCCCTTACAAGGGGGGACAGTGCCAGCTTTTGGGGGGCATATATGCACTGCTTCCCCCTGCCGCTGATTGACAGGGGGAAGCAGTGCATATATAATGAGCGGCCCCACGTGACGGGGCCGCTCATACAGCAGCCTCCCCCCGCCTCCTCAGCCCCGGACACAGCCCCCACCACATCACATACCGTAGTGACTCGTGTATAAGCCGAGGGGGAGACTTTTCAGCCCAAATTTCGGGCTGAAAAACTCGGCTTATACACGAGTATATACGGTAACTCTGAAAACTAAATCATTCTTATCAAATATTGTTATATTTTAAAATTAGGGACCTCTTTTTCAGTTTGAATATTACTAATAATATTATGATCCTCTTTATTATAATACACCATGCAGAACTGATTCAAACATAAGGGGATTGACTATTTTAAGATAAAAGCAAACATACATGGGTAAACACAGCAAGACGGTAGAGCTTCCTGCTACTAACAAGGTCCTGTCTAGGAATTAAAGGAAAATGCTTTTCCTGTTATAACAAAGGGTCTGACCTTAGAATCTCTCTTCACTAGATTATTTTTAGCTTTGGTAATCTCAAATTTGTTATTGTTTTAAATTATCTTTAATACAGTAGATAAGTAAATTGGAGACTAGCTTGCCTTAAGCAGGATGCAGAATGGGCTAAGGTGTTAATATGCATTTATTGTTGATGTGACACTAATGAAAATCTTGAGGTGTTCACATCTTTTCTTCCTATTGAAGTCAGGAAAGTGAGTCAGTCTTTGGTCTGATGTTTTGTCCAGCAATTTAATACACTCCACCCTTTTCCTAGATATGTTTCCTCTATATGCAGTTCAGTCATATTACAGAATATTGTGTTTCCATCAGGTCACATAACGTCCTGGAGAGCTTACATCTTGGATGCCTTTTTTTTGATTATATTAAAGCCGGCTCCATAGTTTTTGTTTTTTGTGGGTTGAAAGTAAAGAACGAACTTTACTTTTGTATATACACTAAAGGCCCTGTCACACGTGTCACTGTCGCTAGCAACATCACCGAAAAGTGACGCATCGGCGATGTCACTAGCAATATTGCAAGTGTGTCGGGTTGTGTGACAGCGCGACGCAACTGCGATCTATCGCTGGTCGCAGGTTGACAGATTTAACAGCATGAACGTAAACCTGTCAATCTGCAACCAGCGATTAGGCTGGATCGCGCCGTCTAACACCGCAATAGCGATGTTGGCGGCGATACAGCCTATACCGCAGCGTTGCTGAGGATCGCTCTCTGAGCTGGGCCCAGCCCAGCGAGTAATGGCTCCGCCTGCATCGCCGCCGAGTCACCGGCAACATCCTGCCGTGTGACAGCTGGCCTGCGATGTCGGAAGCGACCGCGCACCGCTTCCGACATCGCAGGCCAGATTGATGCGTGTGACGGGGCCCTAAGTCTCTCCCGAATCCCGATAACAAAAGGTAACAAATCAGCAAAAAAGGAGTTAAGATAAGTCATGACGGACATGTTTTTCTGTCCTTTGACCTTCTGATAAAGATATTGAGACACAATCTGCCACATTTTACAATTACCAGATCTGCCTGTTTGATTAGTATATATAAGATATATTATTGTTAATATACACTTAATATTAATTATTTAGTTTATTCTAAGAGTTGAACATCTTATTGGAATTAGAACCACATATGGCATGAAATATAATCACTATATGGAATGTAGACTAATTTCCATTATATAGAAACTACAATCAGAAAATATATGACTGTTTGGCCTGACCTGTCTAAGAGCAATTTGCATAAAAGTTCCCTGGCATTCATCCATACTATGTGTAAATGGAACAATGAATGCTTTCACTGTAGGTTTATTACTGTAGTTCACTACCAGTGTCTCAGAGGGATCCAGTTAAATGTTAGGCTTGGTCAAATCATTTTAATCAGTAAACATCAATTCTAAGCTATACATTAAGATGACAATTATATTTTTCCTTTGCACACTTTATTTACTGCTATTATTCCATGACACTAGATGGTAATCAGGATGTTAACAACCGAAAGTATCTAGTGATTAAACAACAGTAGTGGTATAACTGATACCAACATCTATATCAGAAACCAGGATTCCCCCAGACCGTTTACTCGGACAGTCTGGCACTGGGTCTCTCCTCTCTGTCTGGCTCGCCACTACTTTTCAGGTACCCTCCCTGTCGTGTCCCTCTGGGACTTGTTCCTTGCTTCATTCCTCAGACTAGACTATTTTCTGTCTCTGTGTTTCCCGCTCCTTCTACCCTAACACTCCTCCCACCGGGATCAGTTACCCTGGTAACAGGTTAGCTGATTGGTCCCCTAGTCTAGGTGTAAGGATGCTGGGAAGAGAGCCATCAGTTTGACATTAACTCTTCCAATGACTGGGATACTGCACACTCTGTTGTGGGTGCAGTACCCCTACTGTGGCGCACTGACCAGTGGTGCATCACAGATGATTAGTACAACAGATTTGCATATTTCCCAGAGGAGCATTGTGGCTATAAGCCTCCTCATGTCGGCAGGCAGAGTGATCTCCATAAGGAGAATAGTTATTCCCCCAGACCTAATACAACAGTGCATTAAAAAACCTAAATCGCTAGTACTAAATATGTAAAGAAATATAATTTATTAATAATGAATATATAATAATATACCAGGAAATAGAGAGGTCTGTTTAAAGATAATTTCATGGTAACTCTGAAATGGGTGACAGACAACTAAGAAATAGAGAGACAACCCACTTCCCACATAAATAGATAAAGAAAGAGGCTACAGCTGCAGAATATTGTACTGAAAATAATAACTAATAGAATGCAGTGATATAGGCTCAAATACTGAACGGACACAGAACCTAGGCATAAATGAATAGATAATAATACCAAGGTGAAAATAACGTATCTTCTGCCTACCACAGTCTCAGCATTAATTAATAATCAGACTAAATGACTGTGCATAAATACTTCAAAAGTGCAACGTGCTTATAGACTATAGTAATATTCTTAATATAGGTAGAGAATGAATGATTAAGAATAACAAGAAATTGTCAGTGCTTAACATCCACATAAATACTTTGAGCCATGTTGTGCCAAAACAAAGCAGATGTGGGGGTAGCACAATGACCTTGACGCATGCTTCACCACACTGAACTTCATCAGGAGCTGTGGCCAGGTATAAAATTGATGCCTTTTAAAGTACATGTGAAAATGATGGGTAATGAATGGTAGCCAATATGCATGTACACCAATATTTTCATGACAACTGGTTCACGCTGTGTATATTAAATGTCATGCGATTGAGTCGATTGAGTCAACTAGATAGTAAATCTCCTACAAAGGGTCATTGGGATAGAAAAATGCAGCCTAATTGGATCTGCTCTCATGCTTGATGTCCAGTCACCAGCGGCATCATGAGCATCTAGTACTGCACATAACGGAAAGGAGGACAATGTTATCCCCAGCATCACCATAATAACCAACCTGCATGTGATGCCACAGGAGGCTGCCACAATGCATGCACCAGGCCCGTCCCTGCTGTAAACAGATAGGGTAAGTATACCATACTACTAAAGAAGTGCAATGTGACTAAATAAGAGTGAAAGCAGCTACCAACCAGCCAGAATCCTGCGCCACACTGATGAGGGGCAACAACCCCGAAACAGCTGTCTGTGGTTGGATACCTAGTCCATGGTAAATCTCTGGCCATATCTTCAAGCTCGCAAGGGCTGGATAGTGACTTAAGGGCTACTAATACCCTGGGCTAGGTCCTTCCCTGGTGGGACAACTGGCTGGTGTCCATGTTGTAGACTCTTAACCGAGGCTCCATGGACTTCATCTGCATATATATAGAGTATGATCACTTAATTTAATGACCAGAATGTTTAAAAAGTCAATACGTGATTGACTGTATTTCCATGACAGTTTGGTATTTATATCATTTCTGTTCGGTTGATGTAAGAAGTTGTCAAGTTGCGATGTGAAGCCCTGCCAGATGAATAGAATTTATATCATGCCTATGAGACAACAGCATTATGACCATCTGTTTTACAGGGGAACCCCAGTGAGAGAAAGCATTTTAGTACTGTCCCTGCCCTCCTACATGATGATGCAGAGCTGAGCACTGCAGTTCTAGTTCTAGTTCTATAGATCTCTTATAAATCACTAAAATCATATCTGCTCCTCAGCCCTGACTCCTGCCTATAGAGACAGAGAAATTCAGCCTCATGCAGCAGCACAGAGCAAGAGGTATATCAGGGGCTTGGACCCTAGGGGCTCCAGGATCATCTTACATTTCCACCCCCTCACTCTTCTATATGGGCAGGGGGCATGGCCGCCAGCCCCATTCTCACACTACAATCCAGCGCTTGATATACCATCCTATGTAAAGTAACAGGGCCATTTTTGCTTGAAATAGCAACCTTTTCTACAGTGCAGTACTGTAGCGAAAGCTCTCATGTAACCCGCACCCAAGAACACTGCAAATAAATGCAGAATGAATGCTGAGAAGAATGCACAAAAAATGCAAGAGCTGACATACTGCAGATCTGAAAATAAAATGCTTTGTAATTTCATCTGCAAGGAAAACGTAAGCAGCATGTCCATGACATTTTAGGAATCTCAGTCACTTTCCTGGTACTGTGAAATGCCACATTTTTGCATTTTTCCAGCTGCATAACTTCATGGATAAATTACCACAAACTGAAGCTTGTGAACACATATTTGTAGTGTAAGTTGCAGTTTTTTACACGTGGACCTGAGGTGTCATATAGCCTAAAACTGCCTATACAAGACCATAACATGAACAGAAAGTGCCTTCACATTGATTGATAAACTGAAAAAATCATAAAACTGTACATGACATTCAAGGGAGGATTTTCCAGTCGTTAATAGACTTACCTATTAAAACATTAACCCCAACGTAACTTAAATAACAACACAACTGCTAGTGACTTGGTTAACAATTGGCCACAGCAGCCTTTATTGCCTATTGTTTTACATACTAATAATAAACCAATGGGTACACCGTCCAACGGGCGTCCCAACATAACAATAGGCACTCCACCTCTCACACCTGGGTAGATCCGGTCCAGAAGTCCTCCCCTTTAACTTTTTGTCCCTGGCCGCAACACATCGGCCCCAGGAAAAAGGTATTGCTACCGATAAACAATATACCAGCCTGGCAGAACCCCGTGCCTGCCAGGTACTTATAACCGGAGCCACTATATCTTAAAAGTGGCTCACCTCCCAATTAACATCGAAGATTCAATGCCTCTGGACCAGGCCTACCCCGCTGCCGTGACAAATACACATCACCAACCATCCCAAACCAACCTTCAATCCTGATCCACATTCCTGCGACTTCCATACAATCAGGGCGGGTGGGCGGGAAACTTCTCTGATCCCCGGAAATGGAGTGAGGGTCACTTCCTCCCTCATTCCTGTAATGTCCCCTAAAGCTCCCCCTCTTCCTGTCCTAAGTACACCCCTCTTTTACCAATTGCCCACTACTGCCTCATACGAATCCACCCAATCCCATACCTTTCCCTATTAACTCCCTACCTCCCAGAAAGTCATGGGGTCTGTACGCCTTATGGGCTCCCAGACCTTTCTTGACATTCAAGGGAGGATTTTCCAGTCGTTAATAGACTTACCTATTAAAACATTAACCCCAACGTAACTTAAATAACGACACAACTGCTAGTGACTTGGTTAACAATTGGCCACAGCAGCCTTTATTGCCTATTGTTTTACATACTAATAATAAACCAACGGGTACACCGTCCAACGGGCGTCCCAACATAACAATAGGCACTCCACCTCTCACACCTGGGTAGATCCGGTCCAGAAGTCCTCCCCTTTAACTTTTTGTCCCTGGCCGCAACACACCGGCCCCAGGGAAAAGGTATTGCTACCGATCAACAATACACCAGCCTGGCAGAACCCCGTGCCTGCCAGGTACTTATAACCGGAGCTACTATATCTTAAAAGTGGCTCACCTCCCAATTAACATCGAAGATTCAATGCCTCTGGACCAGGCCTACCCCCGCCACAGAACAGGACAGGTGACCCCTTACCTGGCCTGGACCCGCCACACACCCAACGCTTTTTCCACACCTTCTCTCAAATTTATTGCCCATATATCCATCCCAATCTCAGTCAAGTGCACCCTATCTGCTTTTAAGTATTCCCGTGATGACGACTCCAACTCCCTGTGCCGTACTACAATTCCACCCTTTCGTGCCACAAACGCAGCCACCACCTTGTTCACCTTCACTCGAGCCTTATTAATTTTGTCTATCGACCTCGCAAACTTCCATCTCCCACGCGGAACCATGTCAGACCACACCACAATCAAACCAGGATGAGAACACCACAATCGTAACAAATCGCACTTTATGGGTACCTTTACACGCCGCTACGGCAGGATGGATGCATCCCGCTACAGGCTACAAATGTAGCTTGTAGCGCCAATATAGCCCGTCGTAGCGGCGTCTGAAGACGTGACGATACAGCCGGCAACAGATACATCTGTTTACGACCTCTGCTCGAAAACAGAGAGCTACAAAGCCGATGGTAGCGAGATGCATCGGCGTGTAAAGAAGTTACGGAAGGGAACTCTGGACACCCGGGGATGTAGCTGCAATGTAGCTAAGGCGTGACCCTGGCTCCGTGTTACCGCGCCCCATCTGCGATCATTGGAGGAAGCTTCTGCGTTGCGATTGGTAGTCGCTGCATAGGGCGGCATATTTAAGGAGCTGACGAGTCACACTACACAATCGCTCGAGCGTGCTGTATTACTCAGCCTCCTGCGATGCCTGCCCAATCATGATGTTCCTGCTTTGTCCTATCAGCGTACGGACGGCTCGTACTCCTCAATTCTGGCACGCCTATGTGTTGTCCCTGCTGCACCAGGTCCTCCCAAAGTAGCTTGTTGAAGCGGTGTGTAAATGAGCTACAGATGGCTACTTGAGACACCCGGCGATGTATCGAGCTATAGATGTAGCGTAGCGTAGCGCACCTTATGGCGGCGTGTAAAGAGGGTGCGTTTCCCGTTTGTAACTGTTTGAGCGTGCTCGTGCACGTGAAGTAGCGGGATGCATCCATCCTGCCGTAGCGGCGTGTAAAGGTACCCTATGTCTCTGATCAACTTCTGAGACGCTCTCACCCCCAAATCATTCCCCCCAACATGCAGAACTAACACATCTGGTGGTCGATTAACTGAACAAAAATACTCGAATTCCGGCAAAACCCTCCCCCAAGTCATACCACGACTACCCAACCACTTCACAGTCGCCGCAGATCTGTCCAATCCCAACTGACGACCATCCGGGCGAACATCTGCTCGACGGGCCCCCCAAAATACGTAGGAATGTCCCAGGATCCATATCAAGCAGGGGCCTGAATAAGTAGAAAATACAAACAACAAACCTAATGTCATAATCACCAACCAGAACAACACAAATAAATGATAATATTAACCGTGTAGGGCCCCCCCCCCCCCCCCGACACGCCCCACACCTCTTTCTTTTTTTTTTATAGAGTCAAAAGTGCAGGGGGGGGGGGGCACGCCAATCACCATATCATCGGGCCAACAAATGTGGCCGAACATACAAACGAAAACGGGAGGATTCCCACCTCCCGATCTTTCTCACAACATCCTCTCCCAACCCCCATCGTGAAGCCTCCGTGGCCGCCCCAATACGAAAAGAGTGCGTGCCGTATTCCTCCGGCCGCTCTCCGATTTTTTTTAAACACTCCTTCAACAGCGCCCCAAACTGAAATCTAGACAAAAAGGAATCATCGTGATGTCGCAACAATGGCCCCGGGCAACCTCCCCGGAATGCCAAAAAACGCCGTAATACAGTTACAGGACACACATTACTCCCGACGAGGGCATAGACCACCACTAACCGGCCTCGGCCTTCTTGATCCACCTTTGAACATCGCAACGAACACTCGACCCGCTCCTCCACAATCGCCACATCACTTAAAGCCAAACCACCTGCCCTAATCCTGGACGGGCTCACCAGCTCCCCAATACGGAAGGCCCCAAAAAAGGCTAACACAAAAGCCGCTGAAAATAGAGCTCCCTCATATTCTGACCGACAAACCCTTAGCACACAATTCACCAGCCTCTCCAACACTGCTACCGAAATTGGTCTCCGAACATCCCTCTGACGAACACCCCTCCAGAATCCCTTCAATGCCTGACGTACCCTAAAATCCTTAGTCGCGTCATGTTGCCCTAGTAACTGAAACCGAAATGCCAGCGCTGCCACCCTCTGTGACACCGCAGAAGCGGACCGCCCTTCCACAAAATCGTTACCTATAAACGTCAGTAACGCCTGTACATCATCCACGCCGCCATCCACCCGCGGCATATCTGCAAACTCCTCCCATTCTTGCCACACTTTACCGTATCGGCACCAAGTGGCCTCGGTCACCGATCTGCGAATCAACTGCCTCACGACGTCACCAGATTCCATAAACCGTCCGGACACTGCAATCCTTCCTCGTCCGCCCACGGCACTAGTTCCCGAAACCTGCAAAACTGAAACCGTGAAAGCAAATCAGCCACCTCATTGCAAACACCCGGAACATGCTTAGCTATCACTTGGATATTCCATTGCAAGCACCGCAAAACCAAATGCCGCAGATAGTCCACCACCGGCGGTGACTTGGCAGACAATGAATTAATTGCGTACACCACTGACATATTATCACAATGGAAACACACTTTCCTGTCCGACAATTCCTGACCCCATAATTCCACCGCGACCACAATAGGGAACAGCTCCAACAGCACCAAATTACGTACCAAGCCCTGTTCTTTCCACGCCGCGGGCCACGTCCCCGCACACCAATGTCCCTTAAAAAAGGCACCAAAACCAAGAGAACCCGCCGCATCCGTAAACAGCTGTAACACGCTATTAGGCACTACTCTCTGAGGCCATAACGTACGGCCATTGTACTCCTGCAGGAAAACATCCCAAACACGCAAATCCTCTGTAATTCCTCTGGTAATGCGCACAAAATGCGCCGGGCATGATTTACCTGACATAGCAACTGCCAGCCGCCTAGCAAAAACCCGGCCCATCGGCAAAATTCTGCACGCAAAATTAAGCTTCCCCAACAATGACTGAACCTCCTTAAGCCTCACCTTCCTGGCCCCGCACATCTTTGACACTGATTGCCTCAAATCCACAAGTTTGTTCATCGGGAGCCGGCATTCCCCGGCCACCGAATCAATTTCAATTCCCAGGAAACATAACACCGTAACCGGTCCTTCCGTTTTTTCCTCCGCCAACGGAATCCCAAACCATCCTGCAACCTTCTGTAACGTGAACAACAAACCAGCACAAACTGAGGAACCAGCCGGTCCCACGCAGAAAAAATCGTCCAAGTAATGGATAATGGAATCCATACCTGACACGTCCCTAACCACCCATTCCACAAACGAACTAAAAGCCTCAAAATAAGAACAAGAAATCGAACAACCCATCGGCAGACAACGATCAACATAAAAACTCCCCTCCCACATGCAACCCAATAAATGCTGGCTGTCCGGGTGAACCGGCAACAAACGAAAGGCCGATTCCACATCTGACTTTGCCATCAAAGCCCCCGGACCAGCAGAGCTTACCAATGCAACCGCTCTATCAAACGACACATAACAAACCGCCGAAAGCTCCGGAGCGATACCATCATTTACTGACGCACCTTCCGGGAAAGACAGGTGGTGGATCAACCTGAACTTGTTTGGCTCCTTTTTCGGGACCACCCCCAATGGAGAAACTCGCAGGTTCTCGCATGGCGGGTCCTGAAATGGACCCGCCATACGTCCCAGCTCCACCTCCTTACTCAATTTAGCCACAACCACCTCTGGATGGGCCGCGGCCGATCTCAAATTTTTAGAACAAAACACCGCCCCCACCGTAACCGACGGAATTCTAAAACCTAACAAAAACCCAGACCTCAACAACCTGGCGGCCTCGATATCAGGATATCTACTTAGAAACGGTGCCATCGCCTCGACTCTCACCGGAGTCCTCCCTTTTTCCAGCCGCATCTCCGCCTTTTCCCCTGCCTTTTTTAAAACATTGTGCCAAACTATGGGTGCCTCCGCACCCTGAGCACTCATGCTTAAACCTGCACGACGCTCCAAACTTACACTGCCCCTCATTGAACTGCCAACAGCAACCTTTACGGAATGTGGCTGGGGCACCCGCTCCAGATCCCGAAGCCCCGGCCCCCCCACGAAAGGGGTGAGCCGGAGCAGTCATGAGCTCCAACCACAAGGAAATATCCTTATGGTCCCACCTCATAGTCGGATGCAAAGCCTTGCGCTGCCTGAATTGCTCGTCATAACGTAACCATGCCAAGCCCCCGTACACCCTGTAAGCCTCCCCTATAGCGTTCAAGTAAGCAAACAGGGCGGAACAATGTACCGGTTCCTTTTCACCCACCACACTCGCTAAGATAGCAAAGGCCTGCAACCAATTCGCAAACGTTCTCGGAATAAGCCTATAACGCCGCTTCTCCTCCTCCTCCTTCTCCTTCTTGGAGTCACTAGGCTTAACCTTATCCAAATTAAACTTTTCAAGAAGGAGCAGCGAAAAAATTTCGACATACTCCCCTTTCCAAATTTTTTCCCTTACCTCCTTTTTAAGGTGAGCCCCCAGCGGCTCTCATAACAAACGTATACCTCACTCTTGGCCTTATCATCCAATCTTACAACTTCATCCTCCTTTTCCTTCTCCTCCCCAGACGCATCGACCGCCGCATCCGGCACCGTCGATGCTGCAACCGTAACACCGTCACTCGGCTGCTCCGCAGCCACCACCACACTACTCACCGTGGCCGCGCTCGGACCCACCCAGGCTCCTACTGGAGAACCAGGCAGGCTACCCCCTCCTCCGCCGGACAATAAATTCTGCAACAGACCTAACAACTGACCCACTACATCCCCCCGACGGACACCCCCGACAACATCGCCCCCGGCAGCCCTCCAACATTCCCATTTACTCCTGATAAACAATTACGAGCAATAGAAACAGTCTCACCAGGCTGCCGCGGTGCAGCCGCAACGGATTCCTCCGGCGTCTGACTCAGCGATGATCATGATCCGTCCGATAGCGCTCCTTCCTCCTCGCTCTCGTCTTCCGTGCCACCCAGGGGTGCCGACCCCGCACCCAGCCGACCACTGCTGCCGCCCCTAGCCTCCGTGTCGGCCATGGCCCCCCTGGCTGGCCGCTGTTTTTTGGAGGACCGTCCTTGTGTCCTCCGTGTCCTGCTGCTCGTCGACTGCCCCCTAGGCCTCTTCTGACCAGAGCCCTCCAAAGGGACCCGGGTCTCAGACCCACCCTGCCGACTGCAGGAGGGCTGCACCATGGCCGGGCTGCGTTGGGAGCCCCTTCCTGATCCTTCAGAAGGGTCCGTTATAGAAACCCTGGACCCTGCACCCGCTGCAGTGCCCCGCTGGGTGCCACCCCCCGCCGTCCATGGGAGCCACCGCTGATGCCGCTGCTGACCGGGTCCTCCTGCCCCCTTTCTCCAGGGCCTCCATGTTCTGTCTCCTCTCCCCGGCCACCGGCCATGACCGCAGACTGCGCCCTGGTGTCTCCTGTCCCCCCGGCATCGTCGGCCCCTCCGCCACCGGAGGCCGCTCCTGCCCCCGCCGATTGCGGGGGGTCGGTAATGCATCCTGTGTCTGCTTGGCGCTCTCCCCCCGCCTTGCCTGCCCGAGAGCCGCCGCCATGTTATTTCTCCCGGACCGCGGACCGGAAGTGAACCGCCGGCTGGCCCCGCCCACTTCCGGAGCATCGCGGTCCCGCCGTGGATTCCTCGAAACGGCCAGCGCGGGCCCCTGAGCAGATGGGCACCCACGCTGCCACTGAGGGTCCCTACCGGGGCTCCCTGAACGAGCCCGCCTCCCCCCCCCGCGACTCCGGGGAATATCTCACTGGTGGACGCGATCGGCGACCACGTGCAGAGGGGGTGGAGGGGGCTGGTGCCGATGGGGAAGCGCAGGCAGCCCTCACTCCTGCACTGCCTGCGCCCCATGCACCGCTGCAGCACCCTGGATGAGTGCTCTCAAAGCTGCCAGATCTGCCATAGTGGTAAGTCAGATCCTGCACTACCAATACCCTGCAACTTTTCTGATCCCCGGAAATGGAGTGTGGGTCACTTCCTCCCTCACTCCTGTAATGTCCCCTAAAGCTCCCCCTCTTCCTGTCCTAAGTACACCCCCCTTTTACCAATAGCCCACTACTGCCTCATACGAATCCCCCCAATCCCATACCTTTCCCTATTAACTCCCTACCTCCCAGAAAGTCATGGGGTCTGTACGCCTTATGGGCTCCCAGACCTTTCTTGTATTCCTAGATTTCGATTGATATCATAATATAAGACAATCTATACTTGGGAATATTAAAATAGGATTGTTTTTACCTTTTAATAGATATTACTTGATAATACAAGTGTGTCTTATAACTTGTGTGTACTTATACCATGTGTAACAGATGCTTCACAGACGTCAGGATGCTTTCCTGACTTTGACTGAAAAGACAAGTGACAATCCATAGTGGGAGTCTACCAAGTTGCTATGGAGGAGGCGAGACCATGGCAGTGCTGAATCGATCACTGCAGTGCTTTGCCTCTGCTCCTGGCCTCATACATGAAAGTACACATTATGCACCATCATATCATTGTACAGCAGAGAATCACAGCGTGAATTTATATCTGCTTGGTGTCATGATTGCTATTGGAATCGAAAACTGTCTTTTTACCTTACGTAGTGTAATGTACAATAATTAGATCTGCCTCTTTAAGTAAACTAGGTCTGTTGTATGATGGGTAAGGAGAAGAAGGAGGTGAGAGATTAAGTTTTGGTTTCACTTTTGGAGCATGCTGCAGGAAAGACTGTTCTGCTATATGATGGAGAAAGATAGAAGACAAGAATAAAGTACAGTTGAAGTTTACTCTTGTGAATGCCTCATATCGTGTGAATATTACAACTGGCGACGATGGATGGGATGATATAACCACCGGCTGCTGTGAGTACTGATCCCTGTTTACTGCTTCACATACCAGCATCACTGAGAGACTCTATCATGGCAGAATACTTACACAGTTTCTCACAGTTTGATATGACTGATGCTACTAATCTCTCCCATAACTGGAGAAAATGGCTAAACAGATTTGAGAACTTTCTAGAAGCCGTGGACATAAAAGAGGAGAAACGAAGGAAGGCTGTACTCTTACATTGTGCAGGTTCAGGAGTCTATGATGTATACAGCACATTACCTGCAGCCGAGACAGACACATACAGGAATTGCACCAAAGCTCTCACTGACTACTTCAATCCCAAACAAAATATCAGATATGAAAGATACAAATTCAGAATTGCTAAGCAGCTCCCAGAAGAATCCATAGACACCTATGTCACCCGGCTGAGAGAGCTGGCACATGGATGTGCATTCACAGATATAGATGATGAAATTCTAACCCAAGTAATTGTCACCTGCTCATCCAATAACATAAGGCGCAAGGCTCTGCAGCAGGATCTCTCTCTACATGATTTACTCAAAATGGCCCATGCTATAGAAGTAGTAGATCATCAGGCTACTGCAATGGAGAGTGGGGATCATTTACATGTGCATAATCTCAAGCATAAGAATGCCCAAGACAAGCAAACCCCAAAACAGAGGAAATGCTATAGATGTGGACAGGATTTCCCTCACCACCTGAACAAATGTCCAGCTATAGGACAGATATGCAGTAAATGTGGAAAAGGGAATCATTTTGCAGCTGTCTGCAGGTCAGCACAATACAAGTCTTATCTGCCTCTGACAAAGCCCGCAAATATAAAAATGATAAATCAGGACACAGAAGAAATGTCTGGGACGGAAAACTATGTGTTCACCACCTCTGCCACTGGCTCAGTACAGTCTCCCTACATCACACTCCCAATCTGCAACACCAATATCACCTTTACAATAGATACGGGTGCTTCAGTGGATATCATAGACAGCACTGCATATGAACAATTGAAAAATAAGCCAGTTTTACAGCAAGTGAACACAAAAATCTTCCCATATAGATCTACAACACCTCTAGCCACAAGAGGACAATTTGACACGGAAATCAGCTATAAAGAAAACAGGCATAAAACCACTTTTCACACATTACAAGGATCGGGAGGCTGTCTTCTCAGCTATCACACTGCATTGAAGCTAGGTCTCATCCAGATTATTCATACCATAACTGACCCGGCAGATATGGATGTACAGGCCATGGTAAACAGTTTTCCCTCCTTATTTAGTGGTTTGGGGAAATTAAAGGACTCTCAAACACATCTTCATGTGTACGACAGCGTTCGTCCGGTAGCCCAACCACATAGACGCATTCCTTTTCACCTGAGAAAGAAGGTGGAAAAAGAACTTCAATTCATCATGGATGAGGACGTCATTGAAACTGTTACTGGTCCCACTCCGTGGGTCTCTCCACTTGTGGTAGTTCCAAAACCAAAGACTCCAGAGCAGGTGAGACTGTGTGTTGACATGCGCCTACCCAACACCGCTATCCAGAGAGAAAGACATATCTCACCCACGATTGATGACATCATTCATTTATTAAATGGAGCGACCGTCTTTTCAAAGCTCGACCTCAATAAAGGCTATCACCAATTAGAACTGAGTCCAGAATCCAGATACTTAACAACATTTTCCACACATGTGGGCCTCAGAAGATATAAAAGATTGACTTTTGGAGTCTGCTCAGCAGCAGAAATTTTTCAGGATGCGATAAGGAGCGTCATTCAACACGTTCCAAATGCCTTTAATTACAGTGATGACATACTGGTGTTTGGTAAAACTCAAGCTGAACATAATCGTGCTCTATACAATATCTTTGAATGCCTGCTCTCTGCTGGACTCACTTTAAACAAAGAAAAGTGCGAATTTGATAGAAGTTCATTAGAATTCTATGGTCACATCTTCTCAGCAAAAGGAGTACAACCTAACCCTAAGAAAGTAGAATCCATCAAGACAGCCTCAATTCCACAAACTGCCAGTGAAGTACGCTCTTTTCTTGGAAAGACAAGCTACTGTGCTAGATATACTCCAAATTTTTCAACTATCAGCAGTCCATTAAGAGAACTTACAAAGCAAAATTGTGTTTTTCAATGGTCCCAAGACTGTCAGACCTCTTTTGAAGCAATTAAAAATGAACTTTGCTCAACCACTACCATGGCTTATTTTGATCCGGCACTTCAAACCGAATTAATTGTGGACGCCAGTCCCGTGGGGCTGGGTGCTATCTTAGCACAATATAAGGATAATAATCAAGATCCTCACATCATTTCTAATGTAAGTAAAAGTTTAACAAGCACTGAAAAGAAATATTCACAACCTGAAAAAGAAAGCTTGGCAGTTGTCTGGGGATGTGAACACTTTCACTTATTTCTCTATGGAGCTCCCTTCACCATTGTCACTGACCATCAAGCACTCCTTACGATCTTTGGAAATCCCAGAGCTAAAATTATTATTATTATTATTATTATTTATTTATATAGCGCCATTGGGTTCCATGGCGCTTTACATGAGGATGAGGGAGACAAGAACAAGTACACTAAATCTAGGCGATCAGGACATACAGGTACATGCATTGAACGATGGGGTCTACGTCTACAGGACTATAACTACAAAATTGTTCACAAACCTGGAAAATACAGCAATCCAGCTGACTATCTTTCAAGACATCCTATGAATGATGCCTCACCTGAGCGATCCTCCATTGAAGAATACATACGCTTCATTACAGCTCATGCAGTGCCTAAAGCACTCTCCATTGAGCACTTTGTGAATGCAACAATGAGTGACAAGACGCTATGTGCTTTAATAGAAATCATACAAAATCGAAGGTGGCATGAAATTCAAAAAGAAAAATTTCCCGAGTCTGAGATTGATCTGAAGGAATTAAAACTATTCTCAAGTGTACGGGATCAATTATCAGTCACTGAAGAACACCTCATTCTTCGAGGTACCAAACTGGTTGTACCTAAGACTTTGCGCAACTTAGTCATACAGATCGCACATGAAGGTCATCTGGGAATTGTTGGTACTAAAAAATTACTTAGAGAAAAAGTGTGGTTCCCAAACATGGATCAATTGGTGGAAGAGAAGATTAGACATTGCTCCACCTGTCAATTCATTACTCCATCATCAAACTTAGAACCACTGCAAATGTCTCCGCTACCCACTGCTGTCTGGGAGGAAGTGGCAGTCGACATATATGGACCATTACCCAATGGCCAGTACATTCTAGTAACAATTGATGAATATTCTAGATACCCTGTCATTTCTTTCATATCTTCAACATCTGCCACTAGTGTCATACCAGAACTGGATGACATATTCTCTGCATATGGCATTCCAAGAGTGGTTAAAACAGACAATGGACCTCCGTTCAATGGACATGTGTTTACACCATTTTCTGAATACTTGGGGTTCAGTCACAGGAAAATCACACCTTGCTGGCCACAAGCCAATGGTATCGTAGAACGTTTCATGCGCACTATGGGGAAAAGAGTCAAGGCAGCGAGTCTGGAGCACACCCCGCTGAAACAGTCATTATACAAATTCATGCGCAATTATCGTAATACGCCACATTCTACTACTAATGCTGCTCCAGCTCATCTAATGTTCAACAGAACTCCACGGATACGTATCCCTGATGTGACCAGTCATCCCTTACCAAGTGACTCTTCTGTGCGATCAGCAGACTCTGCTAACAAACAAGCTATGAAACGTTATGCAGACAGAAGGCGAAGGGCACAGCCAAGTGCCATCAAAAAAGGGGATGTTGTCGTCGTGCGTCAAAAACCAACCAACAAGACCTCAGCTACTTATAATCCTGCACAATACAATGTTACTGATAAGAAAGGCAGCATGGTCACGGCTGAGCGAAATGGACACTTCATAACTCGAAATTCTTCACATTTTAAAATCATACCGCAAAATGATGGTAATGATCTTCCTCTGGTGGAAGACTTGGTACTCGATGGTGGAGAGGACCACCCGGAAGTGAACAATTCTTCAATAATGGACACACTCACTGAGCCTAGACGCTATCCAACACGAGAAAGGAGGGCTCCATCGCGGCTTATTGAAGAAGTATAAAAGAGAAAAGAACAGAAAACATACAGAGTTCTTTTTGGTTGTTGTTTTCTTTGTTGTCTTTTGTGTTTTTTTTTTTTGTTTCTCTTCGGTGCCTGATTTGAATAGACTAAATAGGCCAAAACCGACATATATATTTATTGGACATTTTCACATGGTTATATTGTCAGTGTATTTCTTCTAAGTTGTAAAAAAAAAAAAAGGGGATGATGTGATGTACAATAATTAGATCTGCCTCTTTAAGAAAACTAGGTCTGTTGTATGATGGGTAAGGAGAAGCAGGAGGTGAGAGATTAAGTTTTGGTTTCACTTTTGGAGCATGCTGCAGGAAAGACTGTTCTGCTGTATGATGGAGAAAGATAGAAGACAAGAATAAAGTACAGTTGAAGTTTACTCTTGTGAATGCCTCATATCGTGTGAATATTACACGTAGGATGGTATATCAGGGGAAGGATTGTACTGTAACCATGGGCCAGTGGCCACGCCCCCTCCCAATGCCCCCTGCCCATACAGAATTGTGAGGGGTCGGGAATGTAGGATGATCAGGGAGCCCCAGGGTCCATGCCCCGACACACCTCCTGTTCTGTGCTGCTGCATTAAGCTGATTTTTTTGGACCACTGAGGGAGGGGTGAGAGCAAAAGAGTAGGTATGATTTTATTGATTTATAAGTGATCTATAGATCCTACTACTGTAGTGTCCAGCTCTCCTTCATCATATAGGAGGGCAGGAACTGTACTAAAATGTTTTCTCTCCCCGGAGTTCCCCTTTAAGGACTGCATCCCTCTCTTACAGCCCCAGGAACAAATTGGCTTACAAGTATGCATATGTGGTCCCAATATCTGTACCACAGATCTGCTGGAAAAGGCCTGTCATTAAATCCCAAAAACTATAAGTTAGGATGAACTGTAATAAAGAAAGAATACTAATATTTATTCACTTATGTAGCACCATTAATCCCATAACATTTTACATATATTGGCATAAAAATTAATCAATTCCTAATTTTAATTGGTTATTTTGAGAAAAATTCAGCAGCATGTATCACATGGTCATGATGTATAGAGGTATAGAGAGAGTATACATGGCAGGTAACAGCCACATCATGCTCTATTGTAATTGTAAAACATCAAGTCTTCTTAGAACATCAGCGGTCTCTCTGATGTAAGAAGGGAGTATCTCTACGCACTTGTAGAGATCAAAGTCAATGTACCTGTATATATGTTTATAAGATCCCCTGATCCCAGACACAATTGATCTAACTGGTAGAATCTTGGGGTCACTGTGAGCCTTGGGTAACAAATAGAATGTAGGAACCACTGGATGTTCAGGAAAAAGATATTCCATCATTTTCCTAGTAATTACAGATGACTGAAACCACTCCTCAAGCAGTTGCACAAGTTCCTCTTTCAAAGATGGTAATGGAAGAGAAGTCAAGTGTTTATGTCACTTGGAATTATCCATATGTTTAAAGGCTTATATTCAGGTCATAACACAACATTACCTCTGAATAGCTGGTCCCCCAGATCTCGTCTTAGCCTCTCAGACAGCCAGATCAGAATCCCATACACTGCACTGATGATGATGAGCAATCACCCCAAAACGCAGCTTCTGCAGTTTGGGGATCTGATCTGGCTTGTTAAAGAGTTAGGTATGACTATTAGGATTTCTACCTTTATTAGGTGGCACTAGAATTTGTCTACTTCCTCACTGAAGTGACAATTTGCATATACTTTTGATAACAATATTTTTATAATTTCTTAGTTCACAAGTAGCATTTTTTTTTAGAGTGAAAGAGATTGTAATAGGTATTTTTTTTGGATGTTGAGACATATTCTCTCGTACCAATTTAAAAAAACTACCTGTGGGGAGACAGACAAGGGAGGACAAACCTGCAAACGCAGATACAGATGTACGGGCAGTGATGTAGATTGTATCTCCTCTTGTACACTAGCCAGTGATTCAAGACCTTTAAGTACTGTAAAAAGTGAAACGTTTGGAGATTAATTGTTTTATAAAAAAAAATGTGATTATGTGCTAAAAGTTCCAAATCTTTGATAACATTAAAATAGTTTTAATTTTCAGCAGGTGAGAAAGAGAGACCTTAGAGAAGATTTCTATTTGAAGTTTCATCCCTTCATGACCAATGACATATAGATACGTCATTGGTCGTGTCCCTCCCTTTGATGCAAACTCACACCCTGAGCTTGTATAATTCCCTGCACATGTTGGCTGAGCTGACCACCAGCTCTTGTTAACCCATTAGTTCAAGCTGTTATGACTCACTTCCTGTGAATGTTGCCTTAGTGATGGCGCTCACAGGAGATGATCATTTCTGTATTTCTGTATTATAAAATTGTACATCAGGAGGACTCTGTACTGCAGAAACGAACAGGGAGTGCAATGTTGAGGCACCCTAAGGAAACGTGTCCTGAAGCGTTTTGCTGTGCCCTGTTGTAAAGCACACATCCTGGGGCTTTGTGTGTGGCTGGCTGCTAAGGTAAATAGTGGGTTTCTATGTGGCTCTGTTGCCTGGCAGCGCATAGTGTTAAAGCTATGCGCTGCGGCTGAAATTTCTACGGTTCTGTCTAACAGGCGATCAAAACATTGCATCAATCCAAAAATGATATAGTTAAAAATGTCAGCTCAAGATGCAAAAATAAGTCATCACACAGCCCTAGATCCCGAAAAATGAGAACGCCATGGATCTTGAAAAAAAACAACAAAAGCGCAATTATTTTTTTTTATAAACTTCAGAATTTTTAGATAAAAGAAAAAGTAAACATGTTTGGTATCTACAAACTCATACTGACCTGAGGCATCATATGGACAGGTCAGTTTTACCAAATAATGATCATCGTAAATAAAAAAAAAACATTGTGAAATGTAACTTTGTTTTGCAATTTCACTGCAGTTGGAATTTGTTTCCCATTTTCCAGTATGATAAAATTAATGATTTCATTCAAAAGTAAAACTTGTCCTTTAAAAAACAAGCCTTCCTATGGCTATATTGACAAAAAAAAAGCTATTGCTCTTGGAAGAAGAGGAGAAAAAGACCGAAAAACAAAAAATCACCCAGGGATGAAGGGGTTAATAAGCATATGATCAGACAGATTAACTACCTTTAGTATATCTTTATTCTTTTGATGCTGAAATTGTAATTGTGATTTATCCTTTTGTTAATTTTGGTTCTGGAATAGGGTTTGGTTTTTGAATGTCTGTCTCCATTTGTTCAAGAAGTATACATTTAAAAGAAAAAACATTTGCCACATTCCACTTCAGATAGTGAAGAAATAGAAGATACCGATTGACATCTAGATGGAAATTGTATATCAGTTTCCCCCTTGATGAGGTCCTACTTTAAAAAGGACCTGTCACCCCCCTTGTGCATGGCAATCTAAATTCACCACTGAATGCAGCGTGTAAGCTGCATCTGATGTGGCCAGGGCTAGAGGGGTACTCGGACACCGAGGCTGATAGTAACTTGGGTGGGGAGATCACGGATGGTCAGGATCCCGGTTCTGCGAACCTGATGATAATTTGAAGGTAAAAAAACTGTAAGCGGTCTAATTGGAGGCACTCAGGCACAAAGGCAGCAGGCACTGGGATGGTTTTTCAACAGAACTTTATTCAGGCTCCCCTCCTACTCCACAGTGAAGTAGGAGGGGAGCCTGAATAAAGGTCTGTTGAAAACCATCCCAGTGCCTGCTGCCTTTGTGCATGAGCGCCTCCAATTAGACCACTTACAGTTTTTTTACCTTCTAATATAAATCCCTCTTTGAGGGTAAAGCGGCGGGGAGCAGCTAGGCGCAGAGTGCAGCTTAACGTGAGGACCTGGCGTCGCCTGGCAACAGGAGCTTTAACTTAAAGACCCGCAGTGACGTGACCGGATGCTCGGAGCCCCCGAAGCATGCGGTGTGCGGATGAGCTAGAACCTGTGAAGGGCGCCTTAACAAGTGTATTACCGGGTTGTGCGGGGACAGCACAACCCGATAAGGTGAGTGGCCACCTATTAGTACGCCACGCTAAAAAAAGCCCCCCTGATAACCGCACTATTGCGCCCCTTTCTCTCTCTTTTCTCTTGCTGATGATCATTTAAGTAGATGGTGGGGGAGAAGGGAGTATTTACAAGGGATCGTGACGCCACCTGTAGTTCCCGGTAATATGGGTACAAGCGCTGCAAGCTGGCCGCTGAGGTGATGTTGGGTGCAGCAGAGTGTGGGACAGCTCCCTACAGGTGGAGCTATTACCTCAGGGCAGTGGTGATCGAATGTGGATGATGAGAGGGATGAGGGGAGTAGTGGTTGTTGTTCTTACCCCTCCGATGAGATGCTGCTAATGGTGCTGAAGACCTCCGGGCACCGGCGGGAAGAACAACAGGAAACCAGTTCAAGTTTAACTCCACTTTACTGGGTACCGGTAGATGGCAAAGCGAAACACGGTACAGTTTGGTTTACAGGGTGAGTGTTGCCAGCTCAGGGTCCCCCTTATGGAGTCTCTAGATGTTCACATTCTGTGTCTTTCAGGGTCTCCTTTCTTCTTCTTAGCTTCTACCACCCTCGCAGAGCTCTCCCGCCAGTCCCACAGTCTGTATCTATCAGGCAAGGTTTGTGCCCCACCGGTCCGAATAGGAAGCCCCAGCTTGCTTCCCTTTGGTACCACAATTTATGGCCCTTCTCCTGTAGTGTCTTGAACCGGTTCTAGGTCCTGAGGGGCGAGGTACTTGGTGGTGCTGTCAGCAACTCAGTTTCTATGGGCCTGCAGCTCGTCGGTCTGCAGCCAGAGATGAATGTCTGACTGCTATGGCTATCCGCACTGCCCAATGCTTCCCCAACGTGACCAGCCGGCTCCAACCAGTCCTGGCCAGTTGCCCTCTGTCCTGGTTCCACCCGTGAAGGTTGGGGTTCCTCACAGCAGAGTTGCTGTCAGGCTAGTCCTCTCTGACTGCCTTCCCAGCACTAACTGTCTAAATTGAAACTTTCCCTCCCAATACTCTATCCTAGGCTCCAACCCCACCCTTTTGGGACCTACTAAATTACCGGCCCCCCTATTCTAAGTGGTGTGGTCCTAGGTGGGTGTAAAAACAGACTCCATAAGGTGAACCTTGAACTGGCAACTTTACAGGGTTAACACATTATTAAAGTGCAATACTACCCTGTGTACCTAGTCACAAGGGCGCCACACATCACCCTTGCTGGTGTCCTCCCCGCCTCCAGCCTTCTGTGCACCACATCCAGCCCCCTCAGTGCTACCTCCTTTATTTGTCTCCCCTCCTCGCCTGCTCCATGCTGCTCTGCTTTTGATCTAAAGCAGATGCAGAGAAAGCAATGTGCGGGACTAGGTTCCGGCAGCTAACACACCTCCTGCTGGCAGGAGGCGTGTCAGCCAGCGCTAGAGCCTGCCCTGCTGTACATATACCGTATAAGATGGAGCAGGGCGGGCTCCAACGCTAGCTGTCACGCCTCCTGCCAGTGACATCAGCGCCAGAGCCCGCCCTACTGTACATACATAAGCTGGAGCAGGGTGGGTTCTGGTGCTGATGTCACTGGCAGGAGGCGTGTCAGTTGCTGGAACCTGGTCCCACCCATTGCTTTCTCTGCAGAGCAGCATGGAGCAGGCGAGCAGGGAGACAAATGAAGGAGGCGGCACTAAGGGGGCTGGAGGTGGCACAGAGAAGGCTGGAGGAGGGGAGGACAGCAGCAGCGATGACTCATCACTTAGTAAGTCCTTCCGGACTCACTATATGTACAATTTATAAAGTCTATTTCTCAGGGTACAGGGGGGCTGGAGCCATGGGGGACCCCTTCCCTGAATGCAGCTGACACGCTGCATTCAGTGATGCATATAGATTGCCATGCACCAGGGGGTGACAGGTCTTCTTTAATTGAATGTTGAAGATTTTACAATAGTCTATCAATAGGGTCATTAGAATTGTATGACGTAAATGATCATTCTCCTTTTCAACTTGATATAAATTTATTATCTCAGCACCAACCAGCAGTTCGAATAAAGTGCATCAGCAATTTGTCAGAGTTTTTTCCTATTTATTAATAAAGGAAGTATATTCAATATCTAAAGTGGGGAATGGGTGAATCAATAAGCATCTGGGAATAATACTTTTTTGAAGATTATTCTCCAAGGCTGCCTTATTCCCCACACATTAAGTCTTTTCTTCAAATGCTTTTTCACTTTACTTTTCAAATCCTTAATATCATAAGCTTCTCTGTCAGTAGAAGACCTCTCACCACAAACTGTTACAGCTGGGTTTTAGGGGTGTCATATGACTAAGTGGCTACTTGGTCTTATATAGTGCCCTTGTTGATGAAGTTAGGTGTGTGCTACCCAGAGCCACCAGGTACCACTCTAAAGCAGTCCCTGGATCTGCAGAAGCTGACCATTACGACAGCAGGGAAGATGGAGTCAGAGGCACAGGCAAACTCTGGACAAGTAATAGGCGATATGGAGGCAAAGTCTGGACTGTCAAAAGACAAGACAGAGTTGGAGCCACCGGCGAAGTCTGGATGGCTGGTACAAGTGTGGCACCCTGTCACCCTGGTTGGGGCACCACAGAACTCTTGGTACACGAATGGAATGTACACAGCAAGCAGAACTCACCACTAACAACATCTTTAGAACACCCTGTTTCACCTCAGGCCTCTAGGGGGAGCTCCACTGGTCACTTTAAGCCAGTTTCCCCTATAAATAGGTTCCTGGAGGGAGAAACAGCAGAGTGTGCAGACGCTAGGAGAGCTGCAGGAAGTGTGCAGTCACTGGTACTGGAGCCACACTAGGCCCAAACCAGCACACCCAGAACAGTGAGAGACCCTTGTAACTGGGGTCATAGGACAGGAGGAAAGCACCTCTCAGGGACAGAAGAGTTATCCTAACTCTCCCTAACAATCCGGTTACTGGGACCGAGCTGTGGGAACCACCACATAAACCACAGAGAGACCAGCACCACAACCAGGGAGTCTAGCCCCCTGTACACCTGAAGCACCCACGGATGAGAGCCCAGGGAAGAAGATATGTGCAGCTGAATCCCTTTAACAGTGCCCTCAGTGCAGTTAACCCAGGTGAATCACGTTTCACCGAACGTACAACCCGGTCCGGCAGGATTCCATATCCACCCGACCTCACCAGCACAATAGAGAAAGGAAGCCTACACACTGCTTGCTGTGGAAACTCCAGGAGTGTTAACCTCATCACCCAGTCCGAGTGTACCTGTTGCCACCAGTAAAGGTACCTAAATGACTTTGGTGTGTCCGCGCATTATTCCTGGATCTAATACGCAGCACTACAAAGCTGCCATATTCCATCAAAGGCAGCTCCTAGCCCCGGAGACTCCCGCTCATCCTGTGGGGAGCGTCCCATCTTGCTGCCGTACATCCCCTGGAGGCCCAAGCAGCGCCGGAACTCCCGCAGGTGGCGTCACGACAAGTAAGAATTAAACCCTTATCCGTTCAGCCAACCCCTTTTGATCTGGACCACCGGGCCCCACAGGCTTGGGCGCGGAACCGTGATGGGAGAAGCAACACCCAAGACGTGAAGACCCGACTACGGTGAGTCACAAGCAAAACAGGTTTGGGTTAAGGTGCAGACAGGATGGCTGGTACAGAGAGGACTGGTTTGGGTTCAAGTGCAGGTAGGACTGCTGATTCAGACAGACATTGTCCAGGTTCAGGAGCAGACAGGATGGATGATACAGAAATGATTAGTTCAAGTTCAGGTACAGACAAGCAGAATCAAAGGATGGGATTGGTTGGGGTACACTGGCAGGATAGATACTGAAACACTGGATGGGATCAGGAACAGTCACATGACAAAGCTGCGAGCATGTACAGGACAGACTGGGTATTAACATTGCTCAGGGACTTCCATACAGGAAAGGGTGAGTTAAATAGTCAGTGCCTCCCAGCTAAAGGTGGGGAACATGACGCGCACCCAGGGCTCTCAGGCGGGTTCAGTCTGTCTGGGATGTCACGGGTTGCTTGCCCGAGGCCGTGGCCCTGGGGGTCAACTAAATATCAAAAGGGGAAGTTATTTACAGGGGATTATGTACAAAATTTGTCTTCGTGATGCCACCTGCTGAGTCTGGTGATGCCCACCAACCCCGCCACAGTCCTCCAGTGGTGGATGATATTGCGGCTTAGATGGATTAGTCCCCGCAGGCGGGACTGGACCGCCGGGGCAGCGATGCTGTAAGAAAACAGTTTATAAAGGAAAGGATGCAGCAGAGTCGGGACTTCACTTCACCGGGTAACTTTACTGAAACTTCTCCAAAGTCATACAGTTCACCAATGCAATAGATGGTATAATGGCAAATGCTCCGGATGCTGCAATTGGAATTTCTGGCTGTAGATGGATCCCTCCTTATGTACCTTTCTTTTCCTTTCTTCCCTTGCCTCTCAGTGGCGGTGAAGTCTGATCTCCTATAGTAGATCTGACCTCCTGCTGCTTCTCGTTCTGTCTCCTTCACTCCTGAGCAGTCTCCGGGACAACCTTCTCTAAGCTATGCAGTGGCCTCTGCTCCTAGCTTCTGGCTCCCTTTTCTTGACTCACTCAGGAGACTGGGGCTGTATCTGTAATATCCCCGTTTGTCGGATTCTCTGTGAGCCGTGTAGGAACTCACAGTTGTGGGCTCCGGTACCCGGTTTCCTTCTTTGAACTGGCTCACTGCTAAGCCTCAGTTCCTTGCTTCTATTCTCTTGGATCTTTACTTTTGCTTGGTTTGGACCCCTCAGCCGAGGAGGCCCTCCTTGCTCCCTCTCAGGCTGGCTGTCTGACTCCAACTCTCTCCTCCAACTCCTTCCGACTGCAACTCTCTAACTAGTTCCCCCTAGAGGTCATTATATTCCCTCCTGGGTCCCTCCCACTTACTACTCTAGTGTGTGGGTGTTAGTTCTAGGGTTCCACCTAGTGACCATAGTTCCAATTGAAGTGGGGTGACTACACTGCTTTTCTGGGTGTAGTACCCCTTTTGTGGCACCTACATGGTGGGGCACCACAAACACATCTAAAGAATCCATGACATGCGCAAGCCCTGGGAGCTGGGAGCCGAAGCAGTGACTGGACCAGGAGCCAGAGGAGCACATGGGTGGTTGTAGCGGTGAGCACGTCGGGGTCTCTGCTGGGTGGAGGAAACAGAACAGGCCAGAGATGCTGGCATTGCACTGTAATTTTATTTAATATACAACACACAACTTAGAAAGTGACACATTGATTGAATACTACTCTCAAATGGGGTAGCAACACCTGCTAACAGATTCCCTTTAAAGCCAGTGTAGTAGCAAAATTAATTAATTTACTTTTAAAGAAATCACTGACACAGACTGTATTCAATCTCTGCTGTGTGGTCACGAAATGGAATCCATCACTGTCACGTCTCCACCTGGAGCTACTCCTGTATTTCTTGCCCCTGCCACTAGGCACCTCCATATTTCATCTATGGATGGTGCTAGTAATGTGTCCTCATCTGGACCCACTCTGGTAATTCATGCCCCAGCCACTAGGCACCGCCATGTTCACCCTATAGATAGCGCTGATGATAAAGGCATTGTGCCTCTGCTTGGATTTCCTTCTACGGATTCTGCCCCTGTCACGAGATATCGCCATGTTCACACTGCGGTGGTGCTATTGTTGAGTGAGAGGTTCCTGCAGTGAATTCTGTAGAGTACAGGCTTCGCAAGTCCTCTGGGGATACTGTGGCTGGGATGAGTTGTCTTCCACAGCTTGATAGTGATGGTATGTAGGCGGTCCAGATGGGGTCATTGATTTCTGAACTCCTGCCTATGGGGAGGGGCCACTGCCCATATAAACCCTGGGACATATCTCACTAATTACCAGTTATATTCCTCGTTCCCCTTTCTAATTTGGGCTAGTTTCTTTTTGACAATTGATTAGACCTTGGCTTTAATAAAAATATTAATAATAATAATAATAATAATAATAGTAATAATAATCTTTATTTATATAGCGGCAACATATTCCGCATCGCTTTACAATTCAATGGTTCATATACAGATGTCCATAGGTGACAATTATACAATAAAAAAAAATACAGTAGAGACTCAATGTAAAAAAAATACAATACAATAATTTAAGCAGAGGAACAATGTAAATAATACAATACAATAATTAAAGCAGAGAAACAATGTAAAAAATAATTAAATAATTACAATAATTAAAGCAAAAATTAAGGTGACTCTGCTGAAAAGAGCTTACAATCTACAACGAGATAGGGATTACACAAAGTACAGGGGCTTATTGCAATGATGGTCCAGCTATCTTGAGGTAGAAGGGGATAGAAAAAAATTATATGAATGGTCACCAGCCAATCTGTGTAGAGCTTTTGGGTTTGGTGGAGTTTGAAGGAGAGTTATATCCAGAGAGATAGTGAATGGGCTATATACAGTATAAACGACTTCTATTAGGGAACATGATAGGCAGCCTTAAAGGGAACCAACCACCCCCAATGACCCCCCCGGACTATTAATATCAGTCCCTACACACAGCACATACATGTGCTGCAATGATTTTTGCTAAAAAAAACTGGTTTTTAAAACTTAAGATAATGCTTTTGAAAGTTTAAAACGAAGGGACGGGTGGGCGTTACTTATCTGTGTCAAAAGCCGGGTTGCAGCTGTCAGTCATCCCCCCGTGTCCCGCAGCAGAAGTAACGGCCAGCCCTTTGCAGCGTCACAGCCCTGTGCACGGGCTCGCATGCCCGTGCACACGTCATCATCTACAGCCGGGTTGGGAGCGCGCGCTCTGACTTCCTGCGCTCGGCTATGGAAGTCAGAGCGCGCGCTTCCAACCCGGCTGTAGATGATGACGTGTGCACGGGCATGCGAGCCCGTGCACAGGGCTGTGACGCTGCAAAGGGCTGGCCGTTACTTCTGCTGCGGGACACGGGGGGATGACTGACAGCTGCAACCCGGCTTTTGACACAGATAAGTAACGCCCACCCGTCCCTTCGTTTTAAACTTTCAAAAGCATTATCTTAAGTTTTAAAAACCAGTTTTTTTAGCAAAAATCATTGCAGCACATGTATGTGCTGTGTGTAGGGACTGATATTAATAGTCCGGGGGGTCATTGGGGGTGGTTGGTTCCCTTTAAAAAGATGTTTATGTAGGGAGCGTCTGAAGCTCTGTAAGTTATGGATAGTCTAATTTCTTGGGGTAGAGCATTCCAGAGAATTGGTGCAGCTCAGGAGAAGTCTTGCAGCCAGGAGTGGGAGGTTCAGATTAATGCAGATGTTAGTTGAAAGTCATTTGTAGAATGTAGAGAACAGGTAGGGTGATAGACAGAGATAAGGGAGGAGATGAAGGGAGGTGCTGCACTGTGAAGAGCTTTGTGGGTGAGAACAAGCAATTTGAATTGGATACTGTAGTGTATGGACAGCCAGTGCAGTGACTGGCATAGAGCGGAGGCATCTGAGTAACGATTGGCCAGATAGGTGATCCTGGCTGCTGCATTAAGGATGGACTGGAGAGGGGGAAGTCTAGTGAGGAGGGAGGGGGGGAGAATTAATAGAGAATTGCAGTGGTCAAGGCGGGAATGGATTAGAGCCACATTTGTTTGCTATTTCCATAATGAGAAAGGGTGGACTCTAGAGATGTTCTTCAGGTGCAAGCGACAGGAGCGGACAAGAGATTGTATATAAGAGGTGAGAGAGAGATCGGTGTCAAACATAACACCTAGATAGCGAGCCTGTTGCCCATGACTAGGCGTTATCGTGTGCATAAATCCTCAGGACCAGGGTGTACCACAATCTGCGCTGCTGAGTATAAGCAAGGACCACAATCTTGGTATATAAGAATGGTGCTTTATTTCTTCTGCGCGTTTTGGGGCTGTCCCAGCCCCATCCTCAGGAATGCCACCTTAATCAATTAGGCATTATCATAGTGCCGCACACTGAGAGAGAGATGTCAGATTTAGGGAGGTTAGTGGAGGGCGGGAGCAGAAGTTCAGATTTGGAAAGGTTGAGTTTCAAATAGAGAGCAAACATAATGTTGGAAACTGCAGCTAGACAGTCATTGATGTTCTTTAGTACCACAGGGGTAAGGTCAGGGGCTGAAGTTTATAATTGTGTGTCATCAGCATAGAGATGGTACTGTAAGCCAAATCTGCTGATGGTCTGTTCAATAGGGGCCCTGTTGAGACAGAAGAGAAGAGGGCCAAGGACTGAACCCTGAGGGACCCCAATAGTGAGAGGAAGAGGAGAGGAAGTGTAGCCAGTGAATGATACACTGAAAGTGCGGTCATTTATGCCTATGTAGTGCAACATAGAGAGTAGGAGATGGTGGTCGACTGTGTCAAAAGATTCAAAGAGGTCAAGAAGAATAAACAGAGAGTGGTCATCATTACATTTTGCCATCAGAAGGCCATTGGTCACTTTGATGAGGGCAGTTACTGTAGAGTGTAAGGGGCAGTAACAAGATTGTAATGGGTCTAGAAAGAGTAAGTGGAGAGGTAACGGGTGAGATGGATGTAGACCAGGCACTCCGAGAGTTTAGAGATGAAGGGGAGATTGGAGACTGGTCTGTAGTTATTAGTGCAGGATGAGTCAAGAGAATATTTCCTTAATAAAGGAGAATATGATAGAGTGTTTGAAGGAGAAGGGGAAGATGTCAGAAGAGAGGGAGAGATTGAAGATTTTGGTTAGGTGAGTAGAGACGACCAGAGAGAGGGACTGGAGTAGGTTTGAGGGAATGAGGTCAGTGGTGCATTTAGTGGGATGAGAGGAAGAGAGGAGCCTGGAGACTTCTTCTTTTGTGACTGGGTCAAATATGGAGAGTGAACCGGAGGAAATGTTGGGAAGAATGGGAGTAGCAGTGCTTGGAGGCCAGGAGCTGATTATCTGGCAGACGTTTTCTAATTTCTCCATAAAGTAAGAAACCAGATCATCAGCACAGAGGGCAGTGATGGGGGCCTGCACTTTAGGACTGAGGAGAGAGTGAAAGGTGTCAAAAGGTTTTTTTGGATTGTTGGATAGTGAAGAGATCAGGGTGATGAAGTAGGTTTGTTTGGTGAGGTGAAGGGCAGAGTTGTAGGTTTTTAACATGAATTTATAATTGATAAAGTTTTCTTGGGTGCAAGTTTTCCTCCATAGGTGTTCAGAACTCCTAGAGCATCGCTGGAGGAATCAAGTTTGCAAAGTGAGTCAAGGCTGTTTTATTCTGTGTTTGGAGATATTAAGGGTGAGGGGCGCTACTTGGTCTAGGGTGCTTCTGAGAGTGTCATTGTAGTGATTTACTGCCAAATCAGGACAGGAGGAGGAGATTGGGGACAGTGATGAGTGTAGAGAATATGTGAGTTTATTAGGGTTAATGACCTGTAGATTTCTAGATGTGTGATAGGTAGTGTGCTGTGGTGGGCGAGGGTTTGTGAGTGTGAAGGAGAGAATGCTGTGATCAGAGAGAAGAAGAGGTAAATTATCTAAGGAGGCGGTTGAACAGAGCTGGGTAAAGACAAGATCAAGGGTGTTACCATCTTTGTGTGTCTCAAAGGTTGAGAGCTGTGAGAGGCCAAGAGAGGTGGTTAGAGATAGGAGCTGGGATGCAGATGGGGAGATGGGATTGTTTATGGGGATATTAAAGTCTCCAGACTAAGGGTTGGTAATTCGGAGGACATGAAGTGCGGCAGCCACACAGAGAAATGATCATGGAACTGGGTTGGTGACCCTGGTAGGCGGTATACAACTGCTACTCTGAGATGGAGGGGATGGAAGACCCTAATTATGTGGACCTCAAAAGAAGGGAATGAGAGTGATGGGGCTTGGGGTATGACCTGGAAAGTACATTGTGGGGACAGGAGTAAGCCGACTCCACCACCATGTCTATTTTCAGGTCTCGGGGACTGGGAGAAATGTAAGCCGTCATGAAAAATAGCAGCAAGTGAAGCAGTGCCTGAATCCTGACTTGCTTTTCCTTAAGGTAGAAACCTCCAGAACTCTATGTAATTACAGACCCCTATATAGGGGTTAAGGGTCTTGGTGTCTCTTGTTACATTGGTTGGATGTCACAGTCACCATCTTGTTGCTGTGTAATTTGAGATGAGCAGAGATCCTGATTCCAGAGAATTGTCTCTTACTGGACTTTTTACTGTCATTTTAGTAACATTGTTATATTATCTGCTGGATATCTACCAGTTCTCTGAATGCTGATCTCTGTATAAACCTGCAAACAGGTGACACAACCCAATGACAGATTATGTTTAAAGTTTAAGGGTATTGTTTAAGGCTATGTGTGGGTTTTGCTGCAATTTTATTGTGGATATGTGTCATTAGTCTGACCCTAGTCTGGAAACCCTGGCCCTGATCCCGAAGGTATCTCTGATGGTGAAAAGGTTCGAGCCTCCAGCCTCTCCCTAAAACTCCTCCACCAGACCTGCGCTATTCCCCCCTCACCTCCCTCCACAGAACCGGGATACAGCAACTCCAACAGAAAGGACATCAGCCACGCAAACAAACAGGTCAGCACAGAACGGCTTCCAGGCATAGAGTGAAACTCTATCAGCAGCACCACCTGGTGGAAGGAGAGGCTACTTAAAGGCTAGGGGGAGGGGAGTTCAGGTGAGTCACACATTAACCCCTCAACCAGCAGTTGAACCTAATAGTGAATGCAGTTCTAGAGCCCAACACAGGAGGCCAGGACCTTCATAACTATCAACAATGCAGCTCTTAAAGACAAAAACATACACAGCAGCATCCAGCAATGTCAGCGCATGACAATATGCTGCTGATCTGTCACAAATCTGCAGCACAAAGAAGTGCAAGCAAAGTGTATGTAAAATTAGAAATGTTGTGTCCACGCTGTGGGTTTTCCCGCAGCAGATATGGTGCATATTTTGCTGTGGGAAAATCTGCAACATGTCAATACGTGCACCATATTTTGCTACAATTTTAACCCCTAGACCTTAATTTTAGCTCCTAAAAATGCAGCAAATACACAGCACTGTTCACACAGAATTCTGTGCTGATGATATGGGGCTCTGCTGTATTTTAGGTCACCAGCCTCAGTACAGCAGGCATGTGCGGGTTGTCACCAACCCCCAGCTGCCTATTTTTACCTGTCTGGTAATCAAAATATAGGGGTGCCCTTTTTCAATTATTTCTTGAAATAATTAAAAAAAACAATAACGGGGAGCTGTGCTGTATTTTTGACTTCCAGCCGGTTACAACAAGGCAGTGGGGGTTGGAATGCTCAGTTCTGGGCCCCCCATGTTGTGAGTTGCAGCCTGCACCACCCCAGACAATGGCTCATTAATTAATGTGCCATTTTCTGGAGCTGTACCTACCTCTTACAGCTGCACAGTGGCGGTGGAAAACTGAGTATTAACGAGGTTAATGCCAGCTGAATTTTGTCAGCTGGCACTAAGCACAAGATTCATAATGTTGGGTGAATGTTAGACCCGGCCATTATGAATCTTTTGTAAATAGTTAATAATACAACATATAGAGAAAAATAATTTAATTTGAACAAAACACACAAACACATATCTCATTTCCATCTTTATTAATCCTTCACAATCTCTCAATCACTGCTACTTAGCAGCACTATACACCAAATAGCTCTGTAGACCAGGTCCCTACCTGGAGCTATGCCAGGAGCCAGGACACTGTAGACAGATCGCCTCCCTGCCAAATAATTTGCTGTGACGGGAGCTGCAACACTGAGGCCAGCCTACCGTCTCGTCATGCCCCACTAAATGTTCTCTGGCGTGAGCCTGAGGACAGGGTGTGACTTGGCAGGGAAACAGGCAGCATCCACCCCACACTGTACTCTGAGCAGCCGCAGAGCACATTGTCAGAGTTAAGTGCTGGTGTGGGGCCTGGTCCTGGACCTCTGCCATAGAGGAACAGTAGATCCTGTGCACTTTTACATTGTATGCTCAATTTGTATTTTTGATGATTTATTTTATTTTTGTTCACATGCACTGTTTTCAGCCAATCAAAAATTGTAATAAACCTGAATATTTAATAAAGTAAAAGTGAGGTTTTTCTTTGCAGAATTATAATTCAACTAAATATAAAACATAACTCTCCCATCTCATTTATTTATTTTCATCTTTTAAAGTGAAAATAATAACCAAAGAACCAAAAATACCATATTTCCGGTGTATAAGACGACTTTTTAACCCCTGAAAATCTTCTCAAAAGTTAGGGGTCGTCTTACATGCCTGGTGTCAAATTTTATATGCATGTCTCCAAGTCTATCAGAGCGGTATTGCATTCCCCCGGCCTGCCCTTGTATTCCACCACCGGTACCTCCATCTCTGTCTCTCAAATCTCGCTTCTGATGACTGCAGTGACGAGGTGAGGGGGCACCTCACCGTGATGGTGGGTGTAAGTGAAGCAAGCTGCAGGCGTCTGATGTATGGAAGAAATAGAGAGTGGCACTGTTTCCAGAAAAACATGCCCCTTTCACCCATCTGGCCAGCCCTGGTATCCTATTATGTCCTTCTCTGCCTCTCAGATCTCACACATGCGTGCCTGCACCGCTTCACTGCAGTCCTCAGGAGTGGGATCTGAGAGGCAGAGGAGGAGGTGGTGGGATACAAGGGCGGGAGGTACTGGTGGTGGGATACAAAGGTGGGCCAGGGGGATGTGATACTGCTCTGATAGACTTGGAGACAGGAAGGGCTGGGCAGGCAGGGAAAGCTGACTAATCTAAGCAGGATTTGTATACAACAAACATGCAGTATAGTATACAGTATATCGTATAGTTAACTTTTACCGTATGTGTGTTGGAAGAAGGGTAGTCTTATATGGCGAGTATATTCCAAACTCTATATTTTAACTGGAAAAGTTGGGGGTTGTCTTATACACCCAGTCGTCTTATATGCCGTAAAGTACGGTATAGAAAATACATATAGTAGTTTAACACATGCAATAAAAATCATAGTTTTTTTTTGAGTGATGCAAACTTTTTCATGTTGCACTGTTTGAAGATAATGTCTTCTAAAAACTTGGAATAGGGTTAAAAGCTGATTTTGAGTCCATTTTCAACCTGAACAGGTTCAACTAGCTCATTTTTAATAATACAAACATCTATACGCAATAATACCTGTCTGGCATCTCAGTCACAGAAGTCTGTACCCCTTACTATTGCATCCATGGGCCCATCCATCTGGTCTGCAAAGAGTCACTCTCATTTCATCAGTCCATAAAACCTTAGTACAATATGGTCTGATATTTCTTCATATGGAAAAAAAACAAAAAACAAAAAACAAGTATCGCTCTTGTGTGAATCACTTACAACACAGATAATGGGCAGAACAAATACACTCACCTGAACAGATTGTCTAGGCCTGCACAACTTGTTTATTGAGCTCATACATGTGGGGGATATCCAATTTGTGATTCTGGTCACTCCACATCCTCAGCCTGCAAAACTCATCAGAAACCAGATTATTGGCTTGGAAACTCTGTCTCACCACTGCTGTAAACCTCAGATGGTGACTTGCAGTAGCAGCCTGTCAGGCTTTATGGGTACCTTCTCACACCACAACTGGGAGACAATTTTGACGGCGATGTATCGCCCTGGAATTATCGCCCTGGAGCACTGCTCCAAAATCAGGCGCCTGGAACGAGGCGACATATCGCCGACAAATTCCCGAAATACACGCCGCAATTAGGAGGCAATTCCAGGGCGATATATCGCCATCAAAAATGTCTTCGGTGGTTGTGGCGTGAGAAGGTACCCTTAGAGAAAGAAAAATAGAAACAAAAATAGTAGTAATAGGATGCTGATGAACAATATCACAATAATAATGAAGGGGATATGTAATAGTTGTAAAGAAAATAACCGGCACTCGCCAGAATGTAAAATCTTCTTTATACACACATTTAAAAGAAAGAATATACAGGTGGCAAGAGGGGGAAAGTCATAGTTGGACGACGACGTTTCACAATTACCCACAATGGGTCCACTAACCTGATTGATGGAGGGGAATTTCCTTCCCTGAAAGCACTAGTGGGACTTGTTTTAATAAATTTTTACTTTTTTCTACCTCTTTCTTATTTTAATATTTTTTATCAGAGCCCTATTACAACTATTTTTTGTTTTTATCTTTCTCTCTGATATTTCTTGGACCAGTCTTGACATTATGGCCACTTTACACACACCAACTTATCTGTCCAACTTCTGAACAACTTACTGGTTGCAGTGAAATCATGGACACATTGTTCCATTTGTACACAGCCACAAAATGGAGCAATGTGTCCATGATTTCACTGCAACCAGTAAGTTGGTCAGAAGTTGGACAGATAAGTTGGTGTGTGTAAAGTGGCCCTTACACTTTGTGTGTCTTGGTTAGTGGTTGTTAGGTTTCCGTGTTCCTTACCTTGGCCATGTCTCAGAGAACTTAACTCCTCATACTTCCAAGCTGTCCAGAGAGGTTGCAGTCCTGGAATATCACAGCTCAATTTTTCTCAAATCGTTAGCAGTTAATGTGCATTTTTTTCCCTACTATTTTTTTCTGATCCCGTTGACAATTTGCAACAAACGATTTGATGGTTCTGTGATCAGACTCCAATATCTTAGGCCAGCTTCACACCACGATTTTTACCTGTCAGGCTGTATCTGGTGTTTTGCAGGAGGCACCGGACACAACCTGGCAGCCCTGGACGAACACAACTGGAGGGCAAATATGCCCTCCGATCCTGTTTTGTGACAGATTCATTCCTGCGGTCCAGGGCTGAAATTCCAGCACCGTGAGTGCAGGGGAGCTAGACACGGTGCTGAAATTGCAGCCGTGCAGCTCTCCAGTTGCTGAACTACAACGGCGGCTATTTCAGCTGCGATGTCCAGGTGCTGAACGTGTGTGGCTTGAATTTTAGAGCCGTCGATATTTCGGCACCCGGCGTCCAGGAACCAGATCGTTTTATTTCTGCCGAATCCGGCGCGATCTGGAGCCCATAGACTCCCATGTTATGAGCGCCGGATCGCCCTGGATCTGGGAGGATCCAGTTTTGTTGTTTTTTTGCCCCGGACACAAAAAATGCTGTAAGGTCTGAGGGTACCATTACACGTCGCAACATGGCATGCAATTTCACTTGCAATTTGCTGGTTGCAGTGAAATCATGGACACATTGTTCTATTTTGTTGCCATGTACAAAACGTAACAATGTGTCCATGATTTCACTGCAACCAGCAAATTGCAAGTGAAATTGCATGCAATGTTGCGACGTGTAACAGTACCCTTATTTTGTGTGCGTGGCAAAAAACAACAATAAATGGATCCTCCCGAACGGACACAAAACCGGATGGCAATTAACTGCCATCAGGCACATAGGGACACATAGGGGCAAAATCTGATCAGGTTCTGTCCGGTGAATCCTGCAAATCATTGGACAGAACCATACAGGTAAAAATTGTGGTTTGAAGCTGGCTTAGCAATTCTATGATTTCTGAATCCCTCTGTGAGGTTTTTAGCAATTTTAGATTTTGCAGAGCCTTTTAAATCACTTTTATGGCCCATTTCGCATGAGAAAAACATGCTACCTAATAATTCTGCACATTTTGATAAGGGGTGTTGATATCCTTAGACCGTACCCCCACCTCATTGCACAAATACACATACGGTAATCTGATTTGCATTATCTAATAAGCATTTATACTAATGCAAAATGGAGTTGTAAAATCTGCATAAAAATGATAATATGGTAAAAATACTCACTTGCCTAATAATCATGCACTCACTCTATGACTAGGGTCACATATGCGGTAGAAAATGCAGATCCTGATCTGGATTTGAGCATGCAAAATGCTATAAACCGGATCAGGATCCGCAGCCCATAGGAGCCCATTCTAAAACCGGATTGCACTGCATGCAACCCGGTTACCACTTCCGGATTTGCAGCCTGTGGTAAAAATCATGCAGGCTGCAGTTTTCGGAGCGGTTTGCAAACCACAGCAGGAGACCTACAATGGGCTCCTTTGGGAGCCCAACCGGCTACCGCAAGGCACATGTGAATGCCAGCTTACGCCATTTGCGTAGTCTAGAGGCTGCTTTCGTGGGTGCTGAAATCATTTACAGTAGTTCTATGGCGGTGCGGTGCCCGTAGGACTACTGTAACTGATTTCAACACCCAGGACAGCAGCCTCTAGACTACGCAAATGACGTAAGCACCAGGGACAACTCCTTATAAAGGATGCTGTCCCTGGTGTCTACGCAAAGTACGTAGTGAACTCCTGCAAACCCAGGAGACGGCGGCTGTCATGGTAAAGTACAGGAAAAGCCTACAATAGTGGCGATCATGTAAAGAAAAGAATTAACCCTTGACATGCCAATCTCTGTGGACAACATGTCTCTAGGGAGGGTGGGGACTCCCTAGAGACATGTTGCCCACATCTATTAGTAACATTAACCCTTTGTTCATCCCTGCGGCAGCAGGGATGAACAAAGCATATGGTAACCGTATTGCTCCAAATTACACATTATGAGCAATCCGGTTACCATATGCGGGGTTAGGGACACATTTTTGGTGAAAAATGTGTCTGAAGGCACTTGCAATTACCGCATCCGGACCAGGATGCGGTAATCGAAATGTGCCTTGCAAATGTGACCATAGCCTATGTGTCCTGTTATGGATTTGTAAAAACGGATCTGTAATATAACCATGTATGGGAAATTTTATAATAAATAATTAAAGGGACTCTATCTGCAGGTTTTTGCTACTTTATCTGAGATTACATAGCGAAAATCTGTTTACAGATTCCCTTTAAGCGCACATTTATATTGTTTGTTAGAATCTTTGATGACACATAACTGATAACAAACACATTTAATCCATCTCACTTTTTCCAGATTCAAGGTGCAATTATTGTTGCCTCCCTTTTTCAAGTATTCTTGGGCTTCTCTGGACTAATTGGACTTATACTGAGATTTATTGGACCTCTGTCTATCACGCCAACCATTACACTCATTGGTCTGTCTTTATTTGGAGAAGCAGGAAAGAAATGTGGCAGTCACTGGGGTATAGCTGTATTGTAAGTTTAATAATACGGTAATTATAATAATCATCATATACTATGAAAGCAGATGGATTTGTGGAATATTTATATGGTCATTGAATTATATAATAGTTTTTATCATGGCAGTTCTGTTCATTGTCAGATTGGGGTGCCAATGGCCTACCAGTAGCATTAACCTTGTGGGCCCACTGGGAAGTTCATCTGTTCCACTATGGGCCAATCTGAGCCTGGTTCCATTCCAGGAATAGATTAAGTGAAAAAGAGTAATGGCCACTTTACACGTCCCAACATCGTTTCGATGTTGGATACAATGGCGCGGGAGCGGGCATTTTTTAGGCAGAAATCCAAGATCGCATAGGAAATGTTACACAGCGCGATATCGGCAGGCAACACAACTGCGATGTCTACGTCCCCTTGTACGCGCGCATCAGGGAACGACCATTTAACATGGGAGAGAATAGGGGAAGTTGTCCTCCAAATCGTTGTTGGGCTGTCACACAGCACGATCCTGCCAGATTGTCCATCCAATATCGGGCCGTTGGAGAGCCTGCACAATTCTTCCCTGATATCGTTTTGACATCGTTCTTGCATCGAATTGCACATTCACACTACACAACGCACGAACGATATCGGGGCCAACGCACGAACCACGTGACTTTTTATTGGAGTTGGACGACGATATTGGGACGTGTAAAATGGCCATTACATAAACAGTATAGCTCACTTAGGCTGCTTTCACACTGTAGTTTTTCCTTCTCAGGATGTATCAGATTTTGTGGGCCAAAACAAGTGTGAAAGGCCCCTAAGTCATACTTGTGGCCACAGTATTCAACCACATATTTCAATCGCATATACCACTTTAAAAACCTTTTGTCACTCCTTAGGATGAGTTAATGTTGCATGTTGAAATACATAGCAAAAGCCTGCTGACAGATTCCTTTCAACTAATCCAAATTACAGCAGCACCATCAGTACTTAATTTGTTGCTTGTCCTAAAAAAATAAAGGTATAACTTGAAGTCACTGGAGTCAGTTGCTCTCTCCCTGCAAAAATCATTGTTGTGGTTCAGGACTGGACTTAACCCGAACTTGAGCCCGAACTCTGAACCCCACATAAGTCTATGGGAACTCAAACTTTATAGTTATAAAATCGTGTCAGTAAGCGCTGGGGGGCTACAAAAAAGGAAGCAGGAGCATTATACTTACCAACAGGGGAGGGCTAGGCCAGGTGGCAGGGAGGCATCTGCCCCCCGTGCCGGTAACAGTGCAGGGCCGCCGGGTGTGTTGTTAACAATGCAAAAGTAAATCACTGGTGCCCGTGGCTATTCTTAGTGCGGGATGCGGCCACTGGTTATTTATCATACAAACAACAGCCTTAACGCACCCAGCGGCCGGCCCAGGCTGGCTGCAGCAATGTCCTGAGGAGTGCTTACATAGCACGCTCACCCTTAAGACCGGAGCGCTTGACAAGCGCCATTCTGGGGCAGGCAGGGCCGGTTTCTGCCAATATTGGCTCTCAGCTCTTCATGGCTGCCCGCTTGTTGTTTGGACGGCCGGCACCTTTTGTTTGTGATCAGGGACGGTTGTGTCACTGCTGACAGATAGGGCTCTGAGCAGTGGCCATGTCTGCAAGCTGTGACATCATACAGCGCGCCCTGCTCCATTAGATTCCCACCATGGAGGAGCTGAATTGGACACCATCAAGGGGGAGGTGAGCGATCGCCGATGTGTTCATTCTTTAACTAAAACTAATGTGTGTGTGTGTACATGCCTGGCTGCGTCTGTGTGTGTACAGGCCTGGCTACGTCTGTGTGTGTGTGTGTGTACAGGCCTGGCTGCGTCTGTGTGTGTGTGTTTACATGCCTGGCTGCATCTGTGTGTGTGTACATGCCTGGCTGCGTCTGTGTAAGTGTACATGCTGCGTCTGTGTGTGTACATGCCTGGCTGCGTCTGTGTGTATGTGAGTACATAACTGGCTGCATCTGTGTGTGTGTTCATGGCTGGCCGCGTCTTTGTGTGTGTTCATGGCTGGCTGCGTCTGTGTGTGTGTTCATGGCTGGCTGCGTCTGTGTGTGTTCATGGCTGGCTGCGTCTGTGCGTGTGTTCATGGCTGGCTATGTCTGTGTGTGTGTTCATGGCTGGCTGTGTCTGTGTGTTCATGGCTGGCTGCATGTGTGTTCATGGCTGGAGGTGTGTGTTTTCATGGCTGGCTGCGTGTGTGTGTTCATGGCTGGCTGCGTGTGTGTGTGCGTGGCTGACGGCGTGTGTGTGCATGCATGGCTGGCTGTGTGTGTGTGCATGGCTGGCAGCGTGTGTGTGCGTTGCATGGCTGGCTGCTTGTGTGTGTGTGTGCATATATGGCTTTCTGCGTGTGTGTGTGCATACATGGCTGGCTTTGTGTTTGGGTGTGTGCATGGCTGGCTTCATGTGTGTGTATGAATATATAAGGAAGGGGCTCTGCTAGGCTGTGTGCACACTATCAGTGTTTGCAGCATTTTGGCCCCAGTGTGTTTGCGCTGTGTCCATAACGCTGCATTATACAGTACAACCACAGTGGATGGGATTTACAGAAATCCTGTGCCCACTGTTCTTTCCTCCGCAGCGTAAATTGACCTGAGGGGCGACTTTTTGTGCCACTGCTTGTCTGCGGGATGTCAGAGTCAGAAGAAATCACCAGCAGGTGAACACAGGGAAAAGTCACTGTGCACCAAATGCAAATCGTGGGCACAGGGTGGCTTAGGTCTCCTTGCTTTCACCCGCGGCTATTCTCAAGTCTGGAGGTGCTGCATCCAAGATGCAGTGTCTCCTGATCGTGTGCATATACCCTTATAGTCATGTATGCTGCAGGTGCTGCTTCAAGTAGAAAATGCCAAGAATAACCAAGAAAAAAGAAAATACAATACTTAAAAGATGCCCAACAGAAAAGAGAGTAGGTATCTAAAAAAATTAAACTTTATTATATATTAAAAACATATAAAAACATAATATGATCACACTCCCTATCACCCCAATAGGCAATTGCAAAAACAGCCCTTTTCATTCCAGCACACGGATCATGTATAGGTATCTTTCATTGCTCATTTATTGTTATTTTGGTGATTTTTATATTTATTTATAGATTTTGAGCTTCCATAGAATTCTATGACCACTAACTGCTCTGGTTATCTATCAGTGCTGCTGCTTTATTGTATCGTCCTGTGATCATTATATTTATGCTCACAGGGCTGTTTCTGCAGTTGCCTATTGGGGTTAAAGGGAGTGTCATCATATTTTGTTTTCAATTGCTTTTATGTTCCTTTGATATATAATAAAGTTTGATTTTTTTCTCTTTTTTAGATAACTATCTACCTATTTTCTAATGTGCTCATGTCTTTAAATACTGTCTTTTCTTTTTTTCTTGGTTATGCGTGTGTATGTGCATACATGTGTGTATGTGCTTATCTGCAGGTGTGTCTCCATGTCTTCGTACTGTATGTGTACAGGTCAGTGAAATGTGTACGTGCATATCTGTGTATATAGAATTGTATGTATTTTTTTTATAAAATGTGTGTATGTCAGGGGATATCTGGGGGGCAGGCAGGGGGCACTGTCAGCAGTTAGGGAGATAGTATGGAGACTAGTGATCAGGTAAAGATGTGAGGAGACAGTATGAGGGTACCAGAGCGAGGGGATTGGATGGAAGTACATTGTGAGGGTACAGCAAGGAAAGGATAGTATGGTCAGGAGGGCGAGTGTGTTGAGGGGCATTATATAGAGACTGGGCAGTATGGGGGCGGCACAGTGTGAGAGGACAATGTGAAGAGTGGCCTCAGTATAGAAAGGAGAGAGTAGTGTGGAGGGGATGTACCAGAAGAGGGAGTGTGTGTGCATCATATTTTGTGCAGGGAAAACAGTGAGGGGCAATTATTTATTCTGGGGCATAGCATAGGGCAGATTTTTAAATTCAGAAACATAATAATTCTGCTATCTTTAAGGGCATCATACTGGGATGTGCTGCAGAAGACCGGAGAAGATGGAATTCTGCAGAGATGAGCTGTGGATGTGAAAAGTCATCATGGTGTCTGGACAAGATGAAGAAAAAGAAAGATAATGACTTTAAATGGAGAAGATGTCACCTATGAGGTACCAGGATGTAAATGTTTCTTTGTGATCCTGTCTGCATCTCATCAGTACTGTGGTTCCGCAGTCTGATGGCTGATAACAACAACTCCCAGTAACTCCTTACCATTATTAAGGACATGCTGGCAGTTGGAGGTTCATGCAATACAATTGTATAAAGGCCTGACCTGACATTACAATTGATGTACCATGTATGAATGGTTATCCTAATGCTCAAATTCATGTACAAATGGTGGTCCTAGTGAATTATTTATGTACTGATGGTGGTTTATTTATGTACCAATGATGGTCCTGTTGATTTATTTATGTACTTCTGGTGGTCCTGGTGATGTATTCATCTACTGCTGGTTGCTATGGTTATGTATTTCTGTACTGATGGTATTTCTTGTGATGTATTTCTATACTAATCGGTTTTGTGATGCTGTATTTCTGTACTGTTGGTGGTTCTGATTATGTATTTCTTTACTGATAAGGGTAGTGATAATGTGTTTCTGTACTGGTGGGGTTTTTTGGTACTGCTGGTAGTTCTGGTGATATATTCTTGTGCAGTTATTGGTTATGATCCTGTACATATAACAATCCAAAACACGTAAGATTTTGTGACATATGGCTATCTTAAAAAAGTATTGCGCCATCGACAATTAAAGTTACTACATTTTTATTTTTAGGAGCATTGAAGGTATTGAAAAAGTTTGTGATTAAAGACTACAGACCTCGTAAATCTCACAGCGTGCACACTGCACACGGTCATGATTCTCTGCTGCCTGCAGTGCAAGCGGAAGGTCTCGCATGCTGACTAGACATGTGCTGTTTTGGAGTGAGGCTATGTCTTGTCAGGATGTTTTCAGAAGTATGCTATTCGCTTGATTAATTTTTGTCGACAACTCGGGAGAATCCTGATAGCATATGGTACGCACTCTGTGAGATGGACAACCATCTGTGAGATGGACAACCATTTTAAGTATAACATTAGGCACCATGACAAGCCCAATCCAAGCAGTGTGTAATAGACTCACTGTCAGGACGTGGCTCTACTTGCTGCTTTCAGCGATCATCTCACGACTACTCATATGTAATTTTCATACTTAGTTATGTGACAACTTTCTTTCTTCTTGCATCTCTCACTGAAGCTGGGGCTGTAGTATTTCACAGAATATTGAGAGAATTAAGAAGAGCAGCTTGACATGTGACTCTAAGTTTGAAAATCATATCGGAATGGTCAAATGACGACTACTCAAACCCTGAGGGTACCTTTACACGCCGCTACAACAGGATGGATACAACCCGCTACTTCACGTGCACGAGCATGCACAAACGGTTACAAACGGTAAACGCACCACCTTTACACGCCGCCACAAGGTGCGCTACGCTACGCTACATCTATAGCTGGATACATCGCCGGGTGTCTCAAGTAGCCATCTGTAGCTTACCTTACCTCATTTACACACCGCTACAACAAGCTAATATGGGCGGACCTGGTGCAGCAGGGACAGCACATAGGCGTGCCACAATTGTGGATTACGAGACGTCCGTACGATGATAGGACAACGCAATTACATCATGATTGGGCAGGCATCGCAGGAGGCTGATTAATACATGACACTCGAGCAATTGTGTAGTGTGACTGGTCAGCTCCTTAAATATGCCTCCCTATGCAGCGACTACCAATCGTCATGCAGGAGCTTCCTCCAATGATCGCTGATGGGGCGCGGTAACCCGGAGCCTGTGTCACGCCCTAGCTACATACCAGCTACATAGCCTGGTGTCCACACATCCCTTCTGTTCCTTCTTTACACGCCGATACAGCTCGCTGCAATCGGCTTTGTAGCCATCTGTTATTGAGCAGTGCTCGGAAACAGATGTATCTGTTGCCGGCTACCTCGTAACGTCTTCAGACGCCGCTACTACAGGCTATATTGGCGCTACAAGCTACATTTGTAGCCTGTAGCGGGTTGTATCCATCCTGTCGTAGCGGCGTGTAAAGGTACCCTGAGTGCCAGAAAACCTAAAGCTGCCTCTGGTGTATGCAATAGTGTATTCTAGTGTGTGAAAATATTCATTTGTTTGGAGCACATTTACTAAATATATAAGTGCTAGTTCATACGTCTTAAGGCCCAGTTACACACACAGATACTTGTGCAGGGATTGTTCTCAGATCTCTGGCTGCAATGAAATCATGGACACATTGTTACATTATGTAGCCGTGTACAAATGTAACAATGTGTCTATGATTTCACTGCAACCAGAGATCTGTGAACAATCTCTGCACAATTATCTGTGTGTGTAACTGGGCCTTTAGGGATTTCTATTTGTCTTTCCAAATTTAAGAACAGACAAGTGAAATAACTCCTTCGCTCACCTACACGCAAGTATGTCACCATAGGAAAATGCATGTATGGAACAGGTTCAGGAGCTGAGCCCGCTCCATACCGTGCAGATGTCGGGTGTCACATGGCTCAGTGATCAGATCGTCTTAATTGCTGCTGTTCTAAGTAGATAAATGTCCTTGTCAGTCACTGGCAGGGACATTTAGTGCAATGGCCATTGCCTGCTCTCAGCAGCTCCCATCAGCCCCTTTTGTTGCAAGTTGATGATGGGTCGCCATGTCTTGCTGCCATGTTGGTCGTTCTATGAAGCCTGTCCAGAGATTGGGCTCCTTGGATGTGGCACAATCAAAACTGTGGAAACATTATTACAGCGCTCTCATTTTGTAGTGATCGGTGACTATAAAGGCTCCTTGCTTTGAACCTATGACAGGAAGCGAGTGGCGGTTGGGGAATAAACCTTACATTTTCTCCCTGTAGCCAAGGCTTTTCCAGTAAATCGGCTAACCAGGTTTAAAATGCTATTTACTTGCAGATTAAACCTACAGCTGCAGATAGTGTTCCTGTATCTATGTCCCAGCCACTGTTATTTTTAAAACCGTTCACCTTTGCTACTTTAACGTAGCGGCCAGAGAAAAAGCAAACGAAATATGGGCCGCTGCAACATGAGGGCCTCTGTTTTGTGACTGCCCTCCAGGTCAAAATTTGCCAGCCAGCCCCTGCTTACCAATCTCCAGCGCTCGGGTCAAACTTGCTTCCAAATCTGCTTATTAATCTTATGTTTATTCACTGCTCTGACTCCAACAGCCAATCAAAGATGGCCACTCTCTGTGATGGCGTCGGTGATTTGCTGTTGCGCCCCCATGCATTGTGCTGCCGTCTGTGATTGGTTTCCAAATACCTTACCCTATAGACAATGAACCTGCTGTCAGAGGTGTGTAAAATAAATAAATAATGGAAATCATAGTTTTGCAGCCCCCCAACCCATACTGCCATCATTTTATAAGCAAGTGTGACCCCAGTGGGAGACTTGTAAGTATAATTCTCTTGTTTTAATTATCATTTTGCTTATTTTTACAACCAATCCCAGCCGCACCTGAAGAGTAACACGGACTTCTCAGAGAAGTCTCTATTCAAGGTCCGTGTCTGAGCACTAAGTGTTCAATATAATCCACAAATTTTACTGTTCAGGTCTGCCCGTCACTAACCTTGAGGGATCTTGCTCCATTTAATTTGAAATCTGCTAACTATCCATCTTTATTGATATGGTTACAGGCCCCAACTCTTCACCCTAAGGCTGTGGTCACACATAGAAATCCGTTTTTGGAAGTGATTTTCATCACCAATCCGTTTTTTTCTGGGTGCTTTTTGAGCCTCCTGCACTCCTGAACGTTTTTGGACTTTTCATTAAAAAAACGCATGCGCGAACGCATGCGCAAACGCAAGTGCGCATATGCCATGCGTTCGCGCATGCGTTTCCCATAGGGCCCCATGTTAAAAAAAACGCATGAAAACGCATGCGTTTTTTAACTGATGCCAAAAACGTTGCATGCAACGTTTTTGACTCAAAAACGGACAGGGCAATGTTTGGAGCTCCAGAGAAAAACGGACAGGGTGTTTATTACATCCAATCCGTTTTTTCTGTCAGTTTTTGGACTTAGAAAAAAAAAATGAGAAAACTGAAGCCAAAAACGGACCAGGGGCTTATGTGGAACCCCAGCCTAACTCAACCAAAGGTGCTCTATAGAGTTTAAATCAGACAAATGGCTTGGCCAATGCAACAGGTGAACATTTTTCTTTGCTAACCAATTTTTGGCTAAATTGGATGTGTGCTTAGGATCACCTACTTGCTTTGGTTTTACCATGTGGCAGCATTATATTCCACAGTACATTCTTGTGCATGTAGCATTCATAATTCCATCAATTCAATGCAGAGGGCCAATGGCAGATGCAGAAAAGCAGCACCAAATAATGACTTTGCCACAATCATGTTTAACTGTAGGTGTTTAGTACTTTACATCACAATGGTTTCCAATTGGTCAGTGTATATAGTACTTGCCATCATTACCACACAGATTGAACTTGGATTCATCCGACTACAACACCTTAGACAAATCTGTCCTTTATATTAGCTGTGTTCTTTGGCAAACTTAATTTGGACCTTCTGGTTCATTGCAGAGATGAAAGCCTTCTTGACTGGAACTCATGCATTCAACTCTTAGCCGTCACACCACATTTTGATGATGTACTTTGACCCCTTACTCTTCCTTCATTTGACCCTTGAATACGAGAACAGTTTAATTCCATTGCTGCCTCTTTTAGGCTTTTGCCTGACCACTCTCAGAATAATAATAACCTTCCTGACATCTTGTGAAAAATTTGGCATTGTCTTTGCTGTTTTTAACCGTAAAATAAACAAAGAGAAAAAATAAATCATTTTAGGCAAAATTAGACTACACATGACAAAATATGCAAAACATTTGTCCCAGCAAATGTGGAAAACAAACACATAAAAGATAAAACAATGTCAAACACAATTTTAGTCTTTAGGGTAGAGACACACTTGTGAGTGTAAAAACGGTCCGAATGACGTATCCAAGAGTAGGACGAGTGTCCTCCGAGTTTAGCTCCGTTTTGCATCCAATTGCTATGCGACTGACATTTTCTTGGATCACATCCGAGTGCAGTCCTTGTGTTGTCCGTGTGTAATGCGATTTTAACATGGCATTTCTCATCTATTATATAATTGCCGTAGCGACTTCCGTCGGAGCGGCGCGACTTCCGGTGGCTTTGTTAGCGAGTCCTGGGTGCTTCTCCTGGACTCTGTCCGTGGCCGCATAGCGGCCACGGAGACTCGCAAAGCAATGCCCGCAAAGCGGGCATTGCGAGTCGTTGCCACGCACCGCTAACAAAGCCACAGCAGCGACTCGCAATGCCCGCAAAGTTGCCAACACAGCCACAGCATGGGGCTGTAGTGTACACCGCTATGGTATACTACAGTTCCCATGCCCATACGCCTGTCCGCCCCTAACCTAAGCACCAACGACTCGCAATCACCGCTGGCGCTTCAGGGCGGACAGGCGTAATGCCATGAAGTATATACCATAGCGCTGTCACTACAGCCCCATGCTGTAGCCCCCCTCAGTGCGCGCACTAAGCCCCTACCCCTAAGTCAGCCGCCCTAACCCCTATGCCCCTGGCATCCTAAGCCCACACTAATAACCCCTAAGCCCCGCCGCCTACCCCCTAAGCCCCACCGCACCTAAGCCCCTACCCCCTAAGCCCCCCACCTAAGCCCCTACCCCCTAAGCCCCGCCGCACCTAAGCCCCTACCCCCTAAGCCCCGCCGCACCTAAGCCCCTACCCCCTAAGCCCCGCCGCACCTAAGTCCCCTACCACCTAAGCCCCTACCCCCTAAGCCGCCGCCGCACCTAAGCCCCTACCCCCTAAGCCCCAGCCGGCACCTAAGCCCCTACCCCCTAAGCCCCCCGCACCTAAGCCCCTACCCCCTAAGTCCACCGCACCTAAGCCCCTACCCCCTAAGCCCCGCCACCTAAGCCCCTACCCCCTAAGCCCCGCCGCACCTAAGCCCCTACCACCTAAGCCCCTACCCCCTAAGCCCTGCCGCACCTAAGCCCCTACCCCCTAAGCCCCGCCACACCTAAGCCCCTACCCCCGCCCCTACCCCCTAAGCCCCGCCGCACCTAAGCCCCTACCCCTTAAGTCCGCCGCACCTAAGCCCCTACCACCTAAGCCCCTACCCCCTAAGCCCCGCCGCACCTAAGCCCCTACCCCCTAAGCCCCGCCACACCTAAGCCCCTACCCCCTAAGTCCGCCGCACCTAAGCCCCTACCCCCTAAGCCCCGCCGCACCTAAGCCCCTACCCCCTAAGCCCCGTCGCACCTAAGCCCCTACCCCTTAAGCCCCGCCGCACCTAAGCCCCTACCCCCTAAGTCCGCCGCACCTAAGCCCCTACCCCCTAAGCCCCGCCGCACCTAAGCCCCTACCCCCTAAGTCCGCCGCACCTAAGCCCCTACCCCCTAAGCCCCGCCGCACCTAAGCCCCTACCCCTTAAGTCCGCCACACCTAAGCCCCTACCCCCTAAGCCCCTACCACCTAAGCCCCGCCACACCTAAGCCCCTACCCCTTAAGTCCGCACAGCCCCCCACCACCATGTACATACAGCCCCCCCCCACAATGTCCCCACTGCCCTCCCCCACAATGTCCGCACAGCCCCCCCACCACCATGTACATACAGCCCCCCCCACAATGTCCGCACTGCCCCCCCCCACAATGTCCACACTGCCCCCCCCACAATGTCCGCACAGCCCCCCCCTATAATGTCCGCACAGCCCCCACCACAATGTCCGCACAGCCCCCCCACCACCATGTACATACAGCCCCCCCCACAATGTCCGCACTGCCCCCCCCACAATGTCCACACTGCCCCCCCCACAATGTCCGCACAGCCCCCCCCTATAATGTCTGCACAGCCCCCCCACAATGTCCGCACAGCCCCCCCTACAATGTCCACACTGCCCCCCACAATGTCCGCACAGCCCCCCTCACAATGTCCGCACAGCCCCCCCCACAATGTCCGCACTGCCCCCCCCACAATGTCCACACTGCCCCCCCCACAATGTCCGCACAGCCCCCCCTACAATGTCCGCACAGCCCCCCCACCACCATGTACATACAGCCCCCCCCCACAATGTCCGCACTGCCCCCCCCACAATGTCCACACTGCCCCCCCCACAATGTCCGCACAGCCCCCCCCTATAATGTCTGCACAGCCCCCCCACAATGTCCGCACAGCCCCCCCCCTATAATGTCTGCACAGCCCCCCCCACAATGTCCGCACAGCCCCCCCCTACAATGTCCGCACAGCCCCCCCCACAATGTCCGCACAGCCCCCCCCACAATGTCCGCACAGCCCCCCCCACAATGTCCACACTGCCCCCCCCACAATGTCCGCACAGCCTCCCCCACAATGTCCGCACAGCCCCCCCCACAATGTCCGCACAGCCCCCCCCACAATGTCCGCACTGCCCCCCCCCACAATGTCCACACTGCCCCCCCCCACAATGTCCACACAGCCCCCCCCACAATGTCCGCACAGCCCCCCCACCACCATGTACATACAGCCCCCCCCCACAATGTCCGCACTGCCCCCCCCCACAATGTCCACACTGCCCCCCACCACAATGTCCGCACAGCCCCCCCACCACCATCTACATACAGCCCCCCCACAATGTCCGCACTGCCCCCACCCACAATGTCCACACTGCCCCCCCACAATGTCCGCACAGCCCCCCCCTATAATGTCTGCACAGCCCTCCCCCACAATGTCCGCACAGCCCCCCCCACAATGTCCACACTGCCCCCCCCACAATGTCCGCACAGCCCCCCCCCACAATGTCCGCACAGCCCCCCCACCACCATGTACATACAGCCCCCCCCACAATGTCCGCACTGCCCCCCCCCACAATGTCCACACTGCCCCCCACCACCATCTACATACAGCCCCCCCCACAATGTCCGCACTGCCCCCCCCCACAATGTCCACACTGCCCCCCCACAATGTCCGCACAGCCCCCCCCTATAATGTCTGCACAGCCCCCCCCCACAATGTCCACACTGCCCCAGCCACAATGTCCGCACAGGCCCCCCCCCTATAATGTCCGCACAGCCCCCCCCACAATGTCCGCACAGCCCCCCCCCACAATGTTCGCACAGCCCCCCCCCACAATGTCCGCACAGCCCCCCCCACAATGTCCGCACAGCCCCCCCCACAATGTCCGCGCAGCCCCCCCCACAATGTCCGCACTGCCCCCCCCCACAATGTCCGCACAGCCCCCCCCATGTCCGCACAGCCCCCCCACGTCCGCACAGCCCCCCCCCCCATGTCCGCACAGCCCCCCCACGTCCGCACAGCCCCCCCACAATGTCCGCACAATGCCCCCCCCCCCCCGACGCCGTAGATCACTTACCTGTCTTCATGACATCTGCTTCCTCAGGTCCAGGTCCAGTCCTTCCTTCGGCCCAGGCATCCTCTTCCTTCAGCCCGGCCTACGAGTCTTCCATCCGGCGGTCTTCTGTCTTCCTCCACCGAGCTCCGGGTCGTCCTTCAGGTCCGCGACCAATCAGCGTCCAGCTTTATCCGCTATGTAACTCTATCAGCCCTTTGAGCGGACCTGAAGGAGAACTGTGTCTTTAGAAATGACTCAGTTCTCCTTCAGGTCCGCTCAAGGGCTCATAGAGTTACATAGCGGATAATGCTGCACGCTGATTGGTCGCTTCTTTCCATAGAGAAACATGGCCATGTTTCTCTATGGGAAGAAGCGACCAATCAGCGTCCAGCATCATCCCCTATGTAACTCTATGAGCCCTTTGAGCGGACCTGAAGGAGAACTGTGTCTGCTCACTTAAAATAACAAATAATAAATAAATTTGATAATAATAAAAATAATAATATTTATTATTATTTTTTTTTTTTTTTATTATTTTTATTATTATTAAATGTATTTATTATTTGTTATTTTAAGTGAGCAGACACAGTTCTCATTCAGGTCCGCTCAAAGGGCTCATAGAGTTAGGCATTGTTCACACTCAATTTGCTTTTTTTTTAGCACTCTTAAAAGCACTTGCGTTTTTTTAAGAGTGCTAAAAAATGTCCCTTGTGTGTCTGAAAGGATTTGCCACGTTTTTGGACTTAGTCATTTTTTCATTAAAAACGCATGCGCAAACACATGCGCAAACGCATGCGCAAACGCATGCGCATGCGTTTGCGCATGCGTTTCCCATAGGGCCCCATATTAAAAAAACGCATGCGTTTTTTTACAGCACCCAAAAACGCTGCATGCAGCGTTTTTTGCACTGGGGGACAAAAACGCAAATTGAGCTGAAAAACGCATGTACACTCAAATGTACCCTGCGTTAACGCACCTGCGTTTTTTTTAACAGCCAAAAAACGCATGGATGGGCAAAAAACTTTACATCACAATGGTTTCCAATTGGTCAGTGTATATAGTACTTGCCATCATTACCACACAGATTGAACTTGGATTCATCCGACTACAACACCTTAGACAAATCTGTCCTTTATATTAGCTGTGTTCTTTGGCAAACTTAATTTGGACCTTCTGGTTCATTGCAGAGATGAAAGCCTTCTTGACTGGAACTCATGCATTCAACTCTTAGCCGTCACACCACATTTTGATGATGTACTTTGACCCCTTACTCTTCCTTCATTTGACCCTTGAATACGAGAACAGTTTAATTCCATTGCTGCCTCTTTTAGGCTTTTGCCTGACCACTCTCAGAATAATAATAACCTTCCTGACATCTTGTGAAAAATTTGGCATTGTCTTTGCTGTTTTTAACCGTAAAATAAACAAAGAGAAAAAATAAATCATTTTAGGCAAAATTAGACTACACATGACAAAATATGCAAAACATTTGTCCCAGCAAATGTGGAAAACAAACACATAAAAGATAAAACAATGTCAAACACAATTTTAGTCTTTAGGGTAGAGACACACTTGTGAGTGTAAAAACGGTCCGAATGACGTATCCAAGAGTAGGACGAGTGTCCTCCGAGTTTAGCTCCGTTTTGCATCCAATTGCTATGCGACTGACATTTTCTTGGATCACATCCGAGTGCAGTCCTTGTGTTGTCCGTGTGTAATGCGATTTTAACATGGCATTTCTCATCTATTATATAATTGCCGTAGCGACTTCCGTCGGAGCGGCGCGACTTCCGGTGGCTTTGTTAGCGAGTCCTGGGTGCTTCTCCTGGACTCTGTCCGTGGCCGCATAGCGGCCACGGAGACTCGCAAAGCAATGCCCGCAAAGCGGGCATTGCGAGTCGTTGCCACGCACCGCTAACAAAGCCACAGCAGCGACTCGCAATGCCCGCAAAGTTGCCAACACAGCCACAGCATGGGGCTGTAGTGTACACCGCTATGGTATACTACAGTCCCATGCCCATACGCCTGTCCGCCCCTAACCCTAAGCACCAACGACTCGCAATCACCGCTGGCGCTTCAGGGCGGACAGGCGTATGGCCATGGGACTGTAGTATACCATAGCGCTGTACACTACAGCCCCATGCTGTAAGCCACCCCCTCAGTGCGCCGCACCTAAGCCCCTACCCCCTAAGTCCGCCGCCCCTAAGCCCCTATGCCCCTGGCATCCTAAGCCCCACACTAATAACCCCTAAGCCCCGCCCCTACCCCCTAAGCCCCACCGCACCTAAGCCCCTACCCCCTAAGCCCCGCCGCACCTAAGCCCCTACCCCCTAAGTCCGCCGCACCTAAGCCCTACCCCCTAAGCCCCGCCGCACCTAAGCCCCTACCCCCTAAGCCCCGCCGCACCTAAGCCCCTACCCCTAAGTCCGCCGCTACCACCCTAAGCCCTCACCCCCTAAGCCCCGCCGCACCTAAGCCCCTACCCCCTAAGCCCCGCCGCACCTAAGCCCCTACCCCCTAAGTCCGCCGCACCTAAGCCCCTACCCCCTAAGCCCCGCCGCACCTAAGCCCCTACCCCCTAAGCCCCGCCGCACCTAAGCCCCTACCACCTAAGCCCCTACCCCCTAAGCCCTGCCGCACCTAAGCCCCTACCCCCTAAGCCCCGCCACACCTAAGCCCCTACCCCGCCCCTACCCCCTAAGCCCCGCCGCACCTAAGCCCCTACCCCTTAAGTCCGCCGCACCTAAGCCCCTACCACCTAAGCCCCTACCCCCTAAGCCCGCCGCACCTAAGCCCCTACCCCTAAGCCCCGCCACACTAAGCCCCTACCCCTAAGTCCGCCGCACCTAAGCCCCTACCCCCTAAGCCCCGCCGCACCTAAGCCCCTACCCCCTAAGCCCCGCGCACCTAAGCCCCTACCCCTAAGCCCCGCCGCACCTAAGCCCCTACCCCCTAAGTCCGCCGCACCTAAGCCCCTACCCCCTAAGCCCCGCCGCACCTAAGCCCCTACCCCCCTAAGTCCGCCGCACCTAAGCCCCTACCCCCTAAGCCCCGCCGCACCTAAGCCCCTACCCCTAGTCCGCCACCTAAGCCCCTACCCCTAAGCCCCTACCACCTAAGTCCCCGCCACACCTAAGCCCCTACCCCTTAAGTCCGCACAGCCCCCCACCACCATGTACATACAGCCCCCCCCACAATGTCCCCACTGCCCCCCCCACAATGTCCGCACAGCCCCCCCACCACCATGTACATACAGCCCCCCCCACAATGTCCGCACTGCCCCCCCCACAATGTCCACACTGCCCCCCCCACAATGTCCGCACAGCCCCCCCCTATAATGTCCGCACAGCCCCCACCACAATGTCCGCACAGCCCCCCCACCACCATGTACATACAGCCCCCCCCACAATGTCCGCACTGCCCCCCCACAATGTCCACACTGCCCCCCCCACAATGTCCGCACAGCCCCCCCTATAATGTCTGCACAGCCCCCCCACAATGTCCGCACAGCCCCCCCTACAATGTCCACACTGCCCCCCCACAATGTCCGCACAGCCCCCCTCACAATGTCCGCACAGCCCCCCCCACAATGTCCGCACTGCCCCCCCCACAATGTCCACACTGCCCCCCCCACAATGTCCGCACAGCCCCCCCTACAATGTCCGCACAGCCCCCCCACCACCATGTACATACAGCCCCCCCCCACAATGTCCGCACTGCCCCCCCCACAATGTCCACACTGCCCCCCCCACAATGTCCGCACAGCCCCCCCCTATAATGTCTGCACAGCCCCCCCACAATGTCCGCACAGCCCCCCCCTATAATGTCTGCACAGCCCCCCCCACAATGTCCGCACATCCCCCCCCTACAATGTCCGCACAGCCCCCCCACAATGTCCGCACAGCCCCCCCCACAATGTCCGCACAGCCCCCCCCCACAATGTCCACACTGCCCCCCCCACAATGTCCGCACAGCCTCCCCCACAATGTCCGCACAGCCCCCCCCACAATGTCCGCACAGCCCCCCCCACAATGTCCGCACTGCCCCCCCCCACAATGTCCACACTGCCCCCCCCCACAATGTCCAACAGCCCCCCCCACAATGTCCGCACAGCCCCCCCACCACCATGTACATACAGCCCCCCCCCACAATGTCCGCACTGCCCCCCCCACAATGTCCACACTGCCCCCCACCACAATGTCCGCACACGCCCCCCCACCACCATCTACATACAGCCCCCCACAATGTCCGCACTGCCCCCACCCACAATGTCCACACTGCCCCCCCACAATGTCCGCACAGCCCCCCCTATAATGTCTGCACAGCCCTCCCCCACAATGTCCGCACAGCCCCCCCCACAATGTCCACACTGCCCCCCCCACAATGTCCGCACAGCCCCCCCCACAATGTCCGCACAGCCCCCCCACCACCATGTACATACAGCCCCCCCCACAATGTCCGCACTGCCCCCCCCCACAATGTCCACACTGCCCCCCCCACCATCTACATACAGCCCCCCCCACAATGTCCGCACTGCCCCCCCCCACAATGTCCACACTGCCCCCCCACAATGTCCGCACAGCCCCCCCCTATAATGTCTGCACAGCCCCCCCCCACAATGTCCACACTGCCCCAGCCACAATGTCCGCACAGGCCCCCCCCCTATAATGTCCGCACAGCCCCCCCCACAATGTCCGCACAGCCCCCCCCCACAATGTTCGCACAGCCCCCCCCCACAATGTCCGCACAGCCCCCCCCACAATGTCCGCACAGCCCCCCCCACAATGTCCGCGCAGCCCCCCCCACAATGTCCGCACTGCCCCCCCCACAATGTCCGCACAGCCCCCCCCATGTCCGCACAGCCCCCCCACTCCGCACAGCCCCCCCCCCATGTCCGCACAGCCCCCCCCACGTCCCACACGCCCCCCCACAATGTCCGCACAATGCCCCCCCCCCCCGACGCCGTAGATCACTTACCTGTCTTCATGACATCTGCTTCCTCAGGTCCAGGTCCAGTCCTTCCTTCGGCCCAGGCATCCTCTTCCTTCAGCCCGGCCTACGAGTCTTCCATCCGGCGGTCTTCTGTCTTCCTCCACCGAGCTCCGGGTCGTCCTTCAGGTCCGCGACCAATCAGCGTCCAGCTTTATCCGCTATGTAACTCTATCAGCCCTTTGAGCGGACCTGAAGGAGAACTGTGTCTTTAGAAATGACTCAGTTCTCCTTCAGGTCCGCTCAAGGGCTCATAGAGTTACATAGCGGATAATGCTGCACGCTGATTGGTCGCTTCTTTCCATAGAGAAACATGGCCATGTTTCTCTATGGGAAGAAGCGACCAATCAGCGTCCAGCATCATCCCCTATGTAACTCTATGAGCCCTTTGAGCGGACCTGAAGGAGAACTGTGTCTGCTCACTTAAAATAACAAATAATAAATAAATTTGATAATAATAAAAATAATAATATTTATTATTATTTTTTTTTTTTTAATTATTTTTATTATTATTAAATGTATTTATTATTTGTTATTTTAAGTGAGCAGACACAGTTCTCATTCAGGTCCGCTCAAAGGGCTCATAGAGTTAGGCATTGTTCACACTCAATTTGCGTTTTTTTTAGCACTCTTAAAAGCACTTGCGTTTTTTTAAGAGTGCTAAAAAATGTCCCTTGTGTGTCTGAAAGGATTTGCCACGTTTTTGGACTTAGTCATTTTTTCATTAAAAACGCATGCGCAAACACATGCGCAAACGCATGCGCAAACGCATGCGCATGCGTTTGCGCATGCGTTTCCCATAGGGCCCCATATTAAAAAAACGCATGCGTTTTTTTTACAGCACCCAAAAACGCTGCATGCAGCGTTTTTTGCACTGGGGGACAAAAACGCAAATTGAGCTGAAAAACGCATGTACACTCAAATGTACCCTGCGTTAACGCACCTGCGTTTTTTTTAACAGCCAAAAAACGCATGGATGGGCAAAAAACTTTACATCACAATGGTTTCCAATTGGTCAGTGTATATAGTACTTGCCATCATTACCACACAGATTGAACTTGGATTCATCCGACTACAACACCTTAGACAAATCTGTCCTTTATATTAGCTGTGTTCTTTGGCAAACTTAATTTGGACCTTCTGGTTCATTGCAGAGATGAAAGCCTTCTTGACTGGAACTCATGCATTCAACTCTTAGCCGTCACACCACATTTTGATGATGTACTTTGACCCCTTACTCTTCCTTCATTTGACCCTTGAATACGAGAACAGTTTAATTCCATTGCTGCCTCTTTTAGGCTTTTGCCTGACCACTCTCAGAATAATAATAACCTTCCTGACATCTTGTGAAAAATTTGGCATTGTCTTTGCTGTTTTTAACCGTAAAATAAACAAAGAGAAAAAATAAATCATTTTAGGCAAAATTAGACTACACATGACAAAATATGCAAAACATTTGTCCCAGCAAATGTGGAAAACAAACACATAAAAGATAAAACAATGTCAAACACAATTTTAGTCTTTAGGGTAGAGACACACTTGTGAGTGTAAAAACGGTCCGAATGACGTATCCAAGAGTAGGACGAGTGTCCTCCGAGTTTAGCTCCGTTTTGCATCCAATTGCTATGCGACTGACATTTTCTTGGATCACATCCGAGTGCAGTCCTTGTGTTGTCCGTGTGTAATGCGATTTTAACATGGCATTTCTCATCTATTATATAATTGCCGTAGCGACTTCCGTCGGAGCGGCGCGACTTCCGGTGGCTTTGTTAGCGAGTCCTGGGTGCTTCTCCTGGACTCTGTCCGTGGCCGCATAGCGGCCACGGAGACTCGCAAAGCAATGCCCGCAAAGCGGGCATTGCGAGTCGTTGCCACGCACCGCTAACAAAGCCACAGCAGCGACTCGCAATGCCCGCAAAGTTGCCAACACAGCCACAGCATGGGGCTGTAGTGTACACCGCTATGGTATACTACAGTCCCATGCCCATACGCCTGTCCGCCCCTAACCCTAAGCACCAACGACTCGCAATCACCGCTGGCGCTTCAGGGCGGACAGGCGTATGGCCATGGGACTGTAGTATACCATAGCGCTGTACACTACAGCCCCATGCTGTAAGCCACCCCCTCAGTGCGCCGCACCTAAGCCCCTACCCCCTAAGTCCCGCCGCCCCCTAAGCCCCTATGCCCCTGGCATCCTAAGCCCACACTAATAACCCCTAAGCCCCGCCGCCTACCCCCTAAGCCCCACCGCACCTAAGCCCCTACCCCTAAGCCCCGCCGCACCTAAGCCCCTACCCCCTAAGTCCCGCCGCACCTAAGCCTCTACCCCCTAAGCCCCGCCAGCACTAAGCCCCTACCCCCTAAGCCCCGGCACCGCACCTAAGCCCCTACCACCTAAGCCCCTACCCCCTAACCTAGCCGCCGCACCTAAGCCCCTACCCCCTAAGCCCCGCCGCACCTAAGCCCCTACCCCCCTAAGCCCCGCCGCACCTAAGCCCCTACCCCCTAAGTCCGCCGCACCTAAGCCCCTACCCCCTAAGCCCCGCCGCACCTAAGCCCCTACCCCCTAAGCCCCGCCGCACCTAAGCCCCTACCACCTAAGCCCCTACCCCCTAGCCGAAGACCTCCACTGCCGCACCTAAGCCCCTACCCCCTAAGCCCCCCACCTAAGCCTACCCCTACCCCGCTACCTAGCCCCACTACCCCTAAGCCCCGCCGCACCTAAGCCCCTACCCCTAAGTCCGCCGCACCTAAGCCCCTACACCTAAGCCCCTACCCTAAGCCCCGCCCACCTAAGCCCCTACCCCTAAGCCCCGCACACCTAAGCCCCTACCCTAAGCCCCACCTAAGCCCCTACCCCCTAAGCCCCGCCGCACCTAAGCCCCTACCCCCTAAGCCCGCCACAGCCCACCCTAACCCGCACACTAAGCCCCTACCCCCTAAGTCCGCCGCACCTAAGCCCCTCCTCCCTAAGCCCGCGCACCTAAGCCCCTACCCCCTAAGTCCGCCGCACCTAAGCCCCTACCCCCTAAGCCCCCCGCACCTAAGCCCCTACCCCTTAAGTCCGCCACACCTAAGCCCCACCCCCTAAGCCCCTACCACCTAAGCCCCGCCACACCTAAGCCCCTACCCCTAAGTCCGCACAGCCCCCCACCACCATGTACATACAGCCCCCCCCCACAATGTCCCCACTGCCCCCCCCCACAATGTCCGCACAGCCCCCCCCACCAATGTACATACAGCCCCCCCCCAATGTCCGCACTGCCCCCCCATCCCACACCCCCCAATGTCCACACTGCCCCCCCACATGTCCAACCCCCCACAATGTCCGCACAGCCCCCCACCACAATGTCGCACAGCCCCCCCCCACCATGTACATACAGCCCCCCCCCACAATGTCCGCACTGCCCCCCCCACAATGTCCACACTGCCCCCCCCACAATGTCCGCACAGCCCCCCCCCTATAATGTCTGCACAGCCCCCCCACAATGTCCGCACAGCCCCCCCTACAATGTCCACACATGCCCCCCCACCAATGTCCGACAAGCCCCCTCACAATGTCCACACCCCCCCCACAATGTCCGCACTGCCCCCCCACAATGTCCACACTGCCCCCCCCACAATGTCCGCACAGCCCCCCCTACAATGTCCGCACAGCCCCCCCACCACACCATGTACATACAGCCCCCCCCCACAATGTCCGCACTGCCCCCCCCCACAATGTCCACACTGCCCCCCCCACAATGTCCGCACAGCCCCCCCCTTAATGTCTGCACAGCCCCCCCACAATGTCCGCACAGCCCCCCCCCTATAATGTCTGCACAGCCCCCCCCACAATGTCCGCACAGCCCCCCCCTACAATGTCCGCACAGCCCCCCCCACAATGTCCGCACAGCCCCCCCCACAATGTCCGCACAGCCCCCCCCCACACATGTCCACACTGCCCCCCCCACAATGTCCGCACAGCCTCCCCCACAATGTCCGCACAGCCCCCCCACAATGTCCGCACAGCCCCCCCCACAATGTCCGCACTGCCCCCCCCCACAATGTCCACACTGCCCCCCCCACAATGTCCACACAGCCCCCCCCACAATGTCCGCACAGCCCCCACCACCATGTACATACAGCCCCCCCACAATGTCCGCACTGCCCCCCCCCACAATGTCCACACTGCCCCCCACCACAATGTCCGCACAGCCCCCCCACCACCATCTACATACAGCCCCCCCACAATGTCCGCACTGCCCCCACCCACAATGTCCACACTGCCCCCCCACAATGTCCGCACAGCCCCCCCCTATAATGTCTGCACAGCCCTCCCCCACAATGTCCGCACAGCCCCCCCCACAATGTCCACACTGCCCCCCCCACAATGTCCGCACAGCCCCCCCCCACAATGTCCGCACAGCCCCCCCACCACCATGTACATACAGCCCCCCCACAATGTCCGCACTGCCCCCCCCCACAATGTCCACACTGCCCCCCACCACCATCTACATACAGCCCCCCCCCACAATGTCCGCACTGCCCCCCCCCACAATGTCCACACTGCCCCCCCACAATGTCCGCACAGCCCCCCCCTATAATGTCTGCACAGCCCCCCCCCACAATGTCCACACTGCCCCAGCCACAATGTCCGCACAGGCCCCCCCCCTATAATGTCCGCACAGCCCCCCCCACAATGTCCGCACAGCCCCCCCCCACAATGTTCGCACAGCCCCCCCCACAATGTCCGCACAGCACCCCACACAATGTCCGCACAGCCCCCCCCACAATGTCCGCGCAGCCCCCCCCACAATGTCCGCACTGCCCCCCCCCACAATGTCCGCACAGCCCCCCCCATGTCCGCACAGCCCCCCCACGTCCGCACAGCCCCCCCCCCATGTCCGCACAGCCCCCCCACGTCCGCACAGCCCCCCCACAATGTCCGCACAATGCCCCCCCCCCCGACGCCGTAGATCACTTACCTGTCTTCATGACATCTGCTTCCTCAGGTCCAGGTCCAGTCCTTCCTTCGGCCCAGGCATCCTCTTCCTTCAGCCCGGCCTACGAGTCTTCCATCCGGCGGTCTTCTGTCTTCCTCCACCGAGCTCCGGGTCGTCCTTCAGGTCCGCGACCAATCAGCGTCCAGCTTTATCCGCTATGTAACTCTATCAGCCCTTTGAGCGGACCTGAAGGAGAACTGTGTCTTTAGAAATGACTCAGTTCTCCTTCAGGTCCGCTCAAGGGCTCATAGAGTTACATAGCGGATAATGCTGCACGCTGATTGGTCGCTTCTTTCCATAGAGAAACATGGCCATGTTTCTCTATGGGAAGAAGCGACCAATCAGCGTCCAGCATCATCCCCTATGTAACTCTATGAGCCCTTTGAGCGGACCTGAAGGAGAACTGTGTCTGCTCACTTAAAATAACAAATAATAAATAAATTTGATAATAATAAAAATAATAATATTATTATTTTTTTTTTTTTTTTTATTATTTTTATTATTATTAAATGTATTTATTATTTGTTATTTTAAGTGAGCAGACACAGTTCTCATTCAGGTCCGCTCAAAGGGCTCATAGAGTTAGGCATTGTTCACACTCAATTTGCGTTTTTTTTAGCACTCTTAAAAGCACTTGCGTTTTTTTTAAGAGTGCTAAAAAATGTCCCTTGTGTGTCTGAAAGGATTTGCCACGTTTTTGGACTTAGTCATTTTTTCATTAAAAACGCATGCGCAAACGCGTTTGCGCATGCGTTTCCCATAGGGCCCCATATTAAAAAAACGCATGCGTTTTTTTACAGCACCCAAAAACGCTGCATGCAGCGTTTTTTGCACTGGGGGACAAAAACGCAAATTGAGCTGAAAAACGCATGTACACTCAAATGTACCCTGCGTTAACGCACCTGCGTTTTTTTTAACAGCCAAAAAACGCATGGATGGGCAAAAAAAACGCATGTGTGTGAACAATGCCTGTGTGAACAATGCCTTACATAGCGGATAATGCTGCATACTGATTGGTCGCTTCTTCCCATAGAGAAACATGGCCATGTTTCTCTATGGGAAGAAGCGACCAATCAGCGTCCAGCATCATCCGCTATGTAACTCTATGAGCCCTTTGAGCGGACCTGAAGGAGAACTGTGTCTGCTCACTTAAAATAACAAATAATAAATAAATTTAATAATAATAAAAATAATAATAATAAAAAAAATAAAATAAATAATAAAATAAAAAATAATAATAATAAAAAAAAAAAATAATGCTAATAATAATGCTATTACTGTTAATAATAATGCTATTAATGCTAATAATTATGCTATTAATGCTATTAATAATTCTATTCATGCTATTAATAATACTATTAATGCTATTAATGCTAATATTAATCCTATTAATTGTATTATTAATGCTATTAATGCTATTAATAATGCTATTAATGCTAATAATAATGCTATGACTGCTAATAATAATGCTATTAATGGTAATAATTATGCTATTAATGCTAATAATATTAATGCTAATAATTATGCTATTAATGCTATTAATAATGCTATTAATAATGCTATTAATGCTACTAATAATGCTATTCATGCTATTAATAATACTATTAATGCTATTAATGCTAATATTAATCCTATTAATTGTATTATTAATGCTATTAATTCTATTAATAATGCTATTAATGCTAATAATAATGCTATTACTGCTAATAATAATGCTATTAATGCTAATAATTATGCTATTAATGCTAATAATAATGATATTAATGCTAATAATTATGCTATTAATGCTATTAATAATGCTATTAATAATGCTATTAATGCTACTAATAATGCTATTCATGCTATTAATAATACTATTAATGCTATTAATGCTAATATTAATCCTATTAATTGTATTATTACTGCTATTAATGCTATTAATAATGCTATTAATGCTAATAATAATGCTATTACTGCTAATAATAATAATGCTATTAATGCTAATAATAATGATATTAATGCTAATAATTATGCTATTAACTCTATTAATAATGCTATTAATGCTATTAATGCTATTAATAATGCTATTCATGCTATTAATAATACTATTAATGATATTAATGCTAATATGAATCCTATTAATTTTATTATTAATGCTATTAATGCTATTAATAATGCTATTAATGCTAATAATAATGCTATTACTGCTAATGATAATGCTATTAATGCTAATAATTATGCTTTTAATGCTAATAATAATGATATTAATGCTAATAATTATGCTATTAATGCTATTAATAATGCTATTAATGCTATTAATGCTATTAATAATGCTATTCATGCTATTAATAATACTATTAATGCTATTAATGCTAATATTAATCCTATTAATTGTATTATTAATGCTATTAATAATGCTATTAATGCTAATAATAATGCTATTACTGCTAATAATAATGCTATTAATGCTAATAATTATGCTATTAATGCTAATAATTATGCTATTAATGCTATTAATAATGCTATTAATAATGCTATTAATGCTATTAATGCTACTAATAATGCTATTCATGCTATTAATAATACTATTAATGCTATTAATGCTAATATTAATCCTATTAATTGTATTATTAATGCTATTAATAATGATATTAATGCTATTAATAATGCTATTAATGCTAATAATAATGCTATTACTGCTAATAATAATGCTATTAATGCTAACAATTATGCTATTAATGCTAATAATAATGATATTAATGCTAATAATAATGCTATTACTGCTAATAATAATAATGCTATTAATGCTAATAATAATGATATTAATGCTAATAATTATGCTATTAATTCTATTAATAATGCTATTAATGCTATTAATGCTATTAATAATGCTATTCATGCTATTAATAATACTATTAATGCTATTAATGCTAATATTAATCCTATTAATTTATATTATTAATGCTATTAATGCATTAATAATGCTATTAATGCTAATAATAATGCTATTACTGCTAATGATAATGCTATTAATGCTAATAATTATGCTTTATTAATGCTTAGAATAATGATGTTAATGCTAATAATTATGCATATTAATGCTATTAATAATGCTATTAATGCTAATAATATGCTATTCATGCTATTAATAATACTATAATGCTATTAATGCTAATAATTAATTCTATTAATTGTATTATTAATGCTATTAATAATGCTATTAATGCTAATAATATATACTGCTAATATAATGCTAATTAATGCTAATAATTATGCTATTAATGCTAATATATATAGAATGCTAATAATTATGCTATTTAATGCTATTAATAATGCTATTAATAATGCTATAATGCTATTAATGCTACTAATAATGTATCATGCATTAATAATACTATTAATGCTATTAATGCTAATATTAATCCTATTAATTGTATTATTAATGCTATTTAATGATATTAATGCTATTAATAATGCTATTAATGCTAATATAATGCTATTACTGCTAATAATAATGCTATTAATGCTAATAATTATGTATTAATGCTATTAATAATGCTATTAATAATGCATTAATGCTATTAATGCTACTAATAATGCTATTCATGCTATTATAATACTATTATGTATTAATGCTAATATTAATCTATTAATTGTATTATTAAGCTATTAATGCTATTAATAATGCTATTAATGCTAATATAAATGCTATTAATGCTAATAATTATGCTTTAATGCTAATAATAATGATAGTAATGCTAATAATTATGCTATTAATGCTATTAATAATGCTATTAATAATGCTATTAATGCTATTAATGCTACTAATAATGCTATTCATGCTATTAATAATACTATTAATGCTATTAATGCTAATATTAATCCTATTAATTGTATTATTATGCTATTAATGCTATTAATAATGCTATTAATGCTAATAATAATGCTATTAATGCTAATAATTATTCTATTAATGCTAATAATAATGATATTAATGCTAATAATTATGCTATTAATGCTATTAATAATGCTATTAATAATGCTATTAATGCTATTAATAATGCTATTCATGCTATTAATAATACTATTAATGCTATTAATGCTAATATTAATCCTATTAATTGTATTATTAATGCTATTAATGCAATTAATAATGCTATTAATGCTAATAATAATGCTATTACTGCTAATAATAATGCTATTAATGCTAATAATTATGCTATTAATGCTAATATTTATGCTAATAATGCTAATAATAATCATTAACGCTATTATAATGCTATTAAGGCTAATAATCATGCTATTTATGCTATTCAAAATTCTATTACTGCTAATAATATTGCTATTAATGCTCTTTATGCTAATACTCATGCTATTAATGTGATTATTTATGCTATTAATTCTATTATTTAGGCTATTAATGCTATTAATAATGCATATTAATGTTATTCATGCTAATATTAATGCTATTAATGCTATTAAGGCTAATAATCATGCTATTAATCCTATTAATAATGCTATTAAATGCTATTTTTAATTCTATTAATGCTATTAATAATTTTATTAATGCTAATAATGCTATTTACTCTCATAATAATGCTATTAACGCTATTATTAATGCTATTTATGGTAATAATGCTATTAATACTAATAACAATACTATTATTAGTACTATTATTGCTATTAATAATGCTATTAATGCTAATGATAATGCTATTAATGCTAATAATTATGCTTTTAATGCTAATAATAATGATATTAATGCTAATAATTATGCTATTAATGCTATTAATAATGTTATTAATAATGCTATTAATGCTATTAATGCTACTAATAATGCTATTCATGCTATTAATAATACTATTAATGCTATTAATGCTAATATTAATCCTATTAATTGTATTATTAATGCTATTAATAATGCTATTAATGCTAATAATAATGCTATTACTGCTAATAATAATGCTATTAATGCTAATAATTATGCTATTAATGCTAATAATAATGATAGTAATGCTAATAATTATGCTATTAATGCTATTAATAATGCTATTAATAATGCTATTAATGCTATTAATGCTACTAATAATGCTATTCATGCTATTAATAATACTATTAATGCTATTAATGCTAATATTAATCCTATTAATTGTATTATTAATGCTATTAATAATGCTATTAATGCTATTAATAATGCTATTAATGCTAATAATAATGCTATTACTGCTAATAATAATGCTATTAATGCTAATAATTATGCTATTAATGCTAATAATAATGATATTAATGCTAATAATTATGCTATTAATGCTATTAATAATGCTATTAATAATGCTATTAATGCTATTAATGCTACTAATAATGCTATTCATGCTATTAATAATACTATTAATGCTATTAATGCTAATATTAATCCTATTAATTGTATTATTAATGCTATTAATGCTATTAATAATGCTATTAATGCTAATAATAATGCTATTACTGCTAATAATAATGCTATTAATGCTAATAATTATGCTATTAATGCTAATAATAATGATAGTAATGCTAATAATTATGCTATTAATGCTATTAATAATGCTATTAATAATGCTATTAATGCTATTAATGCTACTAATAATGCTATTCATGCTATTAATAATACTATTAATGCTATTAATGCTAATATTAATCCTATTAATTGTATTATTAATGCTATTAATGCTATTAATAATGCTATTAATGCTATTAATAATGCTATTAATGCTAATAATAATGCTATTAATGCTAATAATTATGCTATTAATGCTAATAATAATGATATTAATGCTAATAATTATGCTATTAATGCTATTAATAATGCTATTAATGCTATTAATGCTATTAATAATGCTATTCATGCTATTAATAATACTATTAATGCTATTAATGCTAATATTAATCCTATTAATTGTATTATTAATGCTATTAATGCAATTAATAATGCTATTAATGCTAATATTTATGGTAATAATGCTAATAATAATCATTAACGCTATTAATAATGCTATTAAGGCTAATAATCATGCTATTTATGCTATTCAAAATTCTATTACTGCTAATAATATTGCTATTAATGCTCTTTATGCTAATACTCATGCTATTAATGTGATTATTTATGCTATTAATTCTATTATTTAGGCTATTAATGCTATTAATAATGCTATTAATGTTATTAATAATGCTATTAATGCTATTCATGCTAATATTAATGCTATTAATGCTATTAAGGCTAATAATCATGCTATTAATCCTATTAATAATGCTATTAATGCTATTTTTAATTCTATTAATGCTATTAATAATTTTATTAATGCTAATAATGCTATTACTCCTCATAATAATGCTATTAACGCTATTATTAATGCTATTTATGGTAATAATGCTATTAATACTAATAACAATACTATTATTAGTACTATTATTGCTATTAATAATGCTATTAATGCTAATAATAATGCTGTTAATGCTAATAATTATGCTATTAATGGTAATAATAATGCTATTAATGCAAATAATATTGCCACGTTCTAGAATCCCGATGCATTTGCATCGGGCTCACAGCTAGTGATGTATAAAGTGAGAAAAGAGTTGACAGAATACATAGAATAGAATAGACAGATAGTTGGTAGAATAGCTAGATATGGTTCACCTGTCTCCCGCTACTACTTCCGGGGCCGCCTATTAGGCTAATTACATATTCACTGCACTGTCAGACAAACAGCCAATCAGAGAAGCTCGCATCGTGTACACATACAATGAGCGGTATGAGCGGTGAATAGAGGAGCAGCAGTGAGAACAAAGTTAACTCCCTCCTTGCCAGCGCTGCTGTTATCGGTAAGCAGCGGCGGTCAGCAGGGCCTTCACTCCTGCGTCTCCTGTATGACCCACTCATTCAGGAGCTGCTGTTCTGTCCCCGGCCACCGTTGCCATAGTAACCGCTTATTAGGTTACTTTGGCAACGGTGTGTAGAGATGATGTCATCGCTTAGCCGCCGCTGACTCTGCTCATTCAGTCATCTCAGAGCAGAGGGATGAAGCGTTCTTCCTCCTCCTGCTTTGTGATGTAGCAGAGCTAAACATTTGGAGAAGACAGGAGAAAGAAGAAACAAGAAAGAAAAGAGAAGAAAGAAGACCAGGAGGGCTGTAAAGGGGAGTAATAAAGATGGAGTCCCTAAGGTTGTCTGTGTCTTTATTTCTAATAAATACTTTTTTCTCTGTGTGGTGTTTATTTAACCCTTTATTGGAGATTCTTAATGGCCGGGTCAAACTTGGCCTGACATTAAGAATCTCAGGCTTAATACCAGCTTGTATCACAAAGCTGGTATTAACCCTTTTATTACCCAGCGTGCCACCGCCACCAAAGCCACTGGAAGAGCCTGATAAAGTGGCTTATTAATGCACCATTTTCAGGGGCGGCTGTGGGCTGTTGTTCTTTAGTGTGGGGGTGCCCTATAACAATGGGCCCTCAGCACTCACCCTGCTGGGAATACCAGCCCTCAGATGCCTAATTTTACCTTGGCTGGCATTGAAAAATAGGGCGAAGCCCACGCATTTTTTTTTGCCAGCCAAGGGAAAATTAGGCAGCTGAGGGTGGCAGCTCACCGCTGTCTACCTTCATCGGGCTAGATCTAAAATTGCTGCGAAGCCCCACACATTTTTTTTTAATATTTACTAATTTCACACCCTATAACACCAGCTGGGTTGCCCTACACTAATGTGTATGGGTAACCAAGCAGAATCAATGTTCAGATTGAGGAAAAGCACTCTGACTACAACAGCCAATCACAGAAGCTCTCACACAGTGTGAGGTCTCTGATTGGCTGTTTGTCTGACAGTGCAGTGAATATGTAATTAGCTTAATGGGCGACCCCGGAAGTAGCAGCGGGAGACAGGTGAACCCTATCTAGCTATTCTATCCTATCTATCTGTCCATTCTTATCTCTGCGAGAAAATCAATGTAAAAATCACTCTCCCTACCCTGTCCCTGTGCTGTCTGTGTGTGCTGTCCGTGATTTTTGTCGGACCAATAGACTTGCATTGGGAATTCTCGTCCGTGACTCGCATAGAATCGCAACATGTTGCGATTCACTTGCAATCCGAGAATTGGATGCAAAAAATGCGTACGAGACTTGGAAATCTGCTCTCGGACATTAGTTAACATTGGTGCAACTGCAATGCGATTTTGACGTGCAGGATACTCATCCGAGTTTCACGGATGTATGCCAGCACCCTTAGAGCTGAAAACCATTTGCTTCCGAATATGGCATCATAATAACCTGACCAAAGCACTCATATTGTGAATTATAAATATATCTACATTTGTGCATATATAATATATATATATATATATATATATATATATATATAATATATAAAGCTGAATGTGTGTATGTGTGTATGTGTGTGTGTATGTATGTGTGTGTGTATGTGTGTATGTGTGTATATCCGGGATTGGCATCTACACCGTCGCAACTACAACCACAAAATTTTGCACAGTCACACGTCTCGACCCCGGGAGCGTCATAGGCTATGTTGTGAGGCGAAATTTTAACCCTGCGCATTCCAGTTCACCAAACAATTTTGGCCCTATCTACATAATGGGGAAAAAGTGAATGGAAAAATATTGGAGGAAAATCGACAGCTGTCAGCTATAGAGACAAAATTTTGCACTGTCACACGTCTGGACCCTGAGAGTGTCATAGGCTATGTTGTGAGGCGAAATTTTAACCCCGCGCGTTCCAGTTCACCAAGCAATTTTGCCCCTATCTACATAATGGGGAAAAAGGGAAAGGAAACGTGTGGGAGGAAAATCGACAGCTGCCAGCTACAGCTACAAAAATTTGCACAGTCACACGTCTTGACCCCGGGAGCGTCATAGTCTATGTTGTCAGCTGAAATTTTAACCCTGTGCGTTCCAGTTCACCAAAAACTTTTGCCCCTATCTACATAATGGGGAAAAAGTGACAGTTACCAGTTGACAGTTGTGAATGAGAGGGGCTTAATGATAGCGCCAAAGACTAACAGCACATACCAGCATATAGTCGCTAAGGTGGGGCCCCAACATGAGATATTCACCACGCACGGGGACATGTATACACACCACACGCACACAAAGAGTAACAGCAAGTGTATAGTCGCTAAGGTGCAGCCCCAACATTGGATAATCACCACGCACCTGAACAAACACACACACATCACAAAGAGACACACACAACACAGAGACACACACACACACCCACGGGGACACACACACACTCTATAGCGACACATGCACTCACCCCACAGGGACACACACACACCACAATGAGACACACATGACACAGACACACACACCCCACAGACCCCCCCCACAGGGACACACACACATAGCCACCCTATAGGGACACATGCACTCACCCCACAGGGACACACACACCACAAAGAGACACACACACACCACACAGACCCCCCCACAGGGACACACACACATACACACCCTATAGGGACACATGCACTCACCCCTCAGGGACACACACACACCACAAAGAGACACACACAACACAGAGACACACACACCCCACACAGACACCCCCCCACAGAGACACACACACATACACACCCTATAGGGATACATGCACTCACCCACAGGGACACACACCACAAAGAGACACGCACAACACAGATACACACACACACCACACAGACCCCCCCACAGGGACACACACACACACCACAAGGAGAGACACACAACACAGAGACACACACACCCCACACAGACACCCCCCCCACAGGGACACACACACATACACACCCTATAGGGACACATGCACTCACCCCACAGGGACACACACCACAAAGAGACACACACAACACAGATACACACACACACCACACAGACCCCCCCACAGGGACACACACACATACACACCCTATAGGGACACATGCACTCACCCCGCAGGGACACACACACACACACACACACACACACCACAAAGAGACACACACAACAGAGACACACACCACACAGACCCCCCCACAGGGATACACACCCCAGGGACACACACACCACAGACAGACACAGATGTGCACAAATCACCTCACACAACTCGCCTCACATGTGTGCTATTTTATTTTCCAAACATAAACATCTGATTAAAAACAGCCAATGTGCAACACATGTGCCATATGGGGAATTAAGGCAGATGTCAGTCACATGAGCTGTCTATTATGTGTATGTGTGAGGTAACATATACTGCCCGGCCAGGGGGAGGGTTTACTGTTGGCTGGAGATTTATTAGGCTGCCTATAGCAATCAATCACAGCTCAGCTTCTATTTTCCTACAGGTCATTAATATGACATATTCAAATTCTATTTTGTGATAGCTAACAGCAGTTATTTATTAACCTGGGCGTAGCCGGGTACTACAGCTAGTATATATATATATATATATATATATATATGTGTCTGTCTCTCTGTAATGGAGATCCCACATCGCTGATTGGTCGTGCCCGGCCGGCCGCTACCAATCAGCGACGTGGGATTTCCGTTACAGAGAAACAGTCAGAATTAGCCACCGATGGCCCCACCCACTACTCCCTGGCAGTTTGGCAGCGGAAAATGGCGGAGCTGTGGAGCGTTGTTCGTGCTGTGCCAGCTGAGAAACACGAAGCGCTGCCCAAATCCAGGGAGGTGATTGCGCCAGGGAAAAGTGTACCCGGAGTATGCGGAAGGTGGCGGACAGGCTGAGGGGCTGGAGCCTGCTGCACCATGGCTCAGTCACAGGAAGCCCATAGTGACCAAGTGTGGGAGCAGGGGGGCAGGAGGGGGACTGGAGCATGGATAAGAGGGGGGAGTAGGGGGGCAGGAGGGGGACTAGAGCCTGGAGGAGAGAGGGGAAACAGTTTAGCAGGAGGGGACTGGAGCCTAGAGGAGAGGGGGGCAGGAGGGGGACTAGAGCCTGGAGGAGAGGGGGGAGGGAGGTGCAAGAGGGGGACTGGAGCCTGGAAGAGATAGGGGGAGCAGGGGGGCAGGAGGAGGACTGGAGCCTGGAGGAGAGAGGGGGAACAGGGGGGCAGGAGGGTATTGGAGCCTGGAGGATAGAGGGGGAACAGGGGGGCAGGAGGGGGACCGGAGCCTGGAGGAGAGGGGGGGAGCAGGGGGGCAGGAGGGGGACTGGAGCCTGGAGGAGAGGGGGGAGCAGGAGGGGGGAGCAGGGGGACAGGAGAGGGGAGCAGGGGGACAGGAGGGGGACTGGAGCCACTACATCCCACTGTTCACCCCCAACTGCTCCGCTCACCCCCAATGCCCCACTCACCCCCAGTGCCCCCACTCAGATTTCACTACCCCCACATCATGATCTCACCACCCACCCGATGCTATAGCATCAGACTCCCAGTCCGGCCGTGAATTGGCATTGGATTTGAACCACACACACCACCGCTACCATCTGGTATATCTATGACCGTTAGGGATGAGCGAGTCTACTCGCTAGGACTCGTTACTCGGCGATTCTTAAGGGACTCGCTGGACTCGGGAATCGGCGAGTCTTTTAGTGAAGACTCGCCTAGTAACGAGTCCAAAGCGGGCGAGTCGGTGTGCGGCAGGCGGGCTGTTTCGCGGCTGGAGGAGGTAAGGTACGGCCCTGACAGCACCCCCCCCCCCCCCGGTTCTCATGGCTGTCCGGACCTGACAGCACCCCCCCCCCCCGGTTCTCATGGCTGTCCGGACCTGACAGCACCCCCCCCCCCCGGTTCTCATGGCTGTCCGGACCTGACAGCACCCCCCCCCCCCCCCCCCGGTTCTCAACCGGGGCCGGGGATACCTAACTGAAGAGGCTCCAGCCCAGCCCCTGAGCCAATGCTGCGAGTCTGCGATTCCGAGTCCTGTATTATCTATTCGGGACTCGCGAATCCAGATTCCCTATTCTTTAACATTGGACTCGCTAGACTCGCCACGAGTCCCGAGTCCTGGGCTCGGACTCGTGCGGGTCTAGCGATTCCGAGTAATTTAGGACTCGCTCATCCCTAATGACCGTTCAAAAGTTTGTGGCCATTTAATAATTTCCTTGTTTTTGAAAGAAAAGCACATTTTTTTCCAATGAAGCTAACATTAAATGAATCAGAAATACACTCTATACATTGCTAATGTGGTATAAGTCTATTCTAGCTGCAAATGTCTGTTTTTTAATGCAATATCTACATAGGTGTATAGAGGCCCAGTTCTAACAACCACCTCTCCAGTGTTTTAATGATACATTGTGTTTGTTAACTATGTAAGAAGGCTAATGGATGTTTAGAAAACCCTTGTACAAGTATGTTAGCACAGCTGAAAATGGTTTGGCTGATTAGAGAAGCTATAAAATTGACCTTCCTTTGAGCTAGTTGAGAATCTGGAACATTACATTTGTTTGTTCTATGAAACTCTCAAAATGGCCAGAAAAAGAGAACTTTCATTTGAAACTTGACAGTCTATTCCTGTTCTTAGAAATGGAGACTATTCCAATTGAGAAATAGCCACAAGAAACAAAATTTCCTACAACGATGTGTACTTCTCCCTTCAGAGGAGAGCACGAACCGGCTCTAACCAGAGTAGAAAGAGAAGTGGAGGCCCCGCTGCACAACTGAGCAACAAGACAAGTACATTAGAGTCTCTAGTTTGAGAAATCGACACCTCACAGCTCCTCTACTGGCAGCTTCATTAAATAATACCCGCAAAACGCCAGTGTCAATGTCCACAGTGAAGAGGCGACTCTGGGATGCTGGCCATTAGGGTAAAGTGTCAGCGAAAAAGCCATATCTGACACTGGCTAATAAAAGGAAAATATTAATATGGGCAAAAGAAAATAGACATCGGACAGAGGAAGATTGGAAAAAAGTTTTGTGCACAGCCAAATCAAATTTTGAGTTGTTTGTATCACACAGAAGAACATTTGTGAGATGCAGAGCACCTGAAAAGATGCTGGAAGAGTGCCTGATGCCATCTGTCAAGCATAGTGGAGGTAATGTGATGGTCTGGGGTTGCTTTGGTGCTGGTAAAGTGGGAGGTTTGTACAAAGTAAAAGGGATTTTTAATAAGAAAGGATATCACCCCATTTTGCAATGCCATGCCATACCTTGTAGACAGTGCTTGATTGGAGCTAATTTCATCCTACAACAGGACAATAACCCAAAGTACATCTCCAAATAATGAATAAACTATTTAGGGAAAAAGTAGGCAGCTGGTATTTTATCTGAGTGACCACAAAATTGTCTAGGTGACCCCGAACATTTGAACGGTAATGTATGTGTATATATATATATATATAGTTTTTACAGTGGATATGGAAAGTATTCAGACCCCTTTAAATTTTTCACTCTTTATTTCATTGCAGCCATTTGGTAAATTCTAAAAAGTACATTTCTTTTCTCATTAATGTACATTTTGCAGTAGAGCTGAGCGATGTTCGATCAAACATGTTCGTCAATTTCAAATTCAACCTGTTTTGGGTTATGTTCGAGTCAGTTGACGAATGCAAACAATTTGCTAAAAATTTGGTAATTTAAGGTTATGTTTGATAACGGTTCATTGACCAAAAGTGTTACTGACTTTTCATAGTAATGATTTTGTTCAACGTTATTATGAATTTCAGTGTCTAGGAATAGTGGGCGGGGGGGGGGCTGGGGTGAGGTCTGTGGTCAAATAATGCAGATCTCCTTTTTTTTTCCTTCCTGCACTTTCTGTGGGTGGTCCAGTCTGTCAGCCTATCAGCACGCATAGGGCAAAGTGCAATTTTTGCACACAAGGGCTTGTCTCATTGGCTGGGTATGTCATATGTCCTTGCCATATAAGAATTGGCCATTTTCCCTCCTCACCATTTTATCAGTGTTGGAGCTCAGTGTCAGACGCCGCCGCTGCTGCTGTATGTGCTACTTAGAAAGATAGATAGTGATTCTATTCCAAGTTAGATAGAAAGATAGTAAGTTTAGGGACTACTTCCAAGAACAGCCCTTTTTAAGGCTTAAAAGCACTGTGTGCCAGGCAGGTCTGTTCCAGTGCTGTGCAAGTGTTTTTTACAGCATCTGGCCAAATCTAGCCAAGTAAATCCTTTTTGGCTAGTAGCAGTGTGTGCCAGGCACTGGTGTAGCACTGTTCTGAAGAAAGCTACACCTCCTGTGTTTACTAGCCTTTTTTTTACTGCATATAGCCAAGCAAATTCTTTTTGGCTAGTATTAGTGTGTGCCAGGCACTGGTGTAGCACTGTTGTAAAGAAAGCTACACCTCCTGTGTTTACTAGCCTTTTTTTTCTGCATCTAGCCAAGCAAATACTTTTTGGCTAGTAGCAGTGTGTGCCAAGCAGTGGTGTAGCACTGTTGTGAAGAATGCTACACCTCCGGTGTTTACTAGCCATTTTTTAATGCATCTAGCCAAGCAAATCCTTTTTGGCTAGTAGCAGCAGTTTTTGGATAGGTATCTGTGGTCCAGTGTTATGTTGAAATCTACCGCCACACAGCGCAGAAAACACTTTTGTATTGCATCTGCCCAAACCTGCTTACCAAACCTATTTAGGGTAGTAACACTTTTTGACTAGGTAGCTGTGGTCCAGTGTTCTGTTGAAATCTACCGTCACACATTGCACAAAGCACTTTTGTATTGCATCTGCTCAAGCCTACTTACCAAAACGTATTTAGGGTAGTACCACTATTTGGCCATTCAGCTCTGCTAGTTTTACATCCATAGTTTTTTGTGCCAACAACAACAGAGTTGCCAATTAGTTACCCTCAAATATGAGTGGTATAAGGTCTGCTGATGGTGGAAAGGGGAATAGGCATGTTGGAAAAGGTAAAAACCTTTGTATTTGTGGGGTAGTAACAGAAACATCTGCTGAACAAATACTGTCTTCAAGTCAAACTAAAATGTCTACTTCTTTTCGTGGACGATCTGCTATCATCCCTTTCTTACGCAGCAGAGCATCCCTAAATCTTGTAGATGAGGCCCAAAAAGAGCAAGTGCTGCAATGGATATCAAGCGCTCCATCTAGTGGGCAACTTCAACATCACAAGCACTCCAGTCCTCAGAGGTGTCATCCCAATCACACTTGCTTCCCCACAGCTCACAAGTCTCCAGCCGCCATACAGACTATGGGTTAACACAGATTGGTGAGTCTGCAGAGCTGTTTACTCATACTATAGCCTGGGAATCAGAAGTCTGCTCCAAAGCTTCATTGAGTCAAGAAGAAGAAATGATCTGCACCGATGCCCAAAATCTTTGTGAGTCGGATCCAGGCCCAGATGAAGAAGGGTCCAATGTAGACCCTCATTCCCAAACTGTAACCCCTGTTGGTGGAGACAATGAGGCAGATGATGATGAGACTCAGATACATGAGTGGAACAACAACTTGACTTTGCGCTCAGGGCAGGAAGAGGTTGGCTATGAGGACATCGAGTGTGAGAACACACAGATTTATGCTGAGGTTGGAGATCCCACTTACTGTCAACCCACAGGCAGGCAGTTGATGAGCTCAGCAGAGGAGGTGGAGGAGGATGCTAGTGATGAGGTTAGGTTGCGGCTTCCTGGACAGAGACAGAGACCTGGAAGCATGTCAACAACTGCGTCCTCAGCCACAACTCTGCCTCTGTGCAGAAGTCATGGTGACTCTGCAGGTTGCATGGGTGCTAAGACCTGCCTAGCCTGGGTCTTTTTTCAGATCGCAAAGGATGACCCAACTCATGTTATCTGCAAAATTTGTCAACAAAATCTGAGTAGAGGCCAAAAGATCAATAGTTGAAGTACTTCATGCATGAACAGCCACATAGACATGAAGCTTAAGTCAAAGCGGGAAGATCACTTTGCTACAATACGGCCTAGCGGGCCTGGCCAAGCACCGTCTGCCCCATCAAGTGCATCTGCGGCTTCTTCTTCATTTGTGACTGTGGGGACAGCTGTCACACAGGCTTTCGAATGCAGAACTTCCACCTCTTTACTCGCAACAGCCAGTGTGATTGACAGGTTGTCAGCTGTTTTGGAAGTGGAAGCACCTGCTGGTGTTGAGCGCTGTCAGACATCGAGAGCACCACCTTTTTATGAATGCAACATAATATGTCCGCCTGCACCTCCCTCACAGTCCAGCAGTTTGTCTGGGACACCCTACTCAACCCTGTCTCAGCACAGTAGCCAGCCCTTGGTCCCTCAGATATGGACACGTAAAAGACCATTTCCTCCTACCCATGCCAAAGCTAAGAGGTTGAATGTCACCATCTGCAAGCTCTTAGCTACGGAAATGCTGCCTTTCTGGCTGGTGGACACAGAGTATTTTTGAGACCTTATCACCGTTGTAGTGCCCCAGTACCAGATGCCCAGTCGCCACTACTTCTCGAAGAAAGCTGTGCCTGCGCTACACCAGCATATTGCATACAATATCACCACTTCCTTGAGAAACTCTGTGTGTGACAGGGTGCATTTCAGCACAGACACCTGGATGAGTAAGCATGGACAGAGGCGTTACATGTCAGTGACTGGGCACTGGGTAATTATGGTGACAGGAGAAGAAGGGGTTGCTGTACAACTCTTGCCATCTTCACGGGTTTTGCGTCAAACCTCTGTATGTAGAAGTTCTTCCACTGCTTCTGCCTCCATGTCTTCTAGGTCCTCCTCCTGTGCCCAAAGCCTGTCTAGTAATGTGACATGCATTTAAACTGTGCAGAAGGAATCCAACATACCTCCTTACTATGCTGGCAGCAGGGCTCAATGCCATCAGGCGGTCTTTATGTTAAGATGTCTGGGAAATGTGAGTCACACTGCTGAGGAGTTGTGGTAAGCTCTTGAGATTGAGTTTAATCAATGGTTGTCTCCACTGCACCTGCAGCCAGGGAAGGCCGTGTGCAACAATGCTGCCAACCTGGGTGTGGCCTTTCATCGGGGTGGGGTGACACATGTGCCTTGTATGGCTAACATCTTGAACCTGGTCGTCCAGCAATTTCTAGCCCACTATCCTAACCTAGATGCACTTCTGCAGAGGGCATGGTCACTGTGTGCTCTCTTCCGCAATTCGCATCCCACAGCTCAACGACTTGCATCACTACAGAAGTCTTTCGGCCTGCCGGTTCACTGTCTGAAATGCGATGTGCCAACACAATGGAATTCCACTCTGCACATGTTGCAATGACTATGGTAGCAGCAACGAGCCCTGGTGCAGTATGTTGTAACATATAGCCTGGGCCAACGCGATCCAGAGGTGGGGCAAATCACGTTGCTGGAGTGGTGTCAGATCAAGGACCTCTGCACCCTTCTGCAGAGTTTTTAAATGGCTACTAAGATGTTTAGTGCTGACGATGCCATTATCAGCATGACTATTTCTGTCATCTACATTCTGGAGCACACTTTAATCAATATTCAGAGCCAGATGGTGGGTCAAGAGGATGTGGAGGAAGTAGAGGAGGAGGCGTATGTGGAAGGGATAACAAGATCTCAAAGGTCCAGACAGTCGGCAGCACCAAGCCGGCTGGAATGGGAGGGTGGGGGAGAGGGAACAACGAGGGCGCATGGTAGCAGCCAAACTGTTGATGAAGGTGCAGGAGCTGAGGAAGAAATGGAGGATGAACAGGCGATGGGCATGGAAGACTCATCAGATGAGGGAAATCTTGATCACATTTCTGTTGTGCGAGGTTGGGGGGAGAGGGCAGAGGAAGCAAGTGTGAATGTTACCCTACCGCCACCAACACAACAATGACTTGGGCCTCCTGGATGCGCACTACCTGCAACATGATCCTCGCATTGTTAGACTTCAAAGTAATGCTGACTACTGGGTTGCCACACTGTCAGATCCCCGGTACAAGAGTAAATTTGGCCAAATTCTTCAACAGAAGCTTTTCCCCAAAACGCCAGTGGTGCACATAGTGAATATTGCAGTTCTACCTTTCCAATCTGGGGAACGTCAGTTGTGGAACTGGACCCTTGTGCTTTTTAGGCTTCAAAACTGGAAAAATGGTCTGAGCTCATCACTCATGCCTTGCGGATTTTGTCGTGCCCCGCAGACAGGGTTCTCTCTGAATGTGTCTTCAGCGCTGCTGGTAGTGTGCTGATGGATAAGCGCACACGGCTGTCCAGTGACAGTGTAGACAGACTAAGGGTGCCGTCACACTGGACGATGGGATCGGAGATGTCGGCGGTGACTGGAGGGAGCGCGCACGTTTTTGGCGCCCCGCCAGCGTTGCCGCCCTCCGTTTACACGGGGAGACACCTCCGGCGATGCCTCGGCGAGCTGACAGGTGGCATCGCCACTGGGGTGTCTCAAAACCCCAGCGGCGATGCAGCACAATGGGAGCCTATGGCTCCCATCGCCTGTGAGGTCGCCGGCAGCCGTTTACATGGGGCGATGTGGACACATCACCCCAGATCGGCCGCCTGGTTTCACATCACTGATGACGAAGCCACAATAGTGGCGACACACGTTGGGCTCTGTCTCCACTGTCCACATTCCAGGCCCATCATTGCTGGGTATTGTATCCCTTTACAACTGTATGTTTTTACATATAGCAGCGCTGGAGCATGGCACTACCTCTATTGGCATATATGCCTGTGGGGAATTGTATGAGATACTAGTGCCTTGATAACAATATGATGTGTTATTCCTCATTACCTTCCATGCAAGTGTTGATGATCACAGTTTGCACTGCTGAAATGTATTCTATAATGGGTTAATGAGAGCATAGGGTTAACCTAGGGCAGTGATGGGCAACCTTTTGAGCTTGGTGTGTCAAAATTCGCCAAAAAAAACGAGCGTAAATCGGGAGGTGTGTCACCTTGAGAAAAAAAAACCTAATTTTACGATATTTACAGTTTAAATAACAAATATGTTTAATATTTAACTTACCTGCTTAGTCACTTCTTTGTTAATCTGTCAGTTGGTTTCTTTTGTTGGTCTTGCTGTTATTTAACTTGTGTGGGGTGCCATGAACTAAGTCAGATAAGTGAGGGGGAGGGGGAATTCTTCCAGTGATGGCGAACCTGTGGCAGGCCAGCAACAATCTGTTTCTTTTGTTGGTTTTGATATTATTTAATGCTGAGAATAAGGTCTCACAAAAGTACGTAGAGGGAAAAATAGTAAGTAAAGCCATTGCTATATTTTTGCGAGTCTAGCGAGTCTAATGTTAATGAATGGGGAAGCGAGTAATAGCAAGTAATGTGCGATTTACAAATCGCAGATGTCTCGGAAAGCGCTCGCATTGCCGTGTCGGAAGCCCCACTCGCAACAGTTTTTTGCTGCCTTGTCTGTGGTTTTTATCCAAATAGTGAGTCTAGCGAGTGAGAAAAAGTAAACTCTGACAAAACTAGGATCGCAGAGTACCGAATCCTACTTGTAGTTTCTCCGGCGGCTGCGTGTCACTGAAAATGGCTACGCGTGTCAGTGCTGACACGCGTGTCATAGGTTCGCCATCACTGACCTAGGGTTTACCACAGATACTGAAGCACTGGTTTTTTTTGTTTGTTTTTTTTGTTTTTTTTTTTCTAACATGTGCTAACATTGGCAAAGCCTTGAAGGTCACCTTATTACAAAAAGGTATTTATATATAACTGCACTACATTCATCAGTCTACCTATGAGGGGTTAATTTCTCAATCTAATACCCTTGAATTTATGTATGAAATCCTGACACTTGACCAGGGTTGGTGAATTGTTGTTTAATTGTTGTATATTGGTTACAAGGGTACCTTGGATGAATGAATATCAGTGAAAAATCATTCCAAAGCTCACATTGATTAACCTATGGGTCCTGAATAAAATTGTTTATGATATGTGTAACAGTGGACAATTGTTTTTAATTGTTTTTATATTCATGTCAAGGTTTATTGCGGTCTTTGGTTTCACAAATAAATATATGATATACTTTTTTCACCTTCAAATTGGCTGTGCGCACGCTATACAGGGGCTCTTTTTCTCTTCCTATACTTAAAAGCATTCTTTGCTCAATCTCCCCTGTCTACTAGGCTTGTACAGGTCACTAACCTACCTGACTAGTTCTTCCTGTAATACTCTACAAAACTTGTCCCACCTGTGTGTGGCGGGGCTTATTATTGATGGGAGCGCTTGCGTGAGCTTTGAGTTTATACGGCCTACTAGGCTTAAACAGGTCACTGAACTACCTGTCTAGTTTTTTTGGTAATACTCCACAAAACTTATAGTTGTCCCACCTGTATGTGACAGGGCATAACATTGATGGAAGCGTTTGCATGAGCTTTGAGTTTATCCAGCCCACTAGGCCTAAACAGGTCACGGACCTACCTTTCTAGTTTTTCTGTAATACTCCACAAAACATATAGCTGATGAGCAATGCTTAACCTTGAAATGCTAGGCCAGGTCCTTTTCCAGACCCTGTGCCATGCAGGCAGGCTGGGCCATTCAGCAATTTTTGGTCTGGGACAATTGATGCCATTTTGCTGTGGTCTGACCCATTGGAAAGTGTGAGGACTCTTGTTGGGGTCCTCTTGCTGTATGGTACATCATTTGAGCAGGGCATGACATGCCTATACCTGTGTCTCATCCTCCTTTTACTCCTCCACCTCTTTTTACTTATTGTAGGAAACTACTGCCACTTTTCCCCTGTAGCTCATCCATTTGTCAATTCAAAGTCAGTTTCACTCACCTCTGAAATTTTAGGTGAATGTTAACCATATTCTATTTTGAAGTGCTTTGGAAGAGTGTGCAGGCTGGCACAGACCATATCTTATGCACCCATGCTACGCCATGAGACGATTTTTACTGTGGGTAGATTGTTGTCACTTTTCCTGGTGTTTGTTGTCCATTCTGAGTAGTTTTGCAGCTTTTGGACACTTTTGAAGGTGTTTTCTATGTGTTTGCTGTAGCCTGCCATTGATTCCATTGGGGTTCGATGGTGTTCGATGAACAATTCGTTGAATACACCCCAATTCGACGAATCAAACTGGATTCGAACACTTATATGTTAGCTCATCACTACTCTGCATCCCATCTTGACTGAAAAAGCTCAGAAATGTAAACATTTTTGCAAATTTAATAAAAAAGAAAAACTGAAATATCACATGGTCATAAGTATTCAGACCCTTTGCTCAGTATTGAGTAGAAACACCCTTTTGAGCTAGTACAGCCATGAGTCTTCTTAGGAATGATGCAAGGTTTTCACACCTGGATTTGGGGATCTTCTGACATTCTTTCTTGCAGATCCTCTCCAGTTCTGTCAGGTTGGATGATGAATGTTGATGGACTGCCATTTTTAGGTCTCTCTAGAGACCTGCCATGATAATGCTGAATGAGCAGGGTCACAACATGAAGACATCCAAGAATTATTACCAGGTGTTTCTCTTAAACTTCTACCTCGACTTCTTGAAGGCAGCCACCCATTTCAGGCGATGACTTGAAATTACTGTATGTGGAACAGACATTTGAGGACAGAGCTCTTTCTCAGTATCTGGATCTACTAGTTTGAATGTATCAGGCCTGCTGATGTGGGGTGTCGAACAGTACAAGGAGGCAGGGCCTATGAACCATGTAGTGTCCTTAAAATGACTTGATGCAACAGATGTAGTCGCATGGTCTGCAGGATTGTGGTGAGTATGCTTGTAGTGTCATTGATTAGGGCAAGTGGATCTTCTTATCCTCAGTACCCGATTGCTGACATTAGATGTATTCCAGTAGCACCTTGCTATCAGTGTAGAACTCGGCTTCTTTGATCTACAGATTTATCCCATCTGAGGTAAGTTCAATCAACTCCACGGCGAGGACGGCAGCACAGAGTTCCAGTCTGAGTATCATGTGTTTGCGGAGTGGCGCCAGTTTAGTCCGGCTCATAACAAACCCGATGTGACTCTGTTTGTTCACTTCTATGGTTTTGAGGTATGGTACTGCTGCAATCGCTTTGACTGATGCATCGCAGAAGACATAAAGTCTTTGTGTTTTGACTTCCGTGGATGGCATGTGAGCATATGGTCGTTTTACACGAATGACGGTCAAGGCTTCGAGAGACTTCCTCCACTTTTCCCACATGTCTGTATTTTCTGCTGGAAGTGGATTGTCCCAATCAGACGTGTCTTGAGTGAGGTCTCTCAGTATAATTTTGCCTTGGATAGTTACTGAAGCTACGAAAACCAGGGGGTTGTATAGACTATTTACGAAAGAAAGAACTCCTCTGCATGTGAAATGTTTCTTTTCTTTGCTGAACTGAAAGGTGAAGGTGTCTGTCTTCAAGTCCTAAAGCAATCCAAGGCTCCGCTGCATGGGAAGGGAGTCGATGCTTAGGTCTAAGTCCTTTAGATCGCTGGAATTGTCTTGAGAGGGAAAGGCTTCCATTAACTCTTGGCTTTTTAGAGGAAATCTTGTGTAACCTTAGGATAGACCGAGCAAGGATATCTTGAGCCCTTTTTAGAAGACTGATTGCAGCCTCAGTTGTTGGTGTGGACTTTAGACAGTTGTCTACATAGAAGTCATTTTCTATGAAGGATCTGACGTCAGACCCATACTCTTCTTTGCACTCTTTGGCAGAATTTCAGAGGCCGTAGATAGCGACTGCTGGAGAAGGACTCTTCCCAAAGATGTGCACCTTCATTCGGTACTCTGCTATGTCTTTATCAGGAACATTGTTATGGTACCAGAAGAACCTCAAGTAGTTTCTGTGCTCCTCTTTGCCAAGAAAACAGTGGAACATCTGTTGGATGTCAGCCATAAATGCACCATCGGAATCCGCTGGTTAAGAGGAGTGATTGTACAGAAGGGAATCGGAGCCAGGGATGATACGTTTGATCCCTCAGAAGTTCAACAAGATGTCTGCGAGTCTCCCTCTCTCAGAAGGAAGTAAGGGGGTGGTCTCACATAGAATGACTCATTGTTAAAGAAGACATACTCTTATGTATGGAGAAACAGGATAAATGGGTATCTAGTGACCTCTATGGGTTGTAACTGGTATAACACTATGAATAGTCTCTTTGCTGCATGTAAATGGGTAGAACACACTGTGCTCTTAGGGACTTCAAGTACTGCAGAAATTATCTATAACCTTGGCTAGATCTGTGCCATGACACAATTCTGTCTCTGTGCTCCTTGGACAGTTCCTTTGACCTCATAATTCTCATTTGGTCTGACATGCACTGTGAGTAGTTAGGTCTTATATAGGTGTGTGCCTTTCCAAATCAAGGCCTATCAATTTAATTAAACACAGCTGGACTCCAATGAATGAGTAGAACCATCTCAAGGAGGATCACAAGAAAATGGACAGCACGTAACTTAAATATGAGTGTCTGAGCAAAGAGTCTGAATACTTATGACCATGTGATAATTCAGTTCTTCTTTTTTAATACATTTGCAAAAATTTGCACATTTCTGTTTTTTTCAGTCAAGATGGGGTGCAGAGTGTACATTAATGAGAAAAAAATGAACTTTTTTGAATTTACCAAATGGCTGCAAAGAAACAAAGAGTGAAAAATGTAAAGGGGTCTGAATACTTTCCATACACACTGTATATATACGCAGTGGGTGAAATAGGTACAGAAGCTGTTGACATGAATTTTTCACCAGGTGTTAATAACAGCCTATTCCATCCATGCATGCAAAGAAATCAAACTGTAAATGTCCATACATTTGGTGATGAGTATTAATGAGAATTGACACAGGGAAAAAGTATTGAACACATAAAGAAAGAGGGGTGCAAAAATCTGTGTTGTGACAGTGTTTTCTCTTGCTCGTCATTTCTCATCAGAGATGGCAAGGGAGCGCACTGTCACTGTGCATTGGAAAAGAATATTTCCCAGTAATGAAGAGGACATGCTCAGTAGAGCATGGACTAACCCGATCCCAAAAATAAACATCACTGATGACCCTTCATTTCGGAAGGGAGTGATAGCTGCTGTAGTGATCGCAATCTGTTTCCTCTAATGGCATTTCGTTTGAGTATGCCAGCATGGAACGAAATGTCATCAAACTGGATGTAGATTTAAAAAAATACATTTATATAAGGTAATGAGGGATCAGTGGGGACTTTTTAATTAAAGGGAACCTGTCACCCCAAATCACCTTTCTAACCTATTAATACCTGTCCCTGCAGCCTTACAATGCTTTCTAACACATCCCTGTCTCACCTTTTTTACTAATCTATGAGTACAATAATGTAGTTAGCAAACTTATGAAATTCCTGTCACAGGAGCGTTCCTCCAAGTGATTTTTGACCGTTAGGTGGGTCCCCTGTGCAGCGCTACCCCTGCCTCGCCGCTCTAATATGCCCTAATGGGCGTCATTATACAATGCAGAGCTCGGGCACGATTTCAATAATGCGCCTGCAATGTCACCGCTGCGACACGGTCATGTGACCGGAAGTGATGCGGCGATCAGGGGCACAGGGGACCCGCTTACCGGTCAAAATCGCTTAGAGGAACGCCCCTGTGACAGGAATTTCGTAAGTTTGCTAACTACATTATTGTACTCCTAGATTAGAAGTTGAGACAGGGATGTGTTAGAATGTATTGTAAGGCTGCAGGGACAGGTATTAATAGGTTAGGCTGCTTTCACATTACGGATTTTTAAAATCCGATGCTGTCCGATAAAAATCGGACAGCATCGGATCCGAATTCGGCCCCATGCAGCTCTATGTGCATCGGACCGAATCGGATGTGCACTAAATGCCATCCGATTTGGTCCGATCCAATTCTGTCCGTTTTTTTTTATCGGTGCAAAAATCGGAGCCTGCTCCGATTTTTGCACTGAAAATAAAATCTGACAGAATCGGATCGGACCGAATCGGATGGCATTTAGTGCACATCCGATCCGACCCAATCAATTTAACATGGGGCCCTATGGAGAAGGGTCCGAGGAAACATCTGATGTCTCCTCGGACCCGATTTTACTGTACTGAGCATGCTCAGTACAGTAAAAATGCTCCAAACTGGGAGCGCAAGGGTTAAAAAAAAAAAGTTTATGCTCACCTCCCCCCGAGCACCCGCCATCTCCCGCAGTCTTCCTGCAGGCTCCCGGTGGCTCCCGGTGTCTGCAGAGGTCTTCTTCTGCTGTACAGGACCTGCGGTGATGTCACAGTCATGTGACCACGGGTTACCATGGTGGAACCTGCTGTCACGTGACTGTGACATCACCGCAGGTCCTGTACAGCAGAAGAAGACCTCTGCAGACATTGGGAGCCTGCGGGAGCCACCGGGAGCCTGCAGGAAGACGGCGGGGGCTCGGGGGGAGGTGAGCATAAACTTTTTTTTTTTGCCTGGAGGCTACAATTTAATGCCGGAATCGGATGCCAAATAGGCATCCGATTCCAGGCATCAGAAGGGAGCCGATGCTGTCCAAATTTATCGGACAGCATCGGCTCCCTTCAAAATCGTAATGTGAAAGTAGCCTTAGAAAGGTGATTTGGGGTGACAAGTTCCTTTGAAATACATTAGAAAAACAATTAGATTATTATATTAAATACATACTGTATTTAGGATTAAAACACTGTTAGTTTTGGACCACTCCATTAATACTTTATACTACAGTAAAGAGATTTATAAGGGAGCTGATGCCAAATAATCTCATCAAGCTAACTAAAGCTTACCAAACATTACAGAGATGCATTTAAGGAGCTGACACTATAAAAAAAAGAAGCTCTGGGGCTATGATAGAAGATCCATCGCCCCATACTACAAATGCTGGATCTCAGGGATGAAACATAGTCGTGATAAAATCAGGAACAGACATAACAGTAAGAGGGAGTGAAGAGGCCATGTTAAGTTGCATTATTCATACAAGAATACATGATATAAAACACATTGTATAGTTAAATTCTAAGGCAATAGTGGAGAGGTCTTCTCTCCATCCTTCTCCATTTGTTATTATAATGTTGACTTTTACAATTTATTAACACTTGAAGGATAAACATTACTATCTATTTAAAGGCACTGTGAAATTTGAAAAGAATGTATTGTGTTATAAATATATGGGAACAGGACTAACGCAGACACTTGGTTTGTAGAAAGTTTTATTAAATATTATGTAATTACTGCATGAGCTACTCCCTCATAAATTATAGCAGATAAATATGCATTGTCACTTCAGTGAGGAAGTAGACAAACTCTAATGCCACCTAAAGAAAGGTAGCAAACCTAAAAAATAGATTTTTGTGTACTCACCGTAAAATTGTTTTCTCTGAGCCATCATTGGGGGACACAGGGCCATGGGTGTTATGCTGCTGATGCATAGGAGGCTGACACTAAAATGTGAAACAATTAGCTCCTCCTCTGCAGTATACAACCCCTGGCTTGGCCAGGTCACACCAGTTTTTGTGACCAAGCAGTAGGAGAAAAAACTCAACAAGTAACTGAACAAACAAGTGAAATAACTTCAAAGAGGTCCAAGTAGAACAGTGCTCGATAGGGTAATAGAGTGGGTGCTGTGTCCCCCAATGATGGCTCAGAGAAAACGATTTTACATTGAGTACAAAAAAATCCATTTCTCTCTATCGCCTCGCTGGGGGACACAGGACCATGGGACGTCCTAAAGCAATCCCTGGGTGGGAAGAAAAAAGGTTAAACCCAAGGAGCAAGGACAACAGTCCCAGGGCATCAGGGGGCACCTACTCAGAGAGATGTGCCACCGCCGCCTGAAGTATCCTTTGACCAAGGCTAGCATCAGCTGATGCCTGGTTGTGTACTTTGTAATGTTTTGAGAAGGTGTGAAGGCTAGACCAGGTAGCAGCCTTGCACATCTGTTCAGCAGAGGCCTGGTGCCGAATAGCCCAGGATGCATCAACCGCACGAGTGGAGTGAGCATGAAGTCCTAGGAATGGAAACATTTCGTAGTCAGTAAGTTTCCTGGATAGTAGAATGAATCCAGTGGGCTAGGGTAGCCTTCGAGGCAGCCTGTCCTTTATGTGAACCCTCAGGGAGGACAAACAGACTGTCTGTCTTTCGGAAAGAAGCTGTTCTAGAAATGTAATACCTGAGGGCCCTCACGAGGTAAAGGGTATGGAGTGCCTTCTCCACCCGATGCACTGGTGGTAGACAGAAGGACGGCAAAATGATGTCCTCATTAAGGTGAAAAGGAGAAGTCACCTTAGGAAGAAAGGTGGGAACAGGGCACATTACCACCTTGCCTTGATGGAAGGATAGGAAAGGCTCACGGCAGGAGAGCGCTGCCAATTCGGAAACGCGCCTGATGGATGTAATTGCCACCAGGAAAGAGACTTTCCAGGATAGAAGAGACAGAGAGACCTCCCTCTAAGGCTCAAAGGGGTACTTTTGAAGTCCTCACAGAACTAGATTTAGATCCCACGACTCTAGCGGTCTACGGTAGGGTGGAACCAAGCGGCAGACCCCCTGGAAAAAGGTTTTGACTTGTGGCCTAGTGGCAAGACGGCATTGGTGGAAGACTGAGAGCGCAGAGATCTGCCCTTTCAGTGAGCTCAGGGCCAGACCTGATTGTAAACCAGTCTGGAGGAAGCTGAGGACCACTGGGAGAGAGAGAGGTAGAGGAGAATAAGTACTATCCTTGCACCATGAGAAAAACATTTTCCACATACGGTGCTAAATGCGAGAAGAAGACGGTTTTCGGGCTCTAATCATGGTGTTGATGACATCAGGCGAAAAACCAGTGCGTGTTAAGACCCAGGTCTAAACAGCCACACCGTCAAATTCAGGGCCCTGGAATTTTGGTGGAAAATGGGACCCTGAGTAAGAAGATCCGGCAGATCTGGGAGGTGCCAAGGAACGTCCGCGGTCAACTGCACTAATTCAGCATACCAGGAGCGCCTGGGCCAGTCTGGAACTATCAGGATGACTTGGATTCCTTCTGCCTTGATTTTCCTGATCACCCTCGAGAGTAAGCGAAGAGGAGGAAAGATGTATGGTAGTTGGAATTGGCGCCAAGAGCAGACCAGTGCGTCCGCTCCGATGGACAATGGGTCGCGGGACTGGGCTATGAATGAGGGCGCCTTGGTATTCAACTGAGACGACATCAGGTCCACATCTGGCATCCCCCAGCGGCAGCATATCTGATGGAACACCTCTGGATGGAGGGACCATTCTCCGGCGGCGAGACCTTGGCGACTTAGAAAGTCCACCGCCCAATTCTCCACTCCTGGGATATGAACTGCCGCGATGATGGACTTCGTGGACTCTGCCCAATGGAGAATCTGTTCCACCTCGCGAAATGCTGCTTTGCTGCGAGTGCCGCCCTGGCGATTGATGTAAGCTACAACCGTAGCATTGTCAGACTGGACGCGGATATGGCGGCCCGCAAGAAGGTTGTGAAACGCATGGAGTGCAAGAGAGATTGCCCAAATCTCCAGAATGTTTATGGACAAGGACGACTCACAGGAGGTCCAATGGCCCTGGGCAGTGTGACGATGGTACACAGCCCCCCAGATTAGGAGGTTGGTGTCCGTAGTGAGAATTGACTAATTCACAGGAAGGAATGAATGGCCCCTGGATAGAGAGGCTGGACGGAGCCACTAAAGAAGCACACGTCTGACGGTGGGGTGCCAGTCGGTAGGACCTGTCCAGGGAGAAAGGGCTTTTGTCCCAGGCGGACAGGAGAGCCAGTTGAAGTGGGCATAGATGAAAGTGGGTGAAGGGAACCGCCTCTATGGCTGCCACCATCCAGCCCAGGACCTTCATGCCGAAGCGGATGGAATGTGAGGGAGGGCAGAGAAGAGTGTGTACTCCCTGGGGTAGGTCATATGCCTTGTATAAAGGTAGGGAGACCAGGCCTCGGTAGGTGTCTAAGGTCATGCCGAGGAAGGTGATGGACTGCGCAGGGATTGGAGATGACGTCTGTAGGTTGAATAGCCAGCCTAAACACGATAAAGTGTCCACAGTTATCTGGACACTGTCCGTGCACTTTTAAAATGAGGGAGCTTTGATTAGAAGGTCTTCGAGGAAGGGCAAGACAACTACTCCCCTGGAATGAAGGACACTCATGGCAGCTGCCATGAACTTGGTGAAAACCCTTGGGGTGGCGGCGAGACCAAAGAGCAGGGCTACAAATTGAAAGTGAAGATCGTAAACCATGAAGTGAAGGAACTGTTGATGTGCCAAAGCAATGGGCACATGAAGGTATGCGTCTTTGATATCCAGGGGTCATCTGCCTGTAGGCTGTCCTGGGGCCCCGTGGCATCAGGGGGACGGTACTGTATGGCTTGAACCTAGGTTTGAGACAGCTTGTCCATGGATTGGGATAAGAATAGTGCCCATTCCAGTGGACTTGGGGCCCTGGGCTCCATGCTGATGGCAGGGGCATCAGAGGGGATGGCAGAGGGCTCCTGGGATACTGTAGGGGTACAGGCCTGGCAGAGGGGAGTGGTATGTTTACGAGGAAGTTTAGAGTGGCAGGTGGCACAGGAGGAGTAATAAACCGTTTGGGTTTTTGCTCTTTTGGCCCCTTTGAAGAATGCATGATTAAAGGTCACAAGGAAAAAACTGCAGGTGGAGCAGGAGCGAGATGAGGAAGCTATAATCAAAGGAAAGAAGGGAGCACAGAGTACTTGTGTGTTACCCTTTTCCTGGGCTCCAGTGCTGCAGCGACATATGGTCCTGTGTCCCTGGAGTGCTGTGCTGGCTGCACGAGGGCTGAGTAACTGCTGAGAAGGCAGTGTGATGTGGCCCCCAGTGCTTGTGCTGTTGTAAAGAGCGGGAAAAGGAAGGCGGAAGCTGGCAAAAGGCATGCTCAGGAGGGGACATGGCCAGTGTGATGGGAGTTTTGGTGTCCATGCGACGTCATCGGGAGGCATGGCTACCGCCGTCCGACTGCACCGCGTCATAGAGGGGCTGCTGGGAAATAAAGCGCTGAGCGGCAAAACTGTTTTGGCCGAGGAAGGAGGAGGGGTGACTGTTTAGCCCAGGCATCTGCCATTGTGAGGGATGCTTAATAAAATAAGTGAGGAGCCCTTCGCCAGAGCCCTATGCCGGATTCCCCATATAGAGCCCATGCGGGTAATTTATGGCCGAGGGAATAACGGTCTCACCTGAGTAAGTCTCAACCCAGGCTGCCTGGTGGGAGGCTGGGGAGCCCAGTGCAGGAGGTGGCAGGAGATGCAGGCATCGGCTGAGAGCAGGCTTCTGAATCTCAACTCAGGACCTTGGTGTAGGGCTGAGGAGAGCCGGGGTTCCATCCATTGCACTGGTTGGTGAGGGGTCTGCGCCAGGTGTGGAAGGGGATATGGGGAGGCAACACTCCGCGTGCCCATTCATTGATGGTGGTGGGCGTTATCATTCGTTTTTGATCTCCTCCTCCTGTTTGGATTTCCCGCCCTCTTCTGCTCCTATGATGCACCGGCTGTAACGTCATATCCAGCCCGGTGGATTGTACGGGCTCATCACGTGGTACGGCCCCGGCTTCTGGCGCATGCGCAGTGCGCATATTGAAGCCGGTCTGTAGCACGTGACCCTCCCTGACAGAAGTTGTGTTGCTTATCCATGTTATGTAAATAAAAGCTTATAACCTGACATTAAATTCATCCATTGGTTGTATAAATTACTCTTTTGAAAGCTGAAACCCTCCAAAATTTGGTTTAGGTTAAGAAAATAAATTGGCATCAATGCTGAAATATTGATAATTTAATGAACACAGAATGGTCAGATTTTATCAAGACAAAAGTTTTGTCACCTGGTCATATAATGCACCCAATCCTAGTTTACATCCTCACCTGTGCTGAGTAAATGATCGGTAAATTAGTGGGTGTGTCTAAAAAGAAACCCAGCACCCCAGACCTTCACTTGAATTACAACTTGAGCTCTGACAACATGCCAACAATCCACCCGGTGACCAAAGTCTTGATTATCAAGAGGCTGAAGACCAGATCCACTTCAGAGGTGGCTGGCACCTTTAATGTGTCTCAGCTTCAAGTACAAAGAATTCAAAAAAGATTTGAAGAGACTGGAGATGTGTTTTGACAAGCCCAGGTCCGGCAGACCCCGCAAGACAACTGCTCATTAGGAACGTTTGTTGGTTAGAAAATCCAAAGCAAGCCCCTTCCACTGCAGCAGAGCTCCAACAGGACTGGTCACTTCAAGATGCTGTGTCAACTAGAATAGTTTGTAGGATTCTGTCTCGAAATGGCATCCAAGGTCGAATCAGTGCCCAGAAGCCAGCACTAAACAAAAGGCAAATAAAAAACCATGTGGCATTTTGCAAAGTCCCACAGCCTGCTAAACAGATGGACGATGGAAAAGTGGCAGAAGGTGGATTTCTCCGATAAATCTTCAGTAGAATTACACCACAGCCACCGCAAATATTGCAGGAGACCTACTGGAATCAGTATGGATCCAAAATACATCCAGAAAATAGTTAAATTTGGTGGTGGAAAGATCATGGTCTGGGGTTACATTCAGTATGGGGGTGTGCAAAACATTTGCAAGGTGGAAGGCAATATCAACAGCCTAAAATATCAAGAAGTATTAACTACCTCTTATATTTCAAATCATACATCCATCTCTACAACAAAATTCCTCCAGGAAAAAAAATCAAGGTGCTCAAGGACTGGCCAGCCCAGTCACTAGATATGAATATGAACATTATTAAGCATGTTTGGGGTAGGATAAAAGGGGAAGCTTGGAAGACAAAACAAAAGAATCTAGATGAACTCTCGGAGGCATGTAAGACTGCATTCTTTGCTATTCATGATGAATTCATTAATAAATTGTATGAATCATTGTTGAACCGCATGGATGCAGTCCTTCAAGCTCATGGAAGTCACACAAAATATTAAATATGACTCTAATAGCACCACAACTTCATTCACCAATGTTATGCAACATATATTTGTATTTTAAGTAAATTTTTTGTTTGAAAATCGCATTACAAAACTTTTGTCTTGCCAAAATCTGACCATTCTGTGTTCATTAAATGATCAATATTTCAGCATTAATGCCAATTTATGTTCTTAACCTAAACCACATTTCGGAGGGTTTCAGCTTTCAAAAAAGTAATTTATACAACCAATGGATGAATTTAACATCAGGTTATGAGCTTTTATTTACGTAACATGGGTAAGCGACATAACTTCTGTCAGAGAGTGTAGGGTGCATTTACAGCAGACAGAGATGGTTAGGGAGCAACTAGGATGGTGCAGGGACAGCTAGTGATAGGTCAGTGGGGTAAAATGACCTGACAGGTTCCCTTTAATCAAAGATCAGCAAAATAAAGGGCATAAAAGCCTGAATCCAGGGATATGTCACTTATTATTTTTTCCATCTAATTTCCATGTATTTTGGTGTGCTGAAAACAAAAAAAATATTCAAAAAAAATCCTGGACGTCAGGATTTGCCACAAGATGCAAAATTCTCTTCAAATTTAGTAATTTTTTCTTAATTTTTGCTATTTTTTTTATCTTAGGGTTTTGAAAGTCAAAATTACTATTATTTAATTCACATCAATGCATTGAAGATATATAATGCCAAAAAAATATAACTTTCAAAGAAAAGAACTTTCAGAGTGAGCTAATGAAACCGGCATCAACATGTTGCAAGCTGAACGAGCGGGCTCTGACATGCCCGGGCTTGTTTCAATTGTTTTATTTTGGTTCTCGCCTGTTCACACTTTTTAATCTCAGTTCGTGTTAGCTCGTCATATTCAACCGTGTTTCCCAAAATTAGCATTGTGGCTCTGCGGAAGTGTATTAATTCGCCTGACAGTTTCTGTTACATTTGTGGTGAATATACAGTGTTGAAGCAACAGCTGAATATTACAGACTTTGTGAAAAAAGTACACTTCGCATATTTCGGACTAAAGCTTGGAGATCAAGATAAAGCTTGGGAGCCTCATAAAGTGTGCAAAACGTGTGTTGAGGACCTCCGAAATTGGTTCAAGGGTAAGAAAAAAGCTTTCCATTATTGGATTCCTATGTTATGGTGAGAGCAAAAGAACCATAGTGATGATTGTTACTTTTGTTCATGCGATGTGAAAGGGTATAATTCAAAATGGAAGCATTCCATTTCATACCCCAATATTCACTCAGCAATTCGTCCCATCCCCATGGCACAGATATACCAGTACCCAAGGTCCCTGCTACCTAACTCCGATGAAGGTGGAGTCATACCTGAACCAGATGATGAATCAAGTTCTAACTTTGAAAATGATACAAGACCAAAATTGTTTTTGGTCTTGAATCTTCCCAAAGATGCCGCTCAGTTACTCGGCTCAAGACTCAAAAGCAAGAATTTATTGTTGCCAGGAGTGTCTTTTTCATGATTCAGACTAGTGATGGGCGAATCCTAAATTACTCGGAATCGCTTGACTCTAGCGAGTCCGAGCCCAGGACTCGCTACTCTTTGCGAGTCTAGCGAGTCCAATGTTAATGAATGGGGAAGCGAGTAATAGCGAGTAGTGTGAGATTTACAAATCGCAGATGTGTCTCGGAAGCTTCAGCCTGAAGCAATCCTACTTTTGTCATTGATTTGCATTGGACTCGTTTACTTTGCAACTGTAATCGCTGGCTGGGAAACTCGCACAGATAAGAGAAGAGTCCTGTCTGCTCTGTGCAGCTCCAGGGTCCTAGAGCCCGCCTGCTGCCTGATGTAGCAGTGCTGAGATTGTTCTCAGTCTGCTCATTCCCTCTGTACAGACATGAATGTCTGTGCACAGAGATGATGTAGCAGTGCTGAGATTGTTCTCAGTCTGCTCATTCCCTGTGTACAGACATGAATGTCTGTGCACAGAGATGATGTAGCAGTGCTGAGATTGTTCTCAGTCTGCTCATTCCCTGTGTACAGACATGAATGTCTGTGCACAGAGATGATGTAGCAGTGCTGAGATTGTTCTCAGTCTGCTCATTCCCTGTGTACAGACATGAATGTCTGTGCACAGAGATGATGTAGCAGTGCTAAGATTGTTCTCAGTCTGCTCATTCCCTGTGCATAGACATCTATATCTATACACAGGGGATGTAGCAGAGAGGACATCGCGTTTTGGACTGCGTCGGACGGAAGAGGATTTTTTTAATTAAAGATGGAGTCCCTAATGGCTTTTTTTTTTATTTCTAATAAAAAAATTTCTCTGTGTTGTGTTTTTTTTAAAACAATTTAATAGAAATTCATGGCGGTCATGTCTAATATTGCCGTGACCGCCATAAATTTCGGGCTTAGGGCCAGCTGATAATACAAGCTGGCCCTAACCTCTATTACCCAGCGTGCCACCGCCACCAGGGCCGCTGGAAGAGCAGGGTTCAGCACCAGAGGATGGCGCTTCAATGAACGCGCCATCTTCTGGGGCAGCTGCGGGCTGCAATTTGCAGCGGGGGGTGCCCAGAAAGCTTGGGCATCCCTGGGCTGCGGATTCCAGCCCCCAGCTGCTTAGCTGTACCTGGCTAGACATAGAAATTGCGCGGAGCCCCATGCATTTTTTTGACTCCGACTCCGAGACGACTCCGACTCCGAGACGACTCCGACTCCGAGATGACTCCGACTCCAAGACGACTCCGACTCCGAGACGACTCCGACTCCGAGACGACTCCGACTCCGAGACGACTCCGACTCCGAGACAACTCCGACGCCGAGACGACTCCGAGACGACTCCGACTCCGAGACGACTCCGACTCCGAGACGACTCCGACTCCGAGACGACTCCGAGACGACTCCGACTCCGAGACGACTCCGACTCCGACTCCGAGACGACTCCGACTCCGAGACGACTCCGACTCCGACTCGACTCCGAGACGACTCCGACTCGAGACGACTCCGACTCCGAGACGACTCCGACTCCGAGGCGACTCCGACTCTGAGACTCCGACTCTGAGGCGACTCCGACTCTGAGGCGACTCCGACTCTGAGACTCCGACTCCGAGACTCTGACTCTGAGCCTCTGACTCTGAAATTCATTAAATAATAAAAAAAAAAATGCGTGGGGCTCCGCGCAATTTCTATGTCTAGCCAGGTACAGCTAAGCAGCTGGGGGCTGGAATCCGCAGCGCAGGGATGCCCAAGCTTTCTGGGCACCCCCCGCTGCAAATTGCAGCCCGCAGCCGCCCCAGAAGATGGCGCGTTCATTGAAGCGCCATCCTCTGGCGCTGAACCCCGCTCTTCCAGCGGCCCTGGTGGCGGTGGCACGCTGGGTAATAAAGGGGTTAATACCAGCTTTGTTATACAAGCTGGTATTAAGCCCGAGATTCTTAATGTCAGGCCACGTTTGACCCAGCCACTAAGAATCTCCAATAAAGGGTTAAAAAAACACAACACAGAGAAAAAATTTTATTTGAAATAAAAAAAAAAAGCCATTAGGGACTCCATCTTTAATTAAAAAAATCCTCTTCCGTCCGACGTAGTCCAAAACGCGATGTCCTCTCTGCTACATCCCCTGTGCATAAATATAGATGTCTATGCACAGGGATGAGCAGACTGAGAACAATCTCAGCACTGCTACATCATCTCTGTGCACAGACATTCATGTCTGTACACAGGGAATGAGCAGACTGAGAACAATCTCAGCACTGCTACATCAGGCAGCAGGCGGGCTCTAGGACCCTGGAGCTGCACAGAGAAGACAGCTGGACTCGGCTCGCAAAGAAACAGCAGTTACTTTGCGAGTTTCCCTGCTATCACTGGCACAGTAGCCAGTGATTACTCGCACGAGTCTAATGCAAACAATGGCAATCCTAGTTTTGTCAGCGTTTCTGACAAAACTAGGATTGATATTGATTTGCATTGGACTCGTGCGAGTAATCACTGGGAAACTCGCAGAGTACTGAGTCCTGCGAGTCCCTTACTACTCGCCGAGTAACGAGTCCTAGCGAGTAGATTCGCCCATCCCTAATTCAGACACCATGAATACGAGTTCGTTCCTTATTTTGCCCCGGAAGATAAGTTGGTTTATTGCATCGATGTCGAAGGTTTGATGGGTCAATTCAAAATCCAATATGATTCAGCGCAATGACGCCTTTTTATAGATTCTTCAAAAAGAAGTCTCAAAGCAGTTTTACTCCACAATGGCGGTTTTTATGCTTCCATCCCTGTAGGTCATTCCGTACACCTCAAGGAAACCTACGAGAACTTGGAATTGGTTCTTCGTAAACTTAAATATGAAGACCATGGTTGGCAAGTGTGGGATTTGAAAGTCTTGTGCATGCTGCTCGGGCAATAAGCCAAATACCCTTATTTTCTGTGTCTATGGTACAGTCGAGACTGACAAAATCACTGGACCAAGAAAAATTGGCAGCCGAGGGTGCTCACAGGTAGTAAACAAAATGTCCTCCGAGAAACTTTGGTTCCTCCCCATAAATTTCTTCTACCACCTCTCCACATCAAATTGGTATTGACGAAGCAATTCATAAAATCACTTCCAAAAGATGGAGAATGCTTCAAATACTTGGTCGCCAAGTTTCCAGGCCTCTCGGAGGCAAAATTGAAGGAAGGTGTGTTCGTCGGACCAGACATTAGAAGGATTATAGCTGATCAAGAGTTTATCAATACCATGACGCATCCTCAAAAAGAAGGGTGGATTGCATTTAAAGAGGTCGTAGAGAAATTTTTAGGCAATAACAAAGACCCTGACTACAAACAAATCGTTGGACGAATGCTGAAAGCATTTCAAGCTTTAGGTTGCCTGATGAGTTTGAAAGTGCATTTCCTGCATTCCCAGCTTGACAACTTTCCTGAAAATTTGGGAGCTGTGAGTGAAGAGCAAGGTGAACGATTCCACCAGGACATTAAAGAAGATACCAAGGAAGATGGAGCATTACAATGATGGCAGACTACTGTTGGACGCTTCAGAGAGACATTACAGATGCTACTCACAAGCGTAAATGTTCCAAGAGAAGCCTCACAGGGAAGAAGAATCGCTTTTAATGTATGTTAGTGAATTCATTGCAGTTAAAAAAATGATTTTCATGAAACATTTGTAATAAACAATTAATTTTATGAGTATATTTTCATTTATTTTGAGGTATTGTCTCATTTAACATAGTTAATTAAATTGTCAGAAAACGTGATGTCCTATGACAAAACGGAGGTAATTTTCGGATTCAGCGCACTCAAAAACATGAAGATTACGTGGAATAACCAAAACAGCTCTCGAAAAAATTTTTTTTGCAGACCTGTGTTAATCAAGGGATTAACATTACAGAACAATATATTGTGTGCAGGCCAGACAAGCTAATTTTTGTAACCCTGCCCCTACCAATAATTGTCAACGTCACAATGTACAGTGTACACGAAAGCTGCCAGTCATGGATGTAGGCGGGGATATACACAGCCCAAAAGACTTGGCTCTGCTACATTTACATAAGACAAAACAGGGATTGAATGAAAACTACACAATCAGTCCAATTAGTGACACCGCTAGAATTAGATTTTCTTGATCTTTTTCAGATTATAAATAAAAAACCTTCTGATCAGGGATGAGAGAGCAGTAAAATGTTCGGGTACTCGATGCTTGGGTCGAGCATATCAAGATGCTCGGGTGCTTGACCCCAGCATCAAGCCCAATGTTAACCTATTGGAAACCCGAGTATTTTTCCGGCGGCACCCCTGACAGCCTGGATGAACCCTAAAAAAGTCACAAATGTATAAGAACAGTGCTCAAATGACATGGAAACAGCATTGGGAAGACCCCTTTAATCATTTGTGACTCCAAGGTCATTGCTGTGAACAATGTTGTCTGAGTATTACGCCACTTTTACAGACTCACAATAAAATGTTCAAAAACGAAACCAAAAGGGATTTTCCTGGGGAAAATGTTAAGGGTTCATACTCACTTGTGAGACAGTGTTGGTGTATTATTTTTTTTCATTACATTAAAGATTTAAAGAAAAAAAATTGGAAGGCACTCTGATGCCCTTTTAAGAGACGTGGAGGAGGGTATGTTCCCATTATTAGGAAGTCGGTCTTTCATAGTGTTGCCCTATGCATGCTGCCAAAAACTGGGAGGCACTTCGATGCTCTTTTGAAGACACGTGGAGGAGGGCCTCATTAAATAATGTTCCCATTATTAGGAAGTGGGTCTTCCATAATGTTGCCTTATGCAGGCTGCCAAAAATTGGGAGGCACTCCGATGTCCTTTTGAAGACACGTGGAGGAGGGCCTCATTAAATAATGTTCACATAATTAGGAAGTGGGCCTTCCATAGTGTTGCCCTATGCATGCTGCCAAAAATTGGGAGGCACTCCACTGCCCTTTTAAGAGACATGGAGGAGGGCCTCATAAAAGCAATGTTCCCATTACAAAGGGCCGGGTCTCCTATACTTCTAATGCCCATTCACGAAGTATGGACTGAAACATTTACCCCTGGGGGGTATACATGAATATACTGTCTAACTTTTTTTGGGGTTACTGGCATCATAAGCACCCTTTAAAAATATTATGTGGGTGTTGCATCATGGACCACAGTCACCCTGGTGATATGGTGATTGAGGATGAGGACTAGAGTAAATGGTCAAAATCAGGAAGCGTATACCCATGTGTGAAGGTGAAGAGGAGCATGGGAATATACCTCCCCAAAAAAGAAATTGGCTTTGAGTTTATATTACGCTGCTTTCATTTGGTGGTGTTGAAAAGTCTGGCCCAATCCAGCCCTTGTTCATTTTGATAAGAGTCAGCCTGTCAGAATTTTCAGTTCAAAGCATTCAATGATCTCAGGGAGACCGGTCCAAGAAAACACTGCGGGCAGCTGGCTAAAGGGCTCAACACAGTGAATCAGTGAATGCTTTGTGATGTTGGTCTACTAGGCCTTGCTTCCACCTAGCCAGAATCCTACTCCACACTGATGAGGGGCAACACTCCGAAACAGCTGTCTGTGGATGGATACCTGGCCTTGGTATTCCCTTGTCATTTCTCTAAGCTTGTAAAAGAGCTGGATATTGACTAAAAGGGCCACTTAAAATGGTGGTTATGGTGTTCTCCGCAAGGAGCCACCCCTTGGCTGGGTCCTTCCCTGGAAGGATATCTGGCTAGTCCTGTGTTTGAGACTCCTAACCGAGGCTCCACAAACTCTATTAGCATTTTCAGTTGACAGGCGGGTACGCTTAACAGTAATAATTCTTTCTGCGGCACTGAAAACTTGCTCTGACAAAACGCTAGCGGTAGGGCAAGCCAGGACTTCCAAGACGTAGAGAGCAAGTTCATGCCACGTGTCCCAATACCAATTGGATACCCAATAATTATAAGGCACAGAGGAATCACAGGGGATATTGTTATGTTCGGCAAGGTACTCCTTCAGCATCTTCCCAAACTTTGCAGTTCCCGCACCTCAGAGCCTGTGCCATGGGAGGAGCTGAGAAAACTCTCTCAGAACTTTGAGAGTGTTCCCCTGCCTCTGCTGGATTGGAGTTGTCTTTATCTCGCCTGTTCTCCTTGGTGTCCTCCGAACTGTAACCTCTGCCACCAGCGTTACTAGAAGGGAAACTTTTTATTAATTCCGCAACAAGGGCCTTCTGATACTGCCCCATTTTTGTAGACCTCTCCTCCTGGGGAATAAGAGATATAAAGTTCTCCTTGTAGCGTGGGTCTAAAAGTGTCACCAACCAGTAATGAGTGTCACCCAAGATTTTGATAACACGAGGGTCACGGTACAGGCAGCGTACCATAAAGTCACCCATGAGCGCCAGACTGGTAACAGGCAAGACTTCCGTGTCATCACCAATAGGACGACTGACCATGCTCTCCTCCTCCTCCCTGTCCTCTGTCCATCCACGCTGAACAGAAGATATGATAGTTGTGCAAGGAGTACGTCTATAGCGCATGAAACTAGCTCCTGGTTCCTTGCTCCATCACATCATGCTCCACCTGCAATGCATCCTCTTTAATTTTGAGCAGTGAGCATTTCAGAGGACAGAGAAGTGGGATGGTGACGCTAATGATGGCATCATCACCGCTCACCATCTTGGTGAAGTCCTCAAAGTTTTGGAGGACGGTACATATGTCAGACATCCATGTCCACCCCTGAGGTCTTATGTGTGGAGTCTGAATAGAATACCGACAACAGCTGCCATCTTCTGCTTACAAATCTTGACCAACATCTGCAGTGTCGAATTCCAACACGTGGGGACATCACACATCAGTCTGTGAGTTGGAAGCTGCAAATGCTGCTGAAATCCGGCAAGGGCGGCCGAAGCAGTAGGTGACTTTCTAAAATTGGCACACAGACAGTGTACTTTGACGAGCATATTTGACAGCTCCGGGTAGGATTTAAGAAACTGCTGAACCTCGAGGTTGAGCCCATGGGCCAGGCATTGCACATTTGTGATCTTGCCTTGCCTCAGAGCCGCCACCAGGTTCCGGCCATTGTAACACATGACCATGCCTGATTGTGGGTTCAGCAGTGTGAGTCACAGATCTGCCTGCTCTTTCAGAGCTTTACACAACTTTTCAGCATTGGGCAGTTTGTCACCTATGCATATTAGCTTCAGCAAAGCCTGTTGCCGCTTGGCCGAGGCAGTGCTGCAGTGCTTCCAGCTTCTGACTAATGTAGAGGGTGCTGAGGAGGATGATGTGCATGAGTTATTGACTGTGGGGGCAACCCTGATTGAATTAGGGCCCGCAATACTTGGTGTTGAGAGGACGTGTTCTGTCCCAAGGTCTGACTGGGTCCCCCAGCTTCCACTATATTAGCCCAGCGTGCCGTCAGCGAGATGTACCATCCCTGCTCACTAGCACTTGTCCACGTGTCCGTGATTAGGTGGACTTTGCCAGAAATTGCATTGTTAAGGATACAGCTAACGTTTTGGGACACGTGCTTGGGTAATGTGGTGACGGCACACTGGGAGAAATAGTGGCGTCTGGGGACTGAGTAATGAGGGACGGCTGCCACCATCAGGTTGCGGAATGCTTCCTTCTCCATTAGCCTAAAAAGCAACATTTCAAGTGCAAGCAGTCGCGAAATGTGCAAATTGAGTAGTGTGGCCTGTGGGGTGTTGGTTGCGTATTTGCACTTGCATTCCAAGGATTGGGGTATGGACAACTGAACGGTGTGCTGGGACAAGGACGTGGATGTGGTTGTTGATGGTGGTATGTCTGATTGTGCAATGACACATGCAGGACAGGAGGCATCTTCGCGTGCACTATGGACAGGGGATTGCCTTGCAAGCACAACAGTGGAAGAGGCAGTGGTGTAACCCGCAGACACTGATCTTGGACTCTGGGGTTCTGCCCACAAAGTCGGGTGCTCTGCTGCCATGTGCCTGATCATGCTGTTGGTGGTCAGACTGGTAGTTTTGCTACAACTAATGATGCTGGCATGTCAGGTGGTGCAAATGGCCTTTTTAGAATTATCAGCAGACTGCTTAAAAAATAACCAGACTCGGGAAGACCTAAGAAAGAGTTGTACTGGCAACTTCTGTCATCTTGGTGTTACGAGGAACGGTTGCCCTCCTTCTGTCTGTGGCCATCACACTGCTTCTTCCTGCCTGTTGGGGTGCTATGCCTCCCTCCCCCTGTGCGTAACTGTCCTTGCTCTGCATGTCCTCCTGCCAGGTTGGGTCAGTTACTAGATCATCCAACACGTCGTCTCCCACTTCCACTTCTACACCCTGGTCTTCCTTCTGACTTTCTAGCAATTGCATCTCATCATCGTCCACCTCTTGTGACACTTTCCCACTGTCGCCTTTGTGTGACCATGGCTGCTGAAATATTAGGGCATTGCTACATATGATCTCCCCATGCCCCACTTCAAGTGGAGCAGGCGAGAGGCCTAAAGCTATGAATGGAAATGTGAAAAGCTCTTTGGAGTATCCACGTATGGGATCATTTTTGTCTGGGCACTCGGCATGGTGGGAGGAAGGAGGATCAGGGTGAGGAATATGAGGTCCAGACTCGCGGCTACTGAGACTTGACCATGTGGAAGACAGGGTGGTTGTGATGGTGACAAACTGACTTGAAGCATTATCCGCTATGCAATTAACAACCTGTTGACACTGCTGTAGGTTTAATAGTGGTGTTCTGCAGTCCCTAGTAATTGGGACAGAAAAAGTTGGGTGAGAAGATTTGGGTGTTTGTTGTGGCACAATTCTAGCTTGCCAACGGCCTCGGTGTGCACCATCACCAGGGCCGCAGCATCCATGAGGCAACATGAAGTGTCTGCCTCAAGCGGCAAGAAGACAGGGGGCGGCATCCGCAGGGGCGCCTGAAGTTAGTGCGGCCCCCTGCAGATGCTGCTCCCGCTCCCACAGTTAATAATAATAATAATATTTATTCATTTATATAGCGCTATTGATTCCATATCACTTTACATACATGAGTAATGCTGTCTTTCTTTGGAGCTCACAGACCACCTCGACCAGGTCAGTGGCATCTCCAAGGAAAGGGTGGAGCGCAGCAGGCAGGGAAGCACCGCTGGGCTATTCCGGTCGGCTGCATGTTTGCACCCTTTCCGCGGTGTACCCCGCAGAGTCCCCCGCAGTGTGAGCTGAGGTGACAGAGCCACACACTGCAGCTCTGTGGTGAGAGGACCTGTGATGATGTCAATGGAGGGGAGGTGTCAGAGGGTCACATGATCAGCTCCTCAATCCTGGATGAGGTGAAGTTTGTGTGGGGTCAGGATTCACAGTGTGGATGTAGCAGAGCCGAGAACATACTAGTTGTATGGAGTGGAGCCACGTGTGTATGAGGTGTACGGAGCGGAGCCGCGTGTGTACGAGGTGTACGGAGCGGAGCCGCGTGTGCGTTTTTTTTTCAATGAAGCCCATTGATGGTATTGTGTCTCAGGGTTCTTTGGATCACTGAAATCAATCTCAGATACCTGTGATAATTAGTTTGGCAGGTGAGCCCAATAAAAGGAAAACTGGGTGTTCCACAATATTTAGCAGGCCAGAGTTTTCAAGTAACATGGGAAAGAAAAAGGATCTCTCTGCTGCCGAAAAGCAACAAATAGTGCAATGCCTTGGACAAGCGATGAAAACATTAGATATTGCACTAAAACATAAGCGTGATCATCGTTCTGTGAAGAGATTTGTGGCTGATTCTGAGCCCAGACATGTTCGTGCAGATAAAGGCAGAATGAGGAAGGTTTCTGTCAGGCAAGTTCATCAGATTAAAAGAGCAGCTGCTAAAAAGGCCTTACAAACCAGCAAACAGATATTTGAAGCTGCTGGTGCCTCTGGAGTCCCTCGAACCTCAAGGTGTAGGATCCTTTAAAGGCTTGCTGTGGTCCATAAGCCTACTATTCGGCCAACCCTAAACAGTGCTCACAAGCAGAAACAGTTGCAGTGGGCCCAGACATACATGAAGGCTTATTTTCAAACAGTCTTGTTTACTGATGAGCGCTGAGTAACCCTGGATGGTCCAGATGGATGGAGTAGTGGATGGTTGGTGGATGGCCACCATGTCCCAACAAGGCTGCAACGGCAGCAAGGAGGTGGAGGAGTCATGTTTTGGGCCGGAATCATTGGGAAACAGCTGGTAGGCCCCTTTAAGGTTCCTGAAGGTGTGAAAATTACCTCTACAAAGTATATAGAGTTTCTGACTGAGAACATTCTTCCATGGTACAAAAAGCAAAAATGTGCCTTCAGGAGCAAAATCATCTTCATGCATGACAATGCACCATCTCATGCTGCAAAGAGCATCTCTGTGTCATTGGCTGCTATGGGCATTAAAGGAAATAAATTCATGGTGTTGCCACCATCCTCCCCTGACCTCTACCCTATAGAGAACCTTTGGAGTATAATGAAGCAAAAGATCTATGAGGGTGGGATGCAGTTCACATCAAAACAGCAGCTCTGGGAGGCTATTCTGACATCATGCAAAGAAATACAAGTAGAAACTCTCCAGAAACTCACAAGTTCAATGGATGCAAGAATTGTGAAGGTGATATCAAAGAAGGGTTCCTATGTTAACATGTAACTTGGCCTGTTAGGATGTTTTGGAGTTCGGCTAGAGTCACACTTGCCTTGTGAACCTAGCACGACACAAGAGTTAAAAACTTAGAAATTTCCCCCGCAGCGCATAACGTTAAGGCTATGTGTTGCCAGGCAACGCAGCCCCATAGAAACCCAGTGTTTACCTTAGCCACACACAAAGCCCCAGGATGTGCGCTTTACAACAGCGCACAGGAAACTCTGTCGGCTACATTTTCCTGTGCACTCAGCTGAAGCGCACATCCTGGGGCTTTGTGTGTGGCTGGCTGTTAAGGTAAACACCGGGTTTCTATGGGGCTGCCTTGCCTGGCAGCACATATCGTTAACACTATGCGCTGTGGGGGAGATTTCTAAGTATTTAACGCTTGCGTTGTGCTAGGGTCACAACGCAAATGTGACGCTAGCCTTAAATAGCTTTTTATTTCAGTGATTGTGACCTCCTAATGCTGCAAACTCAACAAATTAGCATTTTCAGTTCTTTCAAACATATCAAATGTTTAGAAACAATACTGTGCTTAATAATTTGGAACAGTGCATTTAGAGTTGTTTTTAATTATGAAAATTATACTGTTATCATTGAGAGGGTTCTTCAATAAAATTTGATGTATACTCTAACGGGTGATGACTTTTATTACACTGACTGTCATTTGCACTGACTATTAAGGAAAATCAGAGAAAAGGAGCATTTGCATAGTAATTTGGAACATGGTGTACATGCACACACACACATACATGCACACATGCACACACGTATGCACATATATGCACACATACATGCACACACATGTACATACATGCACACACATGTACAAACATGCACACACATATTCACATACATATGCGCCACACACATGCAGACAGACACACATACATACAAACACACACATAGGCCATGTTCACACACATGCGTTTTTTTGACCATCTCTGCGTTTTTTGGTGTGTTAAAAAAAAACGCAGGTGCGTTAACGCAGGGTGCATTTGAGTGTACATGTGTTTTTCAGCTCCATTTGCGTTTTTTTCCCCCAGTCCAAAAAACGCTTTTTCCAAAAACGCATGCGTTTTTTTAACATGGGCCCCTATGGGAAACGCATGCGCTAACGCAGGGCACATATAGGCACCTGCGTTAATGCATGCGTTTCCCATAGGGCCCCATGTTAAAAAAACGCATGCGTTTCTGTAACATGGGGCCCTATGGGAAACGCATGTGTTTTTAAATGGCACATTTATGCACCCTGCGTTAACGCTTGCGTTTTTGCCTGCGTTTTTGAGGAAAAAATGACAAAGTCCAAAAAGGCTGTATTTCCTTTCAGACACACAAGAGACATTTTTTAGCACTCTTAAAAAAACGCATGTGGTTTTAGGAGTGCTAAAAAAACGCAAATTGTGGGTGAACAATGCCATACACATATAGACATGCACACACTCATACACACACATACATGCACACACATACATACACACACACACATACTTACACATATACAGACACACTCATGCACACAAGCATGCACACAGACACATAGACATAGACATACACACCTTCATATACACATGCACACTAGAGATGAGCGGTGTTCGAATCGAAATGTTCGCCAATCTCAAAATCAAGCTGTTTTGGGTGGTGTTCGAGTCATTCGTCGAATGCGAACAATTAGCTTCAAATTCGGCAGGTTCTGTTCGATAACGCTTCAATCACCAAAAGCGTAACTGGCTTTTCACAGTAATACTGTTAATGAATGTAAATATCCAGTTTCAGTGTATAGTGTGCGGGGGGAAGGGTGGCGGGGTTTAGATTAGTGCTGCAGAAATAATGCCAATCTTCATTTTTTTTTCTCCTAACTGCATATACAGTGGGGTGGTGCAGGATGTCAGCCAATCACACACACAAATACAAAAAGGGGGGGTTGGGGGAACAAGAGGCGCAATAGTGCCCTTATCACTAGACACTAAATTGTGAACTCAGTGAGCAACAGGGGTTCACTCACCTGATCCAGTTGTGTCACCCACAACTGGTTTGAAGACGTGTTAGGAATTATATCCTGATGGCTGCTGCTGGACCTTCACCGACCACTCAGACGTGGAGAAACATCAGATTACTTGGGAAAGGTGTTTTGCGATCCGCGCTGCCAGACTGACTCGCATCAAAGAAGACACTTGTAGATGAAGTGTTGATCAAATTCTTCCTTTATTCACCGACGCGTTTCGGTGCCCACCTGGCACCTTCATCAGGGTTACCTCCAACCCACCAAACAGCTCTTATTTATAGTAACATTCATAGACATGATTAGTGGGTGTTGTCTCATATATGACGTCAAAACCGTCATCAAACCGGGAGGATCCTTAATTTTGGCGCAATTATTATACAAGATCCACAATTTACATATAAATGTGACTGTAACATATCTCAGACAATCTAAAAAACCAGTTCACAAAGACAATTAAAAAACTAAACAAAATTCCAAGCGGAATTTTGTTTAGTTTTTTAATTGTCTTTGTGAACTGGTTTTTTAGATTGTCTGAGATATGTTACAGTCACATTTATATGTAAATTGTGGATCTTGTTTAATAATTGCGCCAAAATTAAGGATCCTCCCGGTTTGATGACGGTTTTGACGTCATATATGAGACAACACCCCACTAATCATGTCTATGAATGTTACTATAAATAAGAGCTGTTTGGTGGGTTGGAGGTAACCCTGATGAAGGTGCCAGGTGGGCACCGAAACGCGTCGGTGAATAAAGGAAGAATTTGATCAACACTTCATCTACAAGTGTCTTCTTTGATGCGAGTCAGTCTGGCAGCGCGGATCGCAAAACACCTTTCCCAAGTAATCTGAAATCACACACACACACACAGCAAAAAGCATTTTTTGCACACAAGCAAGGGCATGTGTCACTGGCTGTCACATGTGGTATGTCACATGTCCTTGCCCTATAAGACCATGCTATTTTCCCCATCGCCACCACTTCCTCAGTGTTGCAGTTGTGTGTCAGTCAGGCACCGCTACTTCTGCTGTGGGAGCTATAAAGTGTTAGTTAGATAGATAGTGAGCGAATCTCAAGTTAGATAGACAGGTAGGTTTTGGGAGTAGTGACTAGTTAGAATCTCAGCACTTTTGAGAGCTACTTCAGACAAGTAGGGAGTAGGGATTAGTTGTAAATATCAGCCCTTTTCAGGGCTACTTCATAGAAGTAAGGACTAGTTATAATATCAGCCCTTTTGAGGGCAAGGTTAGAGCAGTTCCTAGCAGTTTTTGCAAGGCAGGCCTGTGCCACTGCTGTGCAAGTGTTTTTCATAGCACCTGGCCAAATCTAGCTCAGGCAATCCTTTAGGGCAGGTACAGTAGCACTCCTGTGAAGCAAGCTACACCACCTGTCTTCAGTAGCCAATTTTTTACTGCAGCTAGTCCAGGCAATCTTTTTGGGCTAGTAACAGTGTCTGGTAGTCAGCGGTGTAGCCCAGTTGTAAAGTAAGCTACACCGCCTGTCTATCCAGTAGTCAATTTTTTACTGCAGCTAGTCCAGGCAATCTTTTTGGGCTAGTAGCAGTGTCTGGTAGTCAGCGGTGTAGCCCAGCTGTAAAGTAAGCTATACCGCCTGTCTATCCAGTAGCCAATTTTTTACTGCAGCTAGTCCAGGAAATCTTTTTGGGCTAGTAGCAGTGTCTGGTAAAATCCACCTGAGGAAGACAACGTTCCGTTGTGGAAACGCGTTGTGATAATAAAGATGTTTTAGATCATATTCCACCTATCTCCTATGTAAATCTGCGCTCCTATTGAGTAACCCTTTATTAGTACAGGTAATAGTTTGGGCCTAGTACCATCCTAATTTTATTTTCCCAACAACTGCAGAGTTGCCAATTTGGTCACATACAAAATGAGTGGCAAAAGGCCAGCTACTGGTGGAAAGGGGAATCGGCATGGTGGAAAGGACAAAAATGTTTGTGTCCGTGGGGTAAGTGGTAAAGCAACAGTAACATCTGCTGAAGAAAGACCATCTTCCAGCCAAAGTAAGATTTCTACTTCTTTCCGTGGACAATCTGATATGATCCCTTTCTTACGGACACGACCATTGATGCCTATTGTAGATGAGGCCAGCAGGTGCTTGAATGGATCTCAAGTGCTCATCAAGTGGCCTCTCCTCCACCTCATCTTCAACATCCCAAACCCTCCAGTCCTCTGAGGTGTCACCCCAATCGCACTTGCTTCCTACCAGCTCCCAAGTCTCCAGCCGCCCTACTGAGTATGGGGTAAAAGAGATGATTGAATCTGCAGAGCTGTTCAGTCACACTATAGCCTGGGAATCTGAGGCCTGATCCAAAGCTGCAGTGAGTCCAGAAGAGGGAATGATCTGCACTGATGCCCAGAAGCTTTGCAAGTTGGATCCAGGCCATGATGAAGAAGGTTCTGAGCATAATGTAGACCCTCATTCCCAAACTGTAACTCCTCTTGGTGGAAACAATGAGGAAGATGCTGATGAGACTCAGATACCTGATTGGACGGACAACTTAACTTTTCGGTCAGGGCAGGAAGAGGTTGTCTCTGAGGACGAGAGGTGTGATAACACACAGGGTGATGATGAGGTTGGAGATCCCACTTACTGTCAACCCACAGTCAGCCAGTCGATGAGGTCAGCAGAGGAGGTGGAGGAGGATGATAGTGACGATGAGGTTTGGTTGCACCTTCCTGGACAGAGACGGAGTACTGGAAGCATGTCAACAACAGCATCCGCAGCCATGGGCTATAAGCCTTGTTCAGCCTGGGCCTTTTTTGACATCGCCAAGGATCACCCAACTCATGTGATCTGTAAGATTTGTCACCAATCTCTGAGTAGAGGCCAAAAACTCAATTGTTTGAGTACTTCATGCATGAACCGTCACATGGATATGAAGCACAAGTCGCAGTGGGAAGCTCACTGTGCTACAATGCGGGCTAGCGGGGCGGGCCAACCACTGTCTGCCCCAGCAAGTGCATCTGCATGCTCTTCATCCTCTGTGAATGTGGGGACAGCTGTCACACATGCTTTTGGATGCAGACTTTCCACCTCTTTACCCGCAACAGGCAGTGTGATTGCCAGGTCGTCACTTGTTTTCGAAGTGTAAAATGCTGCTGGTGTTGAACTCTCTCAGATATTGAGAGCACCACCTTTGGATGAAGGCAACATTTTATCTCCGCCTGCACCTTCCTCACAGAACAGCAATTTGCCAGGAACACCCTACTCAATCCCATCTTAGCACAGCAGCCAGCCCTCCGTTCCTCAGATGTGGACAAGTAAAAAACGATTTCCTCCTAGCCATGACAAAGCTAAGCGGTTGAATTTTATCATTGGCAAGCTGTTGGCTACAGAAATGCTGCTGTTCAGCCTGGAGGACACAGAGGATTTTAAAAATAGGTATCCCCTGAATTTTTTATTACCAGCGCAGGTAACACCAACCAGCAGGGGTTGGCAGCCAGTAGTTGCTTGGTTTAACTGCACTGGCAATAGAAAATACAGCGCAGCCCTGCATATTTTTTACCAGGAGTGGACCCACTGGGCCTTGGTACTGAACTCCCCTGGGTGAGCTGATCCTATTTTACCCAACCCCTATACAGGGATTGTCAGGGGCAAGCCCAGGGGGTCTAAATACCACAGCAGCTAGTACCAGGGGGGCGGCTCGCAAGGTTAGCCCATACTAAGGAACAGAGAAGTATTCCAGGTAACAGGGTACAAGGCTAGGAGACCAGGAATGGTGCTACCGGGGAAGAGCACAGCAAGGGTTCCAGGAAACAGAGCACAAGGAAGGCCTGACCAACAGTCTGCAAGGCAGAAGCAAACTGACTTAGTAATCAGGCACCTCCCATCAGAGGACATGGCCTGATATACCATGGGAAGAGCAGCTATTGGTCAAGGGGAGTGTCAGGTTGGACCGTGCCGGCCCCTAGAGTCATAGGGAAGGAGTGCACCTAGCGCGCCGCTGATGGTCACAATCATAGTAATGTGCTCATGTGCGAACCCGGCGGTCAGCTGACAGGAAGGGAACATGGTGACGGCTCCGAGACACAGCACGCCTGGATGACGGACGCTCGGTCGGCAGAGGAGCAGGAGATGCTGACCCGGAAGAGGTAAGCTGGGAAGCGGTGCCAGGGGGCCTAACACAATAGACTTATTTACATACACTGTGAGAGAACACAGGGGGGAGAGAGACAGCTGCCACCCACAGCGCAACAGAGCCCATCTCCATAATCATTTCACCGTTCCCTTAATGCGATAGCATTGTACCCACATCTAGTAAATAGTCAATAAATATCAAGAAAATTAAGACAAAATCATCATGAGTACTCTATATCCTAATATCAAGTAACACTGTTCAACAAGATATTTTTTTCCTGCATGAAATTGGGTGAATCTTATTGGAATTAACCAACCTGTCAACATAGTGTGTTAAATAAATAAATAATTTTAAAAAATGCATTGGGCTTCGCTGTATTTTTTAGTCTACAACAGATAGAGCAGACTTCTGTAAACTGCCACTATCAGCTACCTAATTTTACAAAAAAAATGCATGGGCTTCACCCTATTTTTAATTTCCAGCCAAGGTAAATCTAGGCAGCTGAGGGCTGGTATTCTTAAAAGGGTGAGGACCCATTGTTTAGGGCCCCACCACACTAAAGATCAGAAGCCCGCAGTCAACCTTGAAAATGGCGCATTCATAAGAAGTGCCATTGGCAGACACTTTACCAGGCTTTCCAGTGGCCCTGGTAAGGGGGGTGGGACATTGGTAATATGGGGTTAATACCAGATTTGTATTTTCTGCTGGTATTAAGACCAGAGATTCTTAATGTCAGGCCAAGTTAGACACGGCCATTAAGAATCTCAAATAAATGGTTAAAAAAAACACAATACAGGGAAACATCATTTTATTCAAAATAAAAACACAGACACTTAGTGACTCCATTTTTATTACCCCCTCCCCACCCTCATACCCCTCCACCTTCCTCTGCGAGATCTTCATACGGCATGCTGTCACCACAGCCTCCAGTCACTGAATAAATGATTTGCGAGCTCAGTCTATAAGCGGTGACTCAATGAGGTCACCATTCAGGTAACCATGGTACCCGCTATGATTAGTGGCCACCATTGTTACCTGAACGGTGATGTCAGGTGACCTCAGCGAGTCATCGCACACCTGGAGCCAAGCTGGCAGTAATTGATGTGTGGAGCAGCTGATTTGGCCACCATAGTAATCAAGTCAAATGACCAGATGAGCTGACACTATCTGGTCACGTGACGCGATTTCTATGGTAATCAGATCAGGTGACCATGCACGTCACTTGCAGACAGTGTGGATATGGAAGGGAGAGGGTGCGCGTGAAGATGGACTGGCACAATAAAGCAGTAAGAAGACCCGGTAAGATGATCTGTATTTGTCTGTCTGTGTAGGATAATGTAGAGCACAAGCATTAGTGCATTTGCACAAATGCTTCTGTTCTACGTTAAGCTACACACACATCTGAAACATAATCGAACATTTGTCGAATTTCCCGACTTTAACCCTGTTGTTCTATTCAGGTCTACTCTACACTTACAATGTTCTGGTAATTTTTGACCGACATATTAAAGTCTTGATTTTTAGCTAATTTAAGTGTTTTATTTGAATATCTGTTGCATTATTATACTGTATGTGAATTTAGTTGTTCATAAATAAATGGAAAATAAAATAAAAAAACTTCAAATGCAGTTATTCTTGACTGAACAGAACAGCAGGGTTCAGCAAAATGTTCAAATTAGAGCTGACAACTCGAATCCGGCCGAGTTTTTGCCTAATTTGAAATTGGCGAACATGTTCGAGCCAAATTCGCTCATCACTAATCAAAATACAATATGTAGTAGAGGAAGATGCAATCAAGAGGCAAAACCATAACAACACAAAATCTGAGGAAGCTCAACCCTAATACACAGACATTTCTCTACAATCTAAGAGAGGAAGGAAGGAGAGCAATGTGATAAAATGCAGACCTGTATTGTTTATTTTAAAAGACTATAGCTACTACAGGTTTTCGTATGGTCTAGACTCTCTGAAAGTCATCGCCTTGTCATATACATTTTATTCTAGACTGTGCAATCTCTGGAAAAATGTCAACTTCTTAACTTCATTTTTGTTTGAACATAGTAATCCATTCGATTACTATAATTAAACCTGTATCCTGGATGATTATAGCTTTTCACACCCACATGGAATTATTGGTGCCCTACTAATAAATACTACTACTAATAATAATAGTAATAATAATACTGACTTGAAATAGCATTTCATGACAGTTCGATTATCTGATATTGTAAATTTCTGCCACTTCTGTAGTTGTTTTTCTTCTTCCAGTAACCCTACATGCTTATACCCTGGTTGCTCAGCAATGGTTCCTGTTTCCTGTAGCCCACTTGTCGACGGGTGCCCCGGTTTAACACTCGCCGCAGTCCTTTTTATCCTGGGCGACGACCGAGACAGTATAGACTTCTTTAAAAAAAAATTCACCATAGTTAAATGGGTTGGGTGCACTTAGTTCTGCTCCTCAGTTGAGACCACTCTGACATGGTTGTACCTGCTGGTAGTTTACACTACCAGCAGCATAGCTCCCAACATCACTGGAGCTGTTAAGTCCCCCACCAATGACAAGGTGACACCCAGAGGGGGATGACAAGGCGTCACCCAGTGGGAGGATGACAAGGCGGCACCCAGTGGGGGAATTGATGTTCCTGCCATTAGATACACTGCTGGAATTGGGAACTGGACACAGATAGAGCTGGATGATCTGGACAGAAAAACAAGAAAACTGAGGACAATCCACTACTCTTTGCATTTATGTAGGAATGTTGAAAGACTTTACCTGCCAAGAAAATCGGAAGCAGAGGGCAAATAAAGCAAACTATATAAGAAGAGAAACATGCACTTTCAGATTATGGGAATGATAGTGGAGAACAAGCCTTGATGGAAGTTAACAACAGAAAATTGCTAAAAGTACAACAGACAAAAAAGGAATATCGTAAAAACGCTGTACAAAGCAGAAGAGGAAACTGGCAAAAGAGAGCTCTGCATGGACAATTCCTAGAGTAAATTGAGGGTAAAGTCAACAAGGAAAATACCTGGTTGTGCCTTACTAATGGAACATTAAGAAAGGAAGCAGAAAGCTTAATTCTAGCAGCCCAAGAGCAAGTGATCTGCACAAATGTATTTAAAGCTAAAATGTAAAAATCAAATACAGACCCCAAATCTCGACTGTGCAAGGAACCAGATGAAGCAGTGGATCATATATTGAGCTGCTGCAAGATGATCACACAAACAGACAACAACTAAAGACATAATACATTTGCTCAGATGATTCACTGTGACTTGTGCCACAATTACCAATATTCCTGTCACAAAGAACTGATGGGATCAAAAAACTGACAAGGTTATGGAAAATGAACAAGCAAAACTACTATGGGACTTCCGATATTCAGACTGATAAAGTCTTGAAACACAATACTCCGGGCCTTACCATTGTAACAAAAAAGGAAGTGTGGATCATCAATGTTTCAATACCAGGTGACAGCAGGATTGAGGAGAAGCAACTTGAACAACTTACACAATATGAGGATTTAAAGATTAAACTGCAAAGACTCTGGCACAAGCCAGTGTAGGTGGTCCAAGTGGTAATCGGCACACTGGGTGCTGTGCTTAAAATCCTTAGCCAGCACTTGAAAACAATTGGAGTTGACAAAATAACAATCTGTCAGCTGCAAAACTGGGCTCTGCACGCATCATTCCCTTATATATCACCAAGTCCTAGACGCTTGGGAAGTGTCCGACTAGTGATTTAATACAAAATCCAGCATAATGATCTTATTTGCTGTGTGTAACTGTTATAAATAATATTAATACTCATTAGAATAATTACCATTCATTTAGTAAATGAAGGGATTTGCAGTGGTTAGAGGCATTAAAGGGATTCTGTCACCTCCAAAACGTCTCCTAAGCTAGCAAAACATGTCCCTGCAGCATCCCATCACTAATCTCACACTTCTTTTGTCTCCTAAAAGCATCCTGTGAAAGTGCATAAAAACGTTTTAATACTTACTCATTAGTGATTATAATTAGCAGGGGCTTTATTCTTTAGTCACCAAGGCGGGCTGTTTTGCAGCTCCAGGGATCCACCATGTCTCTGTGTGTCTGCTGTGATGTGCAGGCATTGCCCTCCCCCTCTCTATCACTCACAGAATGCAAATCATTAGTCCTGCCTTCAGTTTCAGTTTCACAGCAGCACAGACAGAGAGAGGCTCGATCCTCGAGGCTGCAAAACATGTTTTGATAGCTTAGGAGGTGTTTTGGAGGTGACAGGATCCCTTTAAGTTTCAGCTTATCTGAGCAGAAGAGTTGAAGATGGTTTTGTAGGGATTCAAGACTGTTATATGAATGGTCTTAGAAAAGGATGTTACAGTAGTCTAAGAGGGAGATGATCAGGGCATCTACTGACATTTTTGCTGACTCGCAGTGAAGGAAACAAAGAGTTTTAAAAATGTTTTTAAAATGGAGATGTAAGATGTTGTTAAGGGTTGGATTTTGAATGACAGAATTAAAAGTTATCTATGAATGTAGCCTCTAAAGGGATGGTGAGTGACATTGTGATAGGCTAAAAACATGTTATAGTTGAAAAAGTTAAAACAGAAAGATTGAGAATGAAGTAAGATAGACAAGAATCAAGTGCACACATCTTGAGGTGCGATTTGGGCAATAGGATGGAAAACTTATTTTGTGAAGGAGGGGAGGTTATGAGGAAAGGACTAAACAGTTGCCTTTAAAGCAAGAAAGAGGCAACCATTTTACCATCTGAATGGCAAAGCAAATCTGTTTGACAAACCCAAGCTGTATTAGATTGCTTTTAACATCAGTCTAGATGATCATGAGTATAGTTATTGAAACTGTTTGTCATATCCTACCTTACAAAGTGAATATGCGATACCTCAAATTGCAATTATTTTAGTGACTAAATTTGTGCACTCAGCAGGTTGTATGTATACACAAACACTTCACAGTTTCCTCCCTCTTGTCACTCTCCACTCTCGTTAAGGCTAGGGTCATATTTAGAAGGCTCATTGCAATTACCGCATCCAGATGCGGTAATCGCATGTTCCGTCAGACACATCTTGGCTTCAAAATGTGTCTTTAAACCTGGATCCAGTAACCGGATTGCTCATAATGTACAATCCGGTTGCCGGATTCTTTGTTCATCCCTGCGGCTGCGGAGATGAACAAAGGGTTAATGTTAATATTATATGTGGACATCATGTCTCCAGGGTGTGTCAACCAACCTAGAGACATGGTGACCATATGGGGCAGCATATGAAGGGTTAATATGGTGTATTACAGTATTGCCGGCTATTGTCGGCTTTTACTTTTTTATGTATTAAAGCCGGCGGCTCCTCGCTGTGGAGGAGATACAGTACGTAATGTGCGTACTGTATCTGCCGCTATCCTTGGTCCTGAAAGCTTTCACATTAGTTCTATCGTGGTGCGCTGCCCATAGAACTAATGTTAAAGGGAACTTGACCTTGAAAAATGTGCCCCCAGCCTCTATATACCTGTCCCTGCACCATGCTAATAGATTTCTAGCCATCCCTTTGTGCTTGTAAATCGATATAGTAAAGTTTAGAAAAGTTGTTTTGATACCTTTTGATCTGTGGCTTCTCATTATTTGAGAAGCCGCAAAAGGCGTTCCTTTCTGGGCCTCCCCGCCGTCTACTTGTTCATTATTCACGCCCCTATGGGTGTGCTACAGAGCGGGGAGGCAGTGCTCGTCAAGTAAGGGGTGGTAAAGCCGCTATGACGCTAATCGCGTTATATCCGGCTTTACCACGTCAGTACACCCATTAGGTGTACAGTGAACAGACCTCACGCATGCGCACTCAGCATCGCGAGGTCTGCCGTACACATTAATGGGTGTACTTTCTGGTAAAGCCGGATATGACGCGATTAGCATCATAGCGTCTTTACCGCCCCTTACATGACGAGCACTGTCTCTCTGCTCTGTAGCACGCCCATAGGGGTGTGAATAAATAACAAGCAGGCAACCGGATTACACATTATGAGCGATCTGGGTACCGCATGGGCTCCCATTGGAGCCCATTATTGCAGCCCCGCTGCATTTTTCAAACCGCTCCGAAAAACGCTGCGTGCATAATTTTTCACGCAGGCAGCGAAACCGGAATGCAGTAACCGGATTGCAAATAGTGCAATAGTTTTTGTATTGCAGCCGGATTGCCGGAAAAAGAAAACGCTAATCTGACCCTAGCCTAATTGAGATTTAATTGCTGTTTTTAGTGTGTTCATGAAGAAAACTTTTCAAATATTTTGTAAATATTGGAAAATCTATACAAGATAATATATTGGAAACAAAGGCTCATAATATTTATTTGTCTACTATTTTTTGTTGTTTTGCAGAACCGTTGTCTTAATTATAATATTTTCACAATATTTGAGACAGATAGAGGTGCCCTTTATAACATACAGTCAAAGAAAATGGAAAATCAGCAAGTATCCTGTTTTCAAGTTATTTCCAGTAAGTTATACATGATCACAATTGAATTCCTCATATACCTCCTCAGTTTATGCCCCTGACAATGGGCACAAATGCAATGTAATTAATTATTGCGCCACATTTGTTTTCTTCCATTTCTAAAAACAAATTAAATCAAAATGCAATGTGAACGAAGCCTAATTAATTTTTGCTCCAAGTTTTTTTTTTTTTTAACATAGCTTTATCCCTAAATAAAATGGCAATGAAATACTTGGTGTAGTTAGAACATTCCCAGTTGACAATGAAAATTAGTTTTGTCACTGGCAACACCTGGCCCCACTGGAGAACAGGTATAAGGCAGTCATGGAGCATATACTGCAGCACATGATGAGTACTGACTAACGTGTTTGAATTGGCAATTATTTTAAGCCTACAAATTAGTGAACATTCTTGTAACAGACTCCTATCTGGGTATGCTCTACAGCATGTGAGATAGAGAAGTTGGATGTGCAGATAAATATCCAGAAGGGGCAAGGCCAGGTACATGATCAGAAACTTGCAAGATTTAGAACTAGGCAAAATAGGTCAATTGCTTTAATAGAACCAAGTGTTAGGACATCACCTTGAAATAGTAGAGCGGTATTAATAGACAGGTACCTTGGTAAAGCAGAACTGAGTCTGAACAAGGAATCCTGGAACAAGAAAGTCATGTAGACAGACATATACATTGGTATTGCAGGGCTGAGTGATCAGGCAGTAAATTGGCACAGCATAGCAATGTCGTCAAGGAGGTGCCAGTCAGGGGGCATAACTAAGTAGACAGACAGCTTCTTTCAACAGTAGACCCATGTTGTCAGACAGGCACCTTGCTATACCTGAGCTGAGTGTACAGAGAGGCTCCTTAGAGCATCACAACCATGAAGGCAGATAAGCATTTTGGTATTGCATAGACAAGTGTTCAGGTTTGCAAAGGCATGCTTGTCAGTAGAAAGATAGTGAAAACTTCAACACTTACCAGCAATAGCAGAGCTGGGTTTGTCAGTTGTAGCAGTACAGCAGGCCATGGAACCCATAAGGTGTAGGGGCCACATGACATTCGGGGAGGTAGGGAGTTAATTGGAGAAGGAAGGAATGGGAATATGTGATTGAGGCATGGGTGCTGAGTAAATAAAAGGGGGTTGGTCAGGGGGAGGAAGAGGGGGAGCTTAAGGGAAGATACTGGGGACAAAGAAGGAAGTCCCCTCATTCCACTTCCTGGGGACCTCCTGTGAAGTTTCCACGTCCACCTCACCTGCAGGAATGGCGGATTTGGCCTCTCTGGGGGCTTTAATTCAGGCAGCAGCAGCGGTGCATGGGGCGCAGGCAGTGCAGGCCTACATTCAGGCTGCCTGCGCTTCCCCATCGGCACCGGCCCCCTCCACTCCACCGCTGCATGGCCGCCGCTCCAGGCCACCAGAGCGCTATTCCCCGGGGGCTGGAGTTGTGAGGAGGGCCCGTTCGGGAAGCCCCGGTGGGGACCCTCAGCGGCGGGGAGGGCGCCCTTCCACCCCGGGGCCCTCTCCGGCTGTTGGGAGGAATTCGCGGCGCGGGAATGCCGGACCAGAAGTGGGCGGAGCCGGCCCGCGGCCGACTTCCGGTCGGCGATACAGGACCAGGAGCGGGAATGCAGCGGCGGCTCCCGGGGGAGCACGGATGCGGGAGCGCGCCGAGCAGCCGGCGCCAACAGAAGGTACCCCCTGCAGGCGACGGGGGGCGGAACGGCTTCCCGGGCGGGAGGAGCCACGGGCGACTAGGGGAAGAGCGGCACAGAGGCCAGGGGCTTCTCCCACTGGAAGGGCACTGGCTGTGGCTGGTGGAGGGCGCAGTAGTGGGGAGTCCCTGGCGCGCACGGCTGGACGGATCCGACCAGGTCCTGCAACGGTGCCCCCTGGATCCTGTAGGGGGCGTACCCAGCGAGCATCCACGGATGCAGGGCCCCAAGGGGCTGTAGCGGATCTCCCCTGTGTAGCAGGGGGGGGATCCCAGCGGCAAGAGGATCAGGAGCAGCCCGCCTGCAGTCGGCAGGATGGGTTTAGGGAGAGGGGCCCCTGTGGTCACAAGAGACCTCGGGGGGAGTTGGCGGGTGACACGGTTCGGAGGTCGCAGGAGCGGTCTCAGAGGAAGAAGCAGTGCTCGGCTGGGGGTGCTCCTGCAGCCGCGGAGGCCAGGGGGAGTTGCGGCAGCGGCAGGCACACTCCCGACGGAGCACCCCGGGAGGGCTTGGAGGACGACATCAGCGAAGAAGAGGGACAAGTATCGGAGGAATCGTCTGGGGAGGATCGGACGGAGGAGGACTGCGTTGCGGCTGCCCCTCGGCAGCCTGGTGAGAACACTACTTGTAATATGCTGCATATGTCGGGATCGGGCGGTAATGTGGGTGTAGGGCCGATTCCAGTGGGGGGGGGTAGCGTCTGGGGTTACAGGGGGAGGTGATGTAATGGGACAGTTGCTCGGTTTGTTGCGGAGCCTGGTGGATCAGGGGGGCTTGAATTCCGTTGTGGGGTCTCCAGTGGGAGCTTGGGTCAGGCCGGCTGGGGTCGAGCCTAGTGTGGGAGGCGAGGCTGCGGTGCAGCAGAGTGTTGAGGGACAGACTTCAACGGCGCCGGTTGCGGCAGTGGAGGTGGAAAAAGAAAAGGAGGAAGTGGTTAGGCTGGATGATAGGGCAAAGAGCGAGGTGTACGTTTGTTTTGAGAGCCCCTTGGGGGCGCATTTGAAGAAGGAAGTTAGAGAAAAGATTTGGAAAGGGGAGTACGTGGAGATATTTTCGCTGCTCCCGTTGGAGAAGTTTAATTTGGATAAGGTTCGCCCTAGTGATTCCAAAAAAGAAAAGGAGGATGACGAGAAGCGGCGGTATCGTCTTATACCAAGGACGTTTATGAATTGGTTGCAGGCCTTTGCGATACTGGCTAGTGTAGTAGGGGAGAAGGAGCTGGGGAGCACTCCTGCGTTGTTTGGATATATGGACTCAAAAGGAGAGGCTTATAGAGTTTATGGTGGTTTGTCATGGCTTCGATATGATGAGCAGTTTAGGCAGCGTAAGGCTTTACGGTCGGAAATGCGTTGGGACCACAAGGATATTGCCTTATGGCTGCGCTTAATGACGGCGCCGGCACAGCCCTTTCGGAGTGGGGCCGGGGGATCAGGTTCGGGATCGGGTGCGGGACCGGGTACCTCGGCTGGGTTCAAGAAAGGTTGTTGTTGGCAATTTAATGAAGGGCAATGTAAGTTTGGCTCCGCCTGCCGATTTAAACACGAATGTTCGGGATGTGGAGGAGGGCACAGCTTTGCCCGCTGTTTTAAGAAAGGAAAAGGAAAGGGAGGAGACAGTGCTGAAAAAAGGGAGGACACCAGTGAGGGTAGAGGCAATGGAACCGTTCTTAAGTAGGTATCCGGATGTTGAGGCTGCCGAGTTATTGCGTTCAGGTTTTTTGTTCGGTTTTGTGATTCCGTCTGAGGCAGTAGAGGGGGGCTCGTTTCGCCCGGGGAATTTACGTTCGGCTAGGGAGCATCCGGAGGTTGTGGACGAGAAGTTGAGGAAGGAAGTTGAGTTGGGGAGGATGGCAGGCCCCCTCTTGGTTTCCCCTTGTCCGAATTTACGGGTATCTCCGCTGGGAGTTGTACCAAAAAAAGAGCCGAATAAGTTCCGGTTGATACATCATTTGTCATACCCAGCTGGGGCTTCGGTAAATGATGGTATAGCGCCAGAATTGGTGGCGGTTAGTTATGTCTCTTTTGATAAGGCGGTGGAGTTGGTAAAACGAGCGGGACCGGGGGCGCTGATGGCGAAGTCGGATGTGGAAGCGGCATTTCGTTTGTTGCCGGTGCATCCCGAGAGTCAGCATTTGTTGGGTTGTATGTGGAGGGAGCGTTTTTATGTAGATCGTTGTTTACCAATGGGGTGTTCAATTTCTTGTTCATACTTTGAAGCTTTTAGTTCTTTTGTTGAATGGGTTGTAAGGGATGTGTCGGGTATGGAGTCAATCATTCATTATTTGGATGATTTTTTCTGTGTGGGGCCGGCGGGTTCCCCGATTTGTGCAGGTTTGTTGTTTGCTTTGACTGAGGTTGCCAGTCGTTTTGGGATACCTTTGTCTCCGGAAAAAACGGAAGGACCGGCCACGGTCATGCGTTTTTTGGGGATCGAGATTGATTCATTGGCTAAGGAGTGTCGGCTTCCTGCTGACAAGATTGTGGATTTGAGGCGGTCTGTTGCTGAGGTGATTAAAGCAAAAAAGGTTCAGCTTAAGGTGGTTCAGTCTCTGTTAGGCAAACTTAATTTTGCTTGCCGGATTATGCCAATGGGCAGGGTGTTTGCTATGCGGTTGGCTTTGGCCATGTCTGGCAAGACGTGTCCGGTGCATTTTGTTCGAATCACCAGGGACATTAAAGAGGATTTGAGAGTGTGGGATATATTCTTGCAGGAATATAATGGGCGCACGGTTTGGCTCGAGGATGTGGTGCCGAACAAGATGCTGCAGTTGTTTACAGATGCGTCAGGTTCAAGGGGTTTTGGAGCAATTTTTAGGGGCCACTGGTGCGCGGGTGGTTGGCCAGAGTCCTGGAGGGAGCGAGGTCTGGTGAGGAACCTTGCGTTGTTGGAAATTTTCCCCATCGTGGTGGCAGTGGAGTTGTGGGGCCAGGACTTTGCGGACAGGAAGGTTTGTTTTCATTGCGATAACATCGCTGTGGTATATGCGATTAATGCCTTGTCTGCTAAGTCTTTGCCGGTATTGGCCTATCTTCGGCATCTGGTGCTCAGATGTCTGCAATGGAACATTCAAATTGTGGCTAAACATGTCCCGGGGGTTACTAATTCAGTGGCTGATGCGCTTTCTCGGTTTCGGTTCCACAGGTTTCGGGAGTTGGTGCCTTGGGCGGACGAGATCGGTCAGCCTTGTCCGGCTGGTTTATGGAACCTGGTAACTTGATTGTGGGTACCTTGATTCGGAGTTCAGTGTCGGAGGCTACTTGGTGCCGATATGGGAAAGTATGGCAGGAGTGGGAGGAATTTGAGTGGGATCAGGGCATGACTGGTGGTATGGGTGATGTGCAAAAGGTGTTGACATTCATAGGGAATGATTTTGTGTCTGGAAGGTCCGCTTCGGCTGAAGCACAGAGGGTGGCAGCGATTGCATTTTGGTTTCGGCTGTTGGGCAGGCAGGATGCGACTAAAGATTTCACAGTGCGACAGGCTTTGAAAGGTTTCAGGAAAGGTGTGCGGACAAGGGATGTTCGACGCCCGGTGTCGGTGGCTTTACTGGACAGGATGGTAGCGAATTTGGAGGGGGTTTGCAGGTCCAACTACGAAATGATTTTGTTCTCCACAGCTTTTGTGTTGGCCTTCTTTGGAGCATTTAGGCTGGGAGAGTTAGTGAGCCCATCTCGGTGCCGGGCGGGCGGCTTGGCTTTGAATGACGTGGTAATTGTGGAAGACAGGGTGGAATGCTGGCTGCGGTATTCGAAAACTGACCAACTGGGCAGGGGGAGGTTGGTGGTGTTGTATGCCATGGCTGGGAGCCGACTGTGTCCGGTGGGGATGGTACGACGTTTTTTATCTCATAGGGGTGGTGGTCCAGGACCGTTACTTCGGCATATAGATGGTTTGTTTTTGTCTAAATTTCAGTTCAGGGCAGTTTTCCGGGAGTGCTTGCTGCGAGTGGGTGAGCGCCCGGAGGAGTTTGGCACGCATTCATTTCGCATCGGGGCGGCCACAGAGGCGTCTCGTTGGGGGTTGGGGGATGATGTAGTGCGGCGAATTGGGCGCTGGGAATCGAATCGTTTTCGATTGTATGTACGTCCTCACTTGCTTTCTAGGTAGTGGCTGGAGGGGATTACCCAGGCTACTGACAAAGCGGGTGGACATTGCGGTATGGGTTTCGTTAGTAACTGTTTAGGGAGACACGCTGGTTTTGGTCAAGTGTTAACTTTTCTTTTGTTTGTACAGGCCGCTGCTTGATCTGGATACTCGGCCATTCGTACGTGTATTGGGGGGCTCTTCGAGCGGATGTTCGCCCGGATGGTCGGCAGTTGGGACTCGACAGAGGTGCAGCGTCGGTCAAGTGGTTGGGTTTGAGGGGCATGCAATGGGGCAGGGTGCTGCCGGAAGTGGATTATTTTTGTAGTGTGAGTAGACCCTCGGATATCCTAGTTCTGCATGTTGGGGGAAATGATTTGGGGGTGCGTGCGTCTCGGGAGTTAATACGGGACATCAAGTGTGATTTGTTGCGACTATGGTGTTCCCACCCCGGTGTGATTGTGGTATGGTCGGATATGGTGCCAAGGGGACGATGGAGGTTTGGGAGGTCGGTGGATAAAATTAATAAAGCAAGGGTGAAAGTGAATAAGGTGGTGGGTGCATTTGTGGCACGGAACGGGGGGATTGTGGTACGGCACAGGGAATTGGAGTCAAGATCGAGAGAATATCTGAGGTCTGATTTGGTGCATTTGACGGAGATTGGCTTGGATATGTGGATGTTGGATTTGAGAGAAGGTGTGGAGCAAGCGTTTGGTGTGTGGCGGGTCCAGGCCAAGTAAGGGGTCACTTGCCCTGTCCTGTGGCGGGGGTAGGTCTGGTCCAGAGGCAGGGGATTTACATTTGGAAGGGGGAGATGAGCCACTTCAAAGGTTGAGGGGCTCAGGTTAAAGGTACCTTGCAGGCACGGGGTTCTGCAAGGGTGGGGTATTGGTTCTAGGTAACCAATACCTCGTCCCTGGGGCCGGTGTTATTGCGGCCAGGGGCAAAAAGTTTTAGAGGCTTATGGACCGGGCCTATCCATGGGTAAAATGATGGGAGGGCCTATTGTTTAAGTTGGGACGCCCGTTGGACGGTGTACCCTGTTATATTATGTTAGTATGTAAACAATAGGCAATAAAGGCTGCTGTGGCCAATTTGTTAAACCAAGTCACTGCAGTATGTGTGTTATTTTGGGTTTACAATGGTTGGGGATAGTAAGTAACCAGCCAATTGGCGACCGGAGATCCTCCCTCGATTGTCAAGCAGGCCATGGAACCCATAAGGTGTAGGGGCCACATGACATTCGGGGAGGTAGGGAGTTAATTGGAGAAGGAAGGAATGGGAATATGTGATTGAGGCATGGGTGCTGAGTAAATAAAAGGGGGTTGGTCAGGGGGAGGAAGAGGGGGAGCTTAAGGGAAGATACTGGGGACAAAGAAGGAAGTCCCCTCATTCCACTTCCTGGGGACCTCCTGTGAAGTTTCCCGCCCACCCTCCCTGGTTTTTGGTTTCGGTTGTGAAGGCGTTTGAGACGTGTTTATGAATGTAATCTGAAAGTCTGGTGAGAAGCTTTGGTATTGTCACGGCAGCGGGGGTAGGTCTGGTCCAGAGGCAGGGGATTTACATTTGGAAGGGGGAGATGAGCCACTTCAAAGGTTGAGGGGCTCAGGTTAAAGGTACCTTGCAGGCACGGGGTTCTGCAAGGGTGGGGTATTGGTCCTAGGTAACCAATACCTCGTCCCTGGGGCCGGTGTTATTGCGGCCAGGGGCAAAAAGTTTTAGAGGCTTATGGACCGGGCCTATCCATGGGTAAAATGATGGGAGGGCCTATTGTTTAAGTTGGGACGCCCGTTGGACGGTGTACCCTGTTATATTATGTTAGTATGTAAACAATAGGCAATAAAGGCTGCTGTGGCCAATTTGTTAAACCAAGTCACTGCAGTATGTGTGTTATTTTGGGTTTACAATGGTTGGGGATAGTAAGTAACCAGCCAATTGGCGACCGGAGATCCTCCCTCGATTGTCATGTTGTCAGCACATGATGGTAGCATGAGATCACTACCTGAATTCTCAGGTAGCATGCAAGTGCCTGAGATGGCTTTAGAAGACTTAGAATAAGAGGCGTAACTTGCTGCATAGCAAAAAGAAGATAGCCAACTGTCAGGGGGGTAAAGAACCTAGGACTAACGGTGCCTGTTTTAGGCTAGACAATGAGAATTCATACATCACTTTTGAGTATGCAAGTAAATAATGGTTCAACAACTACAACAAATCAACTTAAAAAAAATTCTCAGTTTTTCATCTCATGGGGGTACAGTCCAGTCTTTGTAATGAATATTACCATGTCTGAACTTGGATAACAATGCAAACCTTTACTTTTGGTTGATACTTCAGTACACCAGGTGCCTCCAGGTGATTTCTTGCCTCATGCATGCACACTGGTCTTCATTTGCTTAGCGTCTAGTGTTTGCCTCTCTGCTGTAATCTATTCTTTGCACCGATTCTCTACTGTCATGCTGCTGATCCAAGACACCTACAAACTCACACAGAATCCAACTTCTCAGATAGTTTCACTCACTGATATTGCTGCCCCAGAACTCTCTTTAAGGCTGTGGTCACAGTTGCCATGCGTTTTTTTTAGTGATTTTACAAAACTCATGCATTTTTTCATGTCAGCATGAGTTTTGTAAGGTGTGTGATGGCTACCTGCGTTTTTGGGTGCGTTTTTGAATCTGCACCTAAAAATAGTGCTTGTAGTATTTTTTTGAGCGTTTTGAAAAACGCATGCGTTTTTGTAGAAAACGCATGCGTTTTTATAACATGGGTTCCTATGGGAAACGCATGCAAAAACGCATGTACAATTAGTACCTTTTAGTGCCATTCAAAAACGCATGCGTTTCCCATAGGAGCCCATGTTAAAAAAAACGCATGCGTTTCCGGAAACGCATGCGTTTTTTAAACATTGGCTCCTATGGGAAACGCATGCGTTTTTGAATGGTACTAATTGTACATGCGTTTTTGCATGCGTTTCCCATAAGGCCCCTTTTTAAAAAACGCATGCGTTTTTGGATATGCTCCAAAAACGCATGGGACAGTCACACATGCTTTTTGGCTATTAGGGCATGCGTTTTTTAACATGGGGGCCTATGGGTGCGTTTTTTACATGCGTTTTTGAAAACGCAGGTCTCCAAAAACGCATGTGAAAAATGGTACTGTGACCCCAGCCTTAGAAACAAACTATCCTCATCTCTCTGCCTTCTGTTCCTTGTTAGGCTGTGGTCACAGTTGCCATGCGTTTTTTTTATTGATTTAACAAAACTCATGCTTTTTTTCATGTCAGCATGACTTTTGTAAGGTGTGTGATGGCTCCCTGCGTTTTTGGGTGCGTTTTTGAATCTGCACCTAAAAATAGTGCTTGTAGAATTTTTTTGAGCATTTTGAAAAACGCATGCGTTTTTGTAGAAAACGCATGCGTTTTTATAACATGGGTTCCTATGGGAAACGCATGCAAAAACGCATGTACAATTAGTACCTTTTAGTGCCATTCAAAAACGCATGCGTTTCCCATAGGAGCCCATGTTTAAAAAAAACGCATGCGTTTCCGTAAACGCATGCGTTTTTTTAACATGGGCTCCTATGGGAAACGCATGCGTTTTTGAATGGCACTAATTGTACATGCGTTTTTGCATGCGTTTTCCATAAGGCCCCTTATTAAAAAACGCATGCGTTTTTGGATATGCTCCAAAAACGCATGGGACTGTCACACATGCTTTTTGGCTATTAGGGCATGCGTTTTTTAACATGGGGGCCTATGGGTGCGTTTTTTACATGCGTTTTTGAAAACGCAGGTCTCCAAAAACGCATGTGAAAAATGGTACTGTGACCCCAGCCTAAAAAAAGCTGTGACCACAGCCTAAGATAATGTTATACGTGAACAAGTCTGGTAATTTACAAACATTTTTCACGGAGTATTGAGCATTTTGATTTCGAGGAACACAAAACATGGGGGCACGGTATTCAGGTTCGAGTCTGGACCCAGGCCACAGAGTGACCCAAGGTCCATAGCAGCTTGCTCCCCCAGTGAAAAATCTTTTCTCTTAGTGCCCTCAGCTAAGGTCATTCGCAAAGAGTCAATCAGTTCCATTAAAAAACTTGTACTATAACAGTCTCGTGAAATGCAGGCACAATCTTGAAACTACATGTTTGGGCATATTTACAGTTCTTTCAATTGATGAACCTCTAGCCTGCTGCCCCATACATTGGGCACCACAGTCTACAGCTGCAACAAACTTCAGTTCCCTGCAGCTTTAAACCTGTGGCCCCCATAAGGGGCTCCTAGAACAAGAATTTGGGCCTGTTTCTTAGAAACCTGTTCTCCAGCACTGTATTTACCCATTTTTTTGGGGGTCCATGCTGCTGCATACAAACATCTTCCACGGGGGTGAGTGGCAAAGGTCGAAATGATCAATGGTCACTGTTCCTGTTAATCCTTTTTCACCTACTGGGAACTCTCCTAGCTAAGTCACCCTGTGCTCTCCCTTTTATAGACTACTAGCTGTGAGCCCGATGCAAATGCATCGGGATTCTAGAACGTGCATTAATTTGATTATAGTAGTTATAGCTGTTAGCCTGATGCAAATGCATCGGGTATCTAAAATATGTTTATTGTTTTTTTAAAGATTTTTAAATAATAATCGCATCATCAATAGCAATAATATAAGCCATAGCATTATTTATTAGCAGTAATAGCAGTATTAATACCATTATTAGCAGTATTATGAGCATTAATAACAGTATTAATAGCATTAATAGCATTATTATTAGCATTAATAGCATTATTAATAGCATTATTAGCATTAATAATAGCATTAATAACATTATTAATAGCATTAATAGCATTATTATTAGCATTAATAGCATTAATAATAGCATTATTAGCATTATTAATAGCATTAATAACATTATTAATAGCATTAATAGCATTATTATTAGCATTAATAGCATTATTATTACCATTAATAGCATTAATAACATTATTAATAGCATTAATAGCATTATTATTAGCATTAATAGCATTATTAATAGAATTAATAGGATAAATATTAGCATTAATAGCATTAATAGCATAATTAATAGCATTAATAGCATTATTAATAGCATTAATAGCATTATTATTAGCATTAATAGCATTAATAATGCATTATTAGCATTAATAATAGCATTAATAACATTATTAATAGCATTAATAGCATTATTATTAGCATTAATAGCATTATTATTAGCATTAATAGCATTAATAATGCCATTAATAGGATAAATATTAGCATTAATAGCATTAATAGCATAATTAATAGCATTAATAGCATTAATAGCATTATTATTATTAGCATTAATAGTATTAATAGGATAAATATTAGCATTAATAGCATTAATAGCATAATTAATAGCATTAATAGCATTATTAATAGCATTAATCGCATTATTATTAGCATTAATAGCATTAATAATAGCATTATTAGCATTAATAATAGCATTAATAACATTATTAATAACATTAATAGCATTATTATTAGCATTAATAGCATTAATAATGCCATGAATAGGATAAATATTAGCATTAATAGCATTAATAGCATAATTAATAGCATTAATGGCATTATTAATAGCATTAATAGCATTATTATTAGCATTAATAGGATAAATATTAGCATCAATAGCATAATTAATAGCATTAATAGCATTATTAATAGCATTAATAACATTATTATTAGCATTAATAGCATTTATAATAGCATTATTAGCATTAATAATTAGCATTAATAAATTTATTAATAGCATTTAATAGCATTAATAGCATTATTTATTAGCATTAATAGCATTAATAGCATTATTATTAGCATTAATAGCATTATAATACCATTGATAGGTATAATTATTAGCATTAATAGCAATTAATAGCATTAATTAATTAGCATTAATTATGCATTATTAATAGCATTAATAGCATTTAATTAGGATAAATATTAGAATTAACAGCATTATTATATTAGCATTAATAGCATTAATAGGATAAATATAGTTAGCATTATATAGCATATAATTATAGCATTTAATAGCATTATTAATAGCATTAATAGCATTATTAATAGCATTATAGCATTAATATAGCATTATAATTATTAATAGCATTAATAGCATTATTATTAGCATTAATTGCATTATTATTAGCATTAATAGCATTAATATGCCATTAATAGGATAATATATTAGCATTAATAGCATTAATAGCATAATTAATAGCATTAATAGCATTATTATTAGCATTAATAGCATTAATAGGATAAATATTAGCATTAATAGCATTAATAGCATAATTAATTAGCATTAATAGCATTATTAATAGCATTAATAATAGCATTATTAGCATTAATAATAGCATTAATAACATTATTAATAGCATTAATAGCATTTATTAATAGCATTAATAGTATTATTATTAGCATTAATAGTATTAATAGGATAAATATTAGCATTATATAGCATTAATAGCATAATTAATAGCATTAATAGCATTATTATAGCATTAATCGCATTATTATTAGCATTAATAACATTATTAATAGCATTAATAGCATTATATTAGCATTAATAGCATTAATAATACATGATAGGATAAATATTAGCATTAATAGCATTAATAGCATTATTATTAGCATTAATAGCATTAATAATACCATGAATATGATAAATATTAGCATTAATAGCATTAATAGCATTATTAAATAGCATTAATAGCATTATTATTAGCATTTAATAGCATTAATAGGATAAATATTAGCATTAATAGCATAATTAATAGCATTAATAGCATTATTAATAGCATTAATAACATTATTATTAGCATTAATAGCATTAATAATAGCATTATTAGCATTAATAATAGCATTAATAACATTAATAATAGCATTAATAGCATTATTATTAGCATTAATAGCATTAATAGCATTATTATTAGCATTAATAGCATTAATAATACCATGAATAGGATAAATATTAGCATTAATAGCAATAATAGCATTATTAATAGCATTAATAGCATTAATAGGATAAATATTAGAATTAATAGCATTATTAATAGCATTAATAGCATTAATAGGATAAATATTAGCATTTAATAGCATAATTAATTAGCATTAATAGCATTATTAATAGCATTAATAGCATTATTATTAGCATTAATAGCATTAATAATAGCATTATTAGCATTAATAATAGCATTTAATAACATTATTTAATAGCATTAATAGCATTATTTATTAGCATTAATAACATTTATTATTTAGCATTAATAGCATTAATAATGCCATTAATAGGATAAATATTAGCATTAATAGCATTAATAGCATAATTAATAGCATTTAATAGCATTATTAATAGCATTAATAGCATTATTATTAGCATTAATAGTATTAATAGGATAATTATTAGCATTAATAGCATAATTAATAGCATTAATAGCATTATTAATAGCATTAATCGCATTATTATTAGCATTAATAGCATTAATAATAGCATTATTAGCATTAATAATAGCATTAATAACATTATTAATAACATTAATAGCATTATTATTAGCATTAATAGCATTAATAATACCATGAATAGGATAAATATTAGCATTAATAGCATTAATAGCATAATTAATAGCATTAATGGCATTATTAATAGCATTAATAGCATTATTATTAGCATTAATAGCATTAATAGGATAAATATTAGCATTAATAGCATAATTAATAGCATTAATAGCATTATTAATACCATTAATAACATTATTATTAGCATTAATATCATTAATAATAGCATTTATTAGCATTAATAATAGCATTAATAACATTATTAATAGCATTTAATAGCATTAATAGCATTATTATTAGCATTAATAGCATTAATAGCATTATTATTAGCATTAATAGCATTAATAATACCATGAAAGCATTATTAATAGCATTAATAGCATTATTATTAGCATTAATAGCATTAATAGGATAAATATTAGCATTAATAGCATAATTAATAGCATTAATAGCATTATTAATAGCATTAATAACATTATTATTAGCATTAATAGCATTAATAATAGCATTATTAGCATTAATAATAGCATTAATAACATTATTAATAGCATTAATAGCATTATTATTAGCATTAATAGCATTAATAGCTTTATTATTAGCATTAATAGCATTAATAATACCATGAATAGGATAAATATTAGCATTAATGGCAATAATAGCATAATTAATAGCATTAATAGCATTATTAATAGCATTAATAGCATTAATAGGATAAATATTAGCATTAATAGCATTATTAATAGCATTAATAGCATTATTATTAGCATTAATAGCTTTAATAATAGCATTATTAGCATTAATAATAGCATTAATAACATTATTAATAGCATTAATAGCATTATTATTAGCATTAATAGCATTAATAGCATTATTATTAGCATTAATAGCATTAATAATACCATTAATAGGATAAATATTAGCATTAATAGCATAAATAATAGCATTAATAGCATTATTAATAGCATTAATAGCATTATTATTAGCATAAATAGCATTAATAATAGCATTATTAGTATTAATAATAGCATTAATAACATTATTAATAGCATTAATAGCATTATTATTAGCATTAATAGCAATATTATTAGCATGAATAGCATTTTGATTAGCATAAATAGCATGATTATTAGGCTTAATAGCATTATTAATCGCATTAATATGATTATTATTAGCATTATTAGCATTAATATTAGCATGAATAGCATAATTATTAGCATTAATATCATTATTATTAGCATTAATAGCATAATTATTAGCATTAATAGCATTATTATTAGCAGTAATATCATTATTATTAGCATTTGTTTTTTTAATTATTATTTTTTATACAATTATTTATTATTTTTAATTTATTTTTTTATTATTTTTAAATTATTTTTTAATTTTTTTTTTATTATTAAATTTATTATTTAGGCTGAGACCCAGTTCTCTTTCAGGTCCGCTGAAAGGGCTGATATTATTAGCATATATTTATTTTTTTTATTATTATTTTTATTTAATTATTTATTATTTTTTATTTATTTTTTTATTATTTTTAATTATTTTTAAATTATTTTTTTTATTATTTAATTTATTTATTTTTTTAAGTGAGAGTGAGACACAGTTCTCATTCAGGTCCGCCTTTTTTTTTTTTTTTATTATTATTTTTATTTAATTATTTATTATTTTTTATTTATTTTTTTATTATTTTTTAATTATTTTTAAATTATTTTTTTTATTATTTAATTAATTTATTTTTTTAAGTGAGAGTTAGACAGAGTTCTCATTCAGGTCCGCCTTTTTTTTTTTTTTTTAATTATTATTATTTTTATTTAATTATTTATTATTTTTTATTTATTTTTTTATTATTTTTTAATTATTTTTAAATTATTTTTTTTATTATTTAATTAATTTATTTTTTTAAGTGAGAGTGAGACACAGTTCTCATTCAGGTCCGCCTTTTTTTTTCCCCATTGACATACATTACCAGTGTGTCGGCGATTTTATGGCCGCCCACCTGGTTCTATTTGTCGGCCCTAAAATCGCGGACACACCGCTAATACATGTCTATGGGCAGTGAGCTCGAATTCTGATTGGTCGGCGACCAATTCGAAATCGGGCTGACTGCCCATAGAGATGCATTAGCGGTGTGTCCGCGATTTTAGGGCCGACAAATAGAACCAGGTGGGCGGCCATAAAATCGCTGACACACCGGTAATGTATGTCAATGGGGAAAAAAAAAGGCGGACCTGAATGAGAACTGCGTCTCAGTTATTTAAAAAAAATAAAAAAATGAGGGGCTCTTCTGATTGGCTGAGGGCAGTATACAGCGACCAATCAGAAGAGGCCGTCAGATCTCATTGAGATAGAATGGCGGATTTTTCGTCCATTCTATCTTAATGAGAAGGAAGAGGACGTCGGAGGTGGAAGTTTGCGAAAAGAAGACAGAAGATCCCCGGGGCCGGACGAAGAAGCGGAGATGGAGGAAAGAAGAAAGAAGACCCCGGGGCCGGAGGAAGAGGACGCCTGGCCGGACGGAGGACTTGTGGATCAGACGGACGATCAGATGACTTGAAGGCATGTAAGTGATCGACGGGGACGTTAGGTTAGGGGACGGCGGGGGCTTCGGGTGTAGGGCTTTAGCGAGAGGGGCAGGGGACAGCGGCGGGAGCTTAGGGGCGGCGGTGCCTTAGGGGATAGGCGGCGGGGCTGAGGGGGTATCGGCGGGGGCCTAGGATGCTACGGGGCTTAGGGGGTAGGGGCTTAGGGGCGGCGGTGCCTTAGGGGGTAGGCGGCATGGCTTAGGGGGTATCGGCGGGGGCCTAGGGGGTAGGGGCTTAGGGGCGGCGATGGCTTAGGGGGTAGACAGCAGGGCTTAGGGGGTATCGGCGGGGGCTTAGGATGCTACGGGTCGGGGGTTAGGTGGTCGGGGCTGCTGCGGGGCTTAGGGGATAGGGGCTTAGGGGCGGCGGTGCCTTAGGGGATAGGCGGCGCGGCTTAGGGGGTATCGGCGGGGGCCTAGCATGCTACGGGGCTTAGGGGGTAGGGGCTTAGGGGCGGCGGTGCCTTAGGGGGTAGGCGGCATGGCTTAGGGGGTATCGGCGGGGGCCTAGGGGGTAGGGGCTTAGGGGCGGCGATGGCTTAGGGGGTAGACGGCGGGGCTTAGGGGGTATCGGCGGCGGCTTTGGATGCTGCGGGTCGGGGGTTAGGTGGTCGGGGCTGCTGCGGGGCTTAGGGGGTAGGGGCTTAGGGGCGGCGGTGGCTTAGAGGGTAGACGGCGGGGCTTAGGGGGTATCGGCGGGGGCTTAGGATGCTGCGGGTCGGGGGTTAGGTGGTCGGGGGCTTAGCGTGTAGGGGTGCGGCGGACTTAGGGGTTATCGGCGGGGGCCTAGGATGCTACGGGGGGTAGGGGCTTAGGGGCGGCGGTGCCTTAGGGGGTAGGCGGCATAGCTTAGGGGGTATCGGCGGGGGCCTAGGATGCTACGGGGCTTAGGGGGTAGGGGCTTAGGGCGGCGGACTTAGGGGGTAGGGGCTTAGGGGCTGCTGCGGGGCTTAGGGGGTAGGGGCTTAGGGGCGGTGGTGGCTTAGGGGGTAGACGGCGGGGCTTAGGGGGTATCGGCGGGGGCTTAGGATGCTGCGGGTCGGGGGTTAGGTGGTCGGGGCTGCTGCGGGGCTTAGGGGGTAGGGGCTTAGGGGCGGCGGTGGCTTAGGGGGTAGACGGCGAGGCTTAGGGGTATCAGCGGGGGCTTAGGATGCTGCGGGTCGGGGGTTAGGTGGTCGGGGCTGCTGCGGGGCTTAGGGGGTAGGGGCTTAGGGGCGGCGGTGGCTTAGGGGGTAGACGGCGGTGGCTTAGGATGCTGCGGGTCGGGGGTTAGGTGGTCGGGGCTTAGCGTGTAGGGGTGCGGCGGACTTAGGGGGTAGGGCCTTAGGTGCGGCGGGGTGGTTTTGTTGCGGGGTGGGTGTGCGGACATGGGGGGGGTCTGTGCGGACATGGGGGTGGGTGTGCGGAGATGGGGGGGCTGTGCGGACATGGGGGTGGCTGTGCGGACATGGGGGGGGGCCTGTGCGGACATGGGGGGTGGGGGCTGTGCGGACATGGGGGTGGGTGTGCGGACATGGCGGTGGGTGTGCGGACATGGGGGTGGCTGTGCGGACATGGGGGGGCGGCTATGCGGACATGGGGGGCCTGTTTGGACCTGGGGGAGGCTGTGTGGACATTGGGGTGGCGAGTTGTGGGTAGCGAGGAGCGGAGGCGGCTGTGCCATTATTGGATAAATATTAGCATTAATAGCATTAATAGCATAATTAATAGCATTAATAGCATTATTAATAGCATTAATAGCATTATTATTAGCATTAATAGCATTAATAGGATAAATATTAGCATTAATAGCATAATTAATAGCATTAATAGCATTATTAATAGCATTAATAACATTATTATTAGCATTAATAGCATTAATAATAGCATTATTAGCATTAATAATAGCATTAATAACATTATTAATAGCATTAATAGCATTATTATTAGCATTAATAGCATTAATAGCTTTATTATTAGCATTAATAGCATTAATAATACCATGAATAGGATAAATATTAGCATTAATGGCAATAATAGCATAATTAATAGCATTAATAGCATTATTAATAGCATTAATAGCATTAATAGGATAAATATTAGCATTAATAGCATTATTAATAGCATTAATAGCATTATTATTAGCATTAATAGCTTTAATAATAGCATTATTAGCATTAATAATAGCATTAATAACATTATTAATAGCATTAATAGCATTATTATTAGCATTAATAGCATTAATAGCATTATTATTAGCATTAATAGCATTAATAATACCATTAATAGGATAAATATTAGCATTAATAGCATAAATAATAGCATTAATAGCATTATTAATAGCATTAATAGCATTATTATTAGCATAAATAGCATTAATAATAGCATTATTAGTATTAATAATAGCATTAATAACATTATTAATAGCATTAATAGCATTATTATTAGCATTAATAGCAATATTATTAGCATGAATAGCATTTTGATTAGCATAAATAGCATGATTATTAGGCTTAATAGCATTATTAATCGCATTAATATGATTATTATTAGCATTATTAGCATTAATATTAGCATGAATAGCATAATTATTAGCATTAATATCATTATTATTAGCATTAATAGCATAATTATTAGCATTAATAGCATTATTATTAGCAGTAATATCATTATTATTAGCATTTGTTTTTTTAATTATTATTTTTTATTTAATTATTTATTATTTTTAATTTATTTTTTTATTATTTTTAAATTATTTTTTAATTATTTTTTTTATTATTAAATTTATTATTTAGGCTGAGACCCAGTTCTCTTTCAGGTCCGCTGAAAGGGCTGATATTATTAGCATATATTTATTTTTTTTATTATTATTTTTATTTAATTATTTATTATTTTTTATTTATTTTTTTATTATTTTTAATTATTTTTAAATTATTTTTTTTATTATTTAATTTATTTATTTTTTTAAGTGAGAGTGAGACACAGTTCTCATTCAGGTCCGCCTTTTTTTTTTTTTTTATTATTATTTTTATTTAATTATTTATTATTTTTTATTTATTTTTTTATTATTTTTTAATTATTTTTAAATTATTTTTTTTATTATTTAATTAATTTATTTTTTTAAGTGAGAGTGAGACAGAGTTCTCATTCAGGTCCGCCTTTTTTTTTTTTTTTAATTATTATTATTTTTATTTAATTATTTATTATTTTTTATTTATTTTTTTATTATTTTTTAATTATTTTTAAATTATTTTTTTTATTATTTAATTAATTTATTTTTTTAAGTGAGAGTGAGACACAGTTCTCATTCAGGTCCGCCTTTTTTTTTCCCCATTGACATACATTACCGGTGTGTCGGCGATTTTATGGCCGCCCACCTGGTTCTATTTGTCGGCCCTAAAATCGCGGACACACCGCTAATACATGTCTATGGGCAGTGAGCTCGAATTCTGATTGGTCGGCGACCAATTCGAAATCGGGCTGACTGCCCATAGAGATGCATTAGCGGTGTGTCCGCGATTTTAGGGCCGACAAATAGAACCAGGTGGGCGGCCATAAAATCGCTGACACACCGGTAATGTATGTCAATGGGGAAAAAAAAAGGCGGACCTGAATGAGAACTGCGTCTCAGTTATTTAAAAAAAATAAAAAAATGAGGGGCTCTTCTGATTGGCTGAGGGCAGTATACAGCGACCAATCAGAAGAGGCCGTCAGATCTCATTGAGATAGAATGGCGGATTTTTCGTCCATTCTATCTTAATGAGAAGGAAGAGGACGTCGGAGGTGGAAGTTTGCGAAAAGAAGACAGAAGATCCCCGGGGCCGGACGAAGAAGCGGAGATGGAGGAAAGAAGAAAGAAGACCCCCGGGGCCGGAGGAAGAGGACGCCTGGCCGGACGGAGGACTTGTGGATCAGACGGACGATCAGATGACTTGAAGGCATGTAAGTGATCGACGGGGACGTTAGGTTAGGGGACGGCGGGGGCTTCGGGTGTAGGGCTTTAGCGAGAGGGGCAGGGGACAGCGGCGGGAGCTTAGGGGCGGCGGTGCCTTAGGGGATAGGCGGCGGGGCTGAGGGGGTATCGGCGGGGCCTAGGATGCTACGGGGCTTAGGGGGTAGGGGCTTAGGGGCGGCGGTGCCTTAGGGGGTAGGCGGCATGGCTTAGGGGGTATCGGCGGGGGCCTAGGGGGTAGGGGCTTAGGGGCGGCGATGGCTTAGGGGGTAGACAGCAGGGCTTAGGGGGTATCGGCGGGGCTTAGGATGCTGCGGGTCGGGGGTTAGGTGGTCGGGGCTGCTGCGGGGCTTAGGGGATAGGGGCTTAGGGGCGGCGGTGCCTTAGGGGATAGGCGGCGCGGCTTAGGGGGTATCGGCGGGGGCCTAGCATGCTACGGGGCTTAGGGGGTAGGGGCTTAGGGGCGGCGGTGCCTTAGGGGGTAGGCGGCATGGCTTAGGGGGTATCGGCGGGGGCCTAGGGGGTAGGGGCTTAGGGGCGGCGATGGCTTAGGGGGTAGACGGCGGGGCTTAGGGGGTATCGGCGGCGGCTTTGGATGCTGCGGGTCGGGGGTTAGGTGGTCGGGGCTGCTGTGGGGCTTAGGGGGTAGGGGCTTAGGGGCGGCGGTGGCTTAGAGGGTAGACGGCGGGGCTTAGGGGGTATCGGCGGGGGCTTAGGATGCTGCGGGTCGGGGGTTAGGTGGTCGGGGCTTAGCGTGTAGGGGTGCGGCGGACTTAGGGGTTATCGGCGGGGCCTAGGATGCTACGGGGGGTAGGGGCTTAGGGGCGGCGGTGCCTTAGGGGGTAGGCGGCATAGCTTAGGGGGTATCGGCGGGGGCCTAGGATGCTACGGGGCTTAGGGGGTAGGGGCTTAGGGGCGGCGGACTTAGGGGGTAGGGGCTTAGGGGCTGCTGCGGGGCTTAGGGGGTAGGGGCTTAGGGGCGGTGGTGGCTTAGGGGGTAGACGGCGGGGCTTAGGGGGTATCGGGGGGGGCTTAGGATGCTGCGGGTCGGGGGTTAGGTGGTCGGGGCTGCTGCGGGGCTTAGGGGGTAGGGGCTTAGGGGCGGCGGTGGCTTAGGGGGTAGACGGCGAGGCTTAGGGGGTATCAGCGGGGGCTTAGGATGCTGCGGGTCGGGGGTTAGGTGGTCGGGGCTGCTGCGGGGCTTAGGGGGTAGGGGCTTAGGGGCGGCGGTGGCTTAGGGGGTAGACGGCGGGGGCTTAGGATGCTGCGGGTCGGGGGTTAGGTGGTCGGGGCTTAGCGTGTAGGGGTGCGGCGGACTTAGGGGGTAGGGCCTTAGGTGCGGCGGGGTGGTTTTGTTGCGGGGTGGGTGTGCGGACATGGGGGGGGTCTGTGCGGACATGGGGGTGGGTGTGCGGAGATGGGGGGCTGTGCGGACATGGGGGTGGCTGTGCGGACATGGGGGGGGCCTGTGCGGACATGGGGGGTGGGGGCTGTGCGGACATGGGGGTGGGTGTGCGGACATGGCGGTGGGTGTGCGGACATGGGGGTGGCTGTGCGGACATGGGGGGGCGGCTATGCGGACATGGGGGCCTGTTTGGACCTGGGGGAGGCTGTGTGGACATTGGGGTGGCGAGTTGTGGGTAGCGAGGAGCGGAGGCGGCTGTGCCGCCTCCGCTCCATGGTCCCCGGGGAGCGAGTTGCGGCTCAGGCAGCGACTCGCAATGGCCTCGCGGCCATTGCTCGCGCTACCTGAGCGGTAAATCGCTAAGGTTATGGCCGAGCCTGTGGATCGATTTTGGGCCAGCGACTCGCAATGGCCGCTTCGCGGCCATTGCTTGCGCTCAGCCAGCGACTCGCAATGGCCTCGCGGCCATTGCTCGCGCAGCATTGGGCGCTTCGCGCCCAATGTTAAATTCGTATCCACATGACGACATCGGAAAGTGCGCGCGGAGGGGCGCTTTTCCGATTCGCGATTATATAATAGATACCCCTCACACCAAAAGCACCAGTAATTATAATTGTTAGCTCCTGACTAATGGGAGAGCAGTCTTTACCTAGAGGGCAATAAACACACAGTAAATGGCACAATTATATCACAGTTACCAACCCATTAGAACAGAACATTTTTAGATTAGAGGGGGCAATGCCTTCCCACACCCACTTATAGTGGTATAAGATATTAGCTCTTCTGAAGTTATTTAACTTATTTCTGATCTAACCACTGTAAATTTCCAGGGCAAGCCCATATAGTTGTTCTTCAACTTAAGTTGGTGCGAATCAAATCAGTATTCTGTAGTCACTGGCCAGGAGCTCTGAGAGCCATATTTGACCTAATATCATCCTTTTTTCATTAGTCTGTGGGGCATAATGTTATTGTTGTGGTATGATTTACATGAGATTGTGCCAGGCCAGCTAACCTAAAGCTGCAGATTCTGGCACAAAGGGGGCAGTTCTCCTGAGTCCTGTCCTTTGTACAGCAGTAATGGCCACTTTACACGTCCCAACTTCGTTCCAATATTGGATCCAACGACGCGGGAGCGCACTTTTTGGGCAGAATTCCTAGATCGCATAGGAGATGTTACACAGCGCGATATCGGCAGGCAACGCCACTACGATGTGTACACCCCCCTTGTACGGCCGACCCAGGAACAACCATTTAACATGAGAGAGAATAGGGAAGTTGTACTCCACATCGTAGTTGGGCTTTTACACTGCACGATCCGGCCACAACGCCCATCCAATATCGGGACGTTGGAGAGCAGGCTCATTTGATCCCCGATATCGTTTTGGCATCGTTTGTGCATCGTATTGGACATTTATAACATACAACGCACGAACGATATCGGGGCCAACGCACGAACCACGTGACTTTTTATTGGAGTTGGACGCCGATATCGGGACGTGTAAAGTGGCCATAACAGATTATTGACATGAATGATGGATTAGGTACTATGAGTCAATTCGGATCAACTCTAAATACAATCTCTTTAAAAAATCTGAATATCCTTGGCAGTCACTTTGTTTCCTCCTACACCATAATTATATTAAATGTATACTTCAAAGGATTTTATTGGGTTAAAGGGTTACTCTGGGGAGATGCAAAATTATTCTAATGGCCATGTAATCATAAACCATAAAGAAAACAACAAATGTTGTTTCCCATCCTCACAGTACCTGCAATTTAATGTTATGCTGGATTTGCTTCTTGGTGCTCCCCCTCTCTTCTGGGTCATGTCATTTAAATTTCATGAAGTTTGCAGTTTTCATGTAAATTTTAATATTTGAGATTCAATTTGTTATTAAAAAACAAACAAAAAACTTTTCAGACACCATTTCCCACCCTGCTGAAGTATCAGATTTCTAGCTAATGTAATTTTGCATTGCGGTGTGGGACTCTCCTTGCAGCTATGGTATCTTATACATGATCATAACTTGTAAACTGGTGGTCAGGACCTGGTCATCACATCAGTGGTTCCAAGAGAAGCACAGTTTGTACCGCAGAGCTGTTTTCCATCTGCAGTCTCACGGGGAAAGTCTTTCTCTCATGTAGACTGTAAGGTCATAGTTATTGCGGGCCTCACTCTCTCACTTGCAGACTATAAGCTCTTATGGTCAGTGGGATGTTCTCTATCTTATAAAGTGTAAAGTGCTCTTATGGTCAGCAGGGTCAGTTCTCTATTTCTGTAGACTGTGAATGTAATGGCCGAAAGGACTGGGGGATACTTGGTATCCGGTTCAGTCGATTAGTTGAAAGGACACGGTAGCTGTGGCCCATCTCTGTGACCCTGACCGTGCAATGATTGGGGTTATATACAGGGGAAATTAATAATCATGTCATGACGCCACCTGTGGTATTCGGCCAGGGATGGCCGATGCTGCTGATTTGGGCCTCTGGGATGAATGGTGCGGTAGCTGGGATGGAATCGCTCCCCACAGGTGGAGCGAGGTCCCAGGGTTGGTGTAATAGTCTATGGGGATGATGGGAACGGTAGTTGGGGTACAGGAGGGAGGGTACAGAAAATAACCAGGGGACACAAATAGTTCAGTTACTCGACAGATGTTGGTGCAGTCTGGGGTCACTGGTTACCAGGTTTTAGAAGGGTCCGGTCAACCTGAAAACATTCGGGGATCCACCTCGCTAGGTGAGTTTGGAGGCCTTCCTGCTGTTCTCTCTTTTTGGGTCCCTGCTGCTTTTAAGCTATACTGCGGCCCTCTTCCTGCATGTTTGTTCTGACTCCGTATGGCAGGCAGCACGAGCCTTTCACCGCTGGTGACGGCTCTGGGTTCTAGTTATGCTATTTGGCCGCCGAGTCTTCGGTGCAGCTAGGAAACTTGCAGCCTCTGGCCTTCCAGATTCGGTTTCCGTTGCCGGGACATACAGTACCCGCACAACCCAGGACTCTGGCTTCCTCAGTAGCGCCTTTCTGGGGTGAGCTCAGTCGCAGCTCCACTCCCCAGAGCTCTCTCCTACATATCTGCTTCTCTCCCTCTCCTCAGACTCTCTCTTTTAACCACTCCTCCGTGCCGGGAACAGGTCAGCTCCCCTAAACTCATGTTCTTCTTGCCCAGAGTCAGGACTGGTGAGTGAATGCTGGGTGTTACCTAGCGTGGGAACCTCCTCCTGCTTCCAGGCATTACATCACCCCCGGTGAAGGAGGCAGCGTTACGGTGGCAACAGGACCATTGGGGTGCCACATTCCCCCCTAGTTAAACTCAGTACGTCCCGGACTGTGGAAACATGACAAAAAACAAGTTTATAACAGCAAACAATTTACATTATTATATAAATAGAAATAAAAATTACAAAAACCTGCAAAAATGTCAAATTGTCAATAAAGTGCTTGGGGTAACACGGGTCCAAATGTGTCACCCTAAGTATTCCAAATTTAACTAGTGTGAACCGCTCCAACCCACCTTTACTTTGTCCCTGGGAGTGGCTACAGGGCTCGAGAACATGGCCTTACTTGGCCCTTCAGCCACGCTGATGGTTCATTTTTAGGCCAGGTTTGGTTGCAAACTATTTATAATTACTGTCCTGGTCACACGTAGTACTTTGCTCTGTACGACGATGTGTCGAACGATCCACGCTGCTGCCAAAAGAACACCAGACCACTGGAGTATCTGGAAGTGTAGCTTTAGTCCTCAATCCGACATGTTTCGGAGCTAAACCCAGCTCCATCCTCAGGGACTAATGATTAGTCCCCGATGAAGGATCTGGGGTTAGCTCCGAAACGTGTCGGATTGAGGAATAAAGCTACACTTTCAGATACTCCAGTGGTCTGGTGGTTTTTTGGCAGCAGCGCGGATCGTGCAACACATTGTCCTACAGAGCCTTTCTTGCACCGCGGTGACCTGTGGATGTGTGGATCCTGCAGCAGCTGACTCCTTGCACTCATACTTTGTTGTGGGTACACACAACCGGACCAGGTGAGCAGATACTGATATATCATCTATGCTACCCTTTTCATATAAAGATAAGACCCTATTGCACAATTTTCTCACATTTCTAGACACGTAGTCCTGTGACCCAGTTGTCCTTGAACAGGTTATTTACATTTACTTAAATGTTCTTACAGTAGTCTCTATAGGCACTTTATGCTTAATGGTTGCATATATACATCGCTTATTTACTCTTGGAAACGGGCAGGGATCTGACCTTTAGTATAACGGGTTGACCTGTGTAATTCTGGTGTTTCTGATGACCTGGCCTGGTCTAGTGTGTCTACTGGTGGTGTTGTGGACTCACTATTGACTATTCTACTGGTAGACCTACGTAATACGGGTATGCTGGGCAGCTTTTTACCACCTCGTAGATTCACCATGGGTACAACAGATTCGCCGCTAGCAGGGGGTAGATTCTCTTGTTCCACTGCAGGTGTGGCATCTGTTTCTGGAGTTGACTGGTCTTCAGGTTGGTCTAAGGTCTCTACTGCTTCTTGCATGTCAACTGGACGAACGTCAAGACCGGTACCACTATGACTTGGTTCACTTACATCCAAGACTAGGGAAGCTCTCCAAGCATGGTATGGATTTTCTTTTCAACTTCTTCTGTTGGTTGAGGAGTGTCTTGATCTTCTTTCTTTTCTCTCAGTTGCTCGGGCCATACCTTTAGATGGTCTCTTGATACTGCCGCTGAGGTTCTTCTCCATCTTTGCTGATGAGGCATACCTTGCTGTTACCGAAGTGGGAGGGCAAGATGGTGTATGGTTTGGCTTCCCACTGATCATCCAGCTTGTGCATTCTCCTTTTTCGCTTTAACACATATTCTCCTGGTGACAAGGGAATAGCTAGGGCTTGCTGGTTATAACTTCTCTCTTGCCTATGTCCTGCCTGGGACTGACTCTCCTCCATGCACTGTTGGACCTTGCGGTATAGTTGTTGCCGCTCAGTATCCCAGTCTGCATCTGGTTGTACCATCTCGGGGGTTAAGACTCCCATGTCCAGGTTGATAAGTAGTTTGCCAGGTGTTGACCACCTCCTGACAAAGCGGTGGGCAAAACATATGTCAAGATGCTGGGCAGTGCGGTTAGATAGACAGCTATTGATAATTGTGGTATTGTGCATAATGAATTGTCAAATGTACAATTTCTCTCTAGGAAGCCTGATAGAACGCTAGGTTATATGTGGCAATGACTGCATTATAATATTGTGAGGGGCATACCATGAGATGAAGTGTGCAGTTACCATGGTCATTCTTTTTTGTACACACATATTGTACTAATGTCTGTATGATTGACAACTTTTTGATACTGTACTATGATTTTTGGTCGCACTGCTCAGATGTTGTTATCAAAGGGATGGTTTTAAACAAGCATCTGTGTGTCTTTATGTTCGTTAATAAAGTTTGATACATTGTTTACATATACCTTGTTGTGGTCTTTATGACTTGTTGCAGACCTTTGTAGGATAGATCATGAGAAGGAGATCTAGTGGCTATATACATGTGATGATGACAACATGGACTTTAGATTTCTGTTAGTAATAATTTTTGCCCATATCAGGTAGGCTGGGGTACAGTTGGTTGAGTTCACCGGCATGTGGTTGTAAAGGTAAACCAGATCCGGCAACTTCTCTGGTCACAGGGTTTGCTCTTCTTGAGGTAGAGTATTCAGCAGGTTGATCACTACCTGGATAATCTTCTTGCACATACCATTGGTTTGAGGGTGGTATGGCGCTGTTCTCATTTTCTTACAGCTATACAAGGTGTAGAACTTCTGAAATACCTCTGCCTCAAAAGCTGGACCTTGTTTGGTTAAGACCTGTTTGGGGTAGCCATGAGGTCTACAAAGGTGCTCCAGGAAGGCTTTTGCTGCCGTCTTCGCTGTCTGGTCCTTGACGGGTATGACCACCAGGAAACGGGAGAAGTGGTCTACAATCATGAAAGCGTAGGTGTAGCTAGACCAACTCGAGATCAACTTCATCTTCCAGAGCTACAAGTTCGAGTGGTTGTTTCGTGATGATTGGTTGTAAAGGGACTCTCTGGCTATCACAATCTCTTCTCCACAGGTTGCATGGACCACACTCTCGACACCACTCCTCAATGGACTTTCACATGCTAATCCAAAAGAATCGCTCACGCAGTAGGACCTCCAGCCTCTTACTCCCAAAGTGTCCTGCTCCATCATGGTATAACTCTAAGAACATGGGCGCATACCTCTTCGGGACAACTATCTGCCAGACCAATTCATGTGTACAAGAGTTGATGTTCCTCCGACACAGCTTACCCATGTAGAATAACAGTTTTCCTTTCTCCCTCCACAACTGCTGGGCTTCTGGTGGTGCATCTGGACCAGGGTACAAGTCGGCTTGGGTCAACAGCTCTTTCAATAGGCAGATGGCCAGGTCGCTATCCTGCATTTCTGCCCATCTATGGTGGGGCAATGGATTGAACGAGACCTCTTGTACGGCAGAGTGCTTGTATATTACACAGTGGGAGCATTGTGATCCACCTTGGCGGTGGAAGGCCGGCATTTCAATTTCTTTGAGGTCGTCCTAGTCTTCTCCCAATTCTGGTAAGATTGGCATTCTGGATAGAGCGTCAGCATTTGCATTCTTTTTTCCCGCTCTGTACTTGATTACAAACTCGTAGTTAGACAGCCGGGCAATCCATCGTTGCTCTAGTGCACCTAGCTTCGCTGTTTCCTGGTATGTTAACGGGTTATTGTCCGTGAAGATTGTGAATTTGGCTGATGCCAGGTAATCTTTGAATCGCTCGGTCATGGCCCAGACTATGGCTAGAAATTCCAGCTTGAAGGAACTGTAGTTGATGGGATTCCTTTCAGTGGGATGTAGCTTCCGTCTGGCATAAGGGACGACTCTTTCTTTGCCTTTCTGCACTTGGGACAACACTGTTCCCAATCCCACGTTGCTGGCATTTGTGTACAAAAAAAAGGGTTTACCATAGTTGGGGTAGGCCAGGATTTCGTCTCTTGTGAGAGCTAACTTCAACCGGGTGAAGGATTCTTCAACTCTGCTGTCCTATTCTATTGAGAGATTCTTGTTCTTTGTCTTCTTGGAGTGGCCCACTGGAAGGTCTTGCAGGAGGGCTGCTATTTTGGTAAAGCCCTTCGTGAACCTTCAGCAGTAGCCTACCAACCCGAGGAACTGCCGTACTACTGATGGTAGTCGACTTCTGCCAGGCCCTAATGATGCTGACTTTGTCAGGGTCTGGTGTCACGCCTTCTGTGCTTATTACGTGGCCTAAGTATTGTACCTTGGGCTTCAAGAGGTGACATTTAGACAGCTTCACTTTTAGGCAAAAATTGGATAAGGCCTCGAACACCTTGGCCAGGTGCTTCAAGTGGTCCTCGTATGGTCGGGAGTAGACGATGACGTTGTCCAGGTATAGCAGCAGTGTGTCGAAGTTATGCCCAAGGCAACACTCAATTACCCTCTGGAACGTCCCCAGTGTATTGCAAAGCCTGAATGGCATGCAGTTGAACTCACATAGACCCATTTGTGTTGGTATCGCGGTCTTCTCTCTATCCGCCTCTGCCACAGGAACCTGACAATACCCACTGTGAGAAGTAGGGTTGAGAACTAGTTAGCAGATTTCAAGGCAGGTAATGACTACTCAACTCGTGGTAAAGGATAGGCATCATTATGTGTAATGCGATTAATCTGCCTGTAATCAACGCACATTCTCATTTTACCGTCTTTCTTTTTTACCAGGACTAATGGAGCTGTCCAGGGGCTACAACTATCTCTGATCATCCTTGCCTCCTTCATTTCACATAACATGCTCTTGGCTCACTGGTAGTGAGTCGGGGAAACAGGACAGTATCTCTCTTTAATGGGAGGATGGTCTCCGGTGGGTATATGGTGATGGACCCCGTTTATCTGCCCAAAGTCTAGAGAGTTTTTGCTGAATAACCATTCATATTCTTAAACCTGCCAGAAAACCCCATTCTTTTGGTGTGAAGGGGTGGAGTCAGTGTCAATGTATAGCTTCTGACACCAGTCCTCAAGTTGTTTCTCAGAGCCATTGTCCTCCGCCGTTTCGGATGCGACCAAGGGTTCTACTGCCTGTATTGCATTGTCAGCTTGGCAACAGTGGCATACCAGGATAAGTTGATCTCTTTCTCCCCACAATTCAAGATGCGTTTTAATCTTCACTTGCAGACCTCTACTACTCCTCTGGCTGTTAGGATAGTAGGCTTGTTGTCGGAGTACACGGGTTCTACTAGGACCTGGTAATATTGACCATTGATACCTATAGCATCTCGACACCAAATAATCATTTCCCTTTTGGGAAATATTACAATGGGGTCACTCACCCTTGCACTGCCTACTTCTCCACTGGACAATTCTACCTGTTGTCTCTGCATCAGGGCCCTAATCTCCATGTGCAGTACTCGCTGTTGTCTGGAACTGGCAGTTTTGGCAACCTGTTGTAGTAAGACAATAATCTCATCAAGACAATTTTCTATCACAATGGTACCTAGGGTGATCATTGGATTGCATTCTTGCCTGTTAGTATCTACAATTATCAATCCCTGGGCTTTTATCTCTACTCACCCCTCCTTAATAGTCACCTCCTTGTACCCCACCTGAGGCAAATGCCGACCATTACTGGCGATTATAGTCAGGTCATCGTCATGGCTATGAGCAAAGTCAGAGTCAGCCCAGTACCTTTTATAAAGGATATATGGCATAGTTGTCACCTGGGAGTCGGTGTCCAGTAGAGCATTCATCAAGGTACCATCAAACACGACAGGAGGGACCAGCTGTCCTCCGACGTACTTGTCCCGCCAATTATGTGGACCAAGTCGTCTTACTCTTGGGGGTTGGCCCTCTGCCCCAGGAGTTGCTGCTTTAAGGACAGAATCTTGTGATGTGCCACACCTTGTGGCAGTGGTGATAGATGGCCTGTCCGATTGAGTTGTAGCGGTTGGTGTCCTTCCCTCTGGACGGTGGAATCCTCTTCTGTGTTCACCATGGGAGGTTATCTGGACTGGAGGCCAGCTGGATCTTTTCAGTTGGTGATGACACTTGTAGGGACTGCACTGTTTTTATCAATGCTGCCACACTTTTGGTTAACTCTTGGACTCGGAGATGTAAGTCTGCAGAAGTGTTATTAGAGTTTGTGCGTTGGCCCCAATGGGTGCCCGGGGCAAGGATGCTGCCTCCTGGTTATACATTATTGCCGGGTGCCTGGAGAGCGCTGTGCTGCTAGGAGTTGTCTCTCGCAGCACCCGGATTGCCTGATCCTTAAATTGTGCAAAGCTCATATTGGGGTTATGTAGGGCTATGATACGCTTTTGAGTCCAGTGTGTGTTGGGCAGGAGCCCTTCTATGAACTGCTCGGTTAGTATGGCGCCCTGCACATGCAGGTAGCTACAGCCTTCCCTAATGCACATTTGTGTTTCCACAGCAGGTACCTAGTACATGCAACACGTTCCACCCCGGCACAGTAGAGGGAGCTAGACTCACTGACTTTAGCTGAGATCCCCTATAAATAATGCTGCTGGGGGAGGAGTTAGTTAGAGTGTGCAGATGTTAGGAGAGCTGCGATGACGTCCTGGTGATCGGTGCCGCGGTTAGGCCCGAGCCAGTGACCCGGAGATGCCCTTCTTCCGTTGAGCCAAGCCTAGGAGTGGGGACAGAAGGCACAGAGCTTAGCCAAGGGAATAGAGGAACTAGTGGAAGTTTACCCAAGACGTACCGGACTTTGGGGATCCGCACCTGCAGGAACATTTTAGGACTGCAGAAAACCCCGACACCCGGTCCCCCTGCGTACCCAGCAAGAGGGAGCCAGACACCGTAGTGTGGAATCACAGAGCAGTGATCAGAGAGGGTAACCCGTGGACCGCGCAGGAGGAGAGAGAGAGAGGACCAGAGAAAGTGAGGAGGCCAGTCATGTTGCATACAGACAGGGCTTCAGCGACAGCAGGTAACCTGAGGAGGCCTTACACCCACTTGCTGTGGAGACTCACTGTGCACCTGGTCACCCGACAGTGCTCTGGACATCTTTACCTATGAATACCATCAGTAAAAGGTTAAAAGAGACTTTCTTCAGAGCGTGTGCGTTATTCCTCTCTGTCCCCAGCCTCTCTACCTTACTGCTTCTTACCCTGGCCTCAAGTCCCACTCCAAGCTGCCCCTTTACTTTCCGCGGCCCCAGAGGATGCCTCCCACCTGTAGGGAGCTTTGTCATCCTTGCTGCAATACTATCACCCTCTGGAGGACTGTGGCGGCGCTGGTGATCCCTCACCAGGTACTACAGGTGGCTTCACGAGACAACAAACTCTTATCCCCTGTACATAACCCCTCTTTGAAGTGTCACCCAGGCAACGGGCTCAGGCACCGCCACCCGTGACATCCCCGCGAACCCCTCTGAGCCTGATACCCGAGTACCCCAGGGTCTGGGGCTCGACATTAGCAGTGTGTCCTCCTGCACGCTGTTGGGGTCAACCTGCTTAATGGCCCACAGCACCTGAAGATTGAGGGCACAGTCTTTTACGCTGTCTTGCACCCTTTGTTTACAGCTGAAAAACTCTCATTTTGATCCCTGCCGCGGTGCGGGTATCGAAAGTTTTCTTCAGCTTGGCCAAGATGTGCTTAACAGTTCTTTTATTGGTGTATGGCCAGGAATTTTCTACCTTCAGGGCCGCACCAGTTAACTGACCAATGAGGATGCTGACCTTCTGGTCCTCGGACAATGGTAATTTCAAACAGGCTGCGTAGTTTCTCCTTGAAGTCACTGAGGGTGTGTTACTCCCCAGAATATTGCTGTAACCAGGCTGCTCCTGGAATGTATGGCATTGTTAGGGGCATTATGGCGGCTGTGGCTGCGCTCGCTGTTGGATCTTCTAGGTTGGGCATCTTCCTCCTACTAGTTAACCTTAGCCAGGTTTTGAATCTTTGTTTTGGTTACTGTTAAGTTATCAGGTGGCTGCTCTGCAAGCGGAATGGATCTATTACCCAGGAGTTCCTCGTCAGGGCCTCCTCGACATCAGAGCACGGGGCAGGGTTTCGGTTTACGCTCTTTGTAAAGTTCCGCCCATGACGACACACCCCGTCTGCTTCCCACGTACCACATGGCATGGTATTGGCGACAATTTACACAGTTCAATACAGTCTCTGCACACATGACCTGGTGGTACCGGGATTCCAAAATCCTGTTTGTGATGCCAGAATGCAATGGCCGCAAGGACCAGGGGCTGCTCGATAGCTGGACCAGTTGATTCGTTCGGAGGTCACAGTGGCTGTGGCCCAGCTCCGTGGCCCTGGCTGTGCAATTATGGGGGTTATATACAGAGGATATTAATAGTCTTGTCGTGAAGTCACCTGTGGTATTTGGCCAGGGATGGCCGACACTGCTGATTAGGACCTCTGGGGATAGTACGGCATCTGGGAAAGTATTCCTCCCCACAGGTAGAGCGGGGCCTCAGAGTTGATGTAATAGTCTATGGGGATGATCGGAACTGTAGTTGGGGTGCAGGACGGAGGGCGCAGGAAATAATCGGAGGACACTGAGTGCAGTTTCTTTTTTTTTAATCAGATAATTTTTATTGATAATAAAACAAAGGCACACGTCATGTTAACAGACAGAGTGCAGTTTCTTTACTTTTACTCAAGAGATGGCGGTGCGTTCCGGGGCACTGGTTACCAGGTTTTAGAAGGGTCCAGTTAGCCTGGAAGCATTCCACCTTGCCAGGTGGGTCTGGAGGCCTTCCTGCTGCGCTCCCTCTTTGGGTCCCTGCTGCTTGTAAGCTATGCTGTGGCCCTATTCCTGCTTGTTTGTTCTGACTCTGTATGGTAGGCAGCACGAGCCTATCATGGGTACAGCCGGGCTGGTAATGGGTCTTTGGTGGGGCCAGGAGACTTGCAGCCTCCGGCCTTCCAGATTCAGTTGCCGGGACATACAGTACAACCCAGGACTTGGTAGTGCCTCACTGGGGAGAGCTCAGTCACAGCTCCACTCCCCAGAGCTCTCTCCTACACGTCTACTCTTCTCCCTGTCCTCAGGCTTTCTCCTCTAACGCCTCCTCCATGTCGGAAACAGGGCAGTTCCCCTGAGCTCGGGCTCTAGAGCTTCCCCTTCTGTCCCAGAGTCAGGACTGGTGTGTAAATGCTGAGTGTTACCTAGCATGGGGACCTCCTCCTGCTTCCAGGCGGGACATCACCCCCGGTGAAGGAGGCAACGTCACTGTGGCAACCGGATCACTGGAGTGCCACATTAACTTTTATGGTGAGTGGGGTCTTCTCTCTCTCTGTAAAGTGTAAGCTCTTATTGTCAGTAGTGTCCTGGGGGCTACTGTGTTCCCATTGGCTGTCCCTGCACAGGGCGCCATATTTAACGAGCTGACCAGTCACACTACACATTTGCAATAGCGTCATGTATTAGCCAGCCTTCCTGCGCAGGCTAGCCAATCATGATGCTATTGCATTGTCCAACCATCGTACGAGCGTCACGTAATACACAACTCTGTCGCGCCTATGTACTTGCGGCGCGTAAGATGTACGTCCATATTCTCTTGTGGTGGCGGCGTGTAAATCAGGAAAGGTACTCCACAGAAGATAACCCACAGCACCCATCGGCATTTCCGGGGAACGCAAATACCTTCTGTGGAGCACTATGTGGCAGCGTGTATATGCGGCATCGGCAACCGTTAGCAACAGGTAAAAACGCGCACGTGCGATGTCTACCTGTTGCTACCCTCTGTGGCGGCATGTAAAGGTACCATTATGGTCAGCAGGATCATTTTTCTCACCTTAAAGGTGTAAAAGGTGTAAGCTCTTATGGTCGACAATAATATCTCACTATCCACTCCTTAAATATACTTTACAAGCTTTTCAAGAGGGGGCAGCCAGCACTTTCTGAGGTTAGCATGGTATGCAAAAAGTGTGTATGCATATATTAATTCTCAATTGTGCATAAATGCAAAACAATTTTTGTCAAATGATTGATCAATAATTTGTGCCACCCTGCCAACATCACAGCAAATTTCAATAGGGCGGTCCTACTCTACCTTTTTTTATACAGATTGTGCCTATTGGACTCCTAAATAAATTAAAAGCAGAACATGCAGTATATATACCTAGAATATAACAGGATCACTGCCATGGTGCCGGAAAGACACATTTGCAAGCTTTCCAGTATTAAGATTTGCACAAATCTATTGATCGTAAATCAAATCAAGCAGACTAGAGATGGGTTGAGATTTCCTAACTTTCCTAAAGGATTATACAGCCATTCTGGCATGAATTTTCAAAGTATACTTGATTAATCAGATTTAAGAGCGTTATTAATTAATGAAGCAGTTTGTTTTGTGAAATTTTGTGTCTAATACACTTTAAAATGTTTTCACTTTCAAGAACAGTAACATACAGCAGAACATCGCCCAATACATCTTTCTCCGCTACCATCTGGTTCTCTATACAAATCAGTTTAAATCAACTTAACTGTTGATTTGGGAGATAAAAAGGTTTATTTTAATTGTAAATGTTTAGAATATATCATTTTTAGTTTGCCAGGTCCTAACCCCTGGATAGAAGTATATGATGACTAAGCTTGTAACATTGTGCATTCGTCTGACCAACCTTGAGATATTTTCAACAAGATTAATGATAGCTATTTAAAAAATGCATTTATTTACATTAGAATATTGGCAAGTATTACTTACTATTTGTGGGCTGCCAGGATGTTCATACTAAAAAGAACTCTATATTATCTAACTCTTGGTATGTTAAAAAGGCATGGAGATATCAAATTCTGCAGGTGAACAGGATTACTGAGACCAACCTTGTTATTTTTACATTTATGTAGCAAGGGCAGGGATTGTGCTTTACATGGAGAGCAGTAGTTTTTATTGGTACCATTTTGGGAAATATACATTTTTTTATATCTTTTTACTGCATTTTTTGGGGAGGTGCATTGACTGAAAAAGGCATTTCTGGTGTTTTCATTTTTATTTATTTTTCAGTGTCTATATAAGTATAAGTAATGTTATTTTTTGATGGATTTGATTCTTATCAATACATCAATAGCACCTACAGATTGTTTTTACAAATTCTAAAATGAGAAGAAAGTGTATTCATTTTTATTTTTTAAAAATGTAATATTATATTTTTACATTTTTTTTTTTAAATCTAGGGAAGTATGTCATGATGTACATTATATACTTTAGTATTGTGTTTTATGATGAAATTAACAATGTCCTACAGGCTGGGTGTTAGTGGTACCAAACACCATGATTGTAGTATTTAGATCTTCAGCACGTCACCACTTAGGCCGGCTTCAGACTGCGTGTCTGATCCGATCCATAGCTGTCCGCTTCAAGCAGACAGCCGTGGAGCGGATCAGCACACAGGACCGGGGGCTATTATGCCCTCCGATCCTGTGTGCATCCGCACGCAGCTACAGCCGCTGACAGGTCAGGACCGCGGCGCCCGCGGTCCTGACTTATCAGCATCGGGAACTGCGTGCGGATGCACACAGGATCGGAGGGCATAATATCCCCCCGGTCCTGTGTGCTGATCCGGTCCGCGGCTGTCTGCTTGAAGCGGACAGCTACGGATCGGATCAGACACGCAGTCTGAAGCCGGCCTTACTTTGTGAATCAATAGACATCCAAATGCGTTCTGTTATAATTGCATTGTAGGACAGTGGTAATTAGCGCTGTAATAGCTAGTTTTGAACCTGCTTTCATCATTCACATCTGTCATGTCAAGTAAATAAACAGTAAGTGGTCAAAAGGATTTCTTAAACTGTATGAAACTAGTTGACTTACTTTTAAAACGCATATGAGCATAGGAGATCCAATGCAATACCAGGACTCAAAATGATCATTTTAAGAGCGTGCAATGTGAATTATGAGAGTTTGAGACAGATTAGATTTAAGACAGATCCTCTTTAAAGTGGGTCCAATCAGCAGTGGAATGGGTTTAAAGTGAACCCGTCACCAGATTTGGGAGTTTTAAACTAAAAGTGCCACCTTCATCAGCACCTAGGCTGCATTCTATGAAGGAGGCTAATATGCCCTGGCTGCCCCTGTACACGGAATAAATTAAAGTACTTTTAAAAACTTCCTGCCCTGTATTATAATTTCCTCTTTCTGGTCCAATGAGTTTGGTTGCAGCTCATCTGTCCCGCCTCTCCTTGCCGACCATCCCACCTCATCTCATCGTCCATTGGTCGTTGGAAGAGTTCTTAAAGTTCTGGAACTTTTGCATTTACTCTGCATATGTATTTGACTGGATATTTGTAAATTAAGCACATATTTATAGGGATTAATTACTTATATCATTAATATCTGATATTGGATTTTTATTTTACATATTGTGTCAATAAAATAGAAATAAAAAGAAAGAGAATATTGATAGCGCTACCATATATGACAATCAAAAAATTTGTGGATTGATTGTGATTTTTAGTCTCTATGCATTTCTGGGCTTTCTGGCCTCTTCATCAGGAAAAAAATCACAGGGTGTACATCTGTGATTTTTTACCTGATGAAGGGGCCAGAGAGCCCAGAAACGCATAGAGAATAAAAATCACAATCAATCCACAAATTTTTTGATTGTCCATACATGGTAGCGCGATCAATATTCCCTTTCTTTTTATTTCTATTTTATTGACACAATTTTATTGGGAAGACTGCAGCAAACCTTCTAATACGCTTTTGTTGTGGTTGTGGCTTACACAACCATGCCAGGTGAGTGTGTACCTATTGAACACTTCCAATTGTTATACTGGTAACACCCTAGTTAAAAAGGCATGGAAAGGCTTTTCCAATCCAGCTTTTCCTCTATTTTATATATTGGGTACTTTTGGCTCTCATCCTTCTATCTGGTTTGCATGGTATCCTATTTAGGCTAACTATGCTACAACTTTCTTCTACCTTTTTACTTCTCTTAGGTATTTCCATTGCCATAGGATTGTTTTGTCCTTGGTAACCTTTATTTGCATGGTGGAAATACCTTTCCCTCTTTTCTCACCCTGGCACATTTGGAGGCTATCCATTATTGATTTATGAATAATGGTTATAGTAATACAATATAATAAAATATAACATAAACAAACATAAATTTTTAACTACTCTTCCTGGCTCACCAACATGAGGGCTTTGAGAGGTACCATTATTTCATTACTTTAATTGTCCATCATATTCCAGCATTGACACATTGAAAATATCATATTCTTGATATTTAGGAATTTTCCTTATTTTATATTTTGGATTCCTTTACAGAGTAGTTAAGAGGGGAGGTCATGACGATTCTTGGTCACACTTTTGGAGAAAGTAGCCTTGTGATTTTAAATCTCTATATGGAGGCATCTACTATGGGTTTTTTCACATATTTTCACTGCTTCATATAAATATGTACACAATATTGCAAGTTCCAGAGATGTGCGGTCCGGGCACTACGGCTTGTATTAGAGCTCAGCTGCTTCCCATTTTGGGCAATCCCTCGGTGCTTAGGTGTTGCACGCCGTGTAGACAATGTTCAACATATGAAAATAGAAAAATATAGGCGGCACTCACCGGTAGCTGATTTCAGTATTCTTTAATGCTTACTTTTCAGTACATTAAAAGTTCCAATGCGACGGGGAGAGGGTGTGAGGAGCCGGCGGAACGACGGCACCGTTTCGCTCACTCCCTCTCCCCACCGCACTGGAACTTTTAATGTACTGAAAAGTAAGCATTAAGGCCATGTGCACACACTGAGTATTTGATGAGTTTTTTACCTCAGGATTTGTAGCCAAAACCAGGAGTGGTTGATTAAATACAGAAGTGGTGCAGGTGTTTCTATTAGACTTTTCCTCTGATTGCTCCACTCCTGGTTTTGTCTACAAATCCTGAGGTAAAAAACTCACCAAATACTGAACGTGTGCACTTGGCCTAAAGACTACTGAAACCCAGCTACTGTTGAGTGCCGCCTATATTTTTCTATTTTCATATGTTGTACATAATATTGCCACTGGACACATTGAGTTATCCATGTTCCAGATATTGAGGTTTGTCCCTCATTCAATTACGCGGAACTTCCTTACGGTGTGAATCTTCAGGTGGGTTTTAGAAGTTAACTCTACATATATTTTCTATTTGGGAAGCATCCTTCCTAACATTTCTAAATCTGTATCCTCAGTCAATTGTGTTCCACATTATTCAATAGGGCACTCATGATCTACTACAATGATAACTTGGATACATTAATTTTGATGTCATTGGTCTAATTTCTGATGTCACACAGAGCAGGAGCAGAAGAGGAGGACAGACCCAGAACAAAAGGAGGTGGCAGACACATAGAGGGGGAGGAACACACAAGGAGAAGGCAGGGAGGACTGAGCCAGCAGCGAGGACCTCTTAATCAGATCCAACCCAGGGGACCTCTTAACTGTAAAGTTTGCAAAGTGTTTTTTTGGGGGTACAGTGGGGCTAGGTCCTTTTTACACAGCTTTCCTGAATGCAGCAGACACGCTGCATTCAGTGGTGCTGTCACTTTGGAAAGCACCAGAGGGGTGACAGGTCCTCTTTAAGATTTATTTTTGATCCTTTGTTCATTACTATATAATACATTTGTCTGTTTCCCTGAAGTAACATTTTTGTGCTAATTGTTTGTGCCTCCCCGTGAAGGATCTACTCATACTTTTTAGGTTCCACAACCAATGTACCTAATAGTTATTTACTACAACTTGTACATTACTGTTTACTCTTGTGGTTCCTCTACATATTATCATGCATGTTCCCTATGTGTATTGCATTTTCAATACACTTGTAGTTTGATGGCTGGCTTAGGTACAGTTGTGCTCAAAAGTTAACGTTCTGCTGGCAGATTTTTTGCTTTCTTGCCCTTTTTTCAGAGAATATGAATGGTAACACAAAAACATTTTTTCCACTCATGGTCAGTGATGTGGTGAAGCCATTTATTGTCAACCTACTGTGTTTTCTCTTTTTTACATCATAATGACAACCAAAAACATCCAAATGACCCTGATCAAAAGTTCACATACCCTGGTGATTTTAGCCTGACCCCATGTACAGAAGTTGAAACAAATGGGTTTGAATGGCTAATAAAGGTAATATCCTCACTTGTGACCTTTTTGCTTGTAATCAGTATGTGTGGATAAAAGCTAAGAGAGTTTATGGGATCCAGACAGACTCTTGCATCTATCACTCAGCACCTGATGTTTCTGGATTGTGAGTCAGGGGGAAAGCAAAAGAATTGTCATTCGGTCTACAGGAAAAGATGCTTGAACTGTATAAAACAGGAAAGAGATACAAAACATATCCAAGGAATTGATAATGTCAGTCAGCAGTGTTCAAACTGCGATTAACAAATGGAAAATCAGGGGCTCTGTAAAAATCAAACCACAATCAGGTAGACCAACAAAAATTGATACTAAAACTGCCAGAAAAATTGTTTGGCATGCAAAGATAAACTAAACAAGTGACATCAGCTGAAATACAGGACTCACTGAAAACTAGTGGTGTGGCTGTTTCAAGATGTACAATAAAGAGGCACTTGAAGAAAAATTGTCTGCATGGTCAAGTCGCTACAAAAAAGCCATTACTGCGCAAATGTCACAAAGTATCTCACCTACAATACGCCAAACAGCACAGGGGCAAGCCTCCAAACTTCTGGAACAAGGTAATTTGGAGTGATGAGAGAAAAATCTAACTTTTGGGCCACAACCATAAACCTTACATTTGGAGAGATGCTAATAAGGCCTATGATGAAAGGAACACCATTCCTACTGTAAAGCACTGAGGTGGATTGCTGATGATGTGGGGATGGTGAGCTACAAAAGCAAAGGAAACTTGGTCAAAGTTGAAAGAAAGATGAATGCAGCACATTATCAGCAAATACTGGAGGAAAATTTGCACTCATCTGCCTGGAAGCTGTGCATGGGATGTTCTTAGATGTTCCAATATACAGAGTAGAATTTCAATATTAGTAGATGACACTAAACTTTGCAGGATAATCAATATAGAGGAGGACAATTTTATATTACAGGAGGATTTATGCAAGATAGAAGCTTGGGCTGATAAATGGCAAATAAGCTTTAATGGGGATAAATATAAAGTGATGCACTTGGCAGAGGAAATAAAATGTATACAGTAATTATGTGTTTCATTGCATTAACGCAGCCATAGACGTCTATTGTAAAACCATTTCAAACACATTGAAAACACAATGAAAAATGTGGTTGCATTTGAAACGCTGTGTTTATCCCAAGCGCGCAGGGAACATTTTCAATGATCCCAAGCACACCGCCAGGGCAATGAAGCAGTGGCTTCATAAGGAGCATTTTAAGGTCCTGGAGTGTTCTAGACAGTTTCCAGATCTAAACCCTATAGAAAACTTTTTGAGGGAGTTGAAAGTCTGTGTTGCCCAGCAACAACCCCAAAACATTACTGCTCTAGAGGAGATCTGCATGGAGGAACGAGCCAACATACCAGCAACAGTGTGTGCCAACCATGTGAAGACTTACAGAAAACGTTTGACCTGTGTCATTGCCAACAAAGGATATATAACAAAGTATTGAGATGAAGTTTTGTTATTGACAAAACACTTATTTTCCACTAAAATCTGAAAAATATTTCATTCCACATCAGACTGTGATTTTCAGGATTTGTTTTCTCATTTTGTCTCCCATAGTTGAGAACTACCTATTATGTCAATGACAGGCCTCTCTCACCTTTTCAAGTGGGAGAACTTGCACAATCGGTGGCTGACAAAATAATTTTTCTCTCACTATATATATATATATATATATAACTAGAAAAAAATTCTCTGCAGCACACAGCCACTACCAATGTGCAAACATGCTAACAAGCAGTATATATTTGAGGAAAAAATTTAAAAACTTACGTTTTTTTCAAAAAACTCAAAAATCTTATTTTTTTATTTTCTTGGGGTTCTTGGTACGCACATTGGCCAATGTCCGTTTGCTCATCAGCCGCAACAAGGCGACCCCAGGTCTGATGAGTCCTAACGCTGACATCCCTGTCCTCCTTTTCCTCCCTATCCCACTCTCAAGTGGGAGGACACCATCTCAACCTAAGACCACCTGTGGGCAATGAGGGTGCAAGTTGCAGTCATGGAGCCAGATTCTCCATTCGTTATACACAAAACAGAAAAAACTGCACAGCACTCACAGACATAATGTGAACTGGTGCTAGCAGGGACACTGGGTCAAACAACTAGAAAAAAATTCTCTGCAGCACACAGCCACTACCAATGTGCAAACATGCTAACAAGCAGTATATATTTGAGGAAAAAATTTAAAAACTTACGTTTTTTTCAAAAAACTCAAAAATCTTATTTTTTTATTTTTCTTGGGGTTCTTGGTACGCACATTGGCCAATGTCCGTTTGCTCATCAGCCGCAAAGGCGACCCCCAGGTCTGATGAGTCCTAACGCTGACATCCCTGTCCTCCTTTTCACTCCCTATCCCACATCTCAGTGGGAGGACACCATCTCAACCTAAGACCACCTGTGGGCAATGAGGGTGCAAGTTGCAGTCATGGAGCCAGATTCTCTCATTCGTTTACACAAAACAGAAAAAAACTGCACAGCACTCACAGACATAATGTGAACTTGGTGCTAGCAGGACACTGGGTCAAACAACTAGAAAAAAATTCTCTGCAGCACACAGCCACTACCAATGTGCAAACATGCTAACAAGCAGTATATATTTGAGGAAAAAATTTAAAAACTTACGTTTTTTTCAAAAAACTCAAAAATCTTATTTTTTTATTTTCTTGGGGTTCTTGGTACGCACATTGGCCAATGTCCGTTTGCTCATCAGCCGCGACAAGGCGACCCAGGTCTGATGAGTCCTAACGCTGACATCCCTGTCCTCCTTTTCCTCCTATCCCACTCTCAAGTGGGAGGACACCATCTCAACCTAAGACCACCTGTGGGCAATGAGGGTGCAAGTTGCAGTCATGGAGCCAGATTCTCCATTCGTTATACACAAAACAGAAAAAAACTGCACAGCACTCACAGACATAATGTGAACTGGTGCTAGCAGGGACACTGGGTCAAACAACTAGAAAAAAATTCTCTGCAGCACACAGCCACTACCAATGTGCAAACATGCTAACAAGCAGTATATATTTGAGGAAAAAATTTAAAAACTTACGTTTTTTTCAAAAAACTCAAAAACCTTATTTTTTTATTTCTTGGGGTTCTTGGTACGCACATTGGCCAATGTCGTTTGCTCATCAGCCGCGACAAGGCGACCCAGGTCTGATGAGTCCTAACCTGACATCCCTGTCCTCCTTTTCCTCCTATCCACTCTCAAGTGGGAGGACACCATCTCAACCTAAGACCACCTGTGGGCAATGAGGGTGCAAGTTGCAGTCATGGAGCCAGATTCTCCATTCTTATACACAAAACAGAAAAAATGCACAGCACTCACAGACATAATGTGAACTGGTGCAGCAGGACACTGGGCAAACAACTAGAAAAAAATTCTCTGCAGCACACAGCCACTACCATGTGCAAACATGCTAACAAGCAGTATATATTTGAGGAAAAAATTTAAAAACTTACGTTTTTTCAAAAAACTCAAAACTTATTTTTTTATTTTCTTGGGGTTCTTGGTACGCACATTGGCCAATGTCCGTTTGCTCATCAGCCGCACAAGGCGACCCCAGGTCTGATGAGTCCTAACGCTGACATCCCTGTCCTCCTTTTCCTCCCTATCCACTCTCAAGTGGGAGGACACCATCTCAACCTAAGACCACCTGTGGCAATGAGGGTGCAAGTTGCAGTCATGGAGCCAGATTCTCCATTCGTTATACACAAAACAGAAAAAAACTGCACAGCACTCACAGACATAATGTGAACTGGTGCTAGCAGGGACACTGGTCAAACAACTAAAAAAAATTCTCTGCAGCACACAGCCACTACCAATGTGCAAACATGCTAACAAGCAGTATATATTTGAGGAAAAAATTTAAAAACTTACGTTTTTTTCAAAAAACTCAAAAATCTTATTTTTTATTTTCTTGGGGTTCTTGGTACGCACATTGGCCAATGTCCGTTTGCTCATCAGCCGCAACAAGGCGACCCCAGGTCTGATGAGTCCTAACGCTGACATCCCTGTCCTCCTTTTCCTCCCTATCCCACTCTCAAGTGGGAGGACACCATCTCAACCTAAGACCACCTGTGGGCAATGAGGTGCAAGTTGCAGTCATGGAGCCAGATTCTCCATTCGTTATACACAAAACAGAAAAAAACTGCACAGCACTCACAGACATAATGTGAACTGGTGCTAGCAGGGACACTGGGTCAAACAACTAGAAAAAAATTCTCTGCAGCACACAGCCACTACCAATGTGCAAACATGCTAACAAGCAGTATATATTTGAGGAAAAAATTTAAAAACTTACGTTTTTTTCAAAAAACTCAAAAATCTTATTTTTTTATTTTCTTGGGGTTCTTGGTACGCACATTGGCCAATGTCCGTTTGCTCATCAGCCGCGACAAGGGACCCCAGGTCTGATGAGTCCTAACGCTGACATCCCTGTCCTCCTTTTCCTCCCTATCCACTCTCAAGTGGGAGGACACCATCTCAACCTAAGACCACCTGTGGGCAATGAGGGTGCAAGTTGCAGTCATGGAGCCAGATTCTCCATTCGTTATACACAAACAGAAAAAAACTGCACAGCACTCACAGACATAATGTGAACTGGTGCTAGCAGGGACACTGGGTCAAACAACTAGAAAAAAATCTCTGCAGCACACAGCCACTACCAATGTGCAAACATGCTAACAAGCAGTATATATTTGAGGAAAAAATTTAAAAACTTACGTTTTTTTCAAAAAACTCAAAAATCTTATTTTTTTATTTTCTTGGGGTTCTTGGTACGCACATTGGCCAATGTCCGTTTGCTCATCAGCCGCGACAAGGCGACCCCAGGTCTGATGAGTCCTAACGCTGACATCCCTGTCCTCCTTTTCCTCCCTATCCCACTCTCAAGTGGGAGGACACCATCTCAACCTAAGACCACCTGTGGGCAATGAGGGTGCAAGTTGCAGTCATGGAGCCAGATTCTCCATTCGTTATACACAAAACAGAAAAAAACTGCACAGCACTCACAGACATAATGTGAACTGGTGCTAGCAGGGACACTGGGTCAAACAACTAGAAAAAAATTCTCTGCAGCACACAGCCACTACCAATGTGCAAACATGCTAACAAGCAGTATATATTTGAGGAAAAAATTTAAAAACTTACGTTTTTTTCAAAAAACTCAAAAATCTTATTTTTTTATTTTCTTGGGGTTCTTGGTACGCACATTGGCCAATGTCCGTTTGCTCATCAGCCGCGACAAGGCGACCCCAGGTCTGATGAGTCCTAACGCTGACATCCCTGTCCTCCTTTTCCTCCCTATCCCACTCTCAAGTGGGAGGACACCATCTCAACCTAAGACCACCTGTGGGCAATGAGGGTTCAAGTTGCAGTCATGGAGCCAGATTCTCCATTCGTTATACACAAAACAGAAAAAAACTGCACAGCACTCACAGACATAATGTGAACTGGTGCTAGCAGGGACACTGGGTCAAACAACTGGAAAAAAATTCTCTGCAGCACACAGCCACTACCAATGTGCAAACATGCTAACAAGCAGTATATATTTGAGGAAAAAATTTAAAAACTTACGTTTTTTTCAAAAAACTCAAAAATCTTATTTTTTTATTTTCTTGGGGTTTTTGGTACGCACATTGGCCAATGTCCGTTTGCTCATCAGCCGCGACAAGGCGACCCCAGGTCTGATGAGTCCTAACGCTGACATCCCTGTCCTCCTTTTCCTCCCTATCCCACTCTCAAGTGGGAGGACACCATCTCAACCTAAGACCACCTGTGGGCAATGAGGGTGCAAGTTGCAGTCATGGAGCCAGATTCTCCATTCGTTATACACAAAACAGAAAAAAACTGCACAGCACTCACAGACATAATGTGAACTGGTGCTAGCAGGGACACTGGGTCAAACAACTAGAAAAAAATTCTCTGCAGCACACAGCCACTACCAATGTGCAAACATGCTAACAAGCAGTATATATTTGAGGAAAAAATTTAAAAACTTACGTTTTTTTCAAAAAACTCAAAAATCTTATTTTTTTATTTTCTTGGGGTTCTTGGTACGCACATTGGCCAATGTCCGTTTGCTCATCAGCCGCGACAAGGCGACCCCAGGTCTGATGAGTCCTAACGCTGACATCCCTGTCCTCCTTTTCCTCCCTATCCCACTCTCAAGTGGGAGGACACCATCTCAACCTAAGACCACCTGTGGGCAATGAGGGTGCAAGTTGCAGTCATGGAGCCAGATTCTCCATTCGTTATACACAAAACAGAAAAAAACTGCACAGCACTCACAGACATAATGTGAACTGGTGCTAGCAGGGACACTGGGTCAAAGTTGTTTGCAGTTTTTTTCTGTTTTGTGTATAACGAATGGAGAATCTGGCTCCATGACTGCAACTTGCACCCTCATTGCCCACAGGTGGTCTTAGGTTGAGATGGTGTCCTCCCACTTGAGAGTGGGATAGGGAGGAAAAGGAGGACAGGGATGTCAGCGTTAGGACTCATCAGACCTGGGGTCGCCTTGTCGCGGCTGATGAGCAAACGGACATTGGCCAATGTGCGTACCAAGAACCCCAAGAAAATAAAAAAATAAGATTTTTGAGTTTTTTGAAAAAAACGTAAGTTTTTAAATTTTTTCCTCAAATATATACTGCTTGTTAGCATGTTTGCACATTGGTAGTGGCTGTGTGCTGCAGAGAATTTTTTTCTAGTTGTTTGACCCAGTGTCCCTGCTAGCACCAGTTCACATTATGTCTGTGAGTGCTGTGCAGTTTTTTTCTGTTTTGTATATATATATATATATATATATATATATATATATATATACAGGGGTTGGACAAAATAATGGAAACACCTAACATTTTGGCATCATAATCTTCGAACATGTTATAAACAAGCAAACCGTGACATATGTTAATATTTTGTAGTTGATTATTTGTGTTAAGTGATATGTGTATGTAAATTAACTGTTTGTTTTGTCGAATTGTAAGAACATTGATGAGAACCTGATACCAATGGCAGACCATTCGGATTTTCAAAAAGGAAAATCCTTGGAAGAGCTGCAATAAGAAAACCACTGCTCTCAATGACAAATGTTTCCAAGCGTTTAGAGTGGTGTAGAAACCTCCAGAATTGGTCCCTCGAGCAGTGGAAACGTGATATTCTCAGACAAATCATCGTTTACCCCATTTTCCAACCTCCGGCAGAGTGTACAGTTGGAGACAGCCGAAAGAAGCATTCCATCCAGAATGCCTTCTCCCAACCGTAAAACATGGCGGAGGTGCTGTGATGATCTGGGGTGCTATTTCGTGGAGATCCGCCAGGCCAAAGATATCACCTTGTATGAATCCATACCTCGGAAAATTGAGGCTGTAATCGCCGCAAAAGGTGGACCTACACCATATTAAGCTAACTTTTGTTGTTTTTTCCAGGTGTTTCATTATTTTGTCCGACCCCTGTATATATATATATATATATATATATATATATATATATATATGTGTATATGTCTAAGGCTGGGGGAAAATATTAGAATCTTTGAGTCCTCAGTGGTTGATACCTTTTAATGGCTAACTGAAAAGATGGTAAATGCAGCAAGCTGTCGGGACACTGTGGCCCCTTCGTCAGGATGATAATGGCTAGGGCCACATTATTGTCGGGGTTTTTGAGGACACATCCGCCATAGACTAGTATTACCGTAGCCTTCACGCAGCGTTAACAGTCTAACGCTGTGTTAACTCTGCCATTGAATAATATGGGAGACGAACTTCCCAGCGCATGTTAACATTGGCACTAAAGTGCCGGAGATTGTACTCTTGCATTATTTTGTAGAGGACGGGATAATGTTGCAAGAAATGTTTTCCCGTCTGTTAGAAAATAACGCTAGAGTACAATTTCCGGCACGTTAGTGCCTGCGTTAACATGCGCTGGGAAGTTCGTCTCCCATATTATTCATTGGCAGCGTTAACACAGCTTTAGGCAAGGCTCAAATTAGCATTATGCATTGCGTTCAGGGGTTCCGATTAGAACAAGGAATTCGTCAGCATTATCGTAGTGTTAACAGAAAGGTTAAACTACTTTAACGCTGTCAATTCTTTCCTATGGCAGACTAAACCCAAGCGCATCACAAACGCCGGCATTTCACAGCCTGAGTTTGAAACCGTCCTGGTCCGTGTTCAGCCACACATTCACAGGGGCATTTGGTTAATATAGCCCTAGGGCTCCACAGTATTCTGTAGAGACACTCTCACTGTGAATAGAGGTTTGCTAGCATACTTTTTTCAGACCAGGGCAAGCTGGGCTTATCTTTGAATATCTCAGGCTGACAGGGAATTATTAATTGTCTGGAGCTACATGTAATTGCACTTGACATTGATACTGATCTCATTCTGTGTTATCTACTTGTGTTGTGTATACACTCTAACCTTTACATGAGTCCGTTATATCACTTTGCTTTTCAGCTTGTCTTACTGATAGCTTGACGTTTATTCATTTATTGTCCATGTCAACCTGTTCATAGATATATATGATTATTATGCCATGGGATGCGTTGAGATTGAGGCCTCAATCTGATCTAAGTTGTTGTAGTGTATTTTAATTGATTTTAACATTTTGTTGTGTGCTTTAATAAAGTTTGATATTCTTATATGTCCTAAATACTCGTGTGGCGTGCTGCTTGTATGGCTAATTCTTTTCCGTTGTTGTTCGATATTGTTAATTGGCTTGTAGCACCCCTGTACTTTCTATTACGTGTATTGATAGCAGTGTGCTGCCCCTGTTTTGTTAATACAAACTGCATTATTACTGTATGAAGGCTGCGGTAAAATTAGTCTATGGCAGATATGCGCTGCAAAAACCCGACGCTAATATGGCCTAGCCTTATCTGCCATATTGCGAACTTTTTTATTTTTTTTTACCATTAATTTTTTTTTTAATATATATATAAAGAGAAAATAACCATACATTACAGCAATTAATGCACAAAGTGTAAAAAAGAACGAGTTTTTTAAACAAGCAAGGGTGTAATCATAAGGGAAAAAGAAGGGAGGAATGACAAGGAGGTGGGGATGGGGGGTGGGATCCTGCCACTCATATTGCAAACTTACACAACAGATTCAGACGAAATATTAGGCATTGCAGTGTTCTGTCCAAGTCAGATAATTTTTTAGTGCATTTTCTGAAAATAAAGCTTCTGAAATTCCACTTTTTATTAATTCTTGTGAAGCATCTGAAGCATGAACAAACTATTTTAATGGGAACCTGTAAGGTCTTTCTATCCTCCTAACCTATCACTACCTGTCCTTGCACCTTGGTAGCTGTTCCCTAACCATCCCTGTCTCCCCAGAATGCACCGGGCCAGATATGACTTGTACAGCTCGGCTTCAATGTGCGCACTGCTCATGTGCCAGAGCCGGGCCGTCTCACATGATTAGCCCCCACAATGCACCAGGCCAGATACGACATTTTGGCTCAGCATATCATTCAGCAGAGAAGGCGGGATATTCAAAAGGAAGTGAAAAAACAGAAAGACTGCTGACGCCCAGCGGGGCGTTCCGAGAGCCAACGCGGAGGGAGCAATGTAGTCCTGGAGTCCGCCTTAAAAGTCTGCAAATGGAGACTACTTATAAGTTTAAAAGCATTTTGTATAAATCTTTATAGGGCATGTTTAGGTCAGACCGGAATGGTTAGGGAACAGTTGCCAAGGTGCAGGGACATGTAGTGATAGGTTTGGAGGATAGAACGCCCTGACAAGTTCCCTTTAATGTGCTACGCTTTTCTTCCCATACTATCCTTTACCCTAATTCTTCCTCAATAAAACTCCACTTTATTTTTCTCTCCTTGGGAGCACCTTCCTCCCTGCAATATTCTCTTCCTTTGCAGCACAGCAGTGAAGTAAGCAGGGAGATCCGGTGACTTTATGATGTTTTGGCTTCCTCCCAGAAATGCTGAAGTTCAGTGGTTCAAATGTTTTTTCGCCTAAAAGATGAGAGTACAGTTGACAGCAGTGGACTGGTATTATTCCACTTTTCCAAGCTGGATGTCAATTTTACAACAATCTAGGAGAATGCTGGAATCACACTCCCAGGCCATGGGAGACACCTCAGACTGCAACCTTATGAGAGATGCTAATCTCACCTCATTAAAGAGGCAGTCCTAAGGTGACCACCAGTTGACTTGATAACCTCTGACTCCACAATAACCAGCTGACTCCACAAAATCTCCAACCCCCACAAATGGTTAACTAGTTCAGTTCCTGAAGGGATGCTCGGTAGATGACAGGATTGGTCTTCCTTAGTAGTAGCAAAGAGCAGACAATCTTGCCCTCCATTATTTCCATGTTTCCATGTGCCAAGCGGGATCAAAGCAATCTGCAAATCTGCTGTGCTAATCAGTGAGAAGCGTAAGACGCTCAAAATAAATCTTTTTTAAGGCTGCACTGATCAGATTTTAAAGGATGCACTGCCATCAAAGTTTTTATCCTCTTAATAAATTGCAATCATCATATTATATAGCACTGGTTACTTGCAATTACTCATTTTGTTTTTCTACCCATAAATTCTTCCCTTTTTTTTGCTCTATGTAGAAACAGGAAGTCCCTTGTCCCTGCTTGACTCATTTTCATCTTCAACTCCTTACCCAGCTGCTCCTTTCTCACCCCACCAGGGACTTTTGCAGTGATGAATAAGACTCTTGCAGGGAAAAGAGACTTCCTCTATCTACATAGAGCTTAGAAGTATTCAGCTAGTCAGTTCTTAATCACGTTATATCATAGACCTAATTGACATGAGAGGAATTAACTGGGTAGAAAAGCAAAGTACGCAATTGTAAATACACAATGCTATATAATATGATAATTTAAATATATTAAGATGATAAAAACTTTGATGGGAGTGTTCCTTTAAGGCATCAGCACTTCTAAACTTCTAGATAATAATTTAATAAGTCTGAGTTTAGTTATCAAACTTTTAGTTGCTTTTCTACCGCCCCTATGGCCTGGAGATATTGTGTCTGAACTTCTAAAAATACAAAAATATACATAATCTCATCATTTACATAAGGAAAAGTTTTAACTATTTTTATTTTACTCAGGTATTACTAGGAATGTGTTTATCCTGGCTGATCTGTTACATTTTAACACACTTCAATGTGTTTCCAAGAGACCCAACAGATTATGGATTTGCTGCACGCACTGATATTAATATTGATGCAATTGAGAATTCTCCTTGGTTTCACATTCCATATCCAGGTAAGTTACTATCTCCTCTAACTTCAAAAACTGTAGGTTGCATGCTATAAGAATAAAATGGTTGAGTGATAACGTAAATACTATAAAAGATAAATGGAGGGGTTAGCATTTGTGCTCATTTTCATTGAAATGGGCAGAAACACCATCAAAAATTTATGAATGAGAGTTCAGGACCTGCGGTGACGTCGGATACACCTGACACCCCACGTGACCGACTCTCTCACAACAAGGAAGGAGAAATCCACGCTTGGTGCACGCTAGGCACCGGAGGCTCATACTCCGGGTTATGCAGGCTGCATAACCCGGTAAGGTTAGTAAAGCATCTGAAAAACCCTCTTGCCCTCAATTCCTCCCAGCACATATCACCCAGGAGCGCTCCTCTGTATCTCTTTTACTCTTTTATCAAAAGTGTATGGGTTCCTTACAGTGTAATTATTAACTCCATCTGTCTGAGGGTTAAATGTTATAGATATAGATGATCGCAATTGAAAAGCTGGTTTCGCAACCCTCCCTTGCAACTATGATTCCTGTGATTGGTTGTTCAATTCTGAACAGCCAATCCCATTTATTTCAATGTTTCAGGCAATGAAATTGAAATTGCCTGAAACATTGACGTGCAGCTATTTTCGGTGGTAAAACAGCATCAATCATAAGAAGAAGCCTGGCAACTGTGGCATCATTAGCCCCAGCACTGATTGAACTGATCATGCAATAACACGCAATCGCAGTAATCAGTGAGCAGAGATGCCATCTGTCCTCACATTGACTCCTCTGCTTCATTCTTGCTTGGACATATTATCGGAGTGATCAATGTGCTGTTCTGCTGCCGGATTTGCTGAGATTTGTGGTGCCACAAGCTATTTTTGCCTGTGCCACCTATGCTTATGCTGATTCTGACTGAAGAAAAAAGATTTCCTGTCCTGTTCCTGTCTCCTGCTTTTTACTAATGCATCCCAATCCCTCTCTCTCCATCTACCCCACCAGGACAATGGTCACCGTTTCACGCTGTGCTGTGCTTACCAGTAACCGTTTTTAGGGTTTATTTTTTCATGTTTGGATGTCATTGTCTGATTGTATTTTTTTTACTTTGGATTAACTAAAGATCTGTTCTTTTACGTCTTTACTACTGGGTTTCTTCAAGTTTCTGGATTTCCTTTTCTCATTGAGTAAAATGGGGTTATTTTACACACACCACACACGTGAAAAATAAAATATCCACCTCTTCTCAAAGACAATATTCGGCCAAAGAGTAAAGCCCCAGTCACACATAACGATATCGTTAGAGAGATCGTTGTAACTGTGACGTTACAACGATCTCTCTAGCGATGTCGTTCTGTGTGACACTTTGCAGCGATCAGGCCCCTGCTGTGAGGTCGCTGATCGTTGCAAAGTGCTGTGGGTCATTTTTTGATCGTTGGTTTCCCGCTGGTCAGCACGCATCGCTGCGTGTGACCGCGAGACACCAGCGATCTGTGACCTCACAGGGCTGGTTACTATGGTAAACACCGGGTATCCAGGCAGCGCGCGCTGCCTAGATACCCGGCATTTACCATGGTTACCAGCGTCCTCCCTGCTTAGCACTGCCTGTAAGCATGGAGAACGCTGGTAACTATGATAAACAGCGGGTATCCAGGCAGCGCGCACTGCCTGGATACGCGCTGTTTATCATAGTTACCTGCGTTCTCCTTGCTTAGCGCTGCCTATAAGGCAGCGCTAAGCAGGGAGCGATATGGGAGGTGGCTCCCTTGGCCTGATCGCTGGGGAGATCTGCCTGTTTGACAGCTCCCCAGCGATCAGGTAACGACGCTCCAGCGATCCCGGCAGGTCGTTATCGCTGTCGGGATCGTTGGAGCGATCGTTATGTGTGACTGCACCTTAATACATTATCCTTGCCTCCGACACTGATAGTGAGGAAGCAGATCCAACCTTTCTCTATTTTTCCTCCACCAATTTTTCCTCCAGTGATACGGAACTGACCCAGGATGGAAAATGGGTGTGAGCACCCCATTAGTGACCCACCATTTAATGCTGGTTGCCAACTATAGTCCTCACCTCCCAAAAATTATTAACCACATATTCTTGATTTTTTTTGCCCAATCCAAAATACAATTTGACACTTCAGGCCTCAAAGGAATCAACTTTTCAAAGTCTTTTTCTCTGAGGATTTTGCAAATGTGTACTTCCAAAAATGTCTTGCCAAAAAAATCCCACTTTATCAGTTGCAATCTGAACTCTCATAGTCGCAGTGGATGATGTTTTGGGACCTTGTCTTTCACATGAGGATAGTGAAGAAGCCAGAAGAGGCAATATTTGAGTGTTGAGGTTTGTATAACACACCAGTGTCCGCATGGCTATGGCCACGGTCACACATGCCAATCCATTTTTTAAGCCCTTAGAAAAACGGATCCGTTTTTCTAAGGGTGCCAGTAGTGTCCCCTGGGGTCCTGGACATTTTTTTGGAACTTTTGGGACTTAGTAATTTTTTTCTCAAAAAACTCATGCAGAAACACATGCATTAACGCATGGTGACTATATGTGCCATGCGTTAACGCATGCGTCTCCCATAGGGCCCCATGTGAAAAAAACACATGCATTTTTGAAATTTCCTCAAAAACGCTGCTAGCTGCATTTTTTTTTTAAAACGCACACATATGCGTTTTTGGACTTTGAAAAAAAAATCTGAAATGTTCCTAAAAATGGATTTAGCCCAAAAACGAATGGTATGTGTGACCCTGGCCTATACCAAGGAAATGCTTCGAGAGACCACCCACAAATATTTGCATTTAAATGATAATGCACATTGTCCTCTCCAAGATAGCCTCAACATTGACCAACTTTTGAAAATTCGGCTGGTCATTGATCATTTCAGAAATCAACTTTCTGAAGTGTACCTTTCTCAAAGGACACCTGTTTAGATGATTCCCTAATATATTTCAAGGGGAGGCTTAAATTCTGACATTACCTGCCCAGTGAGAGGAGCAAGTACTAAGTTGTGTGAAAATACCTCAGGGAACACACGCAAATTTAGGGTATATAAAAGGGAAGGACACCTGGATTCCACCGCCTGAATGCCTGTCCTGGGAGTGAATGGGAAAATTGTGTGGAAATTGGTGCACCCACTGCTGGATCAAGGATTTAACCTGTAGATAGACACATTTTACACCAGCAACCCACTCTAAGTCCCTATCTGCCAGAGCCATCACAGTTTATCGTGCTATGCACAAAAAAAATGGAGAGGACTCCCTAGATCGTTAATTCAGCAGCTGCTCAAAAAGAGTGAGATAAAATGAAGAGAATCCAGGGCCACTTGTCCATGAGAAGGTTCCTTTATTAAATCGCTTTAAAAACGTCCAGTCGGACGCGTTTCAGACACATTCTCCTTATTCATCGGCATAAAAAATCACATTAAAATTCCCCTTATAAAGATATACCCTCCCACCTGATTATGCCTGGTTGATAACATCTGTACAAAGTCGTCTTACACATACATTGCATCTCACTATAGCAGTACACACAATTAAGCAATGATGTTATAAATTTTATAAATTTTCTTCCAAACCAACAGTGTCATCCATATGCATATTCTTTCTCTACCATTTTAATAAACATACTTTTAATTAAATATCATATATCATATTCAAATGTGTGTTAGCCCTTTTTGTGACACCCATCATTCCCCTCACCTTACGCCATGTTCCCTAACCCAAAGGCAAAACATATCTACATCACATGTTACAATCCCGCTATTTAAACCATGATGGTAATAATACTGTTACAGAAATCACACCTCTTATGGTTAACTATGGTTTAATGAATGATTTACCTTCCATGACTTTTATAGAGATGAGCGATGTTCGACTCGAATTGATCGCCAATCTCAAATTCGAGTCATTCGCCGAATTCGAACATTTGGTTCAAATTCGGCAGTTCTAGAAGCTGTTCGGTTTTGGTTCGAAAGTGCAGCAGATGTGGTCAGAAAACCGCATCTGCCGCATTTTCAGCCAAAATAAACAGCTATTAAGTAAAAGTGTTAAAAATAAAAAATAAATGTATGTTCACCTGTCCGGCGGTCCGCCGATGGCTCTGGCAAGGTCCTGTTCCTCATAGGACCTATGGTGATGTCACAAAACCGGTCACATGACCAGAGTTCCCGTGATAACTTGACGTCACCACAGGTCCTATCAGCAAGAGGACCTTGCCAGAAAGGTTAAAATAGACATTTTTATATTTTAAACACTTTCTTTTACTTAATTAAGTAAAAGAAAGTGTTCAAAATATAAAAATGTCTATTTTAACCTTTACGGCAAGGTCCTGTTGCTGATAGGACCTGTTGTGACGTCACAAAACCGGTCACAAAACCGGTCACATGACCGGAGTTTCCGCTGAAACCGGTTTTGTGACGTCACCACAGGTCCTATCAGCAACAGGACCCAGCCAGAGCCGTCGGTGGACCGCTGGACAGGTGAGCATACATTTTTTTAAAATTTTTAACACTTTATTTTACTTAATTTCACTTCCGCAATGTATGCATATACATTGCGGAACAGAAACAGCCCCATATAGCTGTTTATTTAGTGTTCCGGGGTGTTCGACGGTGTTTGACGAACATTCGTCGAACACCCCACCGATTCGACGAATCCAATCGAACACGAACACTAGGGTGGTGGCTCATCTCTAGTCTTTTATTTCTTATATAACCATATTTGAACGTTACCCCGGGACTGCTCAATATTATGCACATGCCAGACACTGCTTAAGATCTTCTATTAGCCCAATCCACCTAATTATTCACATACCAGACACTGCTTAGGGTCTTCTGTTAGCCCAATCCACCTAATTATGCACATGCAAGTCAAGGGTTCTACTGAAAAAGAAAATCTTCAGCAGTGTCTGAGAAGTGTGTGATATTGAGCAGCCCCTCTCCTTCCTTTCCTTTCCTTTTTCCTTGTGTGAGGTTCTCAGACTTTTTTGCCACATCCGCTGTTATCCTTGAATCTAGTGTGTTTTTTCGGCCATCTTGTTTCCTGTCCTGTTGCGTTGACTTTTGCCCTCAAACAATATGGAGTTCTCAGCTTCGGTGTTCCTGCCCTGTTCCTTGCCATTTGCCCTTTTAAACAATTTCAGCTGGTTAACCTGTGCCCCTGAATAAGGTCTGCAATCTGTCTGTGACTTGGCCTCTGGAAGCCTTGGATTTACTCTGCTTGAAACCCTGGAACCATTTGTGAATACCGGACTCTTCTGCTTACCATCACCATCTACCAGGAAAGTACAGAGATTCTAAATATTCTACTTGAGACTTGTGCTATGCTTTACAGCTCTACCTTTGATATCCTTGGTTTAGTGCTTGCACTCCGCAATTTACGTTTATTTCACATTCTGTTAATGCACTGACTTGTATGACGCAATACAAGGTTTACTTAAGAAGTGTATGTCTCATGTGTCTCATTATACCCATGCATTAGACTCCAGATAGACTGTATCATATACAGTTGTGGCCAAAAGTATTGACACCCCTGCAATTCTGTCAGATAATACTCAGTTTCTTCCTGAAAATGATTGCAATCACAAATTATTTGGTATTATTATCTTCATTTAATTTGTCTTCAATGAAAAAACACAAAAGAAAATAAAGCAAAAAGCAAAACATTGATCATTTCACACAAAACTCCAAAAATGGGCCAGACAAAAGTATTGGCACCCTCAGCCTAATACTTGGTTGCCCAACCTGTAGCCAAAATAACTGCGATCAACTGCTTCCGGTAACCATCAATGAGTTTATTACAATGCTCTGCTTGGAATTTTAGACCATTCTTCTTTGGCAAACTGCTCCAGGTCCCTGATATTTGAAGGGTGCCTTCTCCAAACTGCCAATTTTAGATCTCTCCACAGGTGTTCTATGAGATTCAGGTCTGGACTCATTGCTAGCCACCTTAGACGTCTCCAGTGCTTTCTCTCAAACTATTTTCTAGTGCTTTTTGAAGTGTGTTTTGTGTCATTGTCCTGCTGGAAGACCCATGACCTCTGAGGGAGACCCAGCTTTCTCACACTGTGCCCTACATTATGCTGCAAAATTTGCTGGTAGTCTTCAGACTTCATAATGTCATGCACACAGTCAAGCAGTCCAGTGCCAGAGGCAGCAAAGCAACACCAAAACATCAGGGAACCTCGGCCATGTTTGACTGTAGGGACCGTGTTCTTTTCTTTGAATGCCTCTTTTTTTCTCCTGTAAACTCTATGTTGATGCCTTTGCCCAAAAAGCTCTACTTGTGTCTCATCTGACCAGAGAACATTCTTCCAAAACATTTTAGGCTTTCTCATGTAAGTTTTGGCAAACTCCAGCCTTGCTTTTTTATGTCTCGGGGTAAGAAGTGGGGGTCTTCCTGAGTCTCCTACCATACAGTCCCTTTTCATTCAGACGCCGACGGATAGTACGGGTTGACACTGTTGTACCCTCGGACTGCAGGGCAGCTTGAACTTGTTTGGATGTTAGTCGAGGTTCTTTATCCACCATCCGCACAATCTTGCGTTGAAATCTCTTGTAAATTTTTCTTTTCCATCCACATCTAGGGAGGTTAGCCACAGTGCCATGGGCTTTAAACTTCTTGATGACACTGCGCACGGTAGACACAGAAACATTCAGGTCTTTGGAGATGGACTTGTAGCCTTGAGAGTGCTCATGCTTCCTCACAATTTGGTTTCTCATGTCCTCAGACAGTTCTTTGGTCTTCTTTATTTTCTCCATGCTCAATGTGGTACATACAAGGACACAGGACAGAGGTTGAGTCAACTTTAATCCATGTCAACTGGCTGCAAGTGTGATTTAGTTATTGCCAACACCTGTTAGGTGCCACAGGTAAGTTACAGGTGCTGTTACTTACACAAATTAGAGAAGCATCAAATAATTTTTCTAACAGTGCCAATACTTTTGTCCACCCCCTTTTTTATGTATGGTGTCGAATTATATCCAATTTGGCTTTAAGACAATTATTTTTGTGTTTTTTCATTGAAAACAAATTAAATGAAGATGATAATACCAAAGAATTTGTGATTGCAATCATTTTCAGGAAGAAACTGAGTATTATCTGATAGAATTGCAGGGGTGTCAATACTTTTGACCACAACTGTATAAGACCTTGCAAGGCATTTCTTCCCTTAGTCCCTCCCTCATATTTTCAGCAGTGAAACAATTAGGTGGATTGGGCTAATAGAAGATCCTAATCAGTGTCTGGCATGTGCATAATTAGGTGGATTGGGCTAATAGAAGATCCTAAGCAGTGTCTGGCATGTGTATAACATTGAGCAGTCCTGGGGTAACGTCCGAATATGGTTATATAATAAATAAAAGACATGGAGGGTAAATCATTCATTAAACCATAGTTAACCATATGAGGTGTGATTTCTGTAACAGTATTATTACCATCATGGTTTATATAGCGGGATTGCAACATGTGATGTAGATATGTTTTGCCTTTGGGTTAGGGAACATGGCATATGGGAGGGTAAGGTGAGGGGAATGATGGGTGTCACAAAAAGAGCTAGCACACATTTGAATATGATATATGATATTTAATTAAAAGTATGTTTATTAATATGGTAGAGAAAGGATATGCATAAAGATGACACTGTTGGTTTTGGAAGAAAATTTATAACATCATTGCTCTTTTGTGTGTAATGCTATAGTGAGATGCAATCTGTGTACAGATGTTATCAATCAAGCATAATCAGGTGGGAGGGTATACCTTTAGATGGAGAATTTTAATGTGATTTTTTTATGCCGATGAATAAGGACAGTGTGTCCGAAACACGTCCGGCTGGAAGTTTTTAAGGCGATTTAATAAAGGAACCTTCTCATGGACAAGTGGCCTGGATTATTCATTTTATTACACTAATGGTGGACACCAGCCTCCTTCCAGGAGCCTGGAAATCTAAGGGTGTTTAGAGGTGAGCTGCAAGCAATCCTCCTCCCCATTCCTCACATGGTTTCAAAAAGAGTGAGAGCAGAGCCCAATCTAGCGACAACATGATGGTAGTCAATTACAAGGAAAGAAGAGATAACCTTTTCTTGACCACAATACATAGTGATGGCAGCACCTTCTCCACTGTACAAGGTACCTATATATAGGTCCACTCTCCAAATTGTGTCCTGGGGTGCAATAAAAACATTGTGAAGGTTGATCTCTCTGATTAAATCCTCCAGCCCTTCAGTGCCATGTGCACAGCAAAGGTGTAGTACAAGAAGCTGAGCACACACATTGTACAGATGGCAGTGTAGAATGCTCGATGTGTAGGCCAAATGATACATTCTTTCAGTTCCTTGAGGTAGGGATCAAGGCCCTGATGTTTGAAAGGAGTGAGTCCCAGTAGTTCTAGAACTAAAGGTGCCCAAGTAGTACAAGGGCAACATTTCCCCAGTGAAGTCCCCCATGTTAGAAAGAAATGGAGGTTGTAAAAAAATGCTGAGTATGTAGCAGAAGGCGAATTACAAAGGACACCATTTGGCAATGCGGCACCAGGCCCCAAAAATTTGGCCTGTGTATGAAAGAATGTTTCAAAGCCTACCACTAATCAATAGACCACCACTCATTAATAGATTAACTCTTCACTACTCATATGTACAAACCTGATATACTTTATACTACTCACATATGCTAACATGATGTACATTTCACGACTCACATATGCAAACCTGGAGTACTCTACAAAACAACATGTTTTAACATTATGTATGCTACACAACTTATATATGCCAACCTGATGCACTCTAAAACAGCTTGCATATGCCACCAAATTATAAGATTTACTTACTAGGAAAACACTATATCAATACCAATATAGGGTCAAGACCATTCCAAGTCTGCACTTCAAAATATCACTCAATCCTTATAGAGCTCAAACTGTGTCCAAACAAGAGTTTACCACCACATATGTGGTATCCGCATTCTCAGTAGAAATTGCAGACCAAATTTTGGGGTCTACTTTCTCCTGTTATCCTTGTTAAAATGAAAAAACCTGTTACAATGAAAAAATCTGTGAGGGAAAAAAAAAAACATATTTTTCATTTTCACCTAGGGTTTTAAGATGTTCACAACACATTTAGATATGTTTCTTGGGGGTCTTGCTTTCAAAACGGTCACCTATGGGGGTTTCCACAGTTTATACTCATCGGGGTCTCTCCAAATGCAACATGGTGTATGCTAATGATTCCAGCCAATTTTTAATTCCAAAGGTGAAATGGTGCCCCTTTCCTTACGAGCCTTGACATGAGTCCACACAGTAGTTTTTCACCATATATGGGTTATCAGCATATTCAGGAGAAATTGCACAAATAATTATATGGTGCACCTTCTGTTACCCCTTCTAAAATGCAAAATTTAGAGCTAAAGAAATTTTTTTGTAACATTCCACATTGCTTTAGTTCCTATGAAGCACCTAAAAGGTTAATAAACTTCTTAAATGTGAATTTGAGCAGTTTGAGGGGTGTAATTTTTAGAATGGTGTAACGTTCGGATATTTTCTATCACATAGGCCTCTAAAGTGACTTCAAACGTTATGTGGTCCCTCCAAAAATGCAGAGGAGGGGTGGCGTAAATATTCAGTTCACCACTCAGTTTGGTTTGAAGCCTGGAAAACATCAGATCAGATGTGAAGATTCATGCAAAAAAGAGAAAAAATATTCCAACTTCGATAATTCTCAAAAAGACATAGTAAATAGGGATTAAAATTCCCAAATAAACAGCAACGCATTTCAAGCATGCAGTACGCTCTTTTGTCAAGCTTAGTGTGTTAGACAAAATAAATCAACTTATACAACTCAGAAAGAAAGAATTGCAACTTTATGACATCAAAAGAGTCAGCTTCAAACATAAAACAGGTGGAGACAACAGAAAGTGATTATTAAGCAGAGAGGCTTTCTGGATATTCAATCTGGGATCCATTCAACCATATGCAATGAATGCTAGAAAGGAAATAATGTTCCATTATTTCATAATAGCATTTTGCGTTTTCCGTCTGGTTTACATTAATATATATTTTTACTTCAGATTATGCTCCATTTTTCCTTTGTATTTGCTCGTGTTATTTTACAGTTTTTATATATGTTCATATGTTTATACATATTGTATTTTTTTTGCATATATTTATTGTGTCTATATATGTCAGTTTTTCGTTTACTCAATAACGTGTCTGCATTTTGCAATGGATTGATTTTAATGTTGACCTGTGTCATACCATTTGATCTTGGCTGGAATACATTCTTCTTGTATTGTATAAATTGAATTACTTTTTCTAACACGCTAAGCATGACAAAGTATGTACTGCACGCTCGAAACACATTGCCGATTGGGAATTTTTATCCCTGCTTAAATAAGGTTTTTGGGGAGAACTATCAAACCTGAAAATTGCTGTTGTAAATTTTATTTGAAAAATGAGAAATTGCTGATAAACATTTTAACTCTTCTAACTTCATTAAAACATATATGTTTCAAAATTATGCTGATGTGGACATGTGAAGATGTTTTTAATTATTTTGTGTGACATAACTCTCTGTTTTAAAGCCATTATAATTCAACATTTGAAAATTGCTAAATTTTGACGAATTTACGATATTTTCACAATTTATTGCAAAAATTATTATTATAAATTTGTCACTAACATGAAGTACAATATGCCTGAGAAACATTCTCAGATTCACTGGGATCAATTGAAGCTTTCCAGAATTATTATTATTATTACCATAGTGGTCAGAATTGAAAATAATTGGTCTGGTCAGGAGGAAGAAATTGTCTGAGTGGTGAAGGGGTTAAATACTTTGGAACATGCTTTTTTTTTTAGCAATAGAATCTTTCATGGTGAGCGTGCATAAAGTCCATGGAGGTTAGAACACTTCTGTGTTCCTGCAATAAGAGTAGACAGAGGTTATGTCCTTTGTTACAGTCACATGAATGCAGAATTAACTAGTTATTTTACTGAGGTTAACGTTTCCCTTACAAACGCTTACCAAGGAAATGTTCCCACTTAACATTTTTGGTGCAGTTTTTGAAGCTAAAGCCAAGATTAGATTCAACAAAGAACAATACTTTTCATAACATAAGTCTCTTTTTTGATCCATTCCAGACTTTAACTTCCTTTCATAACATATGGAATCTGTCAGATCCTCTGGGTGCACAGAACCATTTATGAGATGCTAACTAGGGCTTTGACTTGTCAAAGGGGCATTAGTTTCTCCAACTAGTTGACCCACTTGGCATGTTATCATGCCCCTGTAGGCATGCTTTACCACCGCAACATCATCAGCAAAGCTCTACAATACTGCGCGTGTGCGTGACTTTGCATATCTCAATATTGAGCTTCTCTGATGCTGGGTGTATGCACCCTGGCTTCAGAGAGGCTCAGTACACATGAATCATCCGCACTTCCAGTAATATGCATGACTCTGAGGCTTTGTGCATGCGTCCCAGCTTTAAAGAAGCTTAGTGTGCATGACCAGAAGTGAGGATGACTTCCTGTCATGTGCAGTGATCCCTCTGAAGTCAGGGTGCATACACTCGGCATCAGAAAAGGTCAATGCTGAGATATACAAAACTGCATGTATGCAGAAGCGTAGTGCGCATGACCAGAAGTGAGGATGACTTCCCGTCATGCGCAGTGATCCCTCTGATGTCAGGGTGCATACACTCAGCATCAGAGAAGGTCAATGCTGAGATATACAAAACTGCATGTATGCAGTAACGTAGTGCGCATGACCAGAAGTGAGGATGACTTCCTGTCATGTGCAGTAATCCCTCTGAAGTCAGGGTGCATACACTCAGCATCAGAGAAGGTCAATGCTGAGATATACAAAACTGCGTGTATGCAGAAGCGTACTGCGCATGACCAGAAGTGAGGATGACTTCCCGTCATGCGCAGTGATCCCTCTGAAGTCAGGGTGCATACACTCAGCATCAGAGAAGGTCAATGCTGAGATATACAAAACTGCATGTATGCAGTAACGTAGTGCGCATGACCAGAAGTGAGGATGACTTCCTGTCATGTGCAGTAATCCCTCTGAAGTCAGGGTGCATACACTCAGCATCAGAGAAGGTCAATGCTGAGATATACAAAACTGCGTGTATGCAGAAGCGTAGTGCGCATGACCAGAAGTGAGGATGACTTCCCGTCATGCGCAGTGATCCCTCTGAAGTCAGGGTGCATACACTCGGCATCAGAGAAGGTCAATGCTGAGATATATAAAACTGCATGTATGCAGAAGCGTAGTGCGCATGACCAGAAGTGAGGATGACATCCAGTCATGTGCAGTAATCCAGTGATTATAGATATGGGAGCAGAACTGCTCATGGTGCTATGTGCCCAGGGGACCTGACAGTTTTCCTTTAAGGTACTAGCATGAAAAATAGCAAAGTACATGGTAATTAAAATGTATTCACATAATAACTATTGGAAATTATACCTGTTATGTCTTTTTATCTAGCACTCCATAATAATTGTGATGGCTTAGCTTTACTGTTTTATTTAGATTCTATTTTATTGTAATTTTTTTTATCTGTAAGCATAATCATTTCAGGAGGGAAACAGTGAAAGAATAGATATTAGCAGAAGCTCACAGAAACATATTCATAGCACAGTAGCTTACTTAGTGTTCTTTTTCTCTTGAGCAGCTGGTTTTAAAATAAAACAGACTGACTTTTTAAGATTTGCTTCAGGGAAAGCAACATTCCAAGCAGCCATTATACATCTTTAATCCTTCCCTTGTATGGTTCTTGCTAATAGAGATCAGAGGGGTTTTTGGTTGGGTCAGTGCAGTGATGTTAGCAACATGTGCAATAACAGTGAAAATAACTAAAATAGGGTTCGCCTCGTCATGAAACAAAGATCACTAAAAAGAATTATTGTTTAAACTTTCTCCCCTAATTTCATCATTGAATTTCATTACATTTGTGATTACTTGATTTAGTGGCCTTTGGGTGTGTTTAAAGCCAAGTCAACATGTGTTTTGTATGAAGGATCTGTTTGTTTAGATAATTTACAAGGATCATCAAACACTCTTTCCTTCAGCTCCAAGATATTGTAAAAACTTGATAACACAAAGCCCTCATAGATAATATAATCACTGTGCTTCACATAGAAAGTTCCAGCATGAATCATCAGAATATAATGCAAGGTTAACTTGCAAAAAGATTAGTTAAGGCCGGGTTACATGCTATGATGTCCCAGCGACCCGACCAACGACGGGCTCGCTGAAACATTATCTGATCTCTGGTGAGCTGTCACACAGACAGACTCGCCAGCGACCAGCGACCCATGCAACGAACTTGACATCGTGGAAAAGAATGTGATATATTCTTTTCCACGATGTTGAGGTCCCGCTACGCTGGGGTAAGTGGGAGAATTCTGGTAAACAGGATAAACATTAGGCTACTAAGCGCAGTGCTCTGCTTAGTAACTCGATGTGTACCCTGGTTACCAGCACGCTATGCTTGGTAACCAGGGTACACATTGGGTTACTAAGTAGAGCGCTGCTGTTAGCAACCCGATGTTTATCCTGGTTACCAGTGTTCTCCCGCTTAGTAACCCGATGTGTTCCCTGGTTACCAGGGAACATATCGGGTTAGACGGGCGTCACACATGCCGATGTGTGCTGCCCAGGGGATGACCAACGACAGGAAAATGGCGCTGGCCATTTACCAACGATCAGCAAGCTGATTGCTGGCTGTTGGTACATGTCACACGCAGCGACATCTCTACGAGGTCTCTGCAACGTCACAAGTTGCAGCGACATCATTAACGATGTTGCTACGTGTAAACTGTCCTTAAGTCTCCAACATCGGTAAACATTTTGCTTTCTTTTCCATAGTTAACCAAGTGCTGGATCATCTCTACAAAAAGAGCTCTCCTACAATTAGGGGTTAATTGACATATGAAGTCAATTAGTCAAAAAAACCTGATTATTTGATTTCTGCCTGCTGAGGCCATCTGCAAACTCATGAATACCAATGGTCAGTCCTAAATCCTGGTTGACAACTTCCCAATGATACCCAGCCGAGTTAAATTTAAAGAGGACCTGTCACCAAACCAGGCATGGTGATCTAATTACAGCACTGGATGCAGCATGTCTGCAGCATGCAGACAAGGGGTCCCCCAGCCCTTGAGCAGCCCTGTACCCCGAGATAATACACTTAGAAAACTTACATGCTACAGCCACTAAGGAGGTGGCTAGGGGCTGCAGCCAAGGGCAGATTCACACCCCCTGCCTGTGTAATCTGCCCACTGCTGCCAATCATTCTCTCCCTGTCTGCAGCATTTAATCTGAGTTTTTTTTCTCTCCGTGTAGCCCCGCCCCTGAAGCGCCAAGACAGGGCGCGAAACGACGTAGTACCCCCCGTCCTCCCACCCGCTGTGCACAACCTGTTGTATGAAGATTGAATAAATATCCACTGCCAGAAGCCTTGAGTGCGGCTCCATTTCTTCTCTATTTGATCTGATACATTGTGTGTTTTGCTTGGTATGTGTTCTATGCTTTTGACTATTGAGGATCCAATTATACCCATCGTTAAAGGAGTTCAGGCACTTAGCTGGGATGAGCCCTGATCCTTGCGGTCTTTCTAAAGGCGGCCGCCGGGCCAGCGGACAAGAACATTTAATGATCCCTGTGACTCCTCAAAAGGATCATGCAAAATTTTAATTAGCCAGCAGTGCGCACTTAGTGTGAAAGTCTTAGTAATTTCAATATTAGGCTGGCTTTACACCACAGTTTAAAGGATCCGGGGCTGTCTAGTGTGAACCGGACAGCCCCGGATCTGATTTTGGTCCCATAGTATTTCTAGGGGTCCGGATGGTAGTATTTTGCCATTCGGTTCACTGCTGTCAGGGAGGATCTGGGAGAATTCTTTTTTTTTTCCTGCACACAAAATCACAGCTTGCAGCGTTTTGTGTGTCAGGGGCAAAAATCTGCCAAAATCGGATCAACCCGGATCCTCCTGGATCCAGTGCAATCCGGCGCCCCCTAACATGGGAGTCTCTGGGCACTGGATCGACATAAAATCTGATCTGGCTGCCGGACGCCAGGTGCTGAAATTCAGCGGTGCACAGCGCTGAACTTCAGCACCTGGAGAGCTCCCGGCTGAGATTTCAGAACCGCGGCTAGTTGCCGCTAGCCGCAGTTTTGAAATTTCAGCCAGGGATTGCTCCTGCAGCTGCGGACTGTCCATTCTGTAAGAAAACAGGACCGTGGGGCATATTTGACCTCCGGTTCTGTTTTGTCTGGAGCAGTCGGGCTGTGTCCGGTGCATCCAGCAAAACACCGGACACAGCCTGACAGCTCAAAACCGTGGTATGAAGCCGACCTTAGTGGTGATGATTGACCATGATTGAAGATGTGGTGAGGACCAGAATAGGGACAGTGAAGAGTAAAGGGGTAGGTGTGTTAAAAATGGTAAGGTGAGTGATATTTTTCTTTTCTTATTTGACATTTTCATGGTTCTTCACTGCTGCTGAATAGTATTTTGCTAAATTTCACTGCAACCAGAGATCTGTGACCAATATCTGAACAGATATCTGTGTGTGTAACGTGGCCTTAAGTTGGATGTGTCACGAATGATTAACTTGGAATGGCTCTCCCCTTTCTGGACTGGAATTTCAGCTGCTTGTTTTTCTAAGCAGTTCTACACTCCCGTCCTGACAGGGGAGAGCCATTCCAAGTTACTCATCCGTGACATGTCAGACTTAGGTGTATATCACACGGCCAGTGTGATTCCAGCTTAAGGGACAGGGATGTGAATGTCTATAAAAAATCCAAGAATGCGCACATAGGGTGATATCTTCTTTGAAGAAGGACAAAAGTTTATATAAAGAGGCTGCTCACCTGATACAGTTGTGATGACCCACAACTGGTAATGATCGCTCAGATACAAGTAGCTGCTGCAGGACCGTACTCTCCACAGATCCCTGTGGTATAATCAGCTCCCAGGACACAGTACCTCGAGGTCCGCGCTGCCACTTCAGAAAGGAACAAAAGAAGCCAGTACAAGGGAATGTCTGGATTAACGATTCTTCTTTATTATCCTACGCGTTTCAGAGTTATCTCCCAACTCCTTCATCAGGGATGACATTCCCTGATGAAGGAGTTGGGAGATAACTCTGAAACGCGTAGGATAATAAAGAAGAATCGTTAATCCAGACATTCCCTTGTACTGGCTAGTGATGGGCGAATCCTAAATTACTCGGAATCGCTTGACTCTAGCGAGTCCGAGCCCAGGACTCGCTACTCGTTGCGAGTCTAGCGAGTCCAATGTTAATGAATGGGGAAGCGAGTAATAGCGAGTAGTGTGAGATTTACAACTCGCAGATGTGTCTCGGAAGCTTCAGCCTGAAGCAATCCTAGTTTTGTCATTTATTTGCATTGCTCGTTTACTTTGCAACTGTAATCGCTGGGAAACTCGCACAGATAAGAGAAGAGTCCTGTCTCCTCTGTGCAGCTCCAGGGTCCTAGAGCCCGCCTGCTGCCTGATGTAGCAGTGCTGAGATTGTTCTCAGTCTGCTCATACCCTGTGTACAGACATGAATGTCTGTGCACAGAGATGATGTAGCAGTGCTGAGATTGTTCTCAGTCTGCTCATTCCCTGTGTACAGACATGAATGTCTGTGCACAGAGATGATGTAGCAGTGCTGAGATTGTTCTCAGTCTGCTCATTCCCTGTGCATATCTATATCTATACACAGGGGATGTAGCAGAGAGGACATCGCGTTTTGGACTGCGTCGGACGGAAGAGGATTTTTTTAATTAAAGATGGAGTCCCTAATGGCTTTTTTTTTATTTCTAATAAAAAAATTTCTCTGTGTTGTGTTTTTTTTAAAACAATTTAATAGAAATTCATGTCGGTCATGTCTAATATTGGCGTGACCGCCATAAATTTCGGGCTTAGGGCCAGCTGATAATACAAAGCTGGCCCTAACCTCTATTACCCAGCGTGCCACCGCTACCAGGGCCGCTGGAAGAGCGGGGTTCAGCGCCAGAGGATGGCGCTTCAATGAACGCGCTATCTTCTGGGGCGGCTGCGGGCTGCAATTTGCAGCGGGGGGTGCCCAGAAAGCTTGGGCATCCCTGCGCTGCGGATTCCAGCCCCCAGCTGCTTAGCTGTACCTGGCTAGACATAGAAATTGCGCGGAGCCCCACGCATTTTTTTGACTCCGACTCCGAGACAACTCCGAGACGACTCCGACTCCGAGACGACTCCGACTCCGAGACGACTCCGACTCCGACTCCGAGACGACTCCGACTCCCGAGACGACTCCGACTCCGACTCCGAGATGACTCCGACTCCGAGACGACTCCGACTCCGAGACGACTCCGACTCCGAGGCGACTCCGACTCCGAGACGACTCCGACTCCGAGACGACTCCGACTCCGACTCCGAGACGACTCCGACTCCGAGACGACTCCGACTCCGAGACGACTCCGACTCCGAGACGACTCCGACTCCGAGACGACTCCGACTCCGAGATGACTCCGACTCCGAGACGACTCCGACTCCGAGACGACTCCGACTCCGAGACGACTCCGACTCCGACTCCGAGACGACTCCGACCTCGACTCCGAGACGACTCCGACTCCGAGACGACGACGACTCCGAGACGACGACGACTCCGACTCCGACTCGACTCCGAGACGACTCAGACTCCGACTCGACTCCGAGACGACTCCGACTCCGAGACGACTCCGACTCCGACTCCGAGACGACTCTGACTCCGACTCCGAGACGACTCCGACTCCGACTCCGAGACGACTCCGACTCGACTCCGACTCCGAGACGACTCCGACTCCGAGACGACTCCGACTCCGAGACGACTCCGACTCCGAGACGACTCCGACTCCGAGACGACTCCGACTCCGACTCCGAGACGACTCCGACCTCGACTCCGAGACGACTCCGACTCCGAGACGACGACGACTCCGAGACGACGACGACTCCGACTCCGACTCGACTCCGAGACGACGACGACTCCGACTCGACTCCGAGACGACTCCGACTCCGAGACGACTCCGACTCCGACTCCGAGACGACTCTGACTCCGACTCCGAGACGACTCCGACTCCGACTCCGAGACGACTCCGTCTCGACTCCGACTCCGAGACGACTCCGACTCCGAGACGACTCCGACTCCGAGACGACTCCGACTCCGAGGCGACTCCGACTCCGAGGCGACTCCGACTCTGAGACTCCGACTCTGAGGAGACTCCGACTCCGAGACTCTGACTCTGAGCCTCTGACTCTGAAATTCATTAAATAATAAAAAAAAAAATGCGTGGGGCTCCGCGCAATTTCTATGTCTAGCCAGGTACAGCTAAGCAGCTGGGGGCTGGAATCCGCAGCGCAGGGATGCCCAAGCTTTCTGGGCACCCCCCGCTGCAAATTGCAGCCCGCAGCCGCCCCAGAAGATGGCGCGTTCATTGAAGCGCCATCCTCTGGCGCTGAACCCCGCTCTTCCAGCGGCCTGGTGGCGGTGGCACGCTGGGTAATAAAGGGGTTAATACCAGCTTTGTTATACAAGCTGGTATTAAGCCCGAGATTCTTAATGTCAGGCCACGTTTGACCCAGCCACTAAGAATCTCCAATAAAGGCTTAAAAAAACACAACACAGAGAAAATTTTTTATTTGAAATAAAAAAAAAAGCCATTAGGGACTCCATCTTTAATTAAAAAAATCCTCTTCCGTCCGACGCAGTCCAAAACGCGATGTCCTCTCTGCTACATCCCCTGTGCATAAATATAGACAGGGAATGAGCAGACTGAGAACAATCTCAGCACTGCTACATCAGGCAGCAGGCAGGCTCTAGGACCCTGGAGCTGCACAGAGAAGACAGCTGGACTCGGCTCGCAAAGAAACAGCAGTTATCTGCGAGTTTCCCTGCTATCACTGGCACAGTAGCCGAGTCTAATGCAAACAATGGCAATGAGTTTTGTCGGCGTTTCTGACAAAACTAGGATTGATATTGATTTGCATTGGACTCGTGCGAGTAATCACTGGGAAACTCGCCGAGTACCGAGTCCTGCGAGTCCCTTACTACTCGCCGAGTAACGAGTCCTAGCGAGTAGATTCGCCCATCCCTAGTACTGGCTTCTTTTGTTCCTTTCTGAAGTGGCAGCGCGGACCTCGAGGTACTGTGTCCTGGGAGGGATGTGAATGTGGACATGGTGTTGTCAGTGGTGTGAAACAAGGTTCTGAGACTGTGTCAGGGAGCTTGTTGAATCCACAATGTTCCTGGAAATGTTTCCCGGTCTGGGACATAAACGTGCTTGGAAGCCAGAAGAGAGAGAGCAGATTCTGTCTTGGAAAGCAGACAAAGCCTCTATGAATTTCATAAGCAGGACCAAATCTTCCACAACCACAAAGTCTACTGTCAATACACAGAAGGCTTGCCCATCCAGTCCTGAATCTGGTTCTCTTTCCTCCCATTATTATCAGTCACAGGACACATATGACACCAAGCTTGGCCACTCCGATGATCTGTTTGGTACATATTCTTTGGTTGGCACTGGCCTCTCACCATGCAACATTAAAAAGGAACATGAGGAGGTGGCATACGATGATGCTCAAGTATTCGAGGACCTATGGCCAAAAGAAAGGCACTTTGACGAACCCGATTTACTGTCTCCAGAGATGGAGGCTGATGATGATGAGACACAGTTACCAACAGGTTAGCCTACAATCTTAAAAGGGAAGGAGAATGAAATGGAACATGAAGTGGTCAATGATGCATCCACTGATCTGACCTGGACCGTTAACATGCATGGCCATCACAGCAACACAGAGGAAGATGGATATGTAACACCAACACAGGCACCAATGGGTTGTGGTTAGTGATGGGCGAATCCTAAATTACTCGGAATCGCTTGACTCTAGCGAGTCCGAGCACAGGACTCGCTACTCGTTGCGAGTCTAGCGAGTCCAATGTTAATGAATGGGGAAGCGAGTAATAGCGAGTAGTGTGAGATTTACAAATCGCAGATGTGTCTCGGAAGCTTCAGCCTGAAGCAATCCTAGTTTTGTCATTTATTTGCATTGGACTAGTTTACTTTGCAACTGTAATCGCTGGCTGGGAAACTCGCACAGATAAGAGTCCTGCTTTCTCCTCTCTGCTGGCTGCCAGCTCCAGGGTCCTAGAGCCCGCCTGCTGCCTGATGTAGCAGTGCTGAGATTGTTCTCAGTCTGCTCATTCCCTGTGTACAGACATGAATGTCTGTGCACAGAGATGATGTAGCAGAGCTGAGATTGTTCTCAGTCTGCTCATTCCCTGTGTACAGACATGAATGTCTGTGCACAGAGATGATGTAGCAGAGCTGAGATTGTTCTCAGTCTGCTCATTCCCTGTGTACAGACATCTATATTTATGCACAGGGGATGTAGCAGAGAGGACATCGCGTTTTGGACTGCGTCGGACGGAAGAGGATTTTTTTAATTAAAGATGGAGTCCCTAATGGCTTTTTTTTTAATTTCTAATAAAAATTTTTCCTTGTGTTGTGTTTTTTTTAAAACAATTTAATAGAAATTCATGGCGGTCATGTCTAATATTGGCGTGACCGCCATAAATTTCGGGCTTAGGGCCAGCTGATAATACAAAGCTGGCCCTAACCTCTTTATTACCCAGCGTGCCATCACTACCAGGGCCGCTGGAAGAGCGGGGTTCAGCGCCAGAGGATGGCGCTTCAATGAACACGCCATCTTCTGGGGCGGCTGCGGGCTGCAATTTGCAGCGGGGGGTGCCCAGAAAGCTTGGGCATCCCTGCGCTGCGGATTCCAGCCCCAGCTGCTTAGCTGTACCTGGCTAGACATAGAAATTGCGCGGAGCCCCACGCATTTTTTTTAAATTATTTCATGAAATTCTGAGATTCTGACTCTGAGACTCTGACTCTGAGACTTTGACTCTGAAATTCATGAAATAATAAAAAAAAAATGCGTGGGGCTCCGCGCAATTTCTATGTCTAGCCAGGTACAGCTAAGCAGCTGGGGGCTGGAATCCGCAGCGCAGGGATGCCCAAGCTTTCTGGGCACCCCCCGCTGCAAATTGCAGCCCGCAGCCGCCCCAGAAGATGGCGCGTTCATTGAAGCGCCATCCTCTGGCGCTGAACCCCGCTCTTCCAGCGGCCCTGGTAGCGGTGGCACGCTGGGTAATAAAGAGGTTAGGGCCAGCTTTGTATTATCAGCTGGCCCTAAGCCCGAAATTTATGGCGGTCACGCCAATATTAGACATGACCGCCATGAATTTCTATTAAATTGTTTTAAAAAAAACACAACACAAGGAAAATTTTTTATTAGAAATAAAAAAAAAAGCCATTAGGGACTCCATCTTTAATTAAAAAAATCCTCTTCCGTCCGACGCAGTCCAAAACGCGATGTCCTCTCTGCTACATCTCCTGTGCATAAATATAGATGTCTATGCACAGGGAATAAGCAGACTGAGAACAGTCTCAGCTCTGCTACATCATCTCTGTGCACAGACATTCATGTCTGTACACAGGGAATGAGCAGACTGAAAACAATCTCAGCTCTGCTACATCATCTCTGTGCACAGACATTCATGTCTGTACACAGGGAATGAGCAGACTGAGAACAATCTCAGCACTGCTACATCATCTCTGTGCACAGACATTCATGTCTGTACACAGGGAATGAGCAGACTGAGAACAATCTCAGCACTGCTACATCATCTCTGTGCACAGACATTCATGTCTGTACACAGGGAATGAGCAGACTGAGAACAATCTCAGCACTGCTACATCATCTCTGTGCACAGACATTCATGTCTGTACACAGGGAATGAGCAGACTGAGAACAATCTCAGCACTGCTACATCAGGCAGCAGGCGGGCTCTAGGACCCTGGAGCTGCACAGAGAAGACAGCTGGACTCGGCTCGCAAAGAAACAGCAGTTACATTGCGAGTTTCCCTGCTATCACTGGCACAGTAGCCGAGTCTAATGCAAACAATGGCAATCCTAGTTTTGTCAGCGTTTCTGACAAAACTAGGATTGCTATTGATTTGCATTGGACTCGTGCGAGTAATCACTGGGAAACTCGCCGAGTACCGAGTCCTGCGAGTCCCTTACTACTCGCCGAGTAACGAGTCCTAGCGAGTAGATTCGCCCATCCCTAGTTGTGGTTTGCGCAGAGTGAGAAATGGGTTAACTGTTCCCAAGAGCACCTCTGCTATGCCCCAAGTCAGGACAAGGGGGCATTCAAATACTATGCGGAAGTTCTTTTCTGAAAGTCCTTCAGAGAAAAACATTGCAGTCTGTAGCACCTGCCATACCAAGTTGAGCAGAGTCCAGGGCAAAGGCAACCTTAGCACCACCAACGCGAAAGCAAATGGCAGCCAAGCACCCTAGTAGATGGGTGAAACACCAAGGTACCAAATCTGTGTCTGCGGGTCAAACCACTGCCATGTCACCTGTGCTATGTCCTTCAGAATCTGCTGTTCAGGAAGCAGGCACTCATACCTCCAGCCCACAAGCTGCAATTGCTCACACACAACAAACATCAAACACATTCACTTCCTTGTCCCAGCAAAGCGTCCTAGTTGTCCATGCCTGAGAGCTTGGAAAGAAAGCATAAATATTCAGCCACAGGCAAAAATATACTGAATTTGCACATTGCCAAATTGCTTGCCATGGAAATGTTGCCATTTTAAGTTTGTGGGAACACAGTCTTTGTGTGATCTCTTGGCTGTGGTAACCCCACGATTCAGTGTTCCCACCAGCCACTATTTTGCCCGGTGTGCCATCCCTGCTTTACACAAGCACATGTTAAACAATCTGAACCATGCTCTCATTAAATGTTGTAACTGGGAAGGTCCACATAGTTGAGCAGAAACTTCTGAAAAATTACTCTGACTTGCCATACCTACTTGAGAAGGTACTCCTTATTAGCGCCCATTTCCGCCAATGCTCTACTGTTTTTGCTGGTTCAATTTGCCAAGTCACTGACTCATTTGTGAATTGCCCACGCAGTGGAACTCAATCTATCAGAAGTTGGCAAGGATTAGTGAGCAGCAGAAGGCAGTAGCTGAATACAAGCTTCAACATGTCCATCAGACTGAAAGTCAGCAACCACACATAACATCTGCCAAATGAGTGTGGATCGCTGACATTTGTGAAGTTCTTGAGAACTCTGAGTACTGCAGCAACCTCGTGAGCGGTGATCAGGCTATTATCAGCGTAACCATCCCACTGCAATGTCTCTTGAAACAATCAGTGAATAATCTTTGAGAGGAAGCATTGAGTGCCCATAATGTGGCTATGGAGCCAAGTTTCTTAATGAGTGATACTACGCAGCCCAGCCAATATTCTGAGGCAACATTGGATGATGAGAAGGAAGATGAGGAGGATGAGGAGGGAGAGGACTTGTTTTTCTGAGGTACCAAGTGGACTCCCAATGCTACAGAGAGGACACCCAACCCAAACTTAATTTCTGTGCAGACTGGATAGGCTGGAGAGAAGGAGCAGGAGGCGAGTCAGCATGAGGAGAGGATACATACTGTTCCTACTGGTGGGGACATAGAACATTTGCCTGTTTGTAACTTGGCCCACATTGCACAGTTCACATGTAAGTGTGTTTGGAAAGACCCTCACTCGAGACACATTTTATCCAAAAACCCATACTGGTTGGCCACCTTTCTTGACCCATGGTACAAGAAGAAATGTCCGTCTCTCCTTTTGGAGTCACCAAAGAGTTGCAAAATGGAATCCTTCAAGAGGGCTGTTGTAGATCAGTTGCTGAAAACATCACCCTCAGACAACGCTGGTGGCAGAGGTACTGGCTCTTTTAAAGGGATCCTGTCACCCCAAAGCACCTCTAAACCTATTAAAAGCTGTCCCTAGAGCATATTAACACTTACCCTACACTCCTTTTACCTCCTAAATGCACATAGTCAAAGTGAATAAAAACGTTATTATAGTACCTCATTACTGATGATAATGAGTGACTATGGTATTCATAGTCACTCATCCAGGCTGCCCCTCTTCATCATATCACGCCTGAATAGGCGTGATCTACATCACAGATTCAAATTGCCGCCTCCCTGCGCGCCTCCCCACTCTCCCATTGCGTCCGGGCTTCAGTGTGGGGGCTGTATGACGCGATCCGCGTCATTCCCGGCGCCGGGTGACGTATTTACACCCGCGCCGCGCTGTCAGCTTCAAAATGCACACTGCGCATGCGCATGCGCAGTGCGGGACTTGAAGCTAACAGCGGCGCGGGTGTAAATACGTCACCCGGCGCCGGGAATGACGCGGATCGCGTCATACAGCCCCCACACTGAAGCCCGGACGCAATGGGAGAGTGGGGAGGCGCGCAGGGAGGCGGCAATTTGAATCTGTGATGTAGATCACGCCTATTCAGGCGTGATATGATGAAGAGGGGCAGCCTGGATGAGTGACTATGAATACCATAGTCACTCATTATCATCAGTAATGAGGTACTATAATAACGTTTTTATTCACTTTGACTATGTGCATTTAGGAGGTAAAAGGAGTGTAGGGTAAGTGTTAATATGCTCTAGGGACAGCTTTTAATAGGTTTAGAGGTGTTTTGGGGTGACAGGATCCCTTTAAACACCAAGGGATAATGGGGAGAGACATCAAAATCCAGGTCCAAGAGAGGTGTGGGAGGGAAAATGTGCACAAGCTGGGCAATTTTCAATAAATCAGCGCATCAGCAATACTATCTATGCCTGTAACAATGCCAAGGAGGGAGAAGTTGCAGAATATGGTCAAGGGGTACTTAAGTGACCATATGTGCGTCCTTTCTGACGCTTCAGTTCCCTTTAATTATTGGGTATTTGGGCTGAACATTTGGCCTGACCCCTCCTTATATGCGTTGGAGGTGCTGATCTGCCCGGCTGCTAGTGTGATGTCAGAGCCTGTTTTCAGTTCTCCTGGGGCAATCATCACTTTTAGGTGCACATGCCTCTCCACAGAAAATGCAGACAGACTTACTCTTATTAAATTCAACAAGGACTGGCTTTATCTACAGTATGTAATCCCTTCAGATGACAGAAAGCCAACCTAAATTCACCAACAATTCTGATTTTTGCTACTGCTGCTAACATCCACCCATTCCCATAAAAACCCATTTCCTTCCTTTGTCAACCTTGACTCAGCCCATAGGGTTTATTTTTACAAACCCTATTGACATTGTGCAGTGGACAAACCAGGACAGAATTCCTACTCCATCTTAACTATTATTTATGATTGAAGGCCCTTTGGATGGTGGCTTCCTGTATCAAACATAACTCCGCCCATAGGGTTGATTTTTACAAGCCCTATTGACATTGTGCGGTGGACAAACCAGGACAGTATTCCTACTCCAACCTAACTAATATCTGTGATTGGACGCCCTTGGGATGGTGGCTTCCTGCATCAATCATAACTCAGCCCATAGGGCTAATTTTTACAAACCCTATGCACATTGTGCGGTGGACAAACCAGGACAGTATTCCTACTCCAGCCTAACTACTATTTGTGATTGTTAGTTAATATGTTCCACCAGTAAATTGCCTGCAAAACATGTATGAGCTTCATGATCAATACATGACTATCCCACTCAACTCTAGGGCAATAATTGGACGATAATGGGACACTCCACTTCACTTATTTACTTAGTAGAAACTACTTAGGAGTTACTGTCCAAAATAATTAAACTTTATTGATTAAAAGCACACATACAGGTAAAGACACATATAGGATATAAATGGTGAGGAGAATCCAAAGATATGCCACACCAGGGTAATAACTGGAGATTGGGCTAAGTCTGAGCTATTTCAGATGCACATATTAAGGGCAAAATAGTCACAGAGAAATTGCAGGGTTAGCAACCATTCATCCATCAGACCCACCCATAAGATTGTGAAGTGTAGCTGCTGAATCCGTGCCCAGTATCACTGCCCTAGTCCGTGGCGACCCCAACGCATGTTTCACATGGATGCTTTTTCAAGGGATGTGGCTTGGGTGTGTATTAGCTGCCTTTTATAACCAGTTTTGCCCAGGCAAAAGTTAAACAGCTATGGCTGTCATACACTTACTGGATCACCACTGCATTGCTGAGGGAAGGGTAGGAGTCAGTGCAAGTCACATGATCACCTTAGTGACGTCATCGCTCTAATGCCATCACCCATCGCACATTAACAGCAATGCAGGCAGTGTGTCTGCAGTTTCAAGAGTGCGGCGACCATTTTAATGAAGACCAAGGGGCCGTATTTAAGGTGGGAGAGCGCCATCTAGTTTTGTGCCATTGATTTAAAAGGGTATTGCATAAAAGACTTCCCCATCACTCATTCACACCAGCAGCATATCAGAATACATATGCGTACAAAAATAAGTGCATAAATAAAGTGCACATGATAAAGGAACAACATGGATACAGACATTATATATAAGTGAATTACATATGGCTGTGCACACATACAATATATAAGGCATGTTTCTACATGATAGTATGTGATAAATGATTAAAACATTATATGTGCAATGAATACAAGGATATATAAAAAAAATTTTTTTTTTCCTTTTTTTGATTGGAACCCCTTGGGATGGTGGTTTACTGTATTAACCATGACTCAGCCCATAGGTCTAATTTTTACAAACCCTATGCACATTGTGCAGTGGGCAAACCTGGACAGTATTCCTACTCCAGCCTAACTACTATTTGTGATTGGAATCCCTTGGGATAGTAGTTTCCTGTATCAACCATGACTCAGCCTTTAGTGCTAACTTTTACAAACCCTATGCACATTATGCAGTGGGCAAACCAGGCAGTACTACTATTCCAGCCTAACTACTATGTGTCATTGGAGGCCCTTGTTATGGGTTGTTCCACATTGTGACTAAGATGGGGGATACATATTCAATAGAAATCTACTGTCAGTCACCATATTTGGCTAAAAAAACATGCCTGGATTATCAAATATTGTAACTGAGTTAGGGGATACATATTTGATAGAAAGTTACACTGACTTTTGATGACCAATTGATAGCCCTCTGAAAACTTATATCGAGGGCCATGCCTACAACAGTAGTCCTACATAGATAATGTTTGTCATGGGAGGCACTTTCCATGTTATGCTCCTGCGTCTATGACACAGCCCCCAGGAGTAATTTTTGGAAATCTGATGCACATTCTGCACTGGACCAAGTAGTAGAGTAACAGCAAGTTTTCTCTTCCTATATAATTTGGGAAATATTGCCAAAGAAAATCTCTGAGCAGTTTAGAGGAGCTTCTCCAATCTGTCCTGGAAGGGGGGCATCATATATCCTTTGTCTATTTACTTGCACAAGTGATATATTTGTGATCATCATCCAGTTGACTAGTGTAGCTTCACTTTTTCTGTTGTCAGAGTTCATCCAAACCTGAGACTCATATGTCGCAGTCACTGCTCCCTTCTTGCACTCCATGTTGCTTCCCCTTCTTCTCTGTAGTCTCTGCCCTTAAAAGAGTTAAATGAACGAGTAAGGGCCCTACAATTTGAACAACTGAAGGCACTTTCAAATGTACAGAAGAGGTCCCTAAAGAATTTATAGAGGAGGGCCCTTCCAAACATATGTTACAGGGCCACCTCTGGTCCCTTAACAAACTCAGGTTTTCTGCTTTCTGCAGGCCCTCTGAGCATAGAATGTGTATTCCACCATCTGAGTCTCAATGAGGGAGGAACTTACAAATGTCTAAGTAAGAGCAGTCCCTCCAAGACGTATGTTACAGGGTCACTTCTGTGCCCTCACCAAACATAGGTTTACTAACTACTGCAGGCCCTCTGAACATTTGAATTTAAGGCTCAAGTATGAGGAGGAGGAGGAAGAGGAGGAGGAGGATGGTAAAGCCCAATGCTAAAATGGGCACATTGTAAACTGCTATGAAATATGTATTCCACTATCTGAGTCTCAATGACTCAGCTGGCCTTGTAAAGTGCTGGGGACTAGCTAACTAAAAATGATGTATGACAGAATGGCCTACAAAATGTAAAAGTCAAAGTCCTTCCAATTGTAAAATGCGAAAAAAAGCCACAACAGTGCATGTGAACAAATGCTAAAAGGGATATTTGTTTGTTTCTCTGGTTTATTTCGCTTTATATAGAAGTGATTATGCAGGAAAAACTGTTTCTTAACCTTTTAGACCTGTTAAATGTAAAAGTGGCATACTACTGTGACAAACTTATTCCTAGAAACCATATGTGAGTCAGACATGCCTGCAGGCATATTCTCCCGACTCTTTCCATTCTGTTTCATCACTTACTCATCCATTTCAGCCTTTTCCTCAGGCTCATAGGCCTTTTTGCAGGGTCCAGCAGAAAATTACTTGGATTTCCAATTGACTTGCATTGTACTTGCTTTTCGGAACAAATACGGGATTATTACAAAGTACTCGTTATGAGTATAGCGATTACAAATATTTCAGTACTCGCTCATCACTAATTGTAGTTTATAAATTAAAAAAAGTCTTGCCAAAAATATTTCAAAAATATGTCTAACTCAAAAATATTGGAATCTGAGAGTCCTCAGTGGTTGATACCTTTTAATGGCTAACTGAAAAGATGGTAAGTAAAGCAAGCTTCCAGGACACTATGGCCCTTTCATCAGGCTGGTAATGACACACATCCAGAAGACACATACATATATACATAAGCAAAAGAAAAATAAAAGAAAAAAAGAAAGAAAAAAAACAGTTTTAGATGTTTTAGTAAATACGACAGGTGACGTAAAGCAGAGTCAAGCTAGGGAGGGGGGAGAGCTGAGCTGGTAGGTAGAGTCAAAATTCTAAGATAAAGAGGAACAGATTGTATTATTATGATATGGTTAGTGGCCTGTGGAGACCTGAAAATAATTCAGTGAGTTGTGGAAAGCAATAAAAGAAAAGCATATGGAAAAGAAAAGCATTTTTCCGGCCCTGACAACAGTGAAACTGATATGAGGCTGCTCATTTTAAAAAGCAACTTCAAATCACTGAGAGAGAGAAAAATTTGGGAACAAAAATTGATACCAACCTTTGACACATTCAAAACAGGATTAAATGTCTCACATGGATTCTTGGGATTTTATATAAAATGAAATGGCATTTGGAGACATCACAGATTAATGCGTTTTTATATAAAATGAAATGGCATTTAGAGACATTACAGATTCATGCGTTTTTATATAAAATGAAAGGACATTTGGGGATATCACATCTCCAATAGACTCCATTTAGAGGACAATGAACTTTTGACAATTTTAATTTGGTTCAACTTTATTTTTATTGGAAAATTTTGGATTTATAACATGGGACAAAGGCTAATATCAAGCGAATTGACAATCTCCATTTATACATTACAGTAAGAAAATATACAGAAACAAAAACAAAACAGTAATAATATATTCAGCGTGTCTAATCTCGTTTCCCAGCAGCTAGGTTTTCAAATTATTAAGCTCCTGTATAGAGGTCCCGAGCCTAGGTAGCACACATTAACCCCTTGTTTCTAAAAAATGTGAAATCATGGTCCGTCCTGCGTAGCCACTCATCTTCGCATAGTAGGTCAAGTCGTTCCCCTTATTACCCCAGTGGATCTCCTCTAAATAAAGTCCACGGTGCCCACACCCTGTCAAACTTATCCATATTGTCATGTAGAGAGGCTGTCATCTTCTCCATAACATACATCCTGGATTCTGGTATAAAGATCCAGCAATGTGTGGGCCGCTGTTTTTTTCCAGTATATTGGAATGAGGCATTTGGCAGCAGTCAAAAGATGGGTCAGTAACTTCATGCGGGATTTGTCCCATCCCCTAGGTGTAAGATTTAACAAGAACAAGTGGGGGTCAACTGGCACTTCAACTTCAAAAACCGTGCTCAACAATCTCTCCACTCCCTTCCAAAAACCCTCCAGGGTCGGGCAATCCCAGAAAATGTGGAAAAGAGATGCCCCAGCGGTACCGCATCTCCAACACACATCCGGAATGGACCTGTTCATCTTATGGAGAACCTTGGGAACACAATACCAGTTCATCAGGAGTTTAATGTGGTTCTCCTTGTGAAGGGTATTGATAGAGGCTTGTGAGCTCTCGACCAGACCACCTGCCACTGTCTCAGGGTCAGTGGGTGTCCCAACCACGACTCCCATTTCGTCATATATGTGTGACAATTGGACGTCTGGGTGTTGGGGCAGTGAAGTAGGGTGTATAAAGCAGAAATGAGCCCCTTAGTTCATGCATTATTTACATATATCCTCTCAAAATCAGTGGGATCAAGGGTTTCTGGGGAGCCCATCTTTGTTCTAAAATAGTGCAATATTTGCTGGTATGAGTAGGATAAAGTCTTCTGTAGGTTATGCTTCTGGGATAGCTCAGGAAAGGTTCTAAACCTCCTAGTCAGGGGGTCCACCAGGTCCCTGTATGTGAAGAGGCCTGCCGAAGCCCAACTAGATCCCGCCCCCGAATCCATAATGTCCTCCAATTGTGGGTTACAGAGGAACAGTGTTAGGAACGATGCATGAGTAGCTAACTGGTATTTAATTCTCAGAGTGTTCCAGATGTCCCTGTTAAATACCATAGGACCCAGGAGCGCAGTCCGAGAAATCTCGTTAGGCGGACCCCATATCAGGGCTGCTGGGTGATAGGGAACCAGCCACAATTTTTCGATTTCCATACATTTGCTGAATGCGGGGAGAGTCGACGAGGAGGGGATGAGTCTTAGAAGTGCGGCATAGTAATATTTAGTTATATCTGGGCAGACCAAACCCCCCTGAGACTTGGGGGCGCAGATCACTGTTCTAGGAATACGATGTCTCCCCGAATGCCAGACAAAATTCAGGAAGATCGACTGTACTTTCTTTAAGATCGTCTGTGGGACTTTTAATGAGATTGTTTTGAACAGGTATAGGAATTTGGGGAGAATCGACATTTTTATGATTGCTATTTTACCCAATGAGGACCACTTCTGTAATCGTATCTCAGTATCTAGGATCAAAGGGGGGAAGTTTGCCCCATACATCTTGCCATATCTTGGAGTAATATGTACCCCCAGATATTTAATGGAAGAAGTTCTCCAAGTGTAATTATGGGACTTCTGCAAATACCCAAATTTAGGTTCCGGTATATTAAGTGGTAGTGCTTCAGTTTTACTTGGGTTCACTTTATACCCAGACAGGCGTGAATATGACTCCAGAATTTTACTCAGATTGGGAAGGGTTACTACGGGGTTAGTCAGTGTGAGCATGACATCATCGGTGAACAAAGAAACCTTAAACTCCTTTGACCTAATCCGGATTCCAGCTACGTCGGGACTCCCGCGTAGGTGAGCTGCAAGAGGTTCGATACTAAGAACATATAGCAACGGGGAAAGAGGGCATCCCTGGCATGTGCCGTTACGAATTTCCAATTGCCTAGAATGCGCATGGGACAAGCCTTCAGGGCAGAATACAAGTCCCGCAGCACGGTGATGAAGGACCCCGACAGGCCGAAATGGTGTAATGCAGAGAACATAAAGTCCCGATCCAGCCTGTCGAAGGCCTTCTCCGCATCTAGACTTAACAGGATGGCCCCGTCTCCCCTCTTATTCACCACGTCTATCAAGTCCAGTAAGCGGCGAGTGTTGTCGCCTGCCTGGCAAAACCGAACGAAGCCGACCTGGTCTTTATGGATTAATCGAGGCAACCAGTTGTTCAATCTCTCCGCTAAAATTTTTGTAAAAATGTTTACGTCCGAATTTAAAAGGCTTATGGGCCTATAACTTGCGCAGTCTACGGGGTCCTTACCATCTTTCAAAATGACTTATATAGGAGTGAAGCATAGAGGCAGGAATTTCTCCTCCGGTCATAAAGCTATTAAACAAGGAGACCATATGCTGCGAAAGCAAAAGGTAGATATGTCTTGTAATAGAGATATGGTAGATCATCAGGGCCAGGGGTTTCAGTAGAGAGCAATTTTTTCACAATGTCTTCAACCTCCTCAGCAGAGATCTTATCATTTAGGTCGTCGAGAGCAGACCGAGGTAGTTTAGGTAGTTGACAGCTATTGAGGTAATCGTTCAGTACCACATCTCTAGTCTGGTGGTCATTTAGCAATGGGGAGGGTAACGAGTACAAAGAAGAATAATAATTGTAGAAGGCCGTAGCCATCCCTTCAGGATCATATCTAATTGCGCCGTCAGCCCCCTTAATCCCGGTGGGGCTTCCGTTTGTAGCTTTATTCTGCAGTTGCCTCGCAAGCATCGTGTGGGGTTTATTACCATATTCATAGTATTTTTGGTGGGAGAACCGAATGAGCTTCTCAACCCTTCCCAGAGCCAAGTCCTTTAGCTTCGTTCGTATTTCAATCACCCCCTCAGGCCACGCCGCGTGGGTCCCGCAAGGAGTTTCGACTCGGCGGCCCTCAATTTCCCTTCAGAAATGGAATATTGTAATTTACTGTCTTTTTTTAATCTAGAGGAAAGCGCCATACACTCGCCTCTGAAGACTGCCTTATGCGCCTCCCATAGGGATCCGAGCGAGGGGGCCGACGGGGCATTCTCAGCAAAATAGTGTGTCAATGAGGTCTGTAGGGTCTGTCTCGTCACGTTGTTTGTCAGTAAGGACTCATTAAGTCTCCAGTGGGTCGGTCTTGGGACGTGGGGGGTAATTTCAAGATTCACCAGTAGGGGAGCATGGTCCGACCATGTAATGTGTCCTATTTCAGCTTTTTTCAATGTTCGGAGGGTCGGGATATTTCCAAAGAAATAGTCTATTCTGCTATGAGATTTGTGAGTATGGGAATAGAATGTGTACTGTCTGGTAATCGGATTATCTACTCTCCATAAGTCGTAAAGACGGTGGGTATGGATTAATTTACGAAAATTCACAGAGTCACGCCCTTCTCCCCGACGGGCACCCGCGGGAGGTTGCAAATGGAGTCTATCGACGCAGCTGGAAAATGCCAAATTAAAGTCTCCTCCAATGACATGAAGGGTATCTCGTTCAGAGTGTAGACGTTTTAAAATAGAGGATAAGAATGTCGTTTGAGCTGTATTTGGGGCATAAAGGTTACATAGGAGTATTGGCCTACCCTCCAGGTCCCCCTTAAGAGTAATGAATCGGCCATGTGGGTCAAGCTCGATCGTTCGCACGTGGACTCTACATGAGCGGGATAACAAGACCGCAACCCCTGCCTTTTTTGTTTTAGCTGTAGCCGAATAGGCTCTGGGGAAGTAGTGTTGGGCAAATTTAAGTGATCCGCTAGGTGTGAGGTGTGTTTCCTGTAGGAATATAATATCCGCCCCAGAATCTCTCATTTCTCTCAAAGCCAATCTCCTCTTGACAGGTGTGTTAAGTCCCTTGACATTAAGTGAAAACAATTTTACCATGATGGGGATGGGTATAGATCTGCAAATAAATCTTTACAGAGATTCGAGGGTCTCCTCCCTTTCCACTACCAGATCCAGAAGCTCAAAGCCTCCCTGCAGAGGAAATTCATAGACACGCTGCAAACATTGAAATCTAAAATATTGCAAAAAAACTGTAAAAACTAAAATAAGCAAGTAACAAACAGTAAAATTTGAATTTGTTAGGGTCCGATTCATAGGGATCCCAGGGCAAGAGTCAACCCGTAAAAATCAGTCTCCAATTTGGAGATCAGAAAAACCCAGAAGCCGCTATACTTTGCTAAGGGGCCCGACTTCCTTGGTTTGTTCTCTTCCCGAGGGTCGTGACCTTCTGGTCCCCGATGTAAAGAACAAAACATCAGCTACTGCCCTCCCTCCCGGGGACAGTGCGCAAGAACAAGTTCCCCTTTAGGACATAGGAAGGGGGTGAAAGAGTGTGAGAGAGGGGAAAGAGGGGGGGGGAGGTAGGGAGGGGAGAGGAAGAAGGGGAACGAAGAGGGGGGGTAGGGCAGGGGACAGGGGGAAAGAAAGAAACAGAGAGACAAACAGGTAAATATCCCTCTCAAGAGAGTTATTTACGTATCAGGTAACCCATTGGGTAACAAGGCAACAAGTCAGGAACCTCCCCAAAAACGTCGGTGAAGACCTCGCGTCAAAGTTAGGAAAGTTCAGGTGTCAACCCCGGTGGGTCTTGCTTGTTTCTTCCTTGAGGTCGCAGTTTGCCAAGTCCTGAAAAGTCGAGGGTAGTAACGGCGAAGTCCAGCCCGGCAAAGCAGGTGCCTCAAAGCCAAAGGTCTTGCAGAACGCTGGGACCTCATCCGGATATCTCAGGGTGGCGGTTGTATTGCCTCGGTGAGCTGATAGACTGAACGGGTATCCCCATTTATACAGAACCTCTCTGTCCACCAGGCATTTAAGGAGAGGTCTCAGGGCCCATCTACGCTGCAACGTGATCCAAGAAAGATCCTGGTACAGAGCTATTTTGGCTCCTCTGAAAGAAGGTGGTTTGGTTGGTGAGATCTTAGCCATAATGTCCTCCTTTAGGCGAAAGTCTGTAACGTGGCATATGATATCTCTAGGCGCTGCATCCATGTTTTTGGCCTTTAATGCTCTGTGCGCTCTATCCATGGGGATCAGGTGGTCCAGGGGGCGTTTTAGTATGGTATTGAAAATTGTGTTAAGTGTAGTCTTTATGTCCTCTCTCTCCCTCACCTCCGGTACCCCCCGAACCCGGATGTTGTGCCTACGGCCTCTGTTATCAAGATCCTCAACATGTCAACATGCATGTCTATCATCCTAGCCTGGGAGGACACAAGCGACTGTAACTGCGTAATAGCCCGTCTAGCTTCTGTATGTTCCTCTTCCAGCTGGTGGATTCGCTGGGTCAGCCCTGTTACCTCCTGGCGGACAAGTGCTATTTCCTGGCGGCATGTAGACTTCACCTCCCGAATGAGAGCCTGAAAGTCCTGCTTAGTAGGGAGGTGCTGTATCAGAGCCCACCACTCCTGGGGGGGCTGTGTGGGAGGCTGGGAGTTGTTAGGCCACAACAGGGTCGTAGGGTCCATCATATCATCAAGATCTAGCAAAGAATCCTGGCAGGTGTCAGAAATAACAGCAGAGGAGTCCCCCCCTCACCTCTAAATCCAGAGTGGTGCAAATGTGGCATCTTGGGCGATCTCTGGGGTCTAGGTGGCTCCGCATAGGGGGCCCCCCGATTGATTGCAGGGTCCCCCCCAGTGACAAGCCGGGAGGATCCCGGGGGGAGGCAGGGAGAGCCGGTCCCTATAAGGGTTATGTCCGTCAGGCCCCGCAGGGATGAGGGAAGACCCAACAGACCCCCCAGGGGTCTTTCTTCAGGGTTGATAACCGGGGAGGGGGGTCAGAGAATCCTCCCATCCACGTTCCCATTCTGTGCAGCCAACAAACTCCCTCACATATGGGTCTCCCTGATGTTCCTCCATAGGGCCTAGCACAGTGGATGTGAGGATCGTGTCACCCACCTCAGCTGCTTCAGCTCTTCCTTGTGTCACCGGCGACAGCTCTCTGTCCGGCGTCTGGGACGTTGGGGAGGAACACGAACAGCCTCCCCGCTGTATGGAGACGAGGTCCGAGGCCACACGCTGCTGCGGGGAGCTGGAGAAGGAGGGGGGGGGACCTCCACCATCAGCGCCATCTTATCTCGCTGCTGTAATGGGGACGCCTGAGTCCCGGCTCCTGGTCCTTCGGGCGGCGGGGAGACGGTCTCTGGGTGTGTAGGTCGGGTGGATGTATGTTGCAGGCTGAGTCCGTCCGGGCTGGCCATCCCCGGTGTCCCCCCAGAAGATTCTCCCCTCACCTGCGCACCATCTGCTCGCTGCTCCCGCAGTCCTTTAGAGAGATATCCATCCAGGGTGCCCGGCACTGACGCCTCTGGGTCCCTGGTCGTCTTAGCTGCCCTTTTTCGGGCCATGAGAGGGGTCTAGGCTGAGTTTAAAGTGCTTATTAAGGTCCCCAGGTCAAGAGCTCCCGCTCTGCACGTCTTCACATGTAGGCTTCCAGGCACGCCCCTCGACAATTTTAATTTGACCTGTCGATTTATTGCTTTCCACGACTCACTGAAGTATTTTCAGGTCTCCTTTCTCTTTTTTTTTTTTGCTTATGTATATATGTATGTGTCTTCAGAATTTGTGTCATTACCAGCCTGACGAAGAGGCCACAGTGTCCCGAATGCTTTCTATGTTTACCATCTTTTTAGTTAGCCATTAAAAGGTATCAACCACTGAGGACTCTCAGATTTCAATATTTTTCTATCTACTGGCTAATACGGTTACACACATTTTTTACCTTAACTCAAAGAAAATTATTTTAATACTAGGTTTCCTGATGTTAACTTTATTTTAATTCTTCCAGCCTTTTTCCTTTGTATCTTCCAAAAAAAGGCATCTGTCTAAAATACTTGATCTTAGATGAATAACTTATAAGACACCTTGTAGAGTTCAAGGAATGTATCCTTCTTTATGTTGTGAAAGCTCAAGAACAAATGCTGACTAAAGAATTTATTTGATTTCTGTTCTCAAAGGTAGGAACATTTCTCAGTTGCTTAGAGAAAACAAAGGAACATTTGGGGGTTGGACAAGATAACCCATGAGGTCCCTTCCAACTCTATCATTCTACCATTCTATTGTTTTGTCTGCAGTAAACTTTATCAAGGGTGAACAACTTGAGGTTGGATATCTCTAAAGTGGCAAATCTGCCTGAGAAAAAATATAAAACTTATGATAAATACCATGGTAGTACCATAATGGATCCCCCTTTTGACCTAGCATCAAAATATATTGGGTTACATGTATCAATTATTCAGTACAATGCATAACGAACCATTTTATAAAATTTAATTTCATTGTGATTGCATCTGGGGTGAATTTCCCTAGTAGCACCTAAATCAGAATTGTGAAAAATGCTAACTTTTTTAACATTACCAAACAAAAACGTCTTAAATTCCTTATGTGAAGTTTTCTTTCAAAACAACTATACATTTTTTCCAAAATTATTTTTTTTGGGGTTGTGGGGGGATTGGCATATAACCAGGAAAATCTATGTTCCATAAAGACTGAAGCTTTTGCACAGCAGATGGTTGCCAAACACATGGATGCACTCCCTGCAGAGTTACCTCTTCCACGAGTGCTGCCCTTGCACAGTTCAGATCAGAAAAGGAAAATTTGTCAGAATTGGCTAAATTATTTACAATTATCAAACCCAATTTAATTCACTTTCAGGAATGCAATTTTTTTTTTTACGAATTAACAATTTTTTTAAATAATCAAGGAAACAGCAGCACCAATTATAATATATATACAAGACACGATGGATGAGATACCGTAGGTTATTCTTTACTGCAAAAAATTATGCACATCAGCAAAATGCCAGGTTGACTCTTACCTGTACTGTGCCCTTTCTACAATAGACAATCTAAGATCCAATCCCAAAGAGTCTATAGCATGGATCTCTATTAAAACCTAGCCCTATTTACTTGTTCACACCGTCATATTCAGCATCCTGTGCAATGTCAGACAGGGTGTTTGAGGGTGCGTGCACACGATCAGTGTACGCAGCGTTTTGGACACAGCGTCTTTGCGCTGCGTCCAAAACGATGCGTAGTACAGTACTACCATAGTGGATGGGATTTCAAGAAATCCCATCCTCACTATGCGTAACCCGACCACAGCGTCTTTGGAGCTGCTGTGCGAGTTGCCAGGAGTCCGCGCCTCCGCAGCATGTTCATTTCATGCTGCGTAGTCGGAAGCCGCTGTAATTGGGTGACTGCAGGGAGAAGCCGCCCTGCACCCGTCGCACACGGTGAGTACAGGGCAGTTTTGCCACATGAATGAATTAAGAATGATTCAGTGCCAACTTTCATTCACCTGTGGCTGATGTCAATGTTTAAACCAAAATCAAATGCTCAATATGAGCACATTGCCTTATACAGTTTCATAACTGTATCCCAACCCACCCCTCGTAGACTGTGAGCCCTCGTGGACAGGGTCCCTGCCCCTCCTGTACCTGTGCGTCCTGATCGCCTAGATTTAGTGTACTTGTTCTTGTCTCCCTTATCCTCATGTAGAGCGCCATGGAACCTAATGGCGCTATATAAATAAATAATAATAATAATAATAATAATAATAAGTCTCTTCTAAAGTTTCTTCAAACAATACCATTCCCTATGTACTTGCTAACAAATAATATGTTTTTACTTGCATTCATTCTTAATTGAAGAAAATTAATTACATTGTCATGAACATCAATAATCCTTGTCCATGTAGGATATTCATCTAACACTTCTGCCCTAGAAATTTGAACATGTTCACATTACTTTACAAAGTATTGAACACTTTGATAGAGATGAACTATTAAACTAAATGTGATAGAATAGTAGAGATATGGTAGATTTATTATTAAACTTTATTTTCTGTTTACTCCTCAAAATGCAAAACATTCTAAACTTGCTGCAAATCTAGGATCCAATAAGTGATTTTGGTCATTCCTATTTTATTAACAAAATCTACAGTAAAAACAATAAAATAATATTATGTCACATTAATGAGTAAATTCTGAAGTTCTTTTTTTTTTAATCTTCTCATATAATGATTTACGTGCTTTACTGCATAATATGAAGCAGTTTCAAGAGGTGGTTCAGACTGTTAGGTAAGGGTGTGAAGTCATTTGAAGCTGAGGAAATCCTATCACAGAACAATACCAGGAAAATCCGCTCTATTGGTGATGAGCTATGTAAGAGCTTTGTATTGAAAAATACACTTTACTCTTGGGTAGGCTTTTCGTAGTTTATTAATAGAAAGACTATTTCTATGTGACCTGAAACTCCTTTAAAAAATATTATAACCTTGCTACTGCTCTTGTCCTATTCATAAGTGGAGCAATACATTTGCATGCTTTAAACACATTATTACATTTTCTGTTTATCAATACCTGTTTTTAAGAAATTGCTTCAGGAAAAAAACACATTTTTATTGTATAGCCTGTACCTCGAATACTTCATATATACCGCCCCATAATGGATCAAGTATTAATGTCCTCACTAAAAGCTACAGAACCCATAAGATTAGAACTACACAGCAAGCTACTGCCTGTCACAACTAGTGTTAGTTCATGTTTACGGATGGGCGAACTGTTCGTGTTCATACCCGGGGTTGCAGCTGTAAAGTAATGTAGTAGTTAATCCTCGTAAAATACTTACCGGGTCCCTGTTCTCACTTCCTGGTGTGATGCGTCGCTGCGTCACTTCCGGGCTGCCCCTAATCATCATGGCATATGTGATTGGCTATTTCAGCGAGTCACATGCATCCCGGAAGCCTGAAGGTGACACGGCACCGCGAAACAGCTGAATGGCATAATGTGGATATAATTAGGCAGATTAGTAACCATGTACGTGCTTGCACACAGCAACTTCAGGCATGAACACCGGGAAAAAGCACAAGTTCGCCCATCCCTATTTATGTTCACAGAACCCCAGCAGGGTTGCATGTCTGCTGATTGTTGAGCTATGGCTTCATTCCTCCTTTAGCAGCTACAAATTTAAGACATGCTAGTTCTCTGTGGTTACAAACATGGATGTAAAACAAAATTTATATACAGTATGTACATGGTATCCAAGCACAGCCACCGGTACAGATTGTGGCGGCGCAGTCTGAGTGTAACAGCCAATCACAGACACTGTCAAAGAGAGTGAGCATCTGTGATTGACCATTGACCATTGCAGTTCAGTGCAGTGAATATTCATGAAGCTTAATGAGCCGCCCTGGAAGCAGGCAGCAGGAGACTTTTACGACCTATCTATCCATCATCTATCTGTCTATCTGCTAGTGAGAGCTGCATGCTCAGTAGGCATATCAGATCCGGTTTCACCAGATCCAGCATGATACAGTAACACCGGATACGGCACCCATTGACTTCCATTATAACTGATGCCGGATCATATTGGATCTGGTATGATACAGGTTTGTTAATGGCCAAAAATAATTGCATGAAGTGCTTTTTGTATTAGTTAAAAAACAGGATCCGGTTACAACCCGATGCATCACAGTGATACCGGACATCAATTAAAGAGAATGTGCAAAAGCATGATCCTTTACAGCAGTGTTACCTAACTCCAGTCTTCGGGAGCCACCAACAGTGCATGTTTTCAGGATTTCCTTAGTATTGCTCAGGTGATAATTTATTTACCTGCACAGGTGATGATTCCAATACCTGTCCAATACTGAGGAAATCCTGAAAACATGCTCTTTTGGTGGGTCTTGAGGACTTGAGTTGAGGAACACTGCTTTACAGGATCCTATTTTTGCTGAAAAACTGGATTTCTACCAGATTTCAAAAACTGGAGGTGTTAAAGTAGCTTTACTTTTAGATAAGAATTTTTAAATACATTTTAATAAAATTTTAATGCAAAACTTTATTTTAAAGCATATCTGCACTATGACATGGCAGGTCCACTCTTTTAGGCTGTGGTCACAGTTGTTTTGGTACCTTTTAAAAACGCATGCTTTTTTACATGCGTTTTTCATGTCAGCATGAGTTTTTTAAGGTCTCTGATGGCTCCCTGCGTTTTTGGCTGCGTTTTTGAATCTGCACCTAAAAATAGTGCTTGTAGTATTTTTTTGAGCGTTTTGAAAAACGCATGCGTTTTTATAACATGGGTTCCTATGGGAAACGCATGCAAAAACGCATGTACAATTAGTACTTTTTAGTGCCATTCAAAAACGCATGCGTTTCCCATAGGAGCCCATGTTAAAAAAACGCATGCGTTTCCGGAAACGCATGCGTTTTTTTAACATGGGCTCCTATGGGAAACGCATGCGTTTTTGAATGGCACTAATTGTACATGCGTTTTTGCATGCGTTTTCCATAAGGCCCCTTATTAAAAAACGCATGCGTTTTTGGATATGCTCCAAAAACGCATGGGACAGTCACACATGCTTTTTGGCTATTAGGGCATGCGTTTTTTAACATGGGGGCCTATGGGTGCGTTTTTTACATGCGTTTTTGAAAACGCAGGTCTCCAAAAACGCTTGTGAAAAATGCAACTGTGACCCCAGCCTTAGATAAAATATCTTAAAAATGATTGTGCTTTTGGATAATAGGAGTAATGAAAGAATACAGCTGAAGAATGAATTTGTATGTCTGCTCATTTCATGAGAAACATTACCTCACTCTCTCAAGTGACTTAACAGCTGGCTTGCTGTACATGCAGATACACAGCAGCTTTTCATATACTCTAAGAAAAGCCAAGAAAGAGGCTAAACTAGTGTTCAACTTACAAATCAAGTTGGTAGAGTTTAATCATAACTATGAATTTGCATTGCTCTTTAACTTCAACAATTAACCAAAACCCATTACTTTTTGGCCTAAGAGGAAAGAGGACATATCACTATAGGGCTATGTTCGTTATGTGTTTTTCCACATATCAGTGGGAACACAAGGGCTTCTGTCTGAAGCCCTGAAAAATAGGGTTTATGCGCAATCCCCGACTTGACTATTGCCCTTATTTTGGCAGAGGGAGTCACGTTGTTCTTCTGACATTAGTTGTGGTCTTGTCTGAATTTCTGAGGTGGGAACAAAAGTATGGTCAAATGCGCTTCTGTGTCCAACTTGGAAAGGTAGACAATGCTGAAATTGAGCCAGACAGAGAATAAGTAACTCAGTTCGCGTCATTAAAGTCATTGGTCTCGTCATAGGTTGCGTCTAAATTTAACTTTTCAGGGCTTCAGTCCCCAACAGGGACTTCTGACAAAAATGTAATGTTAACATAGTCTTATGCTGCTTTCACATCAGCGGTAAACGCTGATCGCGGCAGTTGCGGTGAAAAAAACGCAACTGCCGCGATTACCGCTTAACGGCCGCGGTACAGTTGCGGTTTCGGCACTTGCCGCACATGCGGCCGTGAAAAAAACGCGGTCAGCTGCGGTTTTCTCACGGCCGCATCTGCCGCAAGTGCCGAAACCGCACTTGCCGCACACTTACCGCAAGTCCCATAGACATTGCATGGGGCTTGCCGCAGGTGAACCGCAAGTGCGGCCGTTATGCGGTAATCGCAGCAGTTGCGTTTTTTTCACCGCCTTAGTCTGCTTTCACATCAGCGTTTTTTTTAAATCACGGCAGATGCGGTGAAAAAAACGCATCTGCCGCGATTACCGCATACCGGCTGCACTTGCGGCACGGTTGCGGCACAGTTGCGGCAAGCCCCATACAATGTATAGGCGGGCTTGCGGCAGGTGCGGCAAGTGCAGTTTTGGCTGACCGCGGTTTTTTCGTGGCCGCACCTGCCGCAAGTGCAGCCGGTATGCGGTAATCACAGCAGATGCGGCTTTTTCACCGCATCTGCCGCGATTTAAAGAAAAAACGCTAGTGTGAAAGTACCCTTAGACATATTTTATACATAGTATATCTTTTAAATGATAGAACTGACAAAACTGCAAATTATAAATTACACATTTACAGTATGCAAATTTTTTAAAAAATAACAGTATAAAACAATTTTTCTGATTAATGATAACAATATACAGACATTAGTTTTTTTAGCAGCTTTTTGTTCCCTTTTGGTACTTTTGTGGTCTTTCATTTTGAAACTGAGCAACTTTAACAACACAGCATCAGACACTTCACAAAACAATGATGCTTTTTTCTTGGTGGAACTTGGTGGTTTTCAATTGGATGTCTACCTGTAGCATTGCTAATGGTAGTTTCAAGTACAGTGTTAGTAACCTTGTGTTTTTCTTTCCTACCGGGGCTAACTGCAATACCACCATTTTTTTCTATACAGTACAAGATTCTCTTCTGTTGGATAAAACCATAGCCATAGAGGATTTAGACAGGGATGGCAGCAACTTGTGACATGGGGTGCTAGAAAATATGTTAATTTTCTGGCCAAAATTGCAAAGAGTGTGCATCTGAGCGGCCTGGTTATTGTGTGATTGGATTTTTCCACAAGGTGCTCCTCTGACCTGTTCAGAACTTTTCAACAATGCTATTCAGCCTATGGTATGATGAAACATTGCTTTAGTGAAAAATAAGAAATGTTACTAGCCTGCTTAGCACACCATATTGATAATGCTCAGTTATGGGATTTTTAATTTGTGATATCTGATGCCAAAACCCATTAATTTTGATACTCCCATTTAAAAAACATCACATTACTCCTACTTGTACATCTTTGTGATGAGCTAGAAGAGAGATAGTGAGCTAGACCATCTTGTCCATCACCAGTGTCTCCTCACAAATGTTCTTCTGGATGAATGGTGAAAAATTCCCACATATACACTGTAAAAACTTGTTGAAAGCCTTCTCAGAAAAGTAGAAGCTATTATTGCTGTAAAGAGGGGTACTTACAACGAGATCTCATAAACGCTCCCTTATGTCACTTATAGTTGTTCTAATTTTACTTACAGTGAGGTCAGAACTGCTAAACGGCGCCCCCTCCCCCACAAGTAATTTTTTTTAATCTGTAAAATTAAATCTGGTTTATACAGATTTATATTTATCCTGTAAAAATGAGCAAAATAGTGGACATTTTAGTTTACAGAAACAGAAAAAAAGATGCCTACACAACGATGTAAGCGCCATCAAATGCACATACAAGAACCACACAGAAGAATCCAGAAAAAGGATCATTAATGGCAATGGTGGCTTGGCACAAGCTACAGACACTTAAGGATGACTGGCAGAGCTGTGGTCCTGTAGGCAGACACAGTCCTGCATTCTTAGAGCACAGGAGGCAGCACTGATTGCCAACCTCTGGCACACGCCTACAAAACTCTGGACCGTTGCCTGGCACTGACTAGTCAGACATGCCACTATGCAGCACTGTCCACACACCACAGATAACGACCTGCTGTCTGAGCATCAACAAGCTGCCACTGAACTAAGCTGGTAAAATGGCGCTTCTCCTCCAACAGACCACGCTTTTTCCCAAATTGCTTAGCCAATCACAGGCGCGCACACGGGGCTGTCTTGAATTAAAAACAGGGTCTTTCCTATTGGGTTGCGCAAAGGATATGGGCGTGGGAAGGGGGAAGAGCACCACCGACCAACCGCTGCTCAGGAGAAACATGGCTGGATGCCTGTAGGTACTGAGGGGCGGCACTGGGCCTGGTGTGCAAGTTATGGCCAATCAGTCCTGCAGCAGAGGGACAATGCATCTTGCATCATAGAAATCATGGAGTCCCATAGCAAAAGTTCTAATTGGGCACCCCCAAAAGCACCTATATTTGGCTTGGTCACATAGGTACATGTCTCACAACATTTCAGCCTTCACAAAGTAATTTTCCTCCTACTGAAGCCCCTAGACTCCCCTTTCATTGCCCCAATAAAGTGTGATGACCTTACTGTATCTTCTACAACTACACCAGTACAGCATGATCCCCAACTTTGACCCCCACCCAGCCCTCCATGTAGTATAATGGACCTGTGTACAGTATAATGGCCCTCAACACAGCCCTTAAATAGCCCTTCATAAAGTATAAAGGCTCCCTTGTAGCCCTCCAAGTATTATCATGCCTCCCACAGAGCCCTCCAAATATTACAATGGCTTCCATGTAGTATAATTGGCTCCATATAATATAATGCACCCCTTAGTATCCCACATAGTATATTGCACCCCCAAATTCCTTCATGTATCATGCACCCCCATAGTCATCTATATAATATAATGCACCCCAATAGTCCTCAAAATAACATATTGCACCCCCACAGACCTCCATATAGAATAATGCATTCCCACATTCCTCCTTATAGAATAATGCACGCCACAGTCCTCCATATAGTATAATGCACCCTACAGTCCTCCATCTAGAATAATGCACCCCCGTAGTCCTTTATTTAGTATAATGCACCCCCACAGTCCTCCATATAGTATAATGCACCCCACAGTCCTCCATATAGAATAATGCAACCCCACAGTCCTCCGTATAGTATATTACACCCTTAAAGCATGACATATAGTACAATACAGCCCCAAAGTCCTCCATATAGTGTAATGCACCACAAAAGTCCTCCATATTGTATAATGCACCCCAAAAGTCCTCCATATTGTATAATGCACCCTTAGTATTCAACATAGTATATTGCACCCCCAAAATCCTCCATATATTATGCACCCCCATAGTCCTCTATATAATATAATTGTCCCCAATAGTCCTCCATATAGAATAATGCACCACCACAGTCCTCCATATAGTATATTGCACCCCATAGTCCTCCAAATAGCATATTGCACCCCGACAGACCTCCATATAAAATAATGCATTCCCACATTCCTCCATATAGAATAATGTACCCTCACAGTCCTCCATATAGTATAATGCACCCCCACAGTCCTCCATCTAGAATAATGCACCCCCATAGTCCTTTATTTTGTATAATGCACCCCCACAGTTCTCCATATATTATAATGCACCCCACAGTCCTCCATATAGAATAATGCACCCCCACAGTCCTCCGTATAGTATATTGCACCCTTAAAGCATGCTATATAGTACAATACAGCCCCAAAGTCCTCCATATAGTGTAATGCACCCCAAAAGTCATCCATAGTGTATAGTGCACCCCAAAAGTCCTCCATATTGTATAATGCACCCCAAAATTCCTCCATACAGTATAATGCACCCCCACAGTTCTCCATATAGAATAATGCACCCCCACAGTCCTCAATATAGTATATTGAACCCCCATAGTCCTCCATATAGTATAATGCAACCCGATAGTCCTCCATACCTCCATATAGTATAATGCACCCCCATAATCCCCTATATAGTATAATGCATCCCTTATAGCCTTACTTATAGTATAATGCACCCCCATAGTTCTCCATATAGTATAATGGGCCCGCATTGTCTTCCTATATTATTTTGCACATTACATAGTTTCCCATCAGTATACTCACTGATTTTAAAAAAAAGTAAATACTCACCTCTCTTCTCGCTGCTCTGGTCTCCTCAGCATCTGCTCTGTCGCTCTGCACGTCTCAGCACAGTGGGCTCAGTGATGACATCATCGTGCTTCGCCGTGCTGAGCTGCAGAGGGCGGACATCAGTGGCCGGGACTCGGGAGAAGAATGCTGCCAGCAGAGGCGACTGGGACTATAGGAGTGGGAGCAGCATCCACAGGGGGCCACCACTGGTACACACACCTTGTACGCACACGGCTCCGCATGCCTTGTACATACATGGTTCCGCACCCCACACCTAGTACACATGCGGCTCCGCTCCATACACCTCGTACATTCGCGCCTCCTCTCTGTACACCTCATGCACACTCCACTCTGTACACCTCATACACACTAGGCTCCGCTCCGTACACCTCGTACACACATGGCTCTGCTCCATACACCCCGAACACTCGCAGCTCCGCTCTGTGCACCTCGTACACATGGCTCCGCTCCGTACACCTCGTACAAACTGCTCCGCTTCGTACACCTCATACACAAGGCTCCACACTGTACATCTAGTACATGAGTGGCTCCTCTCTGTACACCTCGTACACATGAGGCTCCACTCTGTACACCTCGTACACACTTGGCTCTGCTCCATACACCTCACACACTCGGCTTCACTCCGCACACCTCGTACATACACGGCTCTGCTCCATACACCCTGTACATATGAGGCTCTGCTCCATATACCCTGTACACATGCAGCTCTGCTCCATACACCTCGTACACATGCAGCTCCGCTCTGCACACCTCGTACACATGTGGCTCTGCTCCATACACCTCGAACACACACGGCTCTGCTCCTTGCACCTCGTACACACTCGGCTCCGCTACATACACCTCGTACACACGCTGCTCTGTTCCATACACCTCATGCACCCTCGTATCTGCTCCATACACCTCGTACTCGCGGCTCTGCTCTATACACCTCGTACACACTCGGCTCCGCTCCATACACCTCGTACACACGCGGCTCAGTTCCATACACCTCGTACACACGTGTCTCTGCTCCATACACCTCGTACACACTCGGCTCCTCTGTGTACACCTCATACACACGCGGCTCCGCTCCATATATATAGTACACAGACGGGTGTGCTGCATGCACCCCAAAAACACAGAGCCTCCATACACACGCGGCTCCGCTCTGTACATCTTGTACACATGCGGCTCTGCTCCATACACCTTGTACACACATGGCTCCACTTCGTACACGTCGTACACACGCGGCTTTGCTCCATACACCTCGTACACATGCAGCTCAGCTCCATACACATCGTACACATGTGGCTGCGCTCCGTACACCCCATACACACTCGATTCTGCTCTGTACACCTCTTACACACACGGCTCTGTCCTGTACATCTCTTACACACACGACTCCGCTCCATACTCCCCGTACACATGCGGTTCTGCTCCATATGCCTCGTACACACTCGGCTCTGCTACATCCACCCTGTAAATCCCTCCTGACCCCACGCATAAACTTCACCTCATCCACTTCTTCACCTCTTCACTTCATTCTGCACGGCGGAGGCCTGCATACACAGAGGAGCTGATATTGTGATCCCTGATTCCTCCCCTTCATTTCAAAAGGGACAGTGTGTAGTTGGTGTGTTGATACACTTTCTGATGAAGGAGCATAGCAGGCTCTGAAACACGTTGGATGGATCCAATAAACTTTGAGTAACTTAAGATTTGGGCTTCGTGTCTTCTGTAGCAGCGCAGACCAACTACACACCATCCCTTTTGAATCCTAGGATTTCCTCACTATGTTGCACGTGGAAGTGTGTGTCTTGCAGTAGCTAGCTTACGTGTTTTTTCAAACTGGTTGTGTGTTACACAACCAGAGAAAGTGAGCAGTTACATTTAACGGTTTCAGTGCCACCCTATATATATAACGATAAGACCCTATTTGCGCTTGCTTCCTTTGCAGTGACCAATTCCTCCCTTACATTGACATCATCACAGGTCCTGTGAGTGTGCGGCTCTACAGGTGGGCTCACACTGCAGGATGGGGGCGTAACGCAGCGGCAGCCAGGACTATAGGAGAGGGAGCGGCATCTGCAGGGAACCGTGCTACCACCAGGCGCCCTTGCAGATGCCGCCCCCTCTCTACTAGCAGGGCTCCCCGCCTGAGGCACACACTTCATGTCACCTCATGGATGCTGTGGCCCTGACTCTATTACAATCAAGTAAATATATTTATATTTTTAATGACAGATTGCAACAAAGCTAATATTATACTAACATATGTTTATATGAAAATCATAGAAGTTATTTTTGCTGACTGTAGTCTTGGGAAAAGCACAGTAACTAAATTTGAACATATAGTCCAAAGCAGCAAAAGCTCTTAAAGTGTGTCTGTGCAAATGACCCCTCTTCTTTCTTTTAGATCCACCTAAAAGCTTTATTCGATGAAGTGTTTTATTGTTCCTTCTAACTGCAAATAATTTACACAACAGAAACAACATAATTCACAGGGAAGAAAAGGGGGAAAATACATTTGTCATTGAAACGAAAGATTAGCTGTGGTGAAATATGAACTCTTTAAGGCATTGGAATACATTAAATTACTATGAGCAAGACATATTTTGCAAGTGATAAAAATCATGGACCATAAAATAGAAGATTAACAGCAACACTATGTCACAAGGTCACTTTATTCAATGTATAGAAATCCAACCATGAAATATATGATGCTGTATATTTAGTTTCACTAGTAAGATATTGCTACTGCAACAAACATTCTTTGTATGAAGTGTAATATATGAATGTCCTCTGCTTTAAATCACATACATTAAATTATGCAGCTTTGTATGAGAATCAGAGCTTAATTAGATAAACTTAGAAGACTAGAGCTGAACAATGAAATGTACTATTAGGTTACTCTATGACATACAGTTGTGGCCAAAAGTATTGACACCCCTGCAATTCTGTCAGATAATACTCAGCTTCTTCCTGAAAATGATTGCAATCACAAATTCTTTGGTATTATTATCTTCATTTAATTTGTCTTCAATGAAAAAACATAAAAGAGAATGAAGCAAAAAGCAAAACATTGATCATTTTACACAAAACTCTAAAAATGGGCCGGACAAAAGTATTGGCACCCTCAGCCTAATACTTGGTTGCACAACCTTTAGCCAAAATAACTGCGAACAACCGCTTCCAGGAACCATCAATGAGTTTCTTACAATGCTCTGCTGGAATTTTAGAGCATTCTTCTTTGGCAAACTGCTCCAGGTCCCTGATATTTGAAGGGTGCCTTCTCCAAACTGCCATTTTTAGATCTTTCCACAGGTGTTCTATGGGATTCAGGTCTGGACTCATTGCTGCCCACCTTAGAAGTCTCCAGTGCTTTCTCTCAAACCATTTTCCAGTGCTTTTTGAAGTGTATTTTGGGTCATTGTCCTGCTGGAAGACCCATGACTTCTGAGGGAGACCCAGCTTTCTCACACTGGGCCCTACATTATGCTGCAAAATGTGTTGGTAGTCTTCAGACTTCATAATGCCATGCACATGGTTAAGCAGTCCAGTGCCAGAGGCAGCAAAGCAACCCCAAAACATCAGGGAACCTCCGCCATGTTTGACAGTAGGGACTGTGTTCTTTTCTTAGAATGCCTCTTTTTTTCTCCTGTAAACTCTATGTTGATGCCTTTGCCCAAAAAGCTCTACTTTTGTCTCATCTGACCAGTGAACATTCTTCCAAAAATGTTTTAGGCTTTATCAGGTAAGTTTTGGCAAACTCCAGCCTGGCTTTTTTATGTCTCGGGGTAAGAAGTGCGGTCTTCCTGGGTATTCTACCATACAGTCCCTTTTCATTCAGACGCTGACAGATAGTAAGGGTTGACACTGTTGTACCCTTGGACTGCAGGGCAGCTTGAACTTGTTTGGATCTTAGTCAAGGTTCTTTATCCACCATCCGCACAATCTTGCCTAGAAATCTCTCGTTAATTTTTCTTATCCGTCCACATCTGGGGAGGTTAGCCACAGTGCCATGAGCTTTAAACTTCTTGATGACACTGCGCACGGTAGACATAGGAACATTCATGTCTTTGGAGATGGACTTGTAGCCTTGAGATTGCTCATCCTTCCTTACAATTTGGTTTCTCAAGTCCTCAGACAGTTCTTTGGCCTTCTTTCTTTTTACCATGCTCAATGTGGTACACACAAGGACACAGGACAGAGGTTGAGTCAACTTTAATCCATGTCAACTGGCTGCAAGTGTGATTTACTTATTGGCAACACTTGTTAGGTGCCACAGGTAAGTTACAGGTGCTGTTAATTACACAAATTAGAGAAGCATCACATGATTTTTCTAACAGTGCCAATACTTTTGTCCACCCCCTTTGTTATGTTTGGTGTGGAATTATATCCAATTTGGCTTTAGGACAATTCTTTTTGTGCTTTTTCATTGAAGACAAATTAAATGAAGATAATAATACCAAAGAATTTGTGATTGCAATCATTTTCAGGAAGAAACTGAGTATTATCTGACAGAATTGCAGGGGTGTCAATACTTTTGGCCACAACTGTAGTACATCTAAAGAGGTGTTCAGTAACTCCAGTCCTCCGGAGCTACCCTGAAAACAGTGCATGTTTTAGGGATTCCTTAGTACACCTGTGAAATACTAAGGAAATCCTAAAAACATGACCTGTTGGTGGATCCTGAGGACTGGATACACAGTTACACGGTACGATATTTTGAATGATATCGCTGAAACATCACGGGTTTGGAGTCGTTCAAACGACATTGTTAGTACGTCGTTGCGTGTGAAAACGAGGTACGACTACGGTAAATCATTTGATCACTGATCGCAGATTTGAGAACATGTTCTCAAATCAGACAATTGTCGTTCAGCCAATCTGCTGCATCGTTGTGTGTGACACCACGATAACGATCACGTTTGTGATTTTTGGGATCGTGAAACCAATCCTGTAGGAGTGCATTGGCATTGTCTTTTCCACGCCCCGTGTGCGCCAATTGGTGGTCACTAGGGGTGAGAACCTTAATATTCAGACTCGCTATACTCACAACGAGTAAGTACCGGTACTCGTTGCGAGTATAGCGAGTCCGATTACTTTCACAGTGTATCTATAGATACACTGCGAAAGTACCCTAAAAGTGAATAAAAGTTGTTAAAAATAATAAAATTACATACTCACCTATCCGACGCCTGCTGCGGGACCGTCCCAGAAAAGCTGCTATCACCGGACAAGGACCTGTGATTTCCAGCCAAAGAGATGGCGACACGTCACAACCACGTGATCGCTAGCGGCCACCTGATTGGCCAGATTCCAAGGTCTTGGAAGTACACCTAGGACCTTGTAATCTGGCCAATCAGGTGACCACTAGCGATCACGTGGTTGTGACGTGTCGCCATCTGATTGGCCAGATCGCTACCGGCCATCTGATTTGTACCTGGTTTGTCACCTGACCTACGTCCCCACCCACTATGACTGGCCCTGTGTTGGGTCTTGTGTCGGTGAGTTTATGTTTGAAGGTGGTTTGTGCAAAACCTGTCTCCACCTGCCTGGCTGCAGTTCCTACATTTGGCCACCTTGGTCGCATGGGCGCCGCACTTACAGTTAGTCTGGAGTTTCCAAATATTTTTGCAAGCACATGCTGGTGATGTTTCCACTCTTAAAGCCACAGCACTAGAGAAAGTCACTCTAAACTATAGAGGAGGTGATATAAAATACAAATTACACAAAAGAAAAGCTTTCTGGATTCTTAATCTAGATTCCAGATTTCCTAAGGGGCTAAACCAGAAATCAGACCTTGCATTTTTTACTGATTTTTTTTTGTACTTTTTTTTAGAATTTGTAATGGTAACATATTGTATAAAATTATGTAGGAATTCTCCTTCGGTCTTGTATGAATATCTGTTACTACTTTTTTGGTTTTTAATTGTTATATTATGTATGTATATAAATATTTTTAAGGCCCCATTCACACACTGCTTTTTTTGCTGCATATTTTTATGCACAAGCTCAAAAAATGCCAGGAGTGGAACAATCAAAACCGGGAGTGGCACACTCAGAGGAAAGGCTCCACTTATATGTTTAATCACCCACTCCTGGTTTGTGATGAGCTTGTGCTTAAAAATACGCAGCAAAAAAAGCAGTGTGTGAATGGGGCCTAAGTGCATGTAAGACCAACCAATCATGTGTTCTTTATTAAGCTATATACTCCGCCCAATCTGAGTTCACTTAAAAGGAGTTCAATGTAATTCATTCGATGTATTCAATGTATTAACACCACATTGAAGATCAAAATATGTGAATACGTGAAGATTTTAAAGAATGTTGCAAAAAAATCTACAAACTTTATCCTGAAGATGTGATGTTGGAATTCCCTTCTTTAATTCTGTATCAGTAGTAGGGTATCTGCTCCCCTGCTCCACTCCCGAGTCCCACCTTCCATTTTCCACATATCCACCTCCAAAGTCTGCCTTCCCGCATATTTGCTCAACTTCAACAACCCGTATATTGTACCCACACAACATGAGTTTCAAAAGAAATAGCTACTCCGTGGAGTACAAGAGAGGAATAGTGGAGGACTTAATGTTTTTTGCAAGGAAAAAATGTTGACTTTTTTGTTGAAGCATAAATGTGTGATTGCTTTTCTTAGCCAAATAGGAGTCCTACCCCAAAAATAAGCCCTAGCCCTTTTTCAGAGGGAAAAAAATGTAAAACACTGTCTTATTTTTGGGAAAGAGTGAATTTTCTGAAAGGTTAGAGGTTGAAGAGAAAGACAAAATCATATTTTAACTTCTCATCTTGTTCTTTGATTCCTTAGTGTGGAGTGCACATGGTTTTAATAAGACCACTTAAGATAATACTTTACTGTCAGGGTTCTACTGTTTCTGAAACCTAAGAACATGTGATAAATCCCTCCAATCTTCTGATTCTCTTTTTTTTCTCTTTAAATAATTCACAAGCCCCTTTTTTATAATTTTCCTAGAAATGAGTTCAAATATCAGTAAAATATCTCAATTGGTATGAATTGACTGGTTATATAATGCCTACAGTGCTTTATAATGCTGAATGAATCTGTCTAAAATTCTAATTAATGTGGTCAGAAATTCCATTTCCATTGAATTTATTTAAAGAGAATTAAATGTCCAATATTATGCTTTGAAGTATTTCCATTCTCCTCTCCAGCATAATAAACATATTTAGAGAAAAGTAAAACATAATTATCCTCTCCCGGCTATTACTTTTCCCAGCACAACATGAATCTTGGTCATCTTTTTCAGTCTCCACAAGGCTATCTTTAGCAACTTTAATGCCAGACATCTCATTGTCCCTCATGCCTTAACTAAACCTTAATATTTTGTCTAGTGGTGAGCGAGTAGCGAAATATTCATAATCGCTACACCCGTAATGAGTGCTTTGTAACTGACTCTCTAGTTTGAAAAACCTATTTTTTAAACAACTGTAAGTAATTTTTAATCAACATAAGGAGTCCTGTGTCCTAATTCCCATCTCTTGGTCAGAGTATACAGTAAATGGTTAGAAAGAGCATCTTTCCCTGAAGAAGCCGCCCTATATGAAAGAGACATACAATGATGGGAATGGATGTCTGTGTCTTTGTGTCAGTATGCTCAATGTATGCACGTGTGTGTGCTCGGTATATACGTATATGTGCGTGTGTGGTTGGTGTAAATGTATGTGTGTGTGTTCTCAGTATATACATCTGTCTCGCTTCTGGTGGGGCCTGTAGGGTACTCGGAACTGGGCCCTCTCACTGTCATCTGGGGCTGCAGGATGTTATTGTGTCGTGACCCGGTCCGTGATCCCCTCGTCGGGTGAGCAGTTAAAAAAGGGATTGGGAAAATGGATAAAAAATAAAACAAAAATTAAAAGAATGTCGTGACGCCACCCATGGAATGCGGCCGGTATAGCCGCTGCTGCAGTCGGGACCTCTGGGGATGATGGGAGTAGCAGCATAGATGGATCAGAACTCCACAGGAAGAGCAGGTCCCCAGGGCATCCGTTTAGTCTATGGATAGTCAGGGCTCGTTGGGGGTGCAGGGCTCAATGTACCAAAGAACTGACAGACAGAAAGGTATCAGTCTCCTTTACCTTTACTGTTGCAAGTAGTTGGTTCATCTAGGGCACAATTCACAAGCAGTGTTAGGGATCTGGAGCCTGGAAGCAAGTTGGGCTTTCCATCCTTGGCAAGTGCTGAGGCTTCCCTGCTTCACTGTTCTCTGTGAACCCTGGCTGCTTGAAGCTGTGCTTAGGCTCTCTCCTCCCTTGTCTATCTTGGCCATGTGACAGGTGACTTGAGCCCTTTTTGTGCTGCTCTCCTTCACTGCATCTCCTGAGCTCTTTGATGCTTCTGTGTCTCCTGAACTTTCTGGTGGGCGAGCAACTTGGAATCACCCGCCCTCCAGTGTTGGTTGCTGGGCATAAAGTCCCTGGTGACCTCGGATTCCAGTGTCCGTACTAGGCTAGGTGCTGAGGCGAGCTGGCACCGCTCCACTCCTCACACCTTTCCTCAACTTCCCTCAGACCCTCACCTACAGGTCACTCACACTGCGTAGTCAGTTTCCTCAGATCAAATGGGGTAGACAAGGGCGCAATGAGTCGAATCTCCCAAATTACTGTAAAGACAAATAATTAAACTGCTCACCTTGTACAGTTGTGAGACCCACAACTGGTATCAGTGCCTGGTATCAGCTGCTGCAGGACCCCCGCTCGAGGCTATGATTGCACAGTAATCAGTAGTATCTTCTCACTGCGGCTTTCTCCCATCCTCACCTGGGTATTCACTGTATAAGCTACAATAAAGATAAGATTCAAATCACATAATCTTAAAGATTGTCTATTCCCTCCTCAGTAGTTCATCCTTTTTGAAACTTATGCAACATCAGGGGCGCACCTACCATGAGGCTTCATGAAGTGCCTCAGGCGGTGACCCCTGCTAGTAGAGGTGTATGGAGCAGAGCCGCGTGTGTACAAGGTATGTGGAGTGGAGCTGCGCATGTATGGGGAGCGTATGGAGCAGAGCCACGTGTGTATGAGGTGTATGGAGCAGAGCCGAGAGTGTACTAAGTTTATGGTGCAAAGCTGAGTGTGTATGGGGTGTAAGGCGCAGAGTCGCATGTGTACGGGTCATGCAGGGCAGAGCCAAGTGTGTACTAGGTGTATGGAGCGGAGCCACAAGTGTACAAGGTGTACGAAGCAGAGCAGAGTGTGTACGTGGTGTACAGAGTGAAGTCGCGTGTGTATGGGACATATAGAGCGGAACCGCATGTTTACGAGGTGTATGGAGCAGAGCCACATGTTTACGAGGTGTATGGAGCAGAGCTGCAAGTGTACGAGGTGTACGGAGTAGAGCCAAGAGTGTATGAGGTGTACAGAGCTGAGTGTGTGCTAGGTGTACGGAGCGGAGCCATGTGTGTATTGGGAATGTGGAGCCGTGTGCGTACGAGGTGTGTTTACCAGTGGTGGCTTCCTGTGGATGCCGCGCCCACTCCTTTAATCCCAGCCACCTCTGCCAGCAGCATTCTGCTCCCAACTCCGGGTTGCAGCTGTCCACCCTCTGCAGCTCAGCACGGTAGTGCATGATGATGTCATCACTGAGTCCCACTGTGCTGAGATGTGCAGAACGGCAGAAGCAGATGCTGAGGAGACCGGAGCAGTGAGAAGAGGGGTGAGTATTTACTTTTTTTTTTTTTTTATCAGTGAGCACACTGATGGGAAACTATGTAATGTTCAATATAACATAGGACAATGGGGATGCAATATACTATATGGAGTATTATGGGGGTGCACTATACTATATTGAGGACTATTGGGGCCCATTATGCTATATGGAGGACTATGGGGTGCCTTATACTATAAGGAAGACTATAGGGGATGCATTATACTGTATGGAGGACTTTGGGGGTGCATTATTCTACATGAAAGACTATGGGGGTCCATTACACTATATGGAGGACTATGGGAGTGCATTATACTATATGGAGGTATGGAGGACTATGGGATTGCATTATACTATATGGAGAACTATGGAGGTGCAATATGCTATATGGAGAACTATAGCGGAGGACTATGGGAGTGCATTATACTATATGGAGGTATGGGGGACTATGGGATTGCATTATACTATATGGAGAACTATGGAGGTGCAATATGCTATATGGAGAACTATAGCGGTGCAGTATGCTATATGGAGGACTGCGGGGGTGCATTATTCTGTATGGAGGACTGTGGGGTTGCATTATACTATATGGAGGACTGTGGGAGTACATTATTCTATATGGAGGACTGTGGGGGTGCATTATTCTATATGGAGGACTGTGAGGGTGCATTATTCTATATGGAGGTCTGTGGGGATGCAATATGCTATTTGGAGGACTATGGGGTGCATTATTCTATGTGGAGGACTGCGATGGTGCATTATACTATATAGAGGACTGTGGGGGTGCATTATACTATATGGAGCACTGTCGGGGTGCATTCTATATGGAGGAATGTAGGGGTACATTATACTATATGGAGGACTGTGGGGGTGCAATATCCTATTTATAAGACTACGGAGTGCAATATACAATATGGAGGACTGTGGGGGTGCATTATTCTATACGGAGGACTGTGGGGGTGCATTATTTTATATGGAGGACTATGGGGGTGCATAACATATGGAGGAATTTGGGGGTGCAATATACTATGTGGTATACTATGGGGGGTGCATTATATTATATGGAGTCAATTATACTACATGGAAACCATTATAATATTTGGAGGGCTCTGTGGGAGGCATGATAATACTTGGAGGGCTATAAGGAAGCCTTTATACTTTAAGGAGGGCTATTTGAGGACTGTGTTGGGGGCCATTATACTGTACATAGTTCCTTATACTACATGGAGGGCTGGGCTGGGGTCATAGTTGGGGATCATTCTCTACTGGGGTAGTTGAAGGAGGTACAGTAGGGTCATCATACTGTGTGTGTGTGCAGGAATGCACTGTGTGGGATCATACAGTGTTTGTGGGGCACTTTTGTTGGCATCACACTTTATAGGGGCAATGAAAGCGGAATCTAGGGGCTTCAGTAGGAGGAAAATTACTTTGTAAAAGGCTGAAATGTTGTGAGAGATGTACCTATGTGACCCAGCCAAATATTCTTTTTTTTGGGGGCGCCCAATTAGAACTTCTGCTATGGGCAGAGGTGCATCAAGGCCCCCCCCCCGCCGCCTGAGCCTCGGCGAGGAGCGTGGGGTGGGGGATTGCTATCAGTGTCGGCCGTGGGTGAGGAGCGGGGGGATTGCTGCATTGCTGCATTGAGTGCCGACCACGGGTACCTGGCAGGAGCCGCTGTGTGTGTGTGTGCTCCAGGCACCACCCCCTTCTGAACTGCCGCTCCCCCTGCCTCCTAGCCACCTGAGCCTCAAGTCTCACATTGTCCAATCGACAGTGTGGCCCTGGCTATGGGGCCCCATGATTTCTATGATGCAGGATGTATTGTCCCTCTGCTGCATGACTGATTGGCCATAATTAACACATCAGGTCCAGTGCCGCCCCTCTGTACATACAGGCATCCAGCCATGTTTATCCTGAGCAGCGGTTGGTCGGCGGTGCTCTTCCCCCTTCCCACTCCTATATCCTTTGCGCAACCCAATAGGAAGGACCCATTTATTAATTCCAGACAGCCGCCTGTGCAGCGCTTGTGATTGGCTAAGCAATTCGGCAGGATGCATGGTCCGTTGGAGGTGAAGCGCCATTTTGCCAGCTTAGTGTAGTGGTGGTTTGTTGATGCTCAGACTGCTGGTCATTATCTGTGGTGTGTGGACAGTGCTGCATGGTGACATGTCTGACAAGTCAGTGCCAGGCAGCGGTCCAGAGTTTTGTAGGCGTGTGCCAGAGGTTGGCAATCTATGCTGCCTCCTATGCTATAAGGATGCAGGAATGTGTCTGCCCACAGGACCACAGCACTGCCAGTCGTCATTATGTGTCTATATGCTTGTGCCAAGCCGCCATTGCCAATAATGATCATTGTTCTGGATTCTTCTGTGTGATTCTTGTATGTACATGTGATGGCGCTGACATCCTTGTGTGGACATCTTTTTTTCTGTTTCTGTAAACTAAAATGTCCACTAAATTGATCATTTTTACAGGATAAATATAAATCTGTATGAACTACATTTATTTTTGCCAATTAAAAAAATTTACTAGCAGGGTGTGGGGGGCACCATTTGCAGTTCGCCTCAGGCAGCAAGCTAGTTTCACCCCTGTGCAACATAATTATGTCTGGAAGGATTTGCAGGTGCCCATCTAACATCATAATGAACATGTATGAAACAGGAAAGTTGTGTCCTGTCCATCTCTTTTAAATTCTACTTGAGTAATCTGCTCCAGAAGGATGGAGCAGCTACATTTGTATTCCCATTTTAATGTAATGACATCCACATGTAACCAAACTGTAATTTTATTGCGTTAATTGCATCCAATTATTTTTAGCTAATAATTTTTCTAAATTATTTTGTATCTTTGGCTGTTTATCAATTTACAAAACTTGTAATAGGAAAACTGATCTTGTTGCTCAACACAAATAATGAAAACCCAACGTCTCTTTTGTTGATTTTTTTTTTTCAGAACAAGCTTTCACATTGGTGCACAATAGGCTTTTCTCAGATTTCTTCTCTGAAGGCTCCATCTCTAATTTTCAGTTGGTTAGTAGGTGGAGACCAGAAGTTATGAATAGAGATGAGCCAACTTTCTGTGAACATGTTCGCCAATTTCAAAATTGTCACGAACATTGCAGATATGGTTCGTAATTTACCACGCAGCTTTGTTCGGGAACAAAGTTTAACATTTGAAATGGCACTAAAATTTTCCCAGATTGTTTTAGGCCCAAAACACTCACCGGGAGACCCATTAGCTGGAAATAACAACCAACCTAATGGTTAGGGGTGTTCCCAGCTATTGAGTCTACTCATTTCTTCTAACCTGTAGAATGTTTTGAAAGTTTAAAATAATTTTTTTAAGCTTCCTAGAGTTTGCAGGTATTTTTGATACTTGCGGTGTGGGACTTTTGGAAAAAGTGCCAGATGTGGCACAGCTGTGTGGTCCAGGATCCTTAGAATGTCCTTAAAACATCCATTTAAGAGGGCTTAATATTTTTTTAAAATATTTTTTTACTTAGTTATTATTTTTTGGAGAGCAAAGCTTTATTATTGCAGAGAGTCAGCAACATGCAAGACCATCTCTTTTACACTCACGTGATAGCAATTCATATAAAAATAGCATATGGTATGCTTTACATACATGGCCTCATCAGGGGTGCGGCCCTGGGTCTTATAGGTCTGTTTACACTCATGAAACACCATACTGTGAATATTGCAACTTGAAAATGTGCAATTACTTTATTTTATTTCATTCCATGCATTTATAATGCATATTTGGATAATGTGCACAAGTGTGTTATATGTATAATTAATATTGAACTTGTCAATGTACTGCTGCCCACTATCCTTATTCAGCATTCCAGATGAATCTTTTTTAAATATGTTAAACTTCAATAAATACTCCACCCAACCGCAAGCTCAGGTATTACCTGCGGCATAAGGAATGGGATTTGTTATGTACAGTAAGTCAAGTGCCTTCTGCCACTCACTCTATGGAGAGGTTAATGAGGAGCTAGGCAACAAGGTTTTGCAAACAATAATGCCCTGCAAGAGATTGTGTCCTGGCACTGGAAGATGATGCTGGGAGGCCAGCCAATCATAGTAATGCCACAACCAAGAAGGCTGTGGCATTACTGTGATTGGCTAATGTTGGGCGGGAGATCCAAATATTGCGAGGTGAGTAGTAAAATACTTGCTATGTTGCGAGTACCACTTTACTGGCCGACTACCGAATACTTGCGATTGTACTCGCTTATGAGTCAGTCGACAGGGTAGGGGGTACTCGGATACCGGGGCTGAGTGTTCTGGACCCAATTTGGAACTGAGGTAGGGATTCAGTCCGTGGCGCTATGGCTCCCTTATGTCGGTCCCACAGTGTGTCGGTTTGCAATCAGGAAAAGACCAACTGACTATTTCGGCTCCGGTATGCCGGTGACGACCCCATACTACCCAGCCGGCTCCAACCGGCCCTGGTTCGTCCCCTCCAGTATCTGGGTCACCTCTCTCCAAAGAGGTGCCCTCCTGTCAGAGATGCTGTCTGATGACATCGGTCCTCTTGCTCTTCTCACGCTGTCTAACTAACTGTCACTTCAGTCTCTCGCTCTACTCTAGGCTCCACCCCCTGAACCTACTATACAGTCCCTATGCTAACGTGGCCTGGTGTATGTGTGCTTATGACAGACTCTGTCTGAAACCCCATATCCATGACTACAGAGGCACAAAACTACTACAGTACCTCCCTGTGGAGCCTTCCCATAGGGGCGCCACACACCACCTTGGTGAATTACACTCGTGTTAAACCAAACCGGGCTTGAGTTGAAATTTTTATTAGCACAAAAACTGGGTAACATTCAATCAACAACAATAACAATAAGATTGTCTTAGTCATCTTTCCTTGCGGGAGGTGTTATGCTTCAAACGTTACAAACGGGAACAATAGTTAAACCTGTAATCTGCATCGGCCCAACGGGGATCGGGTATCAAGTCTCTGACTTAAAGTTCAATCAGGCTTTTGAAGTAAAAGTTCACATTGTGTCCATGCGAGCCTTCATGGTTAACTCAGGGAAACAGATAACTTCAAACAACAAAACAGGTTTTCACTATAAGTCATTTTCTGCTGACTCTTATGGCAAACCAATCCCGGAGACCTGCATGGCATTCATAAGTTATTTCATCACCCTTGTACAGGTCACTATCTGGGTGGCCTTGCAGAAGATGGGGCTCAGCCTCCCTCCTCCCCACGAAGACCTCCTCATAGAGGCCTACCTCCCGGGCAAAGCCATACCTGGTTGCTAGGTTAAACACCGTCACGATATCTTCCTTTATCTGGTCCAGTGGCAGTGGTGGCTAGATGCGGGCAAAGACACGAGCCTGGCGGGACTCAATCTGACTCGCCCACCAGGCTTCCTGCTGCCTCTACTGTTCAGCTTCATTATCCTGCAGGTGCCGGGGTCTCCCAGCTGGTTGCCAGGAGTACGGTGTTGCGGATGTGGGATGGTGTTCGTATTGCCGCATCTCCATGCTTGGCCAGTCCTGTTGCTGTTGTAGGCGTTTGGTCCACCATAGCTCGCGGGGCCCTGTACTGCTGGTTGTCCCTTCTTCCCGGTCCTCTTCCCCGGAACTTGCCTGGTGACTGTATCCTCCTTCGATCTCCTCCACTACCAGGTCTTGCTCCTCGGAGAACTGGATTAGGTCTACCGGTTCGGCAGTTTCCCCTGCGTTGTCTGCTGAGCCGGGGCTTCCTGGGCTAGCTGATGTAACACCTGCCTCGGGTCGGTTGTCATCCCTCTGGATGGAATTCAGCTCTGTGGGGGCGGCGCCTTCACCGGCTAACGGGTGTTCGGCTTCTGATTCTACTGTAACCATCGGCTCCGGGTTTAGCTCACGCCCCAGTTGACGGTCCCTCCTGCGGTCAATCTCCAGGACTATCTCGGCACTCCAGTGCCGAACGGTCCACTCCACAGACTCCTCCAGTTGGGTTCGTAGGTCTCGCAGGGCTGCTCCCCAGAATTCAACGTCCTACCCTTTAGATTCAAGAGTTGGGATACCTGGGGCAGGTACACTAGCCCTTAGGTCCTCCTTGATTTCACGGACCACATCCCTCAAGCGTATCACAGACATCGCAACCAGGCCATGTTCGGGTAACAAGTCGGGTTCTCTCAGTCTGACCTCCGGCCGCACCCTGTTTGATCTTTATGGTCCAGAACTGGTGCGGTCCGGCTCTTGACGCGCCCCCTTGGTTGTTTGATAGCAAGGGGGCGGGAAGACAATTTGACGCCTCTTGCATGGCCCTGTTTTGGTGAGGGGCCGAAGCTCACCCCTGGGCCAGCAGATGATGCAGAGGCCAGGGCACAGAACTGGAACCAACCAGCTGTGATCCCCCATCAAAGTGACTATCAGCCCTGGTATCCGAGGACCCCCTATCCTGTTCATGATGCCAGAAATGAGTTAGTCAACAGGGTAGGGGGTACTTGGATACCGGGGCTGATGGTCACTTCGATGGGGGATCACAGCTGGTCGGTTCCCGGTTCCGTTCCCTGGACCCTCAATGGTGGGGGGATGATGATGATGGATGGGGAAACGGTAACGTGACGCCACCTGTGGTACCTGGTAACATGGATACCAGCGCTGTGGCTGGCCGCTGAGGTGATGGAGGTGCAGCTCAGAGTAGTACAGCTCCCCACATGTGGAGCTTTACCTCAGGGCAGTGGGGAAGATTAGGGGAGTCGTTGTCCTCACCTTTTTGATGCTGTGGGAGCACTCCGGGTGTGACGACCATCCGCTGTGAGGCCAAGCTGCTGGTAGGCAGTACCCCGAGAAACCCCGAGACCCTTAACCCCTATACAGGGATCTGGAATTATAGCGGAGCCCAGGGGGTAGCTGCCTATATGAGCAACAGAGCCGGGGAGGTCGCCAGGGAAAATCAAGACCCGAAAAACGAAGTCAGATGTCCGAGTCAAAACCGAGAGGGAGCGAAGGTACAAAATCGTCAGGCAGTAGCAGAGTCAAAAATCCAGGCAAAGGTCAAGGGCAAAACCAAGAGGGCAGCTGAGGTACAAAATCAATAGGCAGAGGCAGAGTCAGGAATCCAGGCAAAGGTCAAGGGCAAAACCAAGAGGGCAGCTGAGGTACAAAATCAATAGGCAGAGGCAGAGTCAGAAATCCAGGCAAGGTCAGACACGAAACTAAACACACACTATCACTGGGGAACCAAAACTATATCTGGCGGCCTGCAAGCCAGGCTCCAATGTACTTGAAGGGCACGGCTACCTCCCATAGGCTGGAGCTCACAACCTGATGACCTCACCCGGACCGCCCCTAGATCCAGGCCAGATGGAGATGCAGGACTGGCTCCACCCACGCCTCCTCTGACAGAAGAACGCAGGCTGCGCCTAACGGACACCTCTGCAGGGCCCTTTCCTCTGCGACCAACACCACCCAGAGGGGAAACACAGCGGCGCTCAGCGACAGAGGCAGACGTCGCGGGAGCGGTTCCATATGAGGACAAGGCCCTCCTATCACCGGCGCACACCAGCCGAAGGAATCCGGCTCCTCCCAGCGGCCGAGGCAGGAACACCAGCCACCGAGTCCAATGGCGACGTGACACTCCTCCCAGCGGCCGAGGCAGGAACACCAGCCACCGAGTCCAATGGCGACGTGACACTCCTCCAGCGGCCGAGGCAGGAACACCAGCCACCGAGTCCAATGGCGACGTGACACCGGGTGGCAGAGAACAGGAGTACAGACACCAGATCAGCTCAAAAATTCTTTACTGGTACCGGGCAGATGATGAAGTAAACAGTACATTCTGGTTTATCGGGGATGTAGCCACAGATTTTGAGGTAACTCTGCAGAGTCTGTCGGTGGTTCCGCTTGTAATAGCTTTCTAGGTCTGGCTTCCTCTTTAACTCTCTTTAACCACACTGAAGAGCCCTTTCACCAGTCCCCTGGTCTACTACTGTTAGGTACAGTTGGTTCCTTACCGGTACAGACGGGAGCGACGAATAGTAATCCTCCCGCCACCAGAATTTGGTCCTTTCCCTAAAGTATCCTGGACCCAATTTGGAACTGAGGTAGGGGTTCAGTCCGTGGCGCTATGGCTCCCTTATGTCGGTCCCACAGCATGTCGGTTTGCAGTCAGGGATAGACCGACTGACTGCCTCGGCTCCGGTATGCTGGTGACAGCCCCAGAAACCCCAGCCATCTCCAACCGGCCCTGGTTCGTTCCCTCCAGTGTCTGGGTCACTTCTTTCCAAAGAGGTGCCCTCCTGTCAGAGATGCTGTCTCCTGACGTCAGTCCTCTTGCTCCTCTCACGCTGTCTAACTGTCACTTCAGTCTCCCGCTCTACTCTAGGCTCTACCCATTTGACCTACTGAATATATGGTCCCTATGCTAAGGTGGCCTAGTGTATGGGTGCTTATGACAAACTCTGAATGAAACCCCATATCCATGACTACGAAGGCACTACACCTTCTGTTTGGCGTGCAGTACCTCCCTGTGGCGCCTTCTCATAGGGGCATCCCTAGCTGGCATCAAGTCGAAATACCATTACTCTGTTTGCAAATGCACCTGGACAGCGAAAGAGTTGGGAGAAGCACCAGAGTGGCACATCTAATGGGAGCAGCACTACTGGGTCGACTAAGGCCTGTTAATTTTTTTTCAAGATTTTAAAGATTATTCAACTTTTCAGATGTTCAAGTGTGTAGATGGATGGATAGATTGATGTATGTAGAGATAGATATATAGACAGATGGACAAAATACACAGATATACATATAGATGTCAAACTGCTAAATAAAGTCCCACCTCGCTATATATTGTAAGTTTGTACCCTTTAGTGCCTTTGATGTTGCAGTAAAGGCAGTTTTAGCCTGGTATTTAGCTTTAAAAGACTAACTACTAAAAAGCCATGGGATGCCCCATATTTTTCTTCACCAGCTAGAGTGCAGCACACAGCTGCAGCCTGCAGACCACAGCTGATGGCTTTCTCTTGGCTATTATAAAAATTAGTGGGGGACCCCATGACAATTTTTTTCACTTATTCATTTGCTTTTACAGCAATCTCATATAAATTTGGTTGCCATAGTGATAACAAATTAGAGACGATGTTTGGCAGGGCTGTCTTTAACCACTCAGGGGAGGGTAAAGCAGTAAATATATCTGAGGTTCATGAGCGGGCCCGGAAGCATGGGGACAGCGGCGCTGAAGCTTGCTAAGTAATGGTTTAGAAAGATGATGTCTGTGCCAAAACAGCGGAGATTCACTGTAAAATGGTTTGAGCTGTGTTTGACAGCTTTGGGCCGCATTGAAGATGTTTTCTAGGCCTCCCATTGATTTGAATGTGGTTTGGAAGTTCAGCGAACTCTTTGTCAATCTACAAATGTCAGGCAAACCGAACTAAAACCCAAACTTCAAGAGGTTCACTCATCACTATCTATGAAGTCTATTATACATAGTACACTGAAATTCCTGCGCTTTTATTTTTAACCCCTTAAGGACTGAGCGATTTTTCATTTTTCACAGTTCTTGTGGATGTAGAGGATTTTCAATGTAAGATAAATTGTAAAGTTGCTTGTATTAATAAGGACGTTGCAATTCTACCCATTTATGAAGATGAGAAAATCCCTTTAAGCCCTGCCTTAGTATGTAGTCGTATACAAGTTATATATGTATTAGGGCCACGTCACACACACAGATAATTGTGCAGATATTGTTCACAGATCTCTGGTTGCAGTGAAATCATGGACACATTGTTCCATTTTGTGGCTGTGTACAAATGGAGCAATGTGTCCATGGTTTCACTTCAACCAGAGATCTGCGAACAATATCTGCACAGTTATCTATGTGTGTGACGTGGGCCTTAATCGCATCTGTGTTCCAAATCTTAATTAATGTGATTCATTTAGTACTTTCCAGATCAAGCAAGAATGGATTTAATGAATGTGTTTTTTTACAGCCTCAATTTCTTTTCCTCTGCATTTATGGCATCAAAGTTATTTTTTTCCACTCATTAAATAAAGTCATGTAGATTTACAGGATGTGTAAGAGTAGCAGGTTGATTACATAAGGACATCTTAAAGACATTAATTATAAAAATAACAAATGCAGAACGTGGTCGGACCACTCTCCCATCCTCTTTGAGATTTCTAACAGCCCTCCTTTCAACTCTCTTTCTCCATGGAGAGCTAATTCATATCTATTTACCCACCCACAATATAAATCTGAAATCCAAGATTCACTTAAATTATATTTTCAAGAAAACGATACTACAGACATTTCCTTGTCCACCCTATGGACTGCCCACAAAGCGACCATAAGAAGTAATCTGATATATCTGAACACGAAACATAAAAAAGCTCAATTAGCTAATACTAAAAAACTTACTCGACAAATTGCCTTGTTGGAGGAGGAAATGGTAACTAACCCCTCTGAAAGCAAACATAAAGATCTACTTGAGCTTCGGGTACAACTTAAATCCCTCCTCTTATCTGACTATGATAAATTGGCCCGCATATCCAAATCAAATTTCTACTCAAATATGAATAAACCATCTAAAACCTTCGCAAATTTGATCAAAATCCATAGATCAAAAACCAGTATATATCAAATCAAAAACAACCAAAACCACATTAAAAAAACCCCATTAGAAATATCTAATGCCTTTGTTGAATATTATAAAGGCCTATACAACCTCAAAGATGATCGCTCAGAACCTCAACCCACAACACAAAATATCAAATCCTTCCTAGACTCAGTCACGCTTCCTACGATCTCAGAGGAGGATCTAAACAAACTCAACCAACCTTATACTGAGCAGGAAATAAAAGATATTATACGTAAACTTAAAAAGAACAAATCCCCAGGACCCGATGGTCTTCAGAACGAATATTTTTTAGCGTGCGAACATTTACTCACCCCTTACATCACTAAACTAATTAACTCTTTTTCTGATGGTAGCCAGCCGATCCCACATGAGATGCTCCAAGCGCTTATAACAGTTATTCCCAAAAATAAAGGGGACAAAGACTTAGTTTCTAATTATAGACCCATCTCCCTCCTGAACACAGATATTAAAATTATATCAAAAGCGATTAATTCTAGAATGCAAAAAGTGATCCCGACCTTGATCCACAAAGATCAGACTGGATTCACTCAAAAAAGGAATTCAACAGATGCGACAAGAAGACTCTTAAACTTGACAGCGTATGCTGAGCTCTCGAAAGCCCCTATGATAGTGGTCTCTGTCGACGCAGAAAAAGCGTTCGACAGAGTCCACTGGGGATACCTGTTTGAGGTTTTACATAAATTTGGACTTTCAGGACCCATATTCAATTCCATTCAAGCTTTATACACCACACCATCAGCAAGGCTCCTTACTAATAATCATATGTCCGCCCCTTTCTTGTTGACAAATGGCACAAGACAAGGCTGCCCCCTCTCGCCCTCCCTTTTCAATTTATTTATTGAGCCATTAGCAGAAAAGGTAAGATCTAGCCCGTCAATTTCTGGTATTTCCCTGAATCGAGAATCATATAAAATCAGTTTGTTCGCTGACGATATAATACTAACCCTCACAAATCCGGCGACGTCTATGCGGGACCTTCTCTTACTCATGAATGAATTTGCTGCGATTTCCCATTACAAAATCAACATTGCCAAAACACAAGTACTCAGCTATAACCTCACAGATCAGATGATTTCCTCCCTCCAACAGGGCAATGAGCTGGATTGGGATAAAAAGTATCTAGACTACTTAGGAATCATAGTCACTAAACCCACTTCCAAAATATATGATGCAAATCTAGGAAAGCTGTATAAAGCTCTTCAAATGGACCTAGCTAACATTTCCAAAACTGAACTAACGTGGTTAGGCAAAATAGAGGCGTACAAATTATTTATACTGCCCAAAATACTTTACATTTTTCGTTCAGTCCCCCTTCAGCTTAACTCAGCGTGGTGCAAAAAAATTCAAGCTCAATTATCTAACTTTATTTGGGGGGGAAAAAAACCCAGAACCTCTCTCTCTATTCTAGAAAAAAGTAAACTACACGGAGGTCTAGCAGTGCCTAACATCTCAGCTTACTATAATTCAGCGCTTATCAGACTTAGCCAAAATTGGTGGGGGGGAGAAGAAGAGAAGCCGAGATGGATGGAGATAGAGAAAGCACTTAATCACTCGAGAGATCTCCAATGGACACTACTCGCTTATTTATGCGACAAGACCAAGAAATTACCTAAAGAACCAACGTTAAAGGCTACCATACGCTCGTGGAGAACTCTCACCACGAAATTATACGCAACAAATCATAAACCTTCTCCACGTTGGATCTCAGTTTACCTCCTACCAGCTCTATCGGCAGATATAGATGTAAGTGTATGGACCAATTGTGGAATCCATACTCTCTCAGACTTACTTGATGACAATATGCAACTCAAATCCTTTGCAAGTTTTAGAACCAAGTTTAATTTGCCAAGCGAAGAGGTTGGGAACTGGAACAAAATAAAACGTACACTCAATAAAAATAATCTGAGTCTCCATCTCCCGCTAAACATAACTCAACTTTTCCGGTTTAACCAATCGAACATCTTTTGGTCTTTCAAGTCTATTTACAAAGAATGGAACCTTGATTCTTCATTTTCCAGCGCTTCTAACATAGGTGCATGGAGTAAGGAACTCCAAATCTCTCTCCCTGCTGATCTAATTGAAGATACACTCAAAATAGTTTACAAAAGTCTCTCATCTTCAGTTCTTTTGGAATCTTACTACAAAACCTTGACTAGGTGGTATTTCACCCCTACAAGACTCCATAAATTTTCAGAAACTATATCACCATTGTGCTGGAGGAACTGCGGAAAACCTGGCACAATGTCTCACATATTCTGGGACTGTCCCATCCTGCGCCCATTTTGGGGGAAAATACAACTTCTAATCTCCGACATAACAGGGATCGACTTGGACCTCTCGCCAGAACTCGCGCTACTCCTGATAGGAATAAATGTAGTACCACCTGAGCTCAGAGCGCTCATCATACACATTTTGATTGCCTCAAAAAATGGTGTAGCGGCTCGATGGAAAGACCCAGATCCACCAACGTTTGAAACAATACTGGGGACTATTGCAGCTCACAATGTGTATGAATACACGTTCGCTCTGAGGAACAATCTTCAAGGAAAGTACAGTAACAAGTGGTTAACATGGAACCAGTTTTTCTTTCAACAGGATGCCCCCATAATATAAACTTGATCGAATTAGCTTTCAATATGCTATGAGCGAAGTTTAGTTGAGCATAACTTTAAAGTATTTTTCCCTCCTTCCCTCCCTTCTTCCCCCCCCCCTTCCTTTCCCACCACCCACCCTCCAACCGCATGTGTTTATAAGAATGACACAATTGGTTATGGTTTATTGTTAGTTGTTAACTTGACTCTTGTCTTCTAATGTGTGATTATCTTAATGTATTGCTACTTGTTATGACCTCCTTGTAAGTTTATATCTAATTCAATAAAAAAAACGTTGAACAAAAAAAATAACAAATGCAGTTTTATTCTTGAATAATTTAACGGTAGACAATGTATTTTCATACAGTTGTGGCCAAAAGTATTGACACCCCTGCAATTCTGTCCGATAATACTCAGTTTCTTCCTGAAAATGATTGCAATCACAAATTCTTTGGTATTATTATCTTCATTCAATTTGTCTTCAATGAAAAAACACAAAAGAGAATGAAGCAAAAAGCAAAACATTGATCATTTCATACAAAACTCCAAAAATGGGCCGGACAAAAGTATTGGCACCCTCAGCCTAATACTTGATTGCACAACCTTTAGCCAAAATAACTGCGATCAACCGCTTCCGGTAACCATCAATGAGTTTCTTACAATGCTCTGCTGGAATTTTAGACCATTCTTCTTTGGCAAACTGCTCCAGGTCCCTGATATTTGAAGGATACCTTCTCCAAACTGCCATTTTTAGATCTCTCCACATGTGTTCTATGGGATTCAGGTCTGGACTCATTGCTGGCCACCTTAGAAGTCTCCAGTGCTTTCTCTCAAACCATTTTCTAGTGCTTTTTGAAGTGTGTTTTGGGTCATTGTCCTGCTGGAAGACCCATGACCTCTGAGGGAGACGCAGCTTTCTCACACTAGGCCCTACATTATGCTGCAAAATGTGTTGGTAGTCTTCAGACTTCATAATGCCATGCATACGGTCAAGCAGTCCAGTACCAGAGGCAGCAAAGCAACCCCAAAACATCAGGGAACCTCCGCCATGTTTGACTGTAGGGCAGTGATGGCGAACTCCGGGCCTCGAGTGCCACACACAGTCCAGGTTTTCAGGATTTCCATTGCATTTGACAGTTGGCAATCAAATTACCAACTGTCAAACTCTAAGGAAATCCTGAAAACCTGCACTGTGTGCGGCACTCAAGGCCCGGAGTTCGCCATCACTGCTGTAGGGACTGTGTTCTTTTCTTTGAATGCCTCTTTTTTTCTCCTGTAAACTCTATGTTGATGCCTTTGCCCAAAAAGCTCTACTTTTGTCTCATCTGTCCAGAGAACATTATTCCAAAACGTTTTAGGCTTTCTCAGGTAAGTTTTGGCAAACTCCAGCCTGGCTTTTTTATGTCTTGGGATAAGAAGTGGGGTCTTTCTGGGTATCCTACCATACAGTCCCTTTTCATTCAGACACCGACGGATAGTACGGGTTGACACTGTTGTACCCTCGGACTGCAGGGCAGCTTGAACTTGTTTGGATGTTAGTCGAGGTTCTTTATCCACCATCCGCATAATCTTGCGTTGAAATCTCTTGTCAATTTTTCTTTTCCGTCCACATCTAGGGAGGTTAGCCACAGTGCCATGGGCTTTAAACTTCTTGATGACACTGCACACGGTAGACACAGGAACATTCAAGTCTTTGGAGATAGACTTGTAGCCTTGAGATTGCTCATGCTTCCTCACAATTTGGTTTCTCAAGTCCCCAGACAGTTCTTTGGTCTTCTTTCTTTTCTCCATTTTCACTGTGGTACACACAAGGACACAGGACAGAGGTTGAGTCAACTTTAATCCATGTCAACTGGCTGCAAGTGTGATTTAGTTATTGCCAACACCTGTTAGGTGCCACAGGTAAGTTACAGGTGCTGTTAATTACACAAATTAGAGAAGCATCACATGATTTTTCTAACAGTGCCAATACTTTTGTTCACCCCCTTTTTTATGTTTGGTGTGGAATTAGATCCAATTTGGCTTTAGGACAATTCTTTTTGTGTTTTTTCATTGAAGACAAATTAAATGAAGATAATAATTAGTGATGAGCGAGTACTAAAATGCTCGGGTGCTCGAAGCTCGGGCCGAGCATCCCGAGATACTCGTGTACTCGGCCCGAGTAACGAGCCCAATGTTATCCTATGAGTAAAAAAATCCCTGGTCTGTGGAGCGCTAGGACTAGAGATAAATGGCACTAGGGTTATTTTAGAAAAGGTTTCTTTATTAACCTCTTACAGGCCACTACGCGTTTCTGCAGCAGAGCGCTGCCTTCATCAGGTGATGCAAGAGGGTATTGCCAGAAAGTGACTTAATATATAAAAAAACACATCAACATATCATTGGTTGAACAATAAAACAATTAAAACAATTAATGATTACAACATTAACCCTACAGATACCAAGTTAAAACCAAAAACCCATATAAAAAATCTAAAATGACATACACTATCAATTATGCATAACATGCATAATATTATACAGAATAATAATATTAAATATTAAAAGAGCATTATAAAATAACTTTACTACACATAATCACACTGTATGTAATACAATGAGCGGCATCGGAAGTGAGAGGAGCAGACACCGGCAGAGCGGGGAGGGTATACACTTCTTTATTTTCTATATTTTCAGGCTTTTCGTTTTTTCCCATGAACAGTGCACACAGATGTCACAGTGTAAACATCTACGTGCAGGGCATTTTAAATAATATAATAAAGTGAGTACTAATGAGCGGCACAATAAGAGAGAGGAGCAGACACCGCCGAAACAATCCTATATAATCTATATTTTCAAGATTTTAGGTTTTTGCCCAAGGTAAGTGCTTTCGGTGCCTCCACTATACCTCCAGGCGGAGGTGGATTCACAGGCGTAAGACCGCAGTTGTGCAGGGTTGCACAACCACCTCTGGTGAGTGGCTACACAGCCCTGGGCCTAAATCCACTTCAAAAACTTTCTTCACATGCGCTCCCACCCCCTCCCCCCCTTTTTGTCTTGCAATGTTATCCTATGGGAGACACGAGTATTTTTATGAAATGACTGCCGGCAGCATGGAAAAACCCTAAAAATGTCACAAAAGTCTCAGAAGAGTGCTGAAATGACATGGCAACACCATGGGGAAGACCCCTGGAAGCATTTCTCACTCAAAAGTCACAGCTGTGAACAATCTTGTCCGAGTTTCACGCCAATTTTACGGAGTCTCCAGAAAACCTTCCAAAATGACACCAAAATGAATATTTAGGGTGGAAATGTTAAGGGCACATAACCAATAGTGAGATACAGCTGGTGTATGTTACTTTTTGTGATTACATGAAAGATTTTACGTCAAAACATTGTGCGGCACTCCGATGACCCTGAGAAGAGACGTACATGAAGCCCTGTCTAGAAATAAAGTGCCCATTTTGAGGAACTAGGTCTATTGTAGTATCTTCCTTTGCCAGGGCAGTCCAAAATTGGGAGGTTCACCAATGCCCCTGGATACAGACATGCAGGATGGCCTGTAAACAAGAACTGGGTGTATTGTAGTATAGCCCTTTGGCCAGGGCAGCCAAAAATTGGGAGGTTCAACAATGACACATGCATACAGACATGTAGTAGGGCCTGTAACCCTCAAGTGGGTGAATTTTAGCCTAGGCCTTTGGCCAGGGCAGCCAAAAATTGGGAGGTTCAACAATGACCCATGCATTCAGACATGTAGTAGGGCCTGTAACCCTCAAGTGGGTGTATTGTAGTATAGCCCTTTGGTCAGGGCAGCCAAAAATTGGGAGGCTCCTCTTTGTCCCTGGATAGAGATGTGCAGGAGGGCCTGTTAACAAGAACTGGGTGTATTGTAGTATAGCACTTTGGTCAGGGCAGCCAAAAATTGGGAGGCTCCTCTTTGTCCCTGGATAGAGACGTGCAGGAGGGCCTGTTAACAAGAACTGGGTGTATTGTAGTATAGCACTTTGGTCAGGGCAGCCAAAAATTGGGAGGCTCCTCTTTGTCCCTGGATAGAGACGTGCAGGAGGGCCTGTAAGCCTCAAGTGGGTGTATTGTAGTATAGCCCTTTGCTCTGGGCAGCCAAAAATTGGGAGGTTCAACAATGACCCATGCATTGAGACATGTAGTAGGTCATGTAACCCTCAAGTGGGTGTATTGTAGTATAGCACTTTGGTCAGGGCAGCCAAAAATTGGGAGGCTCCTCTTTGTCCCTGGATAGAGACGTGCAGGAGGGCCTGTTAACAAGAACTGCGTGTATTGTAGTATAGCACTTTGGTCAGGGCAGCCAAAAATTGGGAGGCTCCTCTTTGTCCCTGAATAGAGACGTGCAGGAGGGCCTGTAAGCCTCAAGTGGGTGTATTGTAGTATAGCCCTTTGGTCTGGGCAGCCAAAAATTGGGAGGTTCAACAATGACCCATGCATTGAGACATGTAGTAGGGCATGTAACCCTCAAGTGGGTTTATTGTAGTATAGCCCTTTGGTCAGGGCTGCCAAAAATTGGGAGGCTCCTCTTTGTCCCTGGATAGAGACGTGCAGGAGGGCCTGTTAACAAGAACTGGGTGTATTGTAGTATAGCACTTTGGTCAGGACAGCCAAAAATTGGGAGGCTCCTCTTTGTCCCTGGATAGAGACGTGCAGTAGGGCCTGTAACCCTCAAGTGGGTGTATTGTAGTATAGCCCTTTGGTCAGGGCAGCCAAAAATTGGGAGGTTCAACAATGACCCATGCATACAGACATGTAGTAGGGCCTGTAACCCTCAAGTGGGTGAATTTTAGCCTAGGCCTTTGGCCAGGGCAGCCAAAAATTGGGAGGTTCAACAATGACCCATGCATTCAGACATGTAGTAGGGCCTGTAACCCTCAAGTGGGTGTATTGTAGTATAGCCCTTTGGTCAGGGCAGCCAAAAATTGGGAGGCTCCTCTTTATCCCTGGATAGAGACGTGCAGGAGGGCCTGTTAACAAGAACTGGGTGTATTGTAGTATAGCACTTTGGTCAGGGCAGCCAAAAATTGGGAGGCTCCTCTTTGTCCCTGGATAGAGACGTGCAGGAGGGCCTGTAAGCCTCAAGTGGGTGTATTGTAGTATAGCCCTTTGGTCTGGGCAGCCAAAAATTGGGAGGTTCAACAATGACCCATGCATTGAGACATGTAGTAGGGCATGTAACCCTCAAGTGGGTGTATTGTAGTATAGCCCTTTGGTCAGGGCAGCCAAAAATTGGGAGGCTCCTCTTTGTCCCTGGATAGAGACGTGCAGGAGGGCCTGTTAACAAGAACTGGGTGTATTGTAGTATAGCACTTTGGTCAGGGCAGCCAAAAATTGGGAGGCTCCTCTTTGTCCCTGGATAGAGACGTGCAGTAGGGCCTGTAACCCTCAAGTGGGTGTATTGTAGTATAGCCCTTTGGTCAGGGCAGCCAAAAATTGGGAGGTTCAACAATGACCCATGCATACAGACATGTAGTAGGGCCTGTAACCCTCAAGTGGGTGAATTTTAGCCTAGGCCTTTGGCCAGGGCAGCCAAAAATTGGGAGGTTCAACAATGACCCATGCATTCAGACATGTAGTAGGGCCTGTAACCCTCAAGTGGGTGTATTGTAGTATAGCCCTTTGGTCAGGGCAGCCAAAAATTGGGAGGCTCCTCTTTGTCCCTAGATAGAGACGTGCAGGAGGGCCTGTTAACAAGAACTGGGTGTATTGTAGTATAGCACTTTGGTCAGGGCAGCCAAAAATTGGGAGGCTCCTCTTTGTCCCTGGATAGTGACGTGCAGGAGGGCCTGTAAGCCTCAAGTGGGTGTATTGTAGTATAGCCCTTTGGTCTGGGCAGCCAAAAATTGGGAGGTTCAACAATGACCCATGCATTGAGACATGTAGTAGGGCATGTAACCCTCAAGTGGGTGTATTGTAGTATAGCCCTTTGGTCAGGGCAGCCAAAAATTGGGAGGTTCAACAATGACCCATGCATTCAGACATGTAGTAGGGCCTGTAACCCTCAAGTGGGTGTATTGTAGTATAGCCCTTTGGTCAGGGCAGCCAAAAATTGGGAGGCTCCTCTTTGTCCCTGGATAGAGACGTGCAGGAGGGCCTGTTAACAAGAACTGGGTGTATTGTAGTATAGCACTTTGGTCAGGGCAGCCAAAAATTGGGAGGCTCCTCTTTGTCCCTGGATAGAGACGTGCAGGAGGGCCTGTAAGCCTCAAGTGGGTGTATTGTAGTATAGCCCTTTGGTCTGGGCAGCCAAAAATTGGGAGGTTCAACAATGACCCATGCATTGAGACATGTAGTAGGGCATGTAACCCTCAAGTGGGTGTATTGTAGTATAGCCCTTTGGTCAGGGCAGCCAAAAATTGGGAGGTTCAACAATGACACATGCATACAGACATGTAGTAGGGCCTGTAACCCTCAAGTGGGTGAATTTTAGCCTAGGCCTTTGGCCAGGGCAGCCAAAAATTGGGAGGTTCAACAATGACCCATGCATTCAGACATGTAGTAGGGCCTGTAACCCTCAAGTGGGTGTATTGTAGTATAGCCCTTTGGTCAGGGCAGCCAAAAATTGGGAGGCTCCTCTTTGTCCCTGGATAGAGACGTGCAGGAGGGCCTCAAAACATTTTTCACATTGAAAAGATGCGGGTATCCTGTCTTTGTAATGCCCATTCAAAAAGAATGGGCGTAAACATTTACCACTGGGGGTATACCTGAAACAACAGCCAAACTATTGTAACGGTCATCATGGTGGCACATGAGGAGAAGGAGGAGCAGTCCAGCGATTAGCCAAGGAATAGGAAGACGACGTGGTGATGATCCGGTAGCTGACCCAACCTGGCAGGAGTATATGCAGAGCGAGGACAGCAGTGCACAGGGTGAGGGAGGCATAGCATCCCAACAGGCAGTACGAAGCAGGGTCGGGTACGCAGGCAGAAGGCAGGCAACCGTTCCCCGGAACAACAACACGACACAAGGTGCCTGTGCAAATGTTATATCTTCCCGAGTCTTGCAGTATTTTAAGTTGGCTCCAGATGACTGTAAAAAGGCCATTTGCAACACCTGCCATGCCAGCATCAGCAGGGGTACGAAAACTAGCAGCCAGACCACCACCAGCATGATCAGGCTCATGTCAGCCAAGCACCCGACTTTGTGGGAAGTACAACAGAGTCGAGGAGCGGTGCTTGCTGATGTCACTGCTACGTCTTCGCCTGTTGTGCGTGCGAGCCAATCCCCTGTCCATGCTGGCCGCGAACAAGCCTCCGGCCCTGCACCTGAAGTTGCCCACGCTTTTATTACACCACCTTCAAGCATGTCCTTGTCCCAGCGCAGCGTTCAATTATCCATTCAGCAAACATTTGAACGCAGGCGCAAATACGCTGCCAACGCCCCCCATGCCACAGTCCTGAATGATCACATTTCGCGACTCATAGCGCTACAAATGTTGCCTTTCCGGCTGGTGGAGACGGAAGCATTCCGTGACCTGATGGCGGCTGCTGTCGCACGTTACTCGGTCCCCAGCCGCCACTATTTCTCCAGATGTGCCGTCCCCGCTTTGTATAACCACGTGTCCAACAGCATCACACGTGCCCTCAACAACGCTGTTTCAGCCAAAGTCCACCTAATAATAATAATAATACAGCTTTATTTATATAGCGACAACATATTACGCAGCGATTTACAATGTAGGGTTAGAGTACAGAAAATATAATACAGTAAGTAATTACAGTAGAGAACAAATACAGTACAATAATTGGATACAAAACAATAGGCATAGAATCAATGTAAAAAAGAAAATACAATAAATAAAGCAATAAATGAAGGTGACCCTGCTCAAAAGAGCTTACAATCTACTACAAGATAGGGGTTGCACAAGGTACAGGGGCTTATTGCACTGATGGTCCAGGCATCTTGAGGAAATGGGGCATAGAACTAAGCTTACATGGATGGTCATTATACAGTCTGTGTCGACCTTTTTGGTTTGGTGGAGTTTGTAGAAGAGTAATGTCCAGAGGGATAGGCCATTCACTATCTACAGTACAAAGGACTTCTATTAGGGAGTATGATAGGCCGCCTTAAAAAGATGCGTTTTTAGGGATCGTCTGAAGCCATGCAAGTTGTGGATAGTCATGATTTCTTGGGGTAAAGCATTCCAGAGGTTTGGTGCAGCTCTGGAGAAGTCTTGGAGCCGGGAGTGGGAGGATCGGATTATTACAGATGTCAGTCGAAGGTCATTTGAGGAACGTAGAGCGCGAGTGGGGTGATAGACAGAGATAAGGGAGGAGAGGTAGGGGGGTGCTGCACTGTGAAGAGCTTTGTGGGTGAGAAGAAGCAATTTGATTTTGATCCTGTAGTATACGGGCAGCCAGTGCAATGACTGGCACAGAGCAGAGGCATCTGAGTAACGATTGGCCAGATGGGTGATCCTGGCTGCTGCATTAAGGATGGAGTGGAGAGGAGAAACTCTGGTGAGGGGGAGGCCGCTTAATAGAGAATTTCAATAGTCAAGGCGGGAATGGATTAGGACCACGGTCAGGGTTTTTGTTGTTTACAGGGTGAGAAAGGGACGGACTCTGGAGATATTCTTCAGGTGTAAGCGACATGAGCGGACGAGACATTGTGTGTGGGAGGAGAAGGAGAGATCGGTGTCAAACATAACACCCAGACAACGAGCCTGCTGCCTAGGCGTTATCGTGGTGCCACAAACTGAGAGAGAGATGTCCGATTTAGGGAGGTTAGTGGATGGGGGGGAGCAGAAGAAGTTCAGTTTTGGAAAGGTTTAGTTTCAAATAGAGAGTGGACATGATATTGGAAACTGCAGCTAGCCAGTCATTGCTGTTCTTTAATACCGCAGGGGTAAGGTCAGGGACTGAAGTGTATAACCACAGACACGTGGACAAGTGCTTGTGGGCAAGTCCGCTACATCTCCTTGACAAAACACTGGGTTAATATTGTGGCGGCTGTGACACAGTCTGAGCGAGGGACGGAACACGTCTTTCCCAAAGCAAGGATAGCAGGCCCAACCTCTGTCAGGGTTTCACCGACACTCTACAGCTCCGGAATGTCATGCTCTTCAGCCTCCTCCTACTCCTCCAGCGCATCCTCATCCACTGTACCCTCCACACCAGTCCCAAGCTGGAAGCACTGCAGCACTGCCTCTGCGAAGCGGCAACAGGCTGTGCTGAAGTTAGTCTGCATAGGTGACAAACCCCACAATGCAGAAGAGGTGTGGACAGCTCTGAAACAGCAGGCAGATCACTGGCTCACACCTCTGAACCTAAAGCCAGGAAAGGTCGTGTGTGACAATGGCCGGAACCTGGTGGCAGCTTTGAGGCGAGGCCAGCTGACGCATGTTCCATGCGTGGCCCACGCGCTCAACCTGGTGGTTCAGAGGTTTGTAAAGTGATACCCATAGCTGTCTGAACTGCTGGTAAAAGTTCGCCGTCTGTCTGCACATTTTCGCAAGTCACCTGCTGCTTCAGCCGGCGTTGGCGGATTTCAGCGCCGTTAGCGTCTTACGGCACACAGACTGGTGTGTGATGTCCCCACGCGTTGGAATTCAACTCTGCACATGTTGGTCAGGATATGTGAGCAGAAGAGGGCAGTTGTGGACTACCTGCATCACCTAAGCCGTCGGGAAATGGTTCAAACTCCACACATAACACCTGAGGAGTGGAGATGGATGTCCGACCTATGTACCGTACTCCAAAACTTTGAGGACTCCACCAAGATGGTGAGCGTCGAGGACTCCATTATTAGCGTCACCATACCACTACTCTGCCTTCTAAAACGGTCTCTGCTGAAAAACAAAGAGGATGCATTGCAGGCCGAGCGCGATGACTTGGAGCAAGAAACAGTAGTGGGTGTGGGTGAAAACACACAGTCCAGCCTCATCTCATCACAACGTGCAGTGGAGGACTATGACGAGGAGGAGGAGGATGAAGATATGGAGCAACTCTCTGGCCAAATTGAGGATATGACATGCACACCAGTCATACCCTCGATTCAGCGTGGCTGGCCAGAGGACAGGGGAGATGAGGAGGAGGAGGACAGCATGTTCAGTCATCGTGTTGGTCTGGATACTGAAGTGATGGCTGTTAAGAGTCTGGCGCACATGGCTGACTTTATGGTAAGCTGCCTGGCTCTTGACCCTCGCGTTCAGAACATCTTGGCCGACAATCTGTACTGGTTGGCAACACTGTTAGACCCACGCTACAAGGAGAACTTTATGTCTGTCATTCATGAGGCAGAGAGGTCAGCCAAAATGCAGCAGTTCCAGAAGGCCATAGTCACGGAAGTAGGCAAATCATTCCCCTCACAAAACGCTAGCAGCATAGGTCAGGAATCGGTGGATAACCAAGGCGTTCGGCCGAGAGGGGCACAAGTCCAATCCGCCACAGGTAGGGGAACAGTCTCTATGAGGTGGGACAGTTTTCTCAGCCCCTCATGTGCCACAGCCCCTTAGGTGCGGGGTAGTGCCACAAGAAATGCTAAGTTTGGCCAGATGCTGAAGGAGTACCTTGCCGATCGAACAACTGTACTGCGAGATTCCTCTGTGCCTTACAATTATTGGGTCTCCAAGCTGGACACGTGGCATGAATTGGCTCTCTATGCCTTGGAAGTCCTGGCCTGCACTGCCGCTAGCGTTTTGTCAGAGCGTGTTTTCAGTGGCGCAGGTGGAATCATTACTGATAAACGCACTCGCCTCTCAACTGAAAATGCTGACAGGCTGACTCAGATCAAGATGAACAAGGGTTGGATTGGGCCAGACTTCACCACACCACCAACAAATGACAACTGAATTTAAATTTTGTAATGGGAATTTGCCATGTACCTCCACTGACCCATGGGTACACACTTCTGGACTTCCGAGTGTCCAAGTGTGGGATCAGTAATGTGCGTGGACGTGTACTCGGCCTGTTGGTAGGAAGGAGGATCAGGTTGGGAAATGTGCGGTGCAGTATCACAGTTACTGACACTTGACCGTGTGGAAGACAGGGTGTTTGTGGAGGTGCCAATCAGACTTGAAGCATTATCCGCTATCCAAGTAACAAGCTGTTGACACTGGTATTGGTTCAAGAGCGGTGTACTGGAGCGGGCACCAACAATTTGGGACAGGACGTGTGAGCGAGTAGATGTGCCACTTTCTTGTTGCGAAATTAGTGCTTGCACACGACCTCGGCCTCTGCCTTCACCGCAATCACGTTCACCTCCTTGTTCCTTGCCAACGCCCTTGCGCATTTCGCTTGTATACAGCGACAACAGTCACAGGAGAGGATTTTAGTCCCTAACCTGTATCAAGGCATGACGTAAACCAGTCTGGTGACTGTTCAGATCACAAGAGTTAGGATTTTAGTTCCCTAACCTGTATAAAGGTATGACGTACACCAGTGTGGTGACTGTTGAGATGACAAGAGTTAGGATTTTAGTTCCCTAACCTGTATAAAGGTATGACGTACAACAGTGTGGTGACTGTTGAGATGACAAGAGGTAGGATTTTAGTTCCCTAACCTGTATAAAGGTATGACGTACAACAGTGTGGTGACTGTTGAGATGACAAGAGTTAGGATTTTAGTTCCCTAACCTGTATAAAGGTATGACGTACAACAGTGTGGTGACTGTTGAGATGACAAGAGTTAGGATTTTAGTTCCCTAACCTGTATAAAGGTATGACGTACAACAGTGTGGTGACTGTTGAGATGACAAGAGTTAGTTTTAGTTCCCTAACCTGTATAAAGGTATGACGTACAACAGTGTGGTGACTGTTGAGATGACAAGAGTTAGGATTTTAGTTCCCTAACCTGTATAAAGGTATGACGTACAACAGTGTGGTGACTGTTGAGATGACAAGAGTTAGGATTTTAGTTCCCTAACCTGTATAAAGGTATGACGTACAACAGTGTGGTGACTGTTGAGATGACAAGAGTTAGGATTTTAGTTCCCTAACCTGTATAAAGGTATGACGTACAACAGTGTGGTGACTGTTGAGATGACAAGAGTTAGGATTTTAGTTCCCTAACCTGTATAAAGGTATGACGTACAACAGTGTGGTGACTGTTGAGATGACAAGAGTTAGGATTTTAGTTCCCTAACCTGTATAAAGGTAGTACGTACACCTGTCTGGTGACTTTAATGGTTTCAGGAGAGTATTTTAGTCCCTAACCTGTATTAAGGTAGTACGTACACCTGTCTGGTGACTGTAATGGTTTCAGGAGAGGATTTTAGTCCCTAACCTGTATTAAGGTAGTACGTACACCTGTCTGGTGACTTTAATGGTTTCAGGAGAGGATTTTAGTCCCTAACCTGTATTAAGGTAGTACGTACACCTGTCTGGTGACTGTAATGGTTTCAGGAGACGATTTTAGTCCCTAACCTGTATTAAGGTAGTACGTACACCTGTCTGGTGACTGTAATGGTTTCAGGAGACGATTTTAGTCCCTAACCTGTATTAAGGTAGTACGTACACCTGTCTGGTGACTGTAATGGTTTCAGGAGAGGATTTTAGTCCCTAACCTGTATTAAGGTAGTACGTACACCTGTCTGGTGACTGTAATGGTTTCAGGAGAGGATTTTAGTCCCTAATCTGTAGTAAGGTAGTACGTACACCTGTCTGGTGACTGTAATGGTTTCAGGAGAGGATTTTAGTCCCTAACCTGTATTAAGGTAGTTTGTACACCTGTCTGGTGACTGTAATGGTTTCAGGAGATGATTTTAGTCCCTAACCTGTAGTAAGGTAGTACGTACACCTGTCTGGTGACTGTAATGGTTTCAGGAGACGATTTTAGTCCCTAACCTGTATTAAGGTAGTACGTACACCTGTCTGGTGACTGTAATGGTTTCAGGAGAGGATTTTAGTCCCTAACCTGTAGTAAGGTAGTACGTACACCTGTCTGGTGACTGTAATGGTTTCAGGAGAGGATTTTAGTCCCTAACCTGTATTAAGGTAGTACGTACACCTGTCTGGTGACTGTAATGGTTTCAGGAGACGATTTTAGTCCCTAACCTGTAGTAAGGTAGTACGTACACCTGTCTGGTGACTGTAATGGTTTCAGGAGACGATTTTAGTCCCTAACCTGTATTAAGGTAGTACGTACACCTGTCTGGTGACTGTAATGGTTTCAGGAGAGGATTTTAGTCCCTAACCTGTATTAAGGTAGTACGTACACCTGTCTGGTGGCTGTAATGGTTTCAGGAGAGGATTTTCGTCCCTAACCTGTATTAAGGTAGTAAGTACAAGAGTGTGGTGACTCTAATGGTCACAGAAAAGCTTGGATTCCAATCTGTATCACCCTGCCTATATCCTCCTAGATTAGTCCTGAGAAGGACTGTTCTGGTCACTGGAAAGGTTGGACTCCGATCTGGATCACCCTGCCTATATCCTCCTAGATTAGTCCTGAGAAGGACTGTTGTGGTCAGCAGCAGCAGTTTGCAGCCCTGCTCCGGATCTACCTGTAAGGGCCGCAAATCTGTCCCTAATCAGCAGCAGACACTCTCCCTACACTCACTGTCTGGAAGGCTGTGTGCCGAGCACAGCGCGCCGGGAGTTATAAAGGCTCGGTGACGCTGTGCAGGGCAGCCAATCACTGCTATGCCACAACTAACAGGGCTGTGGCATTGCAGTGGTCTGCCAGCCAATCCCTGCACGTGGGCTGGCTCTCAAAAGAGCGCCAACATGCAGAGATGACGACCACGAGCACAGCACGAGTATCGCGAGATTACTCGGTGCTCGGCGAGTCGCCCGAGTACAGTGATACTCATGCGAGTACCGAGTAGTGGCGAGCATGCTGCTCGCTCATCACTAATAATAATACCAAATAATTTGTGATTGCAATCATTTTCAGGAAGAAACTGAGTATTAGCTGACAGAATTGCAGGGGTGTCAATACTTTTGGCCACAACTGTATGAAAATACATTGTCTACCGTTAAATTACATAAGGAATATACCAATATCAAGTTGTAAGGTATGCAAGTCATAATATTGTACATTTAAACTAGTTATAATCTTCTACTTCTTACTCATCAGTTGTCTTGTGACCTTGCCAATTAAATTGGTAATGTCAGGACAAACCACACTAGAGGTCATAAAATAATAACAGCATCAAAGATCATACATGGCTCTTCCTGTAACATCTTCTAAAGTCCTCATTCTTTAACATTTTAAAGCAATTAAGTGACTAAATTGCATTAAATCCAGTCTCCTCTGCTTTCTTTCAAAGAGTTATGTCATCGAGTTTTCTGGTTCTTGTTCTTAAATACAGTAGAAAGGCTGTTTTTGTAAAACAACTTATTTTTAATAGACCCAACTGACTTATTAAAGCATATAGATGTCAGAGAGATGGACTAACGTATCAGGAACCCATCTAAATCCATAGCTGTTAAACATTTAGGCTTATGGATGGTGACATGGATGATCATTCATGAAATACTATGTCTGCCTTGCGGTGACCTGTATATAGGAAATGTTTTGCTGTTCATGACTTTCACCATACCTGACAACAAATAACAAGGAGTTTCAGAATCTGATTGCTATGTTAGCTAAAAGTTAAAAAGGTTTGTTAAATAACCTTTTTTAAGGTATGTTATTGAAAAGGGGATATTAAATGTGGTTTCTGATATGTTTAAATTGTTGGCCTATACTTTGGGTGGATCCAGCAATTGGCAAAGAATTCTTAAAGGTACCGTTACACGCTTCAATGTTGAAACGATATCACTAATGATCTCGTGGGCGCGTGGTCGTTAGGACATCGTTTTGACATAGTTGGTGAGCTGTCACACGTGTAATTTTGAGTGTAGAAGGAAAAACGGGCACTGACCTTATATTGCTGCACTTGAAATTGTGGCACAGAACCAGGTCCAGTGTTGCTCAGCCGTAGGACATAGTCATTTTTATCCAAAAAGAAAGAAGAAGGCGGCACTCATTGGACCGGTGAAGACAGGATCTGTTGAAGAGTAAGCACTACTCGAAACGGGCTCCGTCATCCCTGCACCTCCCTCCCCGCACCCTCTACCTGATGTAATACTGCGACTGGAATAAAGAAACCTGTCTTCACCGGTCCAATGAGTGCTGCCTTCTTCTTTCTTTTTGGATAAAAATGTCACACGTGTAGATTTCGTGGACGATGCACCAATGTTGTAGCGTGCAGGTATCGTTCGCACAACCCAGTGAATGATACTTGTTCACTATTGTGAATGGGCGAAGTCGTGAATGACATCGTTATCGCGGTGTCACACAGAACGATGCAGCAGGTTGGGTGATCGTGGATTGTCTGATTTGAGAACATGTTCTCAAATCTCCGATCAACGATCCAACAACTTATCGTAACCATATCTCAGAGTCACACGCAACGAGGCAGTAACGATGTTGCTTGAACAACTCCAAACCCGTGACGTTTAAGCGATATCGTTAACGATCTTGTACTGTGTAACGGGGCCTTAAAAAGGATCTATCACCAGATATTAAAATGCAGATTACACACTTTTTTAGTGGATCACACAGATCTTATGAGGCTGTTGAACTTACTTTAAAAATGTACATTAGAATGGCTGTTTATTTCTTATTTTAAGATAAACATCCAGTTATCGAATGAAATAACTTATAAGTTCATTGTCCAACCACGTAGCGTGTCTGACGGCTTCAACTTGTGCTGAACAGTGGTACATCTTAGCCTCAGGATTGACATTGAACCACAGTCAGTCTAGGTGGACAGAAATTGAGTTAAACTTCCATAAAAAGTTATAAGGACATTCTGATATAGGTTTTCAAAGTAAATACAACATTTTTATCGATCTTAGAGATCAATTTAGTAATGTGCATAGCTCCTATTCTAAAATTCAACGACAGATTCATTTTAAATAATTAATTGAGATAATTGGCTGTTTTGAAATTTGTGGCAAATAGATTTGTGCGAATTTTAATACATGAATGCTTGTTAATGCTCCAAAAATACCACACTTATCATAAGAGTTTACACTCTGAAGGAGAGAAGGCAAAAACCCTTCTGGCCATAAGAGCTTATCTTCCACAGGTGATAGAGTGAGGACGCAGCGGAGCATATAATAAAAATATTTATTCATTAATAAAGTGCTATTAATTCCATTGACTTTACATACATTTGTATGGGCCCATCCTGGCATATATGTTGTCCATTCTGGTATACATGTAATCCATTCTGCATTAAAAAACAAAAAAAAATGTACTCACCTTCCGCATGCAGCACCCTTTATCTTTATGTTGCGGAGGGGGTGACCTTCATGAAAGTAAACGGCAGCAAGGGGTGGTTGTCGGGTCGCCACCGAGTAATTCCAAGACAAACAGCAGGAGGCTGACATTAAGAGGAGAGAGCGTCGGCTGCTGACCAGTCCTGATCTAGTTAGCCAGCAAGCTGCAGAGAATCCCTGGGGGCCAGATATCCTGAAGGGCCTGTGGGAGTTGCCCGAGTTCCTCTCATGTGTCTTAGAGGGTGCCTGTTATTGGTGTTGAGACACAGTAGTCAGTGGGTGCTCTCGTCAACTGGCCTGGCCACCTTTAAGGCCCCATTACACGGCATGACATCTTTAACAATGTCGCTGATACATCACGGGTTTGTAGTCGTTGCAGCGACATTGTTAGGACATCGTTGCATGTAACACCGAGATTCAACTACGATAAGTCGTTGGATCGCTGATCGCAGGTTTGAGAATATGTTCTCAAACCACACGATCAACAATCAGCCAACCTGTTATATCTTTGTGTGTGACACGGCAAGAAAGATGTCGTTTATGACTTCGCCAATTCACAGCAATGAGCAGGTATCGTTCGCTGGGTTGTGCAAACGATACCTGCTCACAACATTGTTGGTGAGTCGTCCACAATATCTAGACGTGTGACATCTCACCAACGATGTCAAAACGATGCCGGAAACAACCGCGCACCCACAAGATCATTGCCTACATCGTTCCAACGTCATGCCGTGTAATGGTACCTTTAGAAAGACCACATGGACCATAGCTTATTCCGACTGAACTCCCGAACTCCTTACCCGTGGACAAATCACTACTTAGGCAACACAGAGTGAGGGAACAACACAATAGTAAGACTTTATTGGATCCCCAACAGTCAAAGGCATATAACACATACCAAGCAAAATGCACAATGTAACAGGTAACAGGGTCTCACCCTTCCACTGGCTCACCAGGGATTAAAATATTTGTGCCTTCAGGGCTTCCAGGGCCAACTACGTCAATCTAACAGCACCACGCTTTTGATGGGCACCCACCGACAAAGAAATAGCAGCAAGTTTTGTAATCTGAACAAGCACACAAAGTCTGTAACCAGGTGACCGAACTGTCCCAACCTGCGCATCTTGCTTAAGTAGTCCCTGATAAACCAGCCAAATCCAAGAACCCTAGGCTGAACTCCTACAGAATATAATACAGTTTTAGTGTTCCTCTAGTCGGACCCAAAGCTCCTAGACTGAGCCCATGAAGAATATGAAGACACAATGTTATGCTGGCAGCTGGAACAAATTTCGTAAGCTGAGGTTATGGTTTTCTAACTAGGAACGGAGCCCCTAGGTTGAAGCCATGTAGCATATGAACTACTGGGGGATGAATCAGTACTTTTTATATTCCAAGCCTACACCTCAGAGTATATTGTGTTCTTCCTGGACTGATGGGATAAAGTTGTTCTCCTATTGGTTAGCAATTGAAGCCGACTGCATAATTACCCTCTGAGTGATGTAGACAGAGGGGGCAATTTACATTAAAGTAGCAATACACAAACTCGGACAATGAAGGGTCAGATTAGTCTGGCAAGAAACAATTACCTACTTCTCATGATTCTACAACAAACAACAGAACAATAGTCTGGCCAAATTAAGAACATTAACCCATGACATGCGTTGAGAAAGGCTGTGTCATCACATTACTCCCACTTCTTAATTTGGCCCAGAAAACTGCTGAATCTTCAGATGGTTTGTTGTTGATGGGGCAGCCAGACTTAATAGGCCTCTGATCATCTTTCTCCTTTTGCCAGCATTGTCCTTTGGCATTTCCTTTTTTGGTGTGGGCATCAATAGAGGCTCATATGTATACACATCCCCCTAATTACCACCCCCAGGTTGAGCAGCTATACTGCAGACAAGTACTAAGGTGGGTTGCATGAGTTGGGCATCCCTAAATGTCTTACTATCTATCCCCCAGTCAATGGCCACATTGTAGTTAGGTTTACTCACTGTCGTTGGCTCCGAGGAGGATGATGGATGCTGGGAATGTGAGTTATCTTTGGAAAAGTTGGAAGAAGGATCCACATCAGGGTCCTACTTGGCTTCGATGTGGGTGATGGCTATGACAAACTGGCTGAATAGTTTGTGCCCTAGGCCATTCCCCAAAATAACCGGTGTGAGAATGTTCAAGTTCCTCCTGATTAACCCCCAAAATAACAGGAGTGGGGAGGCTGTCAACAAGTCCCACCTCGACCTCTTCCTGGTCAGCCCCCAAAATAACAAGTGCTGTCAACAAGCCCCACATCAGTCTCTTCCTGGTCAGTCTTCAAAATAACAGGGGTGGGGAAGCTGTCCAAAGGTCCCTCATCGACCTCTCCTGCTTTGATTCCCAGTAAAACTGCACACATGCCAGTGGGATGTTCGAGTGCTAACCCTCAGCCAGGGAGATAGATAATTGGCAACATGGTAAATGGTCTTCTGGGGAAAGAATATCTAAATGTACCAGGGTGATGGCAGAATCAGCGTAGCTAGTCCCTGGCCCTGTATGTCACTGACCTTGACTAGCTGGGCTGATAGGCTCCAGGCATGGGGTCCCAGCTTTGGAGACAATCTTTGTCAATGTGTCCAAGGTGTCCACACGTATCACAGCGCCATGTATTTTGGCAAGTCAAAGGCCTTGTTTGTAGACCTTTGTCCTGGTGGGGCATCTGCTGGGTAGTGAAATAATCCTACTCGAGCAGCTTTTGCTGGCCATAAGTTAACTGGAATTCATACAAATAATTGCAGAACACAAGCCCTCTCTTCTCTTGAACCTTTAGGCCCCAATGCGGCCAACAACTCCTTGATTTGGGCTGCTTGGGACCAGGCTGTTTCCATATTGTCATTGGATCTATGATGTGGCACACAGTTTAAATCCTCTGGATCAATGTTGGTGGGTCTTCCTCATCCTCCACATCTTTCTGGGCATGCCAACGGACTCATTTCTGGATGTCCACAATCACCAGTCCCCTGCAGCTCCCTTGGATAAACCAGGATAAGTAGTATCCCACTGCTGCCACCAATTGTGGAGACACAAGGGTCCATGGGTGCTCTCTTCTGCTTTAGAAAGACCACATGGACCAGGGTTCCTCCTAACCGAATGCCCAAATTCCTTAATCATCGGCGGAATACTATTCAGACAACACAGGGTGAGGGAACCACAGTATGGTAAGACTTTAGTGGAACTCCAACAGTCAAAGGCATGCAACACATACCAACATACCAAGCAAAACACACAATGCAACAGGCAACAGGGTCTCACCCTTCCGCTGGCTCAAAAGGGATTAGACTATTCGTGCCTTTGGGGCTTCCAGGGCCAACTATTCCAATCCAGCAGCACCCCGCGTTTGGTGGACACCTATCGAGAAAGGAATAGCGGCAAGTTTAGGAAGCTGACTAAGCACAGCAAAGTCTATGACCAGGTGACTGAATTGTCCCAACCTGGTTATCTTCCTTAAGTAGTCTTTGATATTCCAGTCAAATCCTAGAATCCTAGACTGAAATCCTGCAGAATATAATCCAGTTTTGGTGCTCCTCTAGTCAGACCCAAAGCTTCTAGACTGAGGTCATGCAGAATATGAAGACAAGATGTGATCAGGTAGCCGGAACCAAATTTTCTAGGCTGAGGTTATGGTCATCTAACCAGAACCAGAGTCCTTCTGTTGAAACCATGTAGCATATGAACTCCTGTTGACCAAATCAGTCTTTTTTATATCCCAAGCCTACACCTCAGGGTTTATTGTGTTCTTCCAGGATTGGTGGGATAAGGCTGATCTCTTATTGGTTAGCAATTTAAGCTGACTGCATGATTCATCTCTGAGTGATATAGACAGCTTTGGTGAGGCAATTTACATTAAATTAGCCATACAGAAACGCTTACAATGAAGGCTCTGAGTAGGCTGGCAAGAAACAATGATCTACCTCTCATAAGTCAACAAACAGAATAATTGTCTGGCCAAATTTGGAACATTAACCCATGACATGCATTGAGAAAGGCTGTGTCATTACAGTTGGATCGCTGACGCTTCCTGGAGTTGCCTTTTGGGCAGATAAGGACTGTTTGGAGTTCTGAGAAGAGTGAGGTCTGTTTTTTTGTTAATTTTATTTTTACCCTTCCAAAAGGGTGACTTTCCCTTGCTATAATACTGGGACTGCAGCCTTCAGGCTACACCTCAAAGCCCTTAGTGGACTGTGCCCTTAATGGACTGTGCCCTTAATGGACTTTGCCCCGTAATCTTGATGGCCTGTATCTCATTTTAATAGAAACCTGTGTCAAAAATAGCATCAAACACCACACCATGGGCAATGGGCCTTACAAGCATATAGAGGGGTCACGGTCACAGAAAGCCTCCCCCATGTGTTGTGAGAGCAGGCACACAGGCACTAATGACAGTGTGACAAGTAGTGCTATGACAAACATTACTGCAGTTCAGACTCAAGGCATCACACAGGCTATCCCTCAAGTTTGAACTGCACTGCACTCCCTGATGTCACTGCTCCTCACACATACTGTCTCATGATGCCAGCAAAACACACCTGCTACATCTTGCAAGTAGGGATGAGTGAGTAGTAAAATATTTGGACTCGCTATACTCGTAACGAGTAGGTCCTAATACTCGGGTAATCCTTACGAGTAACAAGTCCAATGTAAGTCAATGGGAAATGCCAGTACTTTCGCAGTGTATTTATATACACTGTGAAGGTGAAATAAATGTTAATAATAAAGGGTTTTAAAAATAAAAAAATAACATACTCACCTATCCGACAGCTGTCCCGGGACCCGAAAAGAACACATCTGATGGGCTGCCAGGACCTTAAGTCTGATGGCAAATCAGATGGGCAGTAGCGATCAGGTGGTTTGTAACGTCACACAAAACGTGATCACTACCGGCCATCTGATTGGCTATCAGACTTAAGGTCCTGGCAGCCCATCGGGTGTGTTCTTTTCGGGTCCAGGGACAGCTGTCGGATAGGTGAGTATGTTATTTTTTTATTTTTAACACCTTTTATTAACTTTTATTACACTTTCGCAGTGTATATAAATACACTGTGAAAGTAAATGTACTACTCGCTACTTCTAACGAGTAATCACAAGGAAACTCGTGAAGTAGCGAATAGCCCGAATAGTTACAAGTATGCTCGCTCATCCCTACTTGCAAGCTACTGTGGCTCTTAATAGACAGCTAGTGTTACGACCGTTGAACCACTGAGGTTATCTCAGGTCACACAGTGGGATCCTCTAATGCGTGAAACCCACTATGCAACCTGAGGCAACCTTAATGAAGTCATAGCTTGTCACACTGCCGAGAGTTAAGCAGTACCTGCAGTCCCACCATATTTGGGATGAATTCACTGATCTTGCCCCCATATGCTGGGACTGCTTTAGCATATATTTGTTTTTCATTTTTTTCTAATGATTTTAATTAAAAAAATAATGAAAGAGGAAAGTATTGGGGTTAATTTTAATTAAAATATTGTTGTGGTCATTTATCCCCTTAATGACTTGGTTAGTAATATCGGATATCTGATTGACACATCGGCATTACTAACCTTCGGGATAGATGTGAGCTGGCATTACCCAACTGGCATCAACTCCAAATAGCATTATCCGGTTTGTCAATACACCAGGACAGCAAGAGAGCCAGGGCGTAGTGCCAGGAGTGGTGCATTTAATGGAGGCGCCACTCTGGATCGACAGTGGCCTGCCATTTTTTTTTAAGATTCTAAAGATTACTCAAGTTTTCAGCTGTTCAACTGGATGGATGGATAGGTAGATACATGGCAAGAATAGATAGATAGATAGATAGATAGATAGATAGATAGATAGATAGATAATTTAATAAAAAATTTAATAAAAAATTCTTGCAGCACACAGCTACTACCAATGATGTACAAGTGCTATAAGCTATATGCATATGAGGAAAAAGTTAAAAACTTACGTTTTTTTCAAAAAACTCAAAAATTCAAATTTTTTATTTCTGAAGTTCTTGGTACACACATTGGCCAATGTCTGCTTGCTCATCAACTGCGACAAAGTGACTTCAGGTCTGATGAGTCCTATCGCTGACATCCCTGTCCTCCTTGTCCACCCCCCCACTCCTCAGTGGGCAGACACCATCTAGACCCTCGATCACCTGTAGGTAATGAGGGTGCAATTTGCAGTCATGGAGCCTGCAACTCCATGAGATATACAAGAAGAAAAAAAAGAAAACACACATTAGTCTGCGAGTGCTGTGCAGTTTTTTTTCTTCTTGTATATCTCATGGAGTTGCAGGCTCCATGACTGCAAATTGAACCCTCATTACCTACAGGTGATCGAGGGTCTAGATGGTGTCTGCCCACTGAGGAGTGGGGGGGGGTGGACAAGGAGGACAGGGATGTCAGCGATAGGACTCACCAGACCTGAAGTCACTTTGTCGCAGTTGATGAGCAAGCAGACATTGGCCAATGTGTGTGCCAAGAACTTCAGAAATAAAAAATTAGAATTTTTGAGTTTTTTGAAAAAACGTACGTTTTTAACTTTTTCCTCATATACATATAGCTTATAGCACTTGTACATCATTGGTAGTAGCTGTGTGCTGCAAGAATTTTTTATTAAATTATTTCACCCTGCGTCCTTGCTAGCACCAGTTCACATTAGTCTGCGAGTGCTGTGCAGTTTTTTTTTCTTGTTTTTTTTCTTGTTAGATAGATAGACAGATGTCAAACAACTATATAATGTCCCCCCATTAATTTTAAACTTGTACTCTTTATTGGATTTCATGTTGCACTGAAGGATGTTTTAGCCTTGTATTTAGCTAACAATTAATTATTAAAAAAGCTACATGATGTACCCCCTTTTTTCAACGTCAGTTAGAGTATAGCAGACAGATGCAGCCTGCAGATCACAGCTGGCGACTTAACCTTGGCTGGTAATCCAAACCAGAGGTCACCCCAAGCTATTTTTTCAAATTATTTATTTATAAATAATAAAATAATTTGGTTGCTAATGCAAAATGGGGAGGATCCTATGCCAATTTTTTTCCCAAATTAATCTTTCATTGGCCCTCCCCACCCTAAAAATAGCAAGCTGCAGCTGCCCCAAAACTGCCCCCTCCATAAAATGTGCCAATCCAGGTGCATTGTCATGGCTCCTCCCACAATCCTGGTACAGTGGCAGTTAGGGTAATAGAAGAGGTTAGTGACAGATGAGTATTTTCATCAGCCCCTGAATTGGTAATGTTGAAGCATCTATAATACCCCCACATTACCAATCCAGTGACTAAATGGTTGAAAAACACAGACACAGAGAAAAATCCTTTACTACAAATAAAACATAAGGAGAAAATTCCTTTATTGTAAATAAAACACATGACACCCATTTATTAAAGAGGACCTGTCACTTCCCCATCGATGTAAATCTAAGTGCAGCACTGAATGCAGCATGTATTCTGCAAAAAGTCAAGGGGTCCCCCATCTGTTTGTGAAGCTTGTACCACGAGATATATAAGCTTTTTAAAACTTACAATTAAAAGCCATGGAGGCTGTCCCTGGTGCTTGGAGCCTCCTCGCTCCACGGCTGCATTTGACGCCCCCCCCCCCGTCTCTGTGTCGCCTTGTTTACAGCCGTTGCCGCCTCCCTCCTGCCAGTCAATTCTTCCTCCTTTGTGACTGTGCCTCCTTGTGATGCTTGACGCAGGTGCAGAGCGAGGTATCGCTTCTTGCGGTCCAGGCCGCCTGTCCCGCCCCATGCTGTGATGTATTCTCACTTCCCCGCCCTGTTCCATGTTATGCTGTATGGCGGGGTAATGAGAATATGTCACAGCATGAAGCGGAATATAAGAAACGAAGGCTAGCACTCAACAGTGTTGAATGCTTTACGGTGCCAGTGAAAGGAGCCAAAGGTTCCGTAGACAATATGGTTTGTAATCACTGCACACGTACAATGTCCGGTATGCTTAAGGTGAAAGTTTATTATACAGTGCTGAGTGAAGCGACAGGCAAGTTAGACGTTTCGGCCAAACCATTGGCCTTGTTAACATTGTCGCTATGGAAAAAGTGAAAAAAGTACAATAAGATACACAATAGTGTGATGATTACGCTGCAACATCTCACCTGAATATATTTCTCGGTAGGGTATATATATCATCCAAAGCTGACTTCACCATATGAACATAAAACCACATTGTTCTAGCTGTTTATTCGTAAGCAGCTATAAGGGGTAGGTGGATAACTAATTCAAGCAGACCAGCAATCTTACATCACTCGATCTGCAGACTCCACTGTACAAATATTTCTGTCCTTTTTGCTCCTGAGCCTTCTGTGACTATCAACTGAGAGGGATAATTGGTCCTTTGGCATCTTAATTCACTATTACCTAATAATATGTTAATATGCTTCCCCATACAGATGCATATATGTATATACTGTGCACATATTTGCAAATACCTGATGATATCAGACTATTGTATATCTTATTGTACTTTTTTCACTTTTTCCATAGCGACAATGTGAACAAGGCCAATGGTTTGGCCGAAACGTCTAACTTGCCTGTCGCTTCACTCAGCACTGTATAATAAACTATCACCTTAAGCATACCGGACATTGTACGTGTGCAGTGATTACAAACTATACAGCATGAAGCGGGACAATCGGCCCCAGTCCGCAAGAAGCCATACCTCACTCTGCACCTGCGTCAAGCATCACAAGAAGGCGCAGGTGCAGAGGAGGAAGAATTGACTGGCAGGAGGGAGGCGGCAAAGGCTGTAAACAAGGTGGCACAGAAAGGCAGGGGGCGTCAAATGCAGCCGTGGCGCGAGGAGGCTACAAGCACCAGGAACAGCCTCCGTGGCTTCTAACTGTAAGTTTTGAAAAGCTTATATCCTGGGGTACAAGCTTCACAAACACATGGGGACCCCTTGACTGAATGCAGCATACATGCTTCATTCAGTGCTGCACTTAGATTCACATCATTCGGGGGGTGACAGGTCCTCTTTAAGCTTAAACATATCCTCTAGTGATAAAGAAACAAAAGATAGTCAGGATTAAGGTACCCCTAGACTTTATACAGACCTGTGGTTAACACCTCCCTTGCTTTATTCACCCCTGTTTGAATGGAAGGATTGAGCCATAACAATACATTTAGGTTAAGAGTCTTATTATTATGATTTTATGTTAATGAAAAAGTTAAATTCACACAAAGCTATAATCTCAAAAGTGCCATAAGAACTCAGTATTTTATTTCCTGCAAACAATCCTGATCATAAAAATACTAGAAATAGGCCCAATTCTATTGCATCGGTAGTGCGGTGAAATGCACATCTGTGTATACTTAGGCCGGCTTCAGACTGCGTCTGAGATCCGATCCGTAGCTGTCCGCTTCAAGCAGACAGCCGCGGACCGGATCAGCACACAGGACCGGGGGGCTATTATGCCCTCCGATCCTGTGTGCAGCCGCACGCAGTTCCCGATGCTGATAAGTCAGGACCGCGGGCGCCGCGGTCCTGACCTGTCAGAGGCTGCAGCTGCGTGCGGCTGCACACAGGATCGGAGGGCATAATAGCCCCCCGGTCCTGTGTGCTGATCCGGTCCGCGGCTGTCTGCTTGAAGCGGACAGCTACGGATCGGATCTCAGACGCAGTCTGAAGCCGGCCTTAGTGGTGCTAACAGGAGCAGTGGACATGTATCACACCATTTGCGCTTTCCAACATACCTGTTGTAAGTCATCCTTCCACATTTGTGTATTGCATTTGTTGCATGATGTGACTTCTTTTACATCTGTGCACTGTCTTTTCCTAGTTGTGTGCTGTATTTTGGTATGTGGTGTTGTGTTTCTTGAGCGATGTTCACTATGTGGTGTCTCCTCTGTTTGTTATGAGTGTGTTTACACTGCATGGTCTCTTGGAAGCTGTTGTGACTATAATTGGAGGTGGTACATTGTTTTGTGCAGTTTGATGTGTGTCTGATTGTCCGTTTCCAAAGTGGAGCAAAAAAACTGAAAGGAAGAGAAAAAATACGATGTATTAACATGTCAAAAATAGTGGCAAAGCTTCATACTTTTACATAATAGCAACAGATAGACAATCCATAGAAATGTTATTATATTCTACTTTTATGTATTAGGCAGCCATCACACGCATCAATTTCCTGAACGATATCTTAAGCGATCTGCTTTTTGATCGCTTAAGCGATATCGTTTGTGCGTCGCTGCGTGTAATCAAGCTATTTTACACTGTAAAATCGCTTGATTGTTAGATCGCAGATTTGTGAGCCGGAGCTCATATCAAGCGATAATCGCTTGATCAATCTGCCTCATCGTGGTGTGTGACACCACGATGAACGATCTCCCAGCGGCAAAGCCTATGCTGGGAGATGGTATCTATGATAAACGTCGGTTTACTAAGCGCCGCCCGGTGCCTAGTAACCCAATGTGTACCATAGTTACCAGCGATCTTGCTGGTACACATCGCTGGTGAGTCTGCCTGTGTGACAGCTCACTAACGATGTGAACGATATTGTTAACGATCGCGCGTGCATGTGATCGCTAACAATATCGATCACTAAATTGAAGCGTGTGACGGCCGCCTTAGATAGATACAGGGGCTGGCTGGCCAAGGAGGCAGGGGGTCAAGCAGCAGTTTTGGGGCCACCCGGCCATCTATCATGTTGGTCTAGGAGGCCACTCTGTCCCTGAAGCTCACTGCTCATGGGCCACTGCTGTGTGCTTTCCCCCCAGGCCAAAATTTGCCAGCCAGGCCCTGGATAGATAGATGTAACTTAGGGATGGGCGAATCTACTCGCTAGGACTCGTTACTCGGCGAGTAGTAAGGGACTCGCAGGACTCGCTACTCGGCGAGTTTCCCAGTGATTACTCGCACGAGTCCAATGCAAATCAATATCAATCCTAGTTTTGTCAGAAACGCTGACAAAACTAGGATTGCCATTGTTTGCATTAGACTCGTGCGAGTAATCACTGGCTACTGTGCCAGTGATAGCAGGGAAACTCGCAATGTAACTGCTGTTACATTGCGAGCCGAGTCCAGCTGTCTTCTCTGTGCAGCTCCAGGGTCCTAGAGCCCGCCTGCTCACAGACATGATGTAGCAGTGCTGAGATTGTTCTCAGTCTGCTCATTCCCTGTGCATAGCATCTATCTATGCACAGGGGATGTAGCAGAGAGGACATCGCGTTTTGGACTACGTCGGACGGAAGAGGATTTGTTTAATTAAAGATGGAGTCCCTAATGGCTTTTTTTTTTATTTCAAATAAAAATTTTTCTCTGTGTTTTTTTAACCCTTTATTGGAGATTCTTAGTGGCTGAGTCAAACGTGGCCTGACATTAAGAATCTCGGGCTTAATACCAGCTTGTATAACAAAGCTGGTATTAACCCCTTTATTACCCAGCGTGCTACCGCCACCAGGGCCGCTGGAAGAGCGGGGTTCAGCGCCAGAGGATGGCGCTTCAATGAACGCGCCATCTTCTGGGGCGGCTGCGGGCTGCAATTTGCAGCGGGGGGTGCCCAGAAAGCTTGGGCATCCCTGCGCTCCGGATTCCAGCCCCCAGCTGCTTAGCTGTACCTGGCTAGACATAGAAATTGCGCGGAGCCCCACGCATTTTTTTTTTATTATTTCATGAATTTCAGAGTCTCAGAGTCAGAGTCTCATGAAATAATTTAAAAAAAATGCGTGGGGCTCCGCGCAATTTCTATGTCTAGCCAGGTACAGCTAAGCAGCTGGGGGCTGGAATCCGCAGCGCAGGGATGCCCATGCTTTCTGGGCACCCCCCGCTGCAAATTGCAGCCCGCAGCCGCCCCAGAAGATGGCACATTCATTGAAGCGCCATCCTCTGGCGCTGAACCCCGCTCTTCCAGCGGCCCTGGTAGCGATGGCACGCTGGGTAATAAAGAGGTTAGGGCCAGCTTTGTATTATCAGCTGGCCCTAAGCCCGAAATTTATGGCGGTCACGCCAATATTAGACATGACCGCCATGAATTTCTATTAAATTGTTTTAAAAAAAACACAACACAAAGAAAATTTTTTATTAGAAATAAAAAAAAAAGCCATTAGGGACTCCATCTTTAATTAAAAAAATCCTCTTCCGTCCGACGCAGTCCAAAACGCGATGTCCTCTCTGCTACATCCCCTGTGCATAAATATAGATGTCTTTGCACAGGGAATGAGCAGACTGAGAACAATCTCAGCTCTGCTACATCATCTCTGTGCACAGACATTCATGTCTGTACACAGGGAATGAGCAGACTGAGAACAATCTCAGCACTGCTACATCAGGCAGCAGACGGGCTCTAGGACCCTGGAGCTGGCAGCACACTGAGGAGACAGGATTCTTATCTGTGCGAGTTTCCCAGCGATTACAGTTGCAAAGTAAACGAGCAATGCAAATAAATGACAGAACTAGGATTGCTTCAGGCTGAAGCTTCCGAGACACATCTGCGATTTGTAAATCTCACACTACTCGCTATTACTCGCTTCCCCATTCATTAACATTGGACTCGCTAGACTCGCAACGAGTAGCGAGTCCTGGGCTCGGACTCGCTAGAGTCAAGCGATTCCGAGTAATTTAGGATTCGCCCATCACTAATGTAACTATAAAACTTGAAAGACATACTAATAGGATCTTTAGATTGTGAGCCCCAAAGGGGACAGTGTTGCAAATTTATGTAAAGCACCATGGAATTAATAGTGCTATATAAATTAATATATATTATTATATACATTATTATATTATGTAAATATATTATTTATGTATATATGCTTAAACTATGTAAGTAAGTATCTATAATGTGTCCTAAATCTATATACTGTATGTCTATATATCTATTAACTATGTTTATCATATTAACAAACTAATATATGTAAGTGTTTAGTTTTGATGTATATATGTACTAAAAGTATAGAATTATTTAAAGTATATAATATCCATCATATATGTATGTATAATATATGTCTAAAATCTACAATTTTTCAGGTATAAATAGAGATATATATGAATATATATCTATGTAGCGATGTCTCTATCCATATGGATTAGAGCCAGAGGAAGAGTTATGGTGAACAACCGTCACACACATCTCTTCAGCTGTTCACAAAAAACCCGCCCAATGAAAAGACAAATAAGTCTCTCAGCATCTTTGACACTGTAGTTACAACTATGGGTTTCCATCACCAACTGTTTAAAAGTTAATGATACATATCTCCCCTGTGATGACTTTAAATACTTCTATATATGTGTATTAACAACAAAATTAATGGTGCAAAATATATGTTATCTATCGGGCCTATTTCTAGTATATAATATGTATCTATAGTTATGTATATATCTAAGGTATATTAATATTTTTTCAAAAACTAAATCCCTATTGATGTGATATAACACTATGTACATATTATTGAGATTACTAAAGAGCTCAATTAATGTAAAACATTTTTATAAACTACATTTTTCGTGAACAGTTTATCACTACCGTGTAACAACTGTCCTTGTAGTGGTGTATCTAAAACCTTGACTTTGACATGGGAGCGTTGCTTGACTCTGGAGAAACATGTAGCTGCCCATGGCCAAAGGCTGGTTGAGGTAGATAAATACCAACTCGATTTAGGGTCTGTCCTTGTGCCTTGTTAATTGTCATTGCGAAGCTGGCTTAACAGGAAATTATCGTCTTCATAGTTTGAATGGTAAACCATTTTCAGATGGACACAAATCAATGTGTGGAATAAAAACAAAGTCTCCTTCAGCTGATTCTGTGATGACCTTTGCCTGTATGATATGTGGATTTAAAGATGTTATAATGAGCTGAGTTCCATTACATAATCCTTTTTTTGTCTTCAGGTTTCGCAGTAGCATGACAATTGTTCCTATTTCTAGTTGTAGGCGATGTGGTGGTATTCCAGATGGTGTCAGAGAATGTAAATATTCGACTGGGTAGTGTTTAGTTTCATTAGCATCATCCACATCCACAGATTCATCACTTGTATATAAGACATAGGCTAAGGTCACACTTCAGGTTTTTTATTTAAAATCTTTTAAAAAGCTCAAAACCGGATCAGGAAATGCTCCTCATAGGAGCCTAATATAAAAACCGGATTGCTTCACAAGCAATCCGGTTACCGCCTCTGGCTCTGCAGCATGCAGTGAAAAATCATGCAGGCTGCAGTTTTCAGAGCAATTCTGGCAACTGCAATGCGGGAACCGGATTGCTCAGGATGTGTAAAGCCGAGCTCAGCCTCAAAATAATAAATACAGCCCAGCACAGCCTCAAAATAATATACACAGTACAGCCTCCAAATAATATATATAGCCCAGCACAGCCTCCACATTCTATATACAGCAAAACCTCCAAAAAATATATATAGCCCAGCAGCAGCCTTCATATAGCCCAGCAGTAGCCTCAATAGCACAGCCTCTATAGACCAGCAGCAGCCTCTATAGCCCAGCAACAGCCTCCATAGCCTAGCCTCCATAGTCCAGCAGCAGTCTCCATAGCCTAGCCTCCATAGCCCAGCAGAAGCCTCCATAGCCTATCCTCCATAGCTCAGCAGCAGCCTTCAGAGCCTAGCCTCCATATCCCAGCAGCAACCTCAGTGGTGGTATCATACACACCAGCGTATTATACATATAGCTATGGCTATTTTAATTGTTTTCTAGATATTGCTTGTCTTGTGTATCCTTTTTTGTATAGTGTTCAATAAAGCCTTGTAAAATGTATATATTTGTGGAGTGTTCCCAATTAAACACTCCACAAATATACACTTTCTTTTTTTGTTGCATTTATATTATTTTTTTGTATTTTTTGGTGAACCTCCTAATATTTTATAGAATTTATATGGTGCCCTCTTTTTGAACCTTATAAGCAGCAGCCTCCATAGCACAGCCTCCATAGCCCAGCAGTAGCCTCCATAGCCCAGCACAACCTCCATATAGCCCAGCAGCAGCCTCCATAGCCTAGCCTCCATATCCCAGCTGCAGCCTCCATAGCACTGCCTCCATAACCCAGCAGCAGCCTCTATGTCCCAGCAGTAGCCTCCATAGCACAGCCTCCATATACCCCAGCAGCATCCTCCATAGCACAGCCTCCATATACTTCAGCAGCAGCCTCCATAGGACAGCTTCCATAACCCAGCAGCAGCCTCCATAGCACAGCCTTCATAATCCAGCAGCAGCCTCTATGTCTCAGCAGCAGCCTCCATAGCACAGCCTCCATATACCCCAGCAGCAGCCTCCATAGCACAGCTTCCATAACCCAGCAGCAACCTCCACAGCCCAACATAACCTCCAAGCAGCCCAGTGTTAGCCTCTATAATCACCCATCATGCTGCACATAGTAAAAAAATAAAAAGACTATGCTCACTTTCCCTCCACTCCCACGAAGCCCCTGTCCTCCTCAGTTGCTATCTCTCCGTCATTTCAGCAGGCTCCAGTCCACGATCCTCCTCACTGCCAGCAGGGCTGCAGCAGTGTGATGAGGTCGCAGGGTGATGACTCATCACTCTGCTGCAGTCGGCTGAGGAGGGAGCGCAGATGGGAGTCGGCATATGGCTAATTTGAACCGCATTCAAATTATCCATGTGCACTAACAGCACTGCGGGAGCACTCAGCTGCCTGAGTGTCCCAGCTGCTGGGCCCCTCCTTATCAGGGTTGCCTTCCCTGATGGGCCCTTGGCCATCAGGACTGCGTGTCCTTAATGGCCAATGGGCCCCCCTAGCTGCTCAGGGCCCCGATATTTGCCCAGGTATGCCGAGTGCTGATGCCGGCCCTGGACCCAGCTGTTGGTCTCATCTTTAACCAGTACCTTGTCCATTATCTCTAAGAAAAACTTGTCCATTACAGACATTGCTACTTGGCTGTCTTGTTTTCTTCTCTGGAAGACTCTGCACCCTAACTGATCCTTATAGCTTCCCAATATCAAACTGCTGTCGTAAAGTCTACTAAATGATTTGATAGTTGGATGCTGTGTGGCAGATCTCTGACATGAAATTTCTTAATACAACGTTGGAACAGAGATGGGTGATCTTTCTCTAGTATATTTGTCAGCATGCTAGTCATAGAAGAGGGGGTGTGCATGTGTGGCGCCCCACCGGGTAGGCCGCCACCAGAGGTACTGCACTCCTGCGATTAGGGAGCATTGTGCCTCTGCTCTCCAGGTGCTGGGATGGTGCAGTTGAGCCAAACACATTCACAACACACACACAATCCGGTGGCCCTAGGGACAGTGGGTGTACCCACAGGGAGGACCCAGGTTAAAAAAGGGGATGGGGCAATGTAGTGAGTAGTCAGTCAGGAGAGAAGAGACCATCAGGAAAGCAGTGGAGTGGAAATCGGGAGTGTAGAGACGGTGTGGTGCTGACTCTCGTGGGTTGGAGCATGACCATACTCGCTCCGGGAGGGAAAGACCAAGAGGTGTGGAGGAAGAAGGGAGCTCTTGGGGTATGGAACAAGACATAGATCCCTGCACCCCCATATCTGGCGAGACAGAGGGGCTGGTGGACGACACAGGGACACGGCCCTGAACACAGCGCGGAAGCTTCATGCCCGAATCGTTGAACCGTAGGCCTCAGACTTCTAACAGGAGCTGTGGCCGAGCAGCCGACACAACTTGGGGAAGGCAGCAGAACTAGGGAGTATTGCCCGAGACGGGTACAAGAGCACCCGTGGGTGTTGGTACTTGAGCTCTGTGCTGCAGAGGCACTATGTAAGGAGTGGTGAGACGAGCTTGTAGCACGAAGGGACCACCAGAGAAGAAAACAACTAGTAAGACAGAGAAAGGAACACCTACCGAGGCTCGACTGCACTAACCCGGTTCTGGAGACAACGCTGAAACGGCGGTTGGCAAGGATGTACCCGGCGGCCATGTTGAAACCACCAAGTAAAAGTAACAGAACTGCAGCTGTGGTGTGTGAGACTTTCTTTAGCGTCAACCAGAGGCCGCATGAGACATTGGGGTACTGATGACCCAGTGAACATCTGCCAAGGTACAAACTGACTCCTCCATCCCACTGCCTTGGGGAGCAGAACAATCCAAGCTGCCGGTCACCATCCCCAGAGGTTCTAAAGTAGCGGTGGCCGCCCTTGCTGCATACCATAGGTGGTAGCACAAATGCCCCTTTCCCTAGTCATCCCCTGTCATCTACCCCTGTTTATTAAGATGACACTGCCAGGGTCACGGGACCAGGTCTCGGTCTGTCCCCGTGAAAAGAACCAAGAAATGAAGAAGAACAACTGCTGCACGGTTCCCGAGTCTTCCCCGGCCCTGGAGTGGGCGTTTCACATGCAACCCTGGCATACGCGTCCTCTTATGACCCATCCTAGGTCAAGCCTTTGGACATAGAGAGCATTGCGTGGCCCACTGATGTGATGTCTCATTTTATGGACTTGTAGGATTATCTGGGCCTGATGGTCGAGCTGCGGTATAAGGTGTGCTATACGTTTTAAGTGAACGTAGTGAATTGCCATGTCTGGCAAAAGAATTTCAGATCTCTTGTCAGGAATTTGGTTAAATTTGATGATCGTAGGCAGTGTTAAGCAGAATTGTCCATCTAAGGACTTGATTTGGTAGTCAGCAACTTTCCTGCCTGCTGTTGTCAAAATACCTGGGCACATTTTTAATAGGTAGGGAGTGTTTGGCCCTTTAATGCTGAGTAGGTCAAAGAAAGTTGATCTAGCCAAGGATCGAATACTGTGATCATCCAAGATAGCACACAGTTTTACAGCTTTAGGCCTTTGGGTAAACTCTGACAAAGCATATTTTTGAACAGGACCTACTGTCTATTGTCCCTTTGCAAACTACTGTACATCATAAAGTGATCACCGGAGTGGCTGTAACAGTGTTCCTTTCCTCCCCGCCATGCTCAAAGCCAATTGATGTGTTTTGTGTACTCCTTGGAGCTGGGCCAGGGTGTAGGGCTGTGTTGTAATCTGTGGTGCCACATTTTGTGCATTTTACACTGACCTTATAGTCTTTGGCAAGATGAGTTGTAGATGAGCAGCACTTGAAGCAGATATCATTTTCTTTCAGGAAACTTTTGCGATCTGGCATACACTTCCCTCTGACGGGCCTGCATTTCAGGAGAGGGTGAGGTTTCTGATGAAGTGGGTACTGCTTGTAAGGATTCTGCATCTTTGTCTCTGGTTGGGAGTAGCTAGCAGACCTGTGAACAAAACCTGGAGGAGAAGCATTAGTCTTGTGTACTGCCACAGATGTTGCATGGATTTGCAGATGGTGAATGCATGGCATATGACATTTTAAAGTGAAAGCTGGGGTCATTTCTAATCCTTGCTTGTTGGTGCACAAAATTCGAAAAAAACAGAGAAGGGAGGAAATGGACCACTGTACTTGTATTTGTATGTAGAACCATGTTTGAACCACTTCTGCAGATTGTAGGACAATTGTTGGACTATAGGGTTAACACCTCTGGTTGTGTTGAGGAATGCAAGTCCATGCAGGTCATCTTCACATTTAGCAAGTTTGACTTCCACTAGCAGGTTGCTTAGTTCTCTATGTTTCTGGAGACCTTTGATAGATATTTTAGGAAATTCATCAATTCTTTTGAACAAGTCTCTTTCCATTGCCTTTCCTGAGCCATAACACTCATCCAGCCTATCCCAGATTATTTTGAGGTCAATCTCAGGGCGGTTTATATTAATGTCTCTAATCCTTTCTATGTGTTTGCCTGACTCTTCTCCCAGATATTTGACTAAAAAGTCTATCTCTTCCCTGTGCCGCAACCTCAAATCTCTAGTGAGATTTTGGAAGGAAGCTTTGCAAGCTTTGTAACATTTAGCTTGGTCATTGAACTTCCAGAGTCTCTTGGCAACCACTTCATGTTGTCTATAGAACGTAGCAAAGTCTGTTTCGAACTAGTTATAAGCAGAGTATACTGGTGATGGGTCACCCTGGTAGTGATGTGAGGTGCTTTAATACCTGTTAGTATCCTCTGGGTGGCACCAGCCAGTGTTGTATTGCTTCAGTCTGACGATGTGTCAGCAAAGTGATTTAGGCTGGGGTCACAGTAGCATTTTTCACATGCGTTTTTGGAGACCTGCGTTTTCAAAAACGCATGTAAAAAACGCACCCATAGGCCCCCATGTTAAAAAACGCATGCCCTAATAGCCAAAAAGCATGTGTGACAGTCCCATGCGTTTTTGGTGCTTTTCCAAAAACGCATGGGTTTTTTAATATGGGGCCTTAAGGGAAACGCATGTACAATTAGTGCCATTCAAAAACGCATGCGTATCCCATAGGAGCCCATGTTAAAAAAACGCATGCGTTTTTTTAACATGGGCTCCTATGGGAAACGCATGCGTTTTTGAATGGCACTAAAAGGTACTAATTGTACATGCGTTTTTGCATGCGTTTTCCATAGGGGCCCATGTTATAAAAACGCACCAAAAAATAGTACATGCACTATTTTTTGGTGCAGATTTCAAAACGCAGCCAAAAACGCAGGGAGCCATCAGACACCTTAAAAAACTCATGATGACATGAAAAACGCATGTAAAAAAGCATGCGTTTTTAAAAGGCACTAAAAAAAACGCATGTCAACTGTGACCACAGCCTAACTTTAGTTGCCTGGAGAGAGGCAAGGTAGTCATTAGTAGAGTTGTTTTGTGTGATGTTTTCAAGTTTACATCTATCCTGGGGTGAAGCCCCATGTTGAATCCTATTTGTTACATTGGAGACGTTGTGTTCTCCTTTTGGTACTGACTCTGGATCACAGCTTGAATCAGGAAGTTTATTAATGCATTGAGATGTACTTTGTGGTGAATCTTGTGGTATAATCTCCAAAGTCAGCATGCTGGTTTGTCTTTGCAGCTCAGGGTTTTGTACGGCCTCAAGGGACCCTGCTTCACCTAGACTCTAGAGCATCAGCGGCTTCCTTTCTTTTCCTTCTAGTCTTTCTAAGGCAGCATTCAGGCGTGCATTCTTTATTTGCAACCTTGTATCTTGGTCAGATCACTCTATCTGTAGTGTTGCTTCCAAGTGTGCTTCCTCTAACTTCAGTTACATCTCTTGGTCAGCAAAGGTTGCTCAAATTTTGACAGCTTCAGCTTTTGGCAATGGTAATGGCGACTGCGCTACTGATCGATGATGTCTTTGAGGAGACAGGAGTCACGAATTTTGTCATGTATGAGGATTTGTGGGACATGGTGCATGGGGGAATGCTTAGCTGTACAGACATTGCTGTAGCTGTACTAAGTCCCTGTGTAGTCGGTGACTTGAATCCCACTAGCTGGTTGGCTGCTTTTTCTCTGTTTTGTTCTCATTACATGGGTAGGAGGATATGAAGCTAGACAGGCAGCTAAACCATTATATTGAGTCAAATTAGGAGACTGTTGCTGAAGGCTGTGCACTTTATTGAACATGGTAGAATGATTCAATGAAACTGGAAACAATAGAGATTCATACAATCAGAGCAGGTATGATACAACAGAAAATTCATATCACAGATAGCTATACAATATGCATTCATCCCCCAAATAAGCACGAGTGTAACCTAGGATGCAACAAACTAAATTAGAGTAGGATTATGAGCAGTTCATGGCTGTAGACAACATAAATTCTCACCAGCAATACTATCACAAGAGGGATGAAATAGAGGATCTCCTTCTGTATGAAGCATGGAGAGAAAATGGTGACTGAACTACCATAATGCATTGCAAAGGAGAGGAGAACCAAAGACATAAAAAAATAGAAACTGATGCTGACAAAGATTTCAGCCACTAGAGGGAGCTAAAGTACTAAATAAGTTATACAGCTTTGCAAAGAGCAGAACACTCTACAAAACAACCTAGTGAAGGGAAACATACAAGTAGATATTACTACAGACCAAACAGTAAGTAATACAGATTAAATGCAGGAACTTTTTTTTTAAACACACCCAGTTATGGAACATATTATTATTCCGAGATCTATTGATTAAAATGAACTTTAAAATTACTGAATTTTTCACTTTATAAGATGCACCTGATTATAAGATGCAACTAGGTTTTAGAGGAGGAAAAATAAAAAAAAATATTTTGTGCCAAATTGTGTGCAAACTCTTTTAATTAAATAACAAAATATTATTTTAACATAGTACAATCAACAGCAGTATTGTGGGTAACATGTAAGAACAGTCCCATGTACTGTAAGTAACCATGTTCTGGCTAACAAGTGAGGATGAACTTTAATCCTCAGGCACCGCAATCTTCAAGTCAGGGAATCCTAGGAATTCCTCATCTCAGCCAAATAGTGTGCAAAAACCTTTAATTACATAACAAAATATTATTTTAACAGAGTAAACTCAACAGGAGTTAGCAGCATTGTGGGTAACATGTAAGAACAGTCCCATGTACCGTAAGTAACAGTAAATACCATGTTCTGGATAACAAGTGAGGAGAAACTTTAGCCCTCAGGCACAGAAGTCTTCTATTCAGGGAATCCCTGGAATTCCTCATCACTGCTGTCAGAGTTTAGGAAGCTCAAGTCCTCACAGTCATCAGTGTCACTTTCTCCACTGTTCTCATAAAGTCAACCATCTTCGGTGCCATGTAAGGTATTGCTAATCTTACATTTCTTGAATGAGCATATAACCATTTCATCCTTCACGGATTGCCATGATGTTTTCACCCACTTACAAACTTGAGTGATAGTGGGTCTCTTCATACGTTCAGTTGGTGTCAGCTCATGATTGCCAGCAGCCATCCATTTATTCCACTCTTCTCGCATGTAGACTTTAAATGGCTTGTTTATAGAAACATCGAGAGGTTGCAGCTGGCTGGTAAGCCCCCCTGGAATTACCGCAAGATGGGCCTTCACTTTTTTAAACACCTTTTTTGTGTTTTCACTGATATGTGCTCTAAATTGATCTAGCACTAACAAGACTGTTTTTTTAGAAGCCCTCCAGGACGTTTGAACCACACTTTGTCGACCCATAAGGCCGCTTCACACGCTAGGATATCGTTATCGAAATCGTTGAAATGTCACAGATTTGTGAACGTTCTTACAATATCGTTTGTGCGTCCTTGCGTGTAAACGAACGATGTAGGATGGAAAAATCGTTGGAACGTTCATCCAAAATTTGAGATCCTGACCTCACATCTATCAATCGTCGTCCAATTAACGCTGCTTGAAGAAGCTACATCGTTAAGTGTGACACCTTTTTAAAAGATGTTGTTCAAAAATCTCCTTTTCCTGCCGCTTTAAAAGATCGTTCATTCCTTGCTCTCCTATTTAATTGGTGCGTTGCCGAATGGGATATCATTAACGATATCCTTGTGTGTGACAGCGCACTAACGATGTCGGAACGATCACTGTCACGTGATCGTTCTATGGATATCGTTAACGATATCCTAGCATGTAATGGCACCAATAATCTCATTCTGTTCTTGTCCATCCATCCTTTCTCTTGTATGTGCACAAGAACTCCTTGTGGGATAGCTTCTTTGGGCATGTTCTTTCTTTTAGGGTGTAAACACACTAGCCTGTTTCTCATCCAGGAGAGTTGGACGAATGATATCCGTTTTTTGATCCGTGTGGCATCTGTGTGCTGTTCGTGTGCAATCCGTTTTTTTTCTCTGCAGCTATTTACAGTATAATCATTTACAGGAATATTTTACAGTTGTCTGAGGTACAAAATGATAATGTATCAGTGAAATAAACAGATGTCTCTCGGATGGTCCATGTACTGTCTGTGTGCGGTCCGTGATTTTGTCGGACCCATAGACTTGCATTGGCGAGTCTTGTGCGTGAATCGCATACTGTCGCAGCATGTTGCAATTTGTTTCTCGTCCGTTATCTGGATGAGAAAAAAGCGTCCAATACTCGCAAATTTGTTCTCTGACATAGAATAACATTGGTCGGACTGCAATGTGATAAAATCACGCATTGCAGTCGTCCGAATTTCACGCCAGTTTGTCCGTAACCTTAAAAATTAACATTGGTGGTAGTTTTGGGTCATCGGCACAGCAGGACAATACAACTGTGTAATGGTTTCTTTCAAGTCCTGCAGATTTTACCGTTACACTTTTGGCACCCTTTGCATCAACAGTCCTGTTGGATGACACATCAAACGTTAGAGGGTCTTCATCTATACTCCCAATCTGGCCTATTTCAAATCCATTTTTCTTACTGCTGTCAATTACAAACTTGTGGAAAGACAAATCTTGGCTTCATATTCTTTTGGCATTTTATGCGCAATTCTAGTTTTGCTGCACATAGCAAGGCCTCATCTCTTCATAAATCTGAAGTACCATGATGGTGATTCAGTAAAGTCATCGATGCCTTTCTCAGTAGCAATCTGCTGGGTTTTGCATATTAGCATTTTTGTTGACACAGAAAGGCCATTATTTCTGTGCCTGTGATCCACTCTTTTATGTCCACATCTATCTCTGGTCAATTTGCACCACGCCCACGAAGAAAGACCAGATTTGCTTTTCCCGCTTTTTGCAGCTCATCCTCCTGTTTCCTCCACTCTCATCATTTTTCCAGTTGGAGACGGTCCGAAATATCTCTCCGTTGCTCTGTTCCCGTGCTCTTTACCATATTTTATAACTTCCAGAAAGGAATTTTATATGCATTCTTGAAAAATGCACAATACGCAGAAGTCAACTGTATGATATTTTTCTGCAACAAAATACAGTATTGAAACAAGGTTCAGCTCTGTCCTTCATAGTTATGGGGGCATTACAACTGAGAACATGAAAGAATACTATTGCTATAGAAAAGACATGGCCTACATATCCAAAAATCACAAGTTGATCTAGCGGTGTAAGAAAAAATGTACTGTATTCAACTGAACAAGTAAGTGGTGTTTACAGTAGTTTAACATTATGATCAGACTTATGAAGCCTACTGCCAAGTCACGGCGGATTTCAGCGTGTCTATAACTTTAAATACAGTAGCCTTAAAGGTGTGGAGTCATGCACCAATCACCACCACAGCGACAATGAACCAGCAGGGTGGGTATGTGATGCCCCACAAAACCCATGCAGCAAGGCTAGAGACTGCAAGAGGGGTTCCGCCTATTTTTGCTCACTAAGAGGTTCTCTGTGACATGCTAGCGACTTCATACAGTCTAATGAGAATGTTAAACTAAGAACATTATGTTCAGTTTTATTTTGCCTAGTGGCATTAGATCAACTTTTGATTTTAGATGTGTCTTTTTCTACAGCTATGATTAATGAAAAACATTGTTATGGGGGATCTGTGATGATGTACTGTTATGCGGGATCTGCATGGTACACACTTATTGGGATCTGTGTTGATGCACTGTTATGGGGATCTGTGGTGACGCTTTGTTATGGGAGATCTGTGGTGATGCACTGTTATGAGGGATCTGTATTGATGCTCTGTTATGGGGGATCTGCATGGTGCACACTTATTGGGGGGATCTGCAGATGACACACTGTTATGAGGGATCTGTGGTAGTGCACTGTTATAGGAGATCTGTGATAATGCACTGTTATGGGCTATCTACATGGTACATACTTATTGGGACCTGTGGTGATGCACTGTTATAGGGATCTGTGGTGACGCTCTGTTATGGGGATCTGTGGTGGCGCACTGTAATGAGGAATCTGTGATGATACACTGTTATGAGGGATCTGATGGGGGATCTGCATGTGCACACTTATTGGGGGGATCTGCAGGTGACACACTGTTATGGGGGATCTGTGGTGACACACTCCTATGGGGAATCTGTGGTGACTCTCTGTTATGGGGGATCTGTGGATGACTCTCTGTTATGAGGGATCTGTGGTGATGCTCTGTTATGGGGGATCTGTGGATGACTCTCTGTTATGGCAGATCTGTGGTGATGCACTGTTATGGGGGATCTGTGATGATGCACTGATATGGGGGATCCTGCATAGTGTATACTTATTGGGGGATCTGTGCATGACACACTTATGGGGGAGCTGTGGTGACGCACTGTTGTGGGGAATCTGTGGTGACACACTGTTATGAAGGATCTGTGGTGACGTACTGTTATGGGGGATCTGAGATGATGCACTGTTATGGGAGATCCTGCATAGTGCACTTTTATTGGGGGATCTGCGGATGACGCACTGTTATGGGGAATCTGCGGACGGCACACTTATGGGGAAGCTGTGGTGATGCACTGTGGTGGGGGATCTGTAGTGACGCACTGTTATGGAGGATCTGTGGATAACACACTTAGGGGGAATCTGTGGTGACGCTTTGTTATGGGGTATCTGCATGGTGCACACTTATTGGGGGATCTGCCCATGATGCAATATTATGGGGACTTGCATGGTGCACTCTTATTGGGGGGATCTGAGGTGATGCACTGTTACGTAGGATCTGTGGATGACGTACTGTTATGGAGGATCTGTAGTTATGGAGGATCTGTGGATGACGCTCTGTTATGGGTGATCTGTGGTAATGCACTGTTATGGAGGATCTGTGGTGACACTGTTATGGGGGATCTGTGGTGATTTGCTGTTATAGGGGATCTGAGGATGACTCTCTGTTATGGGAAAGCTGTGGTGACGCTTTGTTATGGGGATCTCTGGTGACGCACTGTTATAGGGGATGTGCGGATGACACACTTATGGGGGATCTGGGGTGACATGCTGTTTTGGAGGACCTGAGGATGGTGCTCTGTTATGGATGAGCTGTAGTGATGCACTGTTATGGGGATCTGTGGTGACACACTGTTACGGGGGATCTGTGAACCACAATACAGTTCCTGGAGTACCATATATTGTGACTACAATCCCCCTCATCCTTAGGAAAACATCCATGTACTGTATGTGTGGCGCCCCTGTGACTAGGAGCCGCAGAGTGGTATTGCACTTTATTATAAAAATGTAATATTATTTGTAAGTTGCTAGTTTGGAATTTAAACCCTATGGACTCTGTTTCTACACTCACTTAGGACCACACCACCTAGAGTAGGGGGAACCAGTACTTGGTAGGCTCCAGGAGGGTGCGGGTGGAGCCTAGGATAGAGGAAGAGTGACAGTTGACAGTTTACCTCTGACGGTGCTGGGAAGGCAGACAGAGTGGTCAGGCCTGACAGCCCAGCTGAGAGGAGGGTGCCCCATCTTTAAGTGGGGACCCAGGACAGAAGGCAACAGGCCAGGACTGGTAGGAGCCGGCTGGTCCCATTGAGGGAACACCGGTGACACGGAAATCTGAGGCAGCCAGGAGTTTAGCCCTGACTGCAAAACTGACGAGCTGCAGGCCCAACAGAACCGGGTTGCTGACAGCCCCACAGAGGTACCTCACCCCTCAAGCCCAAAAGACGGTTCTACACTAGAGGTGGAGGACTGAATCCCGGTGACGACGGGGAAACTTGTGCGTTCCTGCTGTTGCCATCTGCACTGGTACAGGTCCAGTTAAGCCTACTAGATACAGACTGCAGTACAGGCGGGTGAGCTCTGCAAGGGTGGGAAAGATTGAGAAAGGAAGAGACAAGTTAACCCTGAAAGACAAAGAGAGGACATCTAGAGACTCCATAAGGGAAACCCTGAGCTGGCAACATCCACCCTGTAAACCAAACTGTATTGTGTTTTGTTATGTCATCAACCGGTACCGAGTAAAGTGGAGTTAAACTTGAACTGGTTTCCGTTATTCTTCCCGACGCAGCCTGAAGGGCTCAGCATCAGCAGCAGCTCAGCAGAGGGGTAAGAACTGCACCATCATCCTTCATCACTGCCCTCCCTCACCATCTTCCTTCATTGCTGCCCTGAGGTAAAGCTCCACCTGTGGGGAGCTGTACCACACTTTGCTGCCCCAACCATCACCTCAGCGGCCGGCCTGCAGCGCCGGTACCATCTTACCAGACACTACAGGTGGCGTCACGATCCCCTGTAAATAACCCCTTTTATCCCCCATCATCAACATCTACTCTAACATTAACCCCCAGTTGAACACCAGGGCACGGCACCAGGATCCCGACCATCCGTGACTCCCTATTCAGCAGACCCGGTGACCGAGTTCCCCATCCCTTTGCTCTGGTTGATTCAAATTGGCGTCACGAACAGGATTGAACCAGCCTGGTGATACCAGGTGAAGTGCGCCTTAAGACTTTATTGACTGTGTACTGTTACTGTGGATTACAAATAGAGCCGCCATTACACCGCCTCATAATTTGAACTGCGTCACTACAGCAGGAGAAAGAGCGGGAAGATAAGCCCCGCCCCTTTGCTTTGCCGAGGAGTGACGAAGAGTAGTGGCGGGCTCCGGAAAAGCCCGAAGGACATGGGCCATCCAAGAGGCGCCAAAAAGTCTCCCCGCCCCCATTGCTCTCAATCAATCAAGGGGGCAGGTCGAGCGCCAGCCCACATTGGTTCTGGACTATACAAACTAAGCAGGACGCGGTCGGAAGCAGACTCAACATACCTGGTCAGGCTCCGCACCCGTTACCTGTAACCGGCTGTGAGGCAATGGCAGTCCCAGCTGCTTATTCTCTGGGACCGGTTTACGCACCCTTGTGGAGCACGGAGAGGAGGATATCATCGAGGCGAAGGACTTCATCTAGTTCCCGAAGGAGCCCGAACTGATGGAGGAGGAGCCGAGTGCAAGTGAAAGCGGCCAGGTCAGTGTCGGGGAGGAAGAGGAGAATCTGGAGGACGAAGGAACCATCGGTAGTACGGAGGAGGCCGGGCCCCGCAAGCTATGGAGGGTCGCGGTACCAGCATCAGCAGCAGCAGCTGGAGAGAGGAGAGTGTCTCTAGCTGCAGTTTCCCAGGGCCACCCGGATCGGGACCTGTATCGTGGGGATGTGATAATCTTTGAGCGCCATGCAGGTCCCCGCAGGTGGTTTGCAATCCGGGTCAGTAAAGTTGAGCAGTAAGGAGTTAACCCGGTATTGCACTGCTTGAAGATAAATGAAAACTGTGCCTTTAAGTGTGTTTTCTTGCATTGTCTTGTTGTTGTTTTTTTCTTTGCAGCACTTGATGGACATTGATCAAGAGACTTGTTGCCTGGTCCCAGTTGGGCCAGTAAGGACTAGATTATAGAAACTGTTATTGCAACATTATAAGTAGTGAGCCTCCCACAAGGGAAGAAAAGAAGCAATCTTATTGTTGGTACCTGTTAAAAATGTAAATATGTTATCAAAGGTTGTGAACTAAGGGTGGAGGAACTCGACTAGCCCCCATGCACATCAAGTTAGGAAAAGATAGTGCCTGGGGGTGGTATAAGTAAGCCAGGCCTCCTAAGCAGATACGCCCAAAATGTTCAATGTTATATGTAAAATGTGTTTTATACCAGGTTTGGTTTAACACCCGCGGACGGGTGTGTTTCACCAAAGGGGTGTGTGGCGCCCCTGTGACTAGGCGCCGCAGAGTGGTATTGCACTTTATTATAAAAATGTAATATTATTTGTAAGTTGCTAGTTTGGAATTTAAACCCTATGGAGTCTGTTTCTACACTCACTTAGGACCACACCACCTAGAGTAGGGGGAACCAGTACTTGGTAGGTTCCAGGAGGGTGGGGGTGGAGCCTAGGATAGAGGAAGAGTGACAGTTGACAGTTTACCTCAGACGGTGCTGGGAAGGCAGACAAAGTGGTCAGGCCTGACAGCCCAGCTGAGAGGAGGGTGCCCCATCTTTAAGTGGGGACCCAGGACAGAAGGCAACGGGCCAGGACTGGTAGGAGCCGGCTGGTCACGTTGAGGGAACACCGGTGACATGGAAAGCTGAGGCAGCCAGGATTTTAGCCCTGACTGCAAAACCAACGAGCTGCAGGCCCAACAGAACCGGGTTGCTGACAGCCCCACAGAGGTACCTCACCCCTCAAGCCCAAAAGACGGTTCTACACTAGAGGTGGAGGACTGAATCCCGGTGTCGGCGGGGAAACTTGTGCGTTCCTGCTGTTCCCATCTGCACCGGTACAGGTCCAGTTAAGCCAATTGAATAAAGACTGCAGTACAGGCGGGTGAGCTCTGCAAGGGTGGGAAAGATTGAGAAAGGAAGAGACAAGTTAACCCTGAAAGACAAAGAGAGGACATCTAGAGACTCCATAAGGGAAACCCTTAGCTGGCAACATCCACCCTCCCTATTCAGCAGACCTGGTGACCGAGTTCCCCATCCCTTAGCTCTGGTTGATTCAAATACATGGGTGTATTCTGCAAGATGAGGGAGGTGGTAGTCACAGTTGCAATAAACACTTTGGCCACATTACAATCCCTCCCTATTTACACCAAATATGGCTACAACCCCCATCACCCATGAAAATACACCCATTAGTACAGTATAATTTGAAGGATGATGGGGGTTGTGTTTCCCTTTAATGTGTGCTCACCTTTCCCAAGGATCTCTCGGACTAGTGTAAATAACAAGTGTTTCATTGTACATTGTGCAGGGATAGATATCTGATTGGTTTAGGCAGCTCAACAACAGTTCCCTTCACCAATCAATATCAATACCTGCAGAGGAGGAGGAGAATCACTCTTCTCTCCCTCCTCTGCTTTAGGTTTCTGTGTGCAGCGGAGCCCAGAATCCTGCCTGCCGCCGGCTATTTGCCGATAACAACCACAGTGCATGTGCAGACCGAGAGCCCAGTGACCAAGAGCTCCATTTGCATATGCACTGGATCGGTGTCCATTTTCTTGAAGTCCTGTGTGGCAAACACAGGAGCCCAAATAGATTTTCCTCTCCAAACCGGAAACGTGCAGCCTGATCCGGGAAGTGCAATGCCACCCGCATACCACTGAATACTGTGGATCACCACACCGACACCCCCAGCTCCTTGTCTGTTGCATTGCCTCACTGGCGACCCTGCCTTCTACCAGTCTGCCCCACTGCCGCCAGCCTGGTAATAATGATTTTTTCCTATTTTTTTTCACTATTCGCATTATAAGTCACACCCCATTTCCCCCACAATTTGGGGGAAATTAAAGTGCGTCTTATAAAGCAAAAAGTACAGTACCTTTGTTTGTGGGAAAACCCCTTTAAGTAAATTGTTGTCTTTAATAAACATCAAATTGATCAAAATATATATCTAGGATAATGAAAGGTAACTCTTAAAAAATGGCTCTAAATAAATGAGATTCTTTAAGGTGGTATGAGTGTAAACGTTTTTAAAATTCAGGCATATAAGCCAGACACATATGAAACACACATGTTTTATTACTGCACTGTGATTACTTAAGTTCAGATGCATGACATACATACTGTAGTAAGTAATAATTGCAGTCATATGGTGCTCATATGTGTCTAGTAGATATATGTACTCTGCTTTAGCTATAAAAGTATGCTCCAGTCTTTTTAGTGTATATCTCAACTTTAGTGAAATCCTGGAAAATCTGAAATACAAGCAAAGCTTACTTAATGATTTAGCACTGAGATCAAACACAAATCTGTACCTGAGCTTAAATGTAACTTGATGTGTTGCCTCTGAGTTGTTTGTCATAGTTGTGTTGAATTTGGTCAAGGAGCTATGGGAAATCTTCTCTCTGCATTTTCTGTGATATTCCAACTAATCACAGTGTCCGGTCTACAGATGGGACACACTCGTTTTAAAGATACAAATTTACTTATGTAAAGCATATGTTTAGAGGCACACCTATCATGAGGCCACCTGAGTTGGTTGCCTCGGGTAACGATAAGCAGAGGGTGGCATTAGCAGAGGGCACCCACTGGTAGCGCAGGCTCCCCACGAATGTCACTGTTAATCCCAGCCCCCGCTGTCTGCCGCTCTGCAGATGAGCATAGCGAGGAGTGATGACATCATCAATGAGCACCCCATTGTGCCGAGTCATGCACAGCAGCAGACAGATGCTGGGGAGACTGGAGCTGCGAGGAGAGATCATCAAGGAGAGATGAGAGTATTTACGGGTTTTTTTTAAATCAGTGAGCTCATGGGAGATAATGTGGGATGTGCATTATATGATATGGAGCCCTATGGAGGGGTGCATCATATGATATGGAGCCCTATTGTGGGGGTGCATTGTATGATATGGAGCCCAATGGAGGGGTGCATTGTATGATATGGTGGTCCTATGGAGGGGTGCATTATATGATATGAGAGCCCTATGGAGGGGTGCATTGTATGATATGGTGGCCCTATGGAGGGGTGTATTGTACAATTGGAGGTCTATGAGGGAGCTTTTATACTTTATGGAGGGCTATTTGAGGGCTGCATTTGGGGCCATTATACAGTGTGAAAGGCTGTAGGGCACATTATACAGTATGTAGGTCCATTACACTACATGGAGGGCTATGTGGGTGTCACAGTTGTGGATCATATTCTGCCAGAGTAGATGAAGGGGGTCATCATACTGTGCGTGTTGAAGGTAATGTGGAAGATTATACAGAGTTTAGGGGGCACTTTTGTTGGCATCATAATTTATGGAGGCAATGAAGGGGGAATCAAGGGGCTTCAATGGTAGGAAAATTACTTTGTAACGGCTGCAAAGTTGTTAGATATGTTCTTATGTGACCCAGCCACATATTTTTTTTTTTTTGAGAGGGAAGCCCAATTAGAACTTCTGCTATGGGGCCCCAAGATTTCTATGTATGCCCCTGGTGTAGGATGCATTGTCTCTTTCATATACGCATCTGCTGCTGCAGGACTGATTGGCCATAACTATCACACCAGGTCCAATGCCGCCTCTCTGTACATACAGGCTTCCAGCCATGTTTCTCCTGAGCGACGTTTGTTGGTGGCATTAGTCCCCCTTCCCGCTCCCACATATCTCTCTCAACCCAATTGGAAGGCCCCTGCTATTAGTTCCAGACAACCCCATGTACAGTGCTTGTGATTTGCTCAGCGTTTTGGGAAAAGGAGGAGTGGTCTGTTGGAGGAGAAGCGTCATTTTACTAGCTTAGTGCTGTGGCTGCTTGTTGATGCTCAGACTGCAGGTTGTTGTATGTGGTGTGTGGATGGTGCTGCATGGAGGACATGTCTCACTAGTTAGTGCCAAGCAGTGACCACATTGGAGCTGAAGAGAGTTTTGTAGGCATGTGCCAGAGATAATATGTTGACAATCAGTGCTGCCTCTTATGCTATAAGGATGTCGGACTGTCTACCTACAGGACCACTGCTCTGCCAGCCATCATTGTGTGCCAAGCCTGTCATTGTATGGTTGAGCTGCTCATCTTATAAAGCAACTTCAAATCTCAGAGAGAGAGAAGAATTTGGGAATACAAATTGATAACGACCTTTGACACATTCAAAACAGGATTAAATGTATCACATGGATACATGGCTTTTTGTATAACATGAATGGATATTTGGGGACATCACAGATTCATGCATTTTTATATAAATTGAAAAGACATTTGGAAATACCACATCTTCCAACCGACTCCATTTTGAAGACAATACATTTTTGACACACAATTTGTTCCACTTATCTTAGAATTTTAGTTTCAATTCCCCAGCCCCTCTCTTCCTCCCTAGCCTGACTCTGCTTTACTTCACCTGTCACATTTACTACAGCATCAAAGACTGTTTTTTTATTTGTTTGTTTTTTGTTTCATTTGTTTATGTATATATGTATGTGTCTTCCGAATTTGTGTCACTATCTGCCTGACGAAGGGGCCACAGTGTCCCGAAAGCTTGCTATGTTTACCATCTTTTCAGTTAGCCATTAAAAGGTATCAACCACTGAAGACTCGCAGATTCTAATATTTTTCTATCTACTGGCTAACACAGTACAAGCATTTTTTACCTTAGTATATGATGCACAGATTAGTTGAGAGGCACATGCCACTTAAAGCACCACAAATCACCGGAGTGGCGGTTTAAATGTAAGCCCTCTGCCCTTAGTCTTATACTCACCCTCTGGTGTTTTCATCCTTTTTCGGCGCCATTTGGATCCCGCTGCCCCATCGTGTGCCCATAACTTCTGACTGGCCAGAGGTCAGTAGCTGTGCCACATGCACTCAATGCATCTTTATGAGATCCAGAAAGAGGCAAGAAATATTGATTTGTGACATATTGCATGCTCCATAAAACACTGGGGCCGCTGGCTGGTCACTTTTTCATGCAGGCCAATCGGAACAAAAAAGAAAAAAAGCTGAGGAAGGTGAGTACAACACTAGAGATAGGGTACTTGCAGTGACTTGAAAAAGTATTCACCTTGGATTTGATGAGAACATCAGAGATTGGAATATTATTTTTGAGATCCAACATTAACTTGTACGTCTCAACAACTTTGTCTCTGACTTGTTTGGAGATTTTCTTGGTCTCAATTGTGTTGTTTTATATATATGGAAAGAGAAAAAAATGACAGCACTCACCCATCAAAGTTCTTCAATGTGCAGTTTTTAATCCATGCAGGAATAGGGTTATAGTTGTGCGAGAGGGAGGAGAGGTGGAAAGGGACTACGGGCGCTCCGTTTCGAGTGTGTTACTCTTCGACGGGTCCACACCACAGGTCTCAATTGTGTTGTTTTATGCCTATTTCCTAATGGTGTTGCAGCCTTTGTGGTCTTTCAGAAAAGGTATATATATACTGACAGACCATGTGACACTAAAGGTACTGTAACACGTAGCAATATCGCCGCCATATGGCTGGCAATTTGACGTGAGCGCGCACGTTCCGGGCACTTTTTTGCACATTGCCGTTGCCCTGTCACATATAGACATCTCGCATGCGATGTTCGGCGATCCTGCATCCCGGAAATCGCCTGGCGCACACAGGAAGCCAATTCATATTCCTACCTCCACGCCAAATTGCCGCGTCACATGCCACCACCTCATCAGCGATGTGGGCATAGAGTGTGAGCGCCGCGAGGAGACAGGCGTACCAGAGTGTTGTACACCGCGCACCTACCACTCCGATTGGCCAACACAACTGCGTCGCCATTGGTCAGCCTTGTCAGGAAGTCTGCTCAATACATGAGGCATGTGTCCTTTCTACTATATCACTATTCAAATATGGCACCTTAGCCATGGCCAGCCAATAGGATTGCAGGAGCAACCACCAATTGCGGCAGACAGGCGCGCCAAACAGAATGCTCAGGCACGCCTCTGGAATTTCTTCCAGATTGTCTGAGCTCACTTTCTACATCGCTATCGCCCTGTCATATGCCATCATGCGCAGAAATCGCCTGGTGGAAATCGCCTGATTTCTCAGCAGAGCAGGGCGATCAGGCGATGCACCACCGGCGATTTCTCACCGTAATATCGCCCTGTCACATGCCACAACGCAAAGGTGATGTGGTAGTGATATCGCCGCATTCGGTGATTGCTTAGCAAATCTCCCGGTGATATCTCCACGTGCGACGGTAACATAGTAACATAGTTACATAGTTTTTAAGGTTGAAGGAAGACTTTAAGTCCATCTAGTTCAACTCATAGCCTAACATGTTGATCCAGAGGAAGGCAAAAAAAACCCATGTGGCAACACTAAGCTCCACATTGGGGAAAAAAATTCCTTCCTGACTCCAGATACAGCGATCAGACTAATTCCCTAGATCAACGCCCTATCAAAGAATTTAGTATATTTATCTGGTAATATTATAGTTTTCAAGAATGGCATCTAGTCCTTTCTTAAATGTCAGTAGTGAGTCACTCATTACAGCATCATGTGGCAGAGAGTTCCATAGTCCCACTGCTCTTATAGTAAAGAATCCACATCTGTGATTATGATTAAACCTTTTTTCCTTCAGACGTAGAGGATGCCCCCTTCTCCCATCTCAGGCCTAAGAGTAAAGAGATCATTAAAAAGGTCTCTGTACTGTCCCTTCATATATTTATACATTATTATAAAATCGCCCCTAAGCCTTCGTTTTTCCAAGCTAAATAACCCTAAGTTTAATAACCTGTCTTGGTATTGCTGACCCCTCAGTCCTCTAATGACTTTGGTCGCTCTTCTCTGGACCCGCTCTAGTTCAGCTATGTTTTTCTTATACACCGGAGACCAGAATTGTACACAGTATTGTAAGTGTGGTCGCACTAGTGACTTGTATAGAGGTAAAATTATGTTCTCCTGATGAGCATCTATGCCTCTTTTAATGCATCCCATTATTTTATTTGCCTTTGCAGCAGCTGCCTGACACTGGCCACTAAATGTGAGTTTGTCATCTACCCATACACCCAGGTCTTTTTCAGTTATAGTTGTGCCCAGTGTTTTGCAATTAAGCACATAATTATACCTTTTGTTTCCTCTGCCTAAGTGCCATTAACATTAATTTGCATTTATCAGCCCAAGCTTCTAGTTTACATAAATACTCCTGTAATATAAAATTGTCCTCCTCTGTTCTATTACCCTATAGAGTTTAGTGCCATCTGCAAATATTGAGATTCTACTCTGTGTGTCCCCTACAAGGTCATTAATAAATATGTTAAAAAGAAGTGGGCCCAACACTGACCCCTGTGGTACCCCACTGTTAACTGTGACCCATTCTGAGTGTGTTCCATTAATGACCACCCTCTGTTTCCTATAAATATGCCAGTTGTTAACCCACTTACACATATTTTCCCCTATCCCCAGTGCTCTCATTCTATGTATCAACCTTTTGTGTGGCACCGTATCAAAAGCTTTTGAAAAGTCCATATACACCACGACCACTGCATTTCTTTGGCCCAGTCCAGAACTTACTTCTTCATAGCAGCTTATCAGATTAGTTTGACAGGAACAGTCCCTCGTAAACCCATGTTGATATTGGGTCATGAGGTTATATTTCTTCAGATACTCCAGTACAGCATCTCTTAGAAAACCCTCTAGGATTTTACCCACAGTAGAAGATAAGCTTACTGGCCTATAATTTCCAAGTTCAGTTTTTGTCCCCTTTTTGAATATTGGCACCACATTTCCTATACGCCAATCCTGTGGTATAGACCCTGTTATTATGGAATCTTTAAATATTCAAAATAATGGTGTATCTATGATAGTACTTAATTCCTGCGGCACTCTTGGGTATATTCCATTTGGGCACAGGGATTTGTCAATTTTAGTGATTTTTAGACGATGCTGTACTTCCTGCTGAGTTAAGCAGGTGACATTTAATTGAGAGTTTTAGTTATCACTGATCATATTCTCTGTCATGGGATTTTCTTGTGAAAATACTGTTGAAAAAAATCATTTAGCATATTGGCTTTTTCCTCATCCTCATCCACCATTTCACCCAGATTATTTTTAAGGGGGCCAGCACAATCATTTTTTAGTTTCTTCTTACTATTTATGTAGTTAAAAAATATTTTGGGATTATTTTTACTTTCTCTGGCAATGAGTCTATCTGTCTCAATCTTTGATTCCTTGATTTGGTTTTTACAAATGTTATAAATTTTTCTGTATTTATTTAATGCTTCATCACTACCTACTTGCTTTAGTTCCCTAAAAGCTTTCTTTTTGTCACTTATTGCGCCCCTTACAGCCTTATTTAGCCATAGTGGTTTCCTCCTATTTCTAGCATGTTTATTTCCATAAGGTATATATTGTGCACAAGTCCTATTCAGGATGCTAATAAACGTCTCACATTTGCTTTGTGTAGTTTTATGTCTCAGGACATCGTCCCAGTTTATTGCACTAAGATCATCTCTCAAACGTTGGAAATTTGCCTTCCTGAAGTTTAGTGCCCTTGTGGCCCCTCTACTACACATCTTATTAAAGGATACCTGAAAACGTATTATTTTATGATCACTATTACCCAAGTGACCTCCAACCCGTAAATGTGATATGCGGTCCGGACTGTAGGTTAATATTATGTCCAGCAGTGTTCCCTGTGAGGTAGCAACCGGGGAACCCGCTTGAATAACGACAAGAACACGTGTTTATAAGTTAACCAATGTCTACCCGTTTATTTTTCACATATTAATAACATAACCCGGGTAGCATGTTGGACACATATCACATTGATTATAAAACACTTTACATAAACACACCATACATTTACATATAACATCACATAACACTTATTGCACATGACATCTTATTGTAACCCGGGACCTGTAACCATCTCTGTCCCCATTGGAGCTCTACTAACAGCTCCCGTGGAGGCTACGGCCTCCGGCCTACTTACACTATACATCAATACATACGTTACATTACAACGATGACCCCTCCGGGTTCATAATGGGGATTGAGCAACCTGAGTACCGGGTATGTCATGTATCCCCAAGGGCCTCCTTCCTGGACGTATCTCCGCCTACGTCCCGGTCAGAGTCCCCCTGGTTCAACCATGGTGTCCCCACTCTAGGAGCCCTTTTTAACCCCTGCTTCTGACCTTCGTTACATACGCCTCAACGGGCCCTGTGGGTCCCAATGGCGGTACCTGCCACCTGGCTTTAGTCACCCAGCATGATGACACAACATTAACCCGTAGTCAGGATTCCTGCCTGACCGGGACCTTACATACCGTATGTGATCCATCATTCAAACGTCCATGGATCACATACACTTCGTACACTCGCTCACAGCCCATCATAACACATCCATGGACTGTGGCTCCTCCATGACCATAACAGGGACCTGGTCAATCGTAGAATCCGGGCTAACCATGCGTCACCGTGGCCTACTCACCACGGTACGGGCCACCAGTCGCCACCAAACCTCCATCTCATCTCATGGCAGGTCTCCAGGTCGACGACTGTACCCTGCGTCTGAGTAGCACCCTAACGGATCAGCCATGGTTCCCTTCTAGGAGCCTTCGTGACCCCTGTCTCTGGCCACAGGCACACCCACACCATTAGAGGTCATGGTTGAGGGACGGGTACCCTCTGCAAGCAGCAGGGCAAGCCTCCCTCTCGTCCCACAGGGACGGAACGCCTCCAACATCATGCATACTAGCTGGGTCACTCTCTCCCCACAACATTATACATGGCTCTTACATATAGGCCATCATCTCTCATTCAGGGCAATTACCTCAGCCCTCATACACATAGTTAAACACAGGTCCCTCACTGACTTTCTAGTCGGACCTCGGGCGGCTATGCCCGCCTGGCACATATCACACACCAGGTGCACAGTTCACACGAGCATTTGAGAACTGCTTTCTTACCGGGCACAGATCCTGGTCTCGCTACCTGTATCACAGGTTCCACCAGGCATCCCCACGGGCTCCTTTCCTGGGCGTGTTTCACCCCACGCCCGGACCAGTATCCACCCGGTTCAGCCATAGCTTCCCCTTCCAGGTGCTGCCACGACCCGGACCTAGGCACCGGCATGGAGCCAGCATGCTCCCATTATTTCATGCACACAGAGCTCTAGACTGCTCTGCTCTGCTCTCTGGCTGGTAATGAATCTCAGCATGATCTCTCAGCAGGATCTCACACAAGTCTCTCAATCACTCAGCTGGCCGGCTCTTATCGTGCCGGCCACTCCCACATGGACACACCCCCTTAGCTGCTGATAATCAGCTTCCACACAGCTTATGTTAACTCCCTGTGTTCCGGGTTGTCAGCACTCAGTCATTATATCCCATTCCTCATGGCCTCCTCGATTTCATGAGCCACTCACTAGTCACTTTAAACTCATTGTGTTCAGAACAGGTTCACACAGTATCATCACAGGAAACCGGCCAGTGTGAACAGGATCATACCCTGATCCTGCATGTGATGCGCCCCGGCCATGGGGATCATGCCGGTGGTGCCTCACATACCCCCTTCCTTGTTTACACCCGTGGGTAGGGGTTAAACACACCGCTATACAAGTCGGGCGACAGCGTCGCTCCCGGCTTGTACACCTAAGACACCGGTAGATCGTGTCCTAACCTTCCCCCTCCTTGTTCAGACCAGTGGGGGATGAACACACCGCCACAGGAGTCGGGCCACCATACACCTTGTGGCACCGCTCCCGGTTTATACACCTGTGACTCCTGTCCAACCTCCCCCCTCCTTGCTTAAACCAGCTGGAGCAAACACAGTTCATAGAGTCCTTTAGGAATCCGGATGTGGTGCTGTCTTGGCATCTTCGTGACACCTAGGCCACCGACACCTTGAACACGTCGTCTTCATGACGTCGCCGGGTCACCGGCCAGATGCTAGGGTGCGTCGTGCGGTCGCCCATAGCAACCAAGTCCATTCACAGTGCACCAATCAGAATCGTCCATATTAGGTGCCACTATACCACAGCCCTCGGCTGTACCACCCCCGAGTTATCATTGCTCTCACTCAGCGGGATGGCATGCCCGCATTCTCCACCATATGTGAGGTAGCAACCGGGAAACCCGCTTGCATAACGACAACAACACGTTTTTATAAGTTAACCAATGTCTACCCGTTTATTTTTCACATATTAATAACATAACACGGGAAGCATGTTGGACACATATCACATCGATTATAAAACACTTTACATAAACACACCATACATTTACATATAACATCACATAACACTTATTGCACATGACATCTTATTGTAACCCGGGACCTGTAACTATCTCTGTCCCCATTGGAGCTCTACTAACAGCTCCCGTGGTGGCTACGGCCTCCGGCCTACTTACACTATACATCAATACATACGTTACATTACAACGATGACCCCTCCGGGTTCATAACAGGGATTGAGCAACCTGAGTACCGGGTATGTCATGTATCCCCAAGGGCCTCCTTCCTGGACGTATCTCCGCCTACGTCCCGGTCAGAGTCCCCCTGGTTCAACCATGGTGTCCTCACTCTAGGAGCCCTTTTTAACCCCTGCTTCTGACCTTCGTTACATACGCCTCAACGGGCCCTGTGGGTCCCAATGGCGGTACCTGCCGCCTGGCTTTAGTCACCCAGCATGATGACACAACATTAACCCGTAGTCAGGATTCCTGCCTGACCGGGACCTTACATACCGTATGTGATCCATCATTCAAACGTCCATGGATCACATACACTTCGTACACCCGCTCACAGCCCATCATAACACATCCATGGACTGTGGCTCCTCCATGACCATAACAGGGACCTGGTCAACCGTAGAATCCGTATCATCATAGGAAACCGGCCAGTGTGAACAGGATCATACCCTGATCCTGCATGTGATGCGCCCCGGCCATGGGGATCATGCCGGCGGTGCCTCACACCCCCTTCTTGTTGGGTCCTGAACCAGTTGTGAAAGATAATTGTCTCTCATAGTTGTCAAAAACCTATTACCTTTGCTGGAACTGCAGGTTTCTGTTCCCTAATGTATTTCAGGGTACTTGAACCCCCCATAATAATGACTTCTCCCTGAGTTGCTGCTTCATCTATTTGTTTATGAGGATATTCTCCTCCACTTCCATTATTGTTGGAGACTTATAACAACCCCCTATCAGTAATTTATTATTTTTTCTCCCTCACCTTATCTCCACCCACAGGGATTCTACATTTCCATTAGATTCACCTATATTATCACGCAGGATGGGTTTTAAGGATGATTTTACGTATAAACAAACACCTTCCCTCACTCATTTGTACGGTCATTTCTGAATAGACTATAGCCCTATAAATTAACAGCCCAGTCATGGCTCTCATCCAGCCAAGTCTCCGATATCCCCACCATGTCATAATTATTTTCCAACAAAATCAACCCCTTACTGGAGCTGACACTCCTCCGGCTTTCAGAAGACATGCCCTGCTGCAGCAGTGCTATCCCTGTACTGACTCCCCCCTCATCTGCCAACTTAACAAATTTAGGTTGCACACAAGGGGACTTCATTTCACTAAACATGTTTCATATGAAGTTATTTTTTTTGACCAGAAAATTTTTAGAGGCATCATAGCAAACATACAAACTGAAATACAAAAATATTTAAACATTGGCTGTAATGTAACAAAATAGGTAAAACGTAAAGGGGTGAATACTTTCATAAGGCAGTGTACATTTAAAGAACTACTACAGCAGTGCAATAAAAATAATCTTGTAATGGTGCTTTAATGAATTAAACAATAAGCAGACATTGTAGCAAAGCTTCTTCAAATTTGCAAAAATACCAAAATTCCCTCAATTTTAAGACTATTCAAATTGACATAACTTCTCCATCCATGGGCTCATGTACGAGATTACAACAAAGACACATTTGACTTCACACATTTCCAGCACCATCCCCATAAGTTCCCAACCTGCACCAACTCCTTGTCCTGCCAAGGAGTGCACAAAGAAATCATGGGTCATGCTAGCAGAATTTCTAATTGCCCACACCCCTACAAAAAAATATTCAGCTGAGTCATAAAAGAGCATATTTCACAATTTTGAAGCCCTTGAGTTTCCTCCTACTGAGCCCCTAGATTAACCTTTCATTGCACCCATAAAATATGATGCCGACAGAAGTGACCCACAAACACCGGATGATCCCACCACAGTCACAGTATGATGATTCTAACTGCAAGAAGCTTTTTGTGGATTAAGGCACATCTAATTGGGTTTTATGTGAAACAATACTTCTTCATTGAATCCTGTTATTATTATCTATTATATAATCGCGAATCGGAAAAGCGCCCCTTCACGCGCACTTTCCGATGTCGTCATGTGGATACGAATTTAACATTGGGCGCGAAGCGCCCGATGTCGCGCGAGCAATGGCCGTTAGGCCATTGCGAGTCGCTGGCCCAGGGCGAGCAATGGCCGCGAAGCGGCCATTGCGAGCCGCTGAACCCAAATTCGCTCCACAGGCCCGGCCACAACTTAAGCGAGTTACCGCTCAGGTAGCGCGAGCAATGGCCGCCAGGCCATTGCGAGTCGCTGCCTGAGCCGCAACTCGCTCCCCGGGGACCATGCGAGTCGCTGCCTACGCCGCAACTCGCTGGCCCGGGGAACATGGAGCGGAGGCGGCATAGCCGCCTCCGCTCCACGCTACAGTCTAATCCAGGCCCCCCATGTCCTCACACCCGCCCCCCCAGGTCCGCACACCCGACACCCCCGGTCCGCACACCCGCCCCCCCAGGTCCGCACACCCGCCCCCCCAGGTCCGCACACCCGACACCCCCGGTCCAAACACCCGACACCCCCGGTCCAAACACCCGACACCCCCGGTCCAAACACCCGACACCCCCGGTCCGCACACCCGACACCCCCGGTCCGCACACCCGACACCCCCGGTCCGCACACCCGACACCCCCGGTCCGCACACCCGACACCCCCGGTCCGCACACCCGCCCCCCCGGTCCAAACACCCGACACCCCCGGTCCAAACACCCGACACCCCCGGTCCAAACACCCGACACCCCCGGTCCAAACACCCGACACCCCCCGGTCCGCACACCCGACACCCCCGGTCCGCACACCCGACACCCCCGGTCCGCACACCCGACACCCCCGGTCCGCACACCCGACACCCCCGGTCCGCACACCCGCCCCCCCAGGTCCCGCACACCCGCCCCCCCAGGTCCGCACACCCGACACCCCAGGTCAGCACACCCGACACCCCAGGTCAGCACACCCGACACCCCCGGTCAGCACACCCGACACCCCCGGTCAGCACACCCGACACCCCGGTCAGCACACCCGACACCCCCGGTCAGCACACCCGACACCCCCGGTCAGCACACCCGACACCCCCGGTCAGCACACCCGACACCCCCGGTCCGCACACCCGCCCCCCCAGGTCCGCACACCCGCCCCCCCAGGTCCGCACACCCGACACCCCCGGTCAGCACACCCGACACCCCCGGTCCGCACACCCGACACCCCCGGTCCGCACACCCGCCCCCCCAGGTCCGCACACCCGCCCCCCCAGGTCCGCACACCCGCCCCCCCAGGTCCGCACACCCGCCCCCCCAGGTCAGCACACCCGACACCCCCGGTCAGCACACCCGACACCCCCGGTCAGCACACCCGACACCCCCGGTCAGCACACCCGACACCCCCGGTCAGCACACCCGACACCCCCGTCCGCACACCCGCCCCCCCAGGTCCGCACACCCGCCCCCCCAGGTCCGCACACCCGACACCCCCGGTCAGCACACCCGACACCCCCGGTCCGCACACCCGCCCCCCCAGGTCCGCACACCCGCCCCCCCAGGTCCGCACACCCGACACCCCCGGTCCGCACACCCACCCCCAGGTCCGCACACCCACCCCCGGTCCGCACACCCACCCCCGGTCCGCACACCCACCCCCGGTCAGCCCCCGCCGATAGCCCCTAAGCCCCGCCGCCTACCCCCTAAGCTCCCGCCGCTGTCCCCTGTCCCTGTCGCTAATACCTACGGCCCTACACTCGAAGCCCCCGCCGTCCCCTAACCTAACGCCCCCGTCGTATCACTTACATGCCTTCTTACTCATCTGATCGTCCGTCCGATCCTCCGTCCGGCCAGCCGTCCTCTTCTTCCGGCCCCGAGGGTCTTCTGTCTTCTGTCCGCCATCTTCTGTCTTCTGGACGCCATCTTCCGCCTCCGACGTCCTCTGCCTTCTCATCTCATTGAGATACAATGCACGAAAAATCCGCCATTGTAACTCAATGGGATGTGAGGGCCTCTTCTGATTGGTTGGTGTATACTGCCGTCAGCCAATCAGAAGAGCCCCTCAACAGTTCTCATTCAGGTCCGCCTTTTTTTCCCCATTCACTTACATTAGCGGTGTCTCGGCGATTTTAGAGCCCGCCCGCCTGGTTCTATTTGTCGGCCATAAAATCGCGGATACACCGCTAATGCATGTCTATGGGATTTTCAAAAATGGCGCCGCGATTCTGATTGGTCGCTGTCTGCTAACGCCGACCAATCAGAAATCGCGGCGCCATTTTTAAAAATCCCATAGACATGCATTAGCGGTGTATCCGCGATTTTACGGCCGACAAATAGAACCAGGTAGCCGGCCATAAAATCGCGGACACACCGCTAATGCATTCCTATGGCATTTTTAAAAATGGCGCCGCGATTCTGATTGGTCACTGTCTGCTAACGCGACCAATCAGAAATCGCGGCGCCATTTTTAAAAATCCCATACACATGCATTAGCGGTGTGTCTGCGATTTTACGGCCGACAAATAGAACCAGGTGGCCGGCCATAAAATCGCCGACACACCGCTAATGTATGTCAATGGTAAAAAAAAAAGGCGGACCAGAAAGAGAACTGTCTGTCACTTTAAATAATAATAAAATTAAATAATAAATAAAATAATTTAAAAATCATTAAAAAATAATAAAAAATAATAATAAAAAAATAATAAAAAATTAAATAAAAATAATAATAAAAAAATTAAAGATATGTGTGTCACTTAAAATAAAAAATAAATTAAATAATAAATAAAATAATTTAAAAATCATTAAAAAATAATAAAAAATAATAATAAAAAAATAAAAAAAAATTAAATAAAAATAATAATAAAAAAATTAAAGATATGTGTGTCACTTAAAATAAAAAATAAATTAAATAATAAATAAAATAATTTAAAAATCATTAAAAAATAATAAAAAATAATAATAAAAAAATAATAAAAAATTAAATAAAAATAATAATAAAAAAATTAAAGATATGTGTGTCACTTAAAATAAAAAATAAATTAAATAATAAATAAAATAATTTAAAAATAATTAAAAAATAATAAAAAATAATAATAAAAAAATTATAAAAAATTAAATAAAAATAATAATAAAAAATTAAAGATATGTGTGTCACTTAAAATAAAAAATAAATTAAATAATAAATAAAATAATTTAAAAATAATTAAAAAATAATAAAAAAATAATAATAAAAAAAAAATAATAATAATTTAAAAATAAAAAAAAATTATAAAAAATTACAAAAAATAATAATTAAAAAAAATGGTAATAATAATTATATTACTGCTAATAATAATGATATTAATGCTAATAATTATGCTATTAATGCTAATAATAATGCTAATAATACTAATAATAATGCTATTAATGCTAATAATAATGCTAATAATGCTAATAATTATGCTATTAATGCTAATAATAATGCTATTAATGCTAATAATAATGCTAATAATGCTAATAATTATGCTATTAATGCTAATAATAATGCTAATAATACTAATAATAATGCTATTAATGCTAATAATAATGCTAATAATGCTAATAATTATGCTATTAATGCTAATAATAATGCTAATAATACTAATAATAATGCTATTAATGCTAATAATAATGCTAATAATGCTAATAATTATGCTATTAATGCTAATAATAATGCTAATAATGCTAATAATTATGCTATTAATGTTAATAATTATGCTATTAATGCTAATAATAATGCTAATAATGCTAATAATTATGCTATTAATGCTAATAATTATGCTATTAATGCTAATAATAATGCTAATAATGCTAATAATTATGGTATTAATGCTAATAATAATAATATTAATGCTAATAATAATGCTATTAATGCTATTAATTCTAATAATAATGCTATTAATGCTATTAATAATGTTATTAATGCTATTATTAATGCTAATAATGCTATTATTAATGCTATTAATGCTAATAATAATGCTATATTAATAATATGCATAACTATTATAATGTTATTAATGCTATATTATAAATGCTATTATATAATGCTATTAATGCTAATAATGCTATTAATGCTAATAAAAGTTATGCTATTAATATGTTAAATGCTATTTAATGCTATAATGAATAATTAATGCTATTAATGCTAATAATAATGCTATTAATGCTATTAATGCTATATAAATAAAGTTATTAATGCTATTATTAATTATGCTATATTATGTATAATAATGCTAATAATGCTATTATGTAAATCAATATGCTATTATTAATGCTATTAATGTAATAATGCTATTAATGCTATTAATAATGCTATTAATGCTATTAATAATGTTATTAATGCTATTATTATGAATTGCTATATAATGCTTAATAATAATGCTATTAATGATAATGCTTATTTATTATTAATGCTATTAATGCTAATATTTATCCTAGTATTTATGCTATTAATAATGCTATTAATGCTAATAATTAATGCTATTAATGCTAATAATAATGCTATTAATGCTATTAATAATGTTATTAATGCTATTATTTAATGCTAATTAATGCTATTATTAATGCTATTAATGCTAATAATAATGCTATTAATGCTATTAATAATGCTTATTAATGCTATTAATAATGCTATTAATGCTATTATTAATGCTAATAATGCTATTATTAATGCTATAATGCTATAATAATGCTATAATGTTATAATGCTATTAATGCTATTAATTAATGCTATTAATGCTATTAATAATGTTATTAATGCTATTAATATATGCTATTAATGCTATTAATAATGCTATTAATGCTATTAATAATGCTATTAATGCTATTAATTATGCTATTAATGCTATTAATGTAATATGCTATTAATGCTATTAATAATGCTATTATGCTAATAATAATGCTATAATGCTATTAATAATTTATTAATGCTATTAATAATGCTAATATGTATTAATGCTATAATGTTATTATTAATGCTATCTAATGCTAATAATAATGCTATTAATGCTATTAATAATGCTATTAATGCTATTAATGCTAATATTTATCCTATTCATGCTATTAATAATGCTATTAATGCTAATAAGAATGCTATTAAATGCTATTAATAATGTTATTAATGCTATTATTAATGCTAATAATGTTATTATTAATGCTATTAATGCTAATAATAATGCTATTAATGCTATTAATAATGCTATTAATGCTATTATTAATGCTAATAATGCTATTATTAATGCTATTAATGCTAATAATAATGCTATGAATGCTATTAATAATGTTATTAATGCTATTATTAATGCTAATAATGCTATTAATGCTATTAATACTGTTATTAATGCTCATAATACTGCTAATAATGCTATTAATACTGCTATTACTGCTAATAATAATGCTATGGCTTATATTATTGCTATTGATAATGCGATTATTATTTAAAAATCTTTAAAAAAACAATAAACATATTTTAGATACCCGATGCATTAGCATCAGGCTAACAGCTATAACTACTATAATCAAATTAATGCACGTTCTAGAATCCCGATGCATTTGCATCGGGCTCACAGCTAGTATAATATATATACATATATATATAGTAGATTAGTATATTAGTGCAGCACAGCTCCCCTTGGTGCTCAGCAGTCACATGGATCCACTTTCTTGTCTGTTTTATTATGATTTGATAAAGAAGACTTTTTTTATGTATAAAGTCTGATTGGGTGTGCCTTAATTCACAAAAGAATTATTGCATTATGGACTACATGCTGCGCTGCACCAGCTAAGGAAGAAACACCCAATACAATACAATCCACCTTCACATAGTGTAATGCAACCTCATTGTCCTCCATCTACTATATAATTGCCTAATCATGTCTGCGTGAGGCCAAAATCGCACGTCAGCGCTCATTGGCGCAATGTATGCAAAACAGCGTGATTTAGGCTTAACAGACACGCTGCGCTGTCAGCCTCCTCCTACCTGCACTCGCCCGCTGGAGCGGGTGCACCCACCTCCGGCCCCCTCTTTCCCGCCGCTGCCACCCAGTCTCCCTTCTCCCTCCTCCTAACCGCTACATCCTCCCCCCCCATTCTCTGCCCCCCCCGCTCCACTACCCCCTGCAGCTCCATTATCCCCCCTGCTCCATTCCCCCACCTCGCTACATTCCCCCCGCCGCTATTCACACCCCCTCCCCGCCGCTCCATTCCATCCCCCCCCACAGTGGCCCGGTCTCACCCATTGCCGATGGAAGGTTCAGCCGGAAATGAGCGGGCCATATGACTGCCTCTGTGCATGTCACTTCAGCCCGCCTGTCACATGACCGCTCATTCCCGGCTCAAGCTTCCATCGGCGATAGGTGAGACCGGGTGAGACCGAAGGGGGGTGTGTGTAGGTGTATGTGTGTGTGTGTAGGTGTGTTTGTGTCCACTGAGCCGCCGTATACTGTGCTGTCCACTCACCCGCTGTACACTGTGCTGTCCACTCACCCACCATACACTGTACTGTTCACTCACCCGCCGTACACTGTGCTGTCCACTCACCCGTCGTACACTGTGCTGTCCACTCACCCGCCGTGCACTGTGCTGTCCACTCACCTGCCGTATACTCTGCTGCCCACTCACCCGCCGTATACTGTGGTGTCCACTCACCTGCCGTATACTCTGCTGTGCACTCACCCGCCATATACTGTGCTGTCCACTCACCCGCCATATGCTGTGCTGTCCACTCTCCCACCATATACTCTGCTAACCACTAAGCCGCCGTATACTCTGCGAAGCACTCTGCTGCCGTCAGGAGGGGGCCTGGGAACAGCGGCCAGGTGCGGGCAGGAGGGGCCTCCCGCCCCCTCCTGCCCGCACCCTGCCGCTGTTCCCCGGCCCCCTCCTGCCCGGACTTGGCCACTGTTCCCTGGCCCCCTCCTGCCCATACCTGGCTACTGTTTCCCAGCTCCCTCCTACCTGCACACGGCCGCTGTCCCCCTGGCCCCCTCCTGCATGCACCTGGCCGCTGTCCCCCAGCCCCCTCCTGTCCGCACCCGGCCGCTCTTACCCAGCCCCCTCCTGCCCGCTGTTCACTGACCCCCTCCTCCCCCACACCCGGCCGCTGTCCCCCGGCCCCCTCCTGACCGCACCCACCCACTGTCCCCTCCTGGACTCCGACACCGCTGCACACTGGCACTGCTGCACACCGGTGCTGCTGTAGGTATCTACTATATAATTGTCTACTTCTGTCTGTTTTTCTGTAACGCAAATCCTGCATTGCTGATTGGTTAGGCCAGCCACCCGCGACCAATCAGCAACAGGGACAGTCCGCCCGCAAATTGGCGCTGGATTTGAACCACGCTTCACTGATTGGTTGTGCCCGGCCGGCCGGTTGCCAGCAATCAGCGATATTGACGCATGATTTAAACCACGCATCGCTGATTGGTTGCGCCCGGCCGGCCGGTTGCCAGCAATCAGCAATATTGGCGCATGATTTAAACCACGTTTCGCTGATTGGTTGCGCCCGGCCGGCCAATTTCCAGCAATCAGCGAAATTGGTGCAGGATTGAAACCCAGCTTCCCTATGCATTATTCTTAAATCTTCATAAATAAACTACATACATAGTCTAATACCCGATGCGTTAGAATCGGGCCACCGTCTAGTATAGTATAATTGGCATCACATTGCCTTCATTATAGTAAGATGCTTAACCATATTCCTCCAAATAGTATAATGGGTCCCACATAGTCCTCCATATAGAAAAATGCACCCACCATAGTCCTCCATATCGTATAATGCAACCCCATAGTCTTCCATACTTAATAATGTACTAACCATAGTTTTCCATACATTATAATACACACTCCATAGTCCTCCATATCTTATAATGCAACCAATACTTCTCCATGTCGTATAATGCAACCCCATGATCATCCATAACACAGCCCCCATAGTCCTTCATATAGTATAATGCATCCGTCATAGTTCTCCATATATAATAATGCTTTCCCCATTTTAATCCATATTTTATAGTCCTCCATATAATATAATGCACTCCAGAGTCCTGCATATCGTACAGTGCACCAAATGATCTTCCATATATTCTAATACACTCACCATAGTCCTCCATATATTAAAAATGCACTTTACATAGTCCTTCATATAGTATAATGCTCCCTCATAGTACCCTCCATATATTATAATGCACTCCTCTTAGTCCTCCATATAGCATGACATAACCCCCATAGTCCTTCATATAATAATAATATTTATTAATTTATGTAGCACTATTAATTCTATAGCACTTTACATACATGAGTAATGCCATCTCTCTTGGAGCTCACAATCTAAACGTCCTATCAGTATGTCTTTACAATGTGGGAGGAAACCAGAGGGCCCAGAGGAAACCCATGCAAACACAGGGAGAACATACAAACTCCTTGCAGATGTTGTCCTTGGTGGGAATTGAACCCAGAACCTCAAGACCCCAGTGCTGCAAAGGCTGCAGTGCTAACCACTTGAGACTTCATATAGTATATAATGCATCCGCCATAGTCCTCCATATTTAAAATGTATCCCCCATTGTCCTCCATTTATATAATGTAACTTCCATAGTCCTCCATTTTATATAATGCAGCTACCTTAGTCCTGCATATATTATAATGCAGGCCTCATAGTATTATAATGCAGCCCCCATAATCCTCCATATTGTACAGTGCACTAAATAGTCTTCCATATATTCTAATACACATATTTTCCACCTGGGATTCTCTAGCACTGTTACCAATGGAAACACATGGTACATGTACATGGCGTTGGTACTGCAGCTGTGAACACTGCACCTGTGGGCTAAGCTTACTTGCCAGAGTACTGAGGAGGCAAGCAGCCCTAAGTTATTTCCCCTGATGACATACAAAGTATAGAAACCTGTCAGGAGGCACATTTTGAGATGTTTACAGCTTTGCACTAAAGGAAGTGGTTGTCTTAATAAATGGAATATTCTTAAGAAAAAAATGTATATTTTTGGTGCCATGTAATTCATTATGTCTTAATAAAGGGGCACACTCCAAGATGAAAAGTCCGGATGGTTACGCGTTCATTATTAGAGCGACCACAAGATGGGTGAGAGCGTTCTAATATAGTGGCTCAAGTGGTCAGCACTGTAGCCTTTGCAGCACTGGGGTCTTGAAGTCCTGGGTTCAATTCCCACCAAGGACACTAAGGACAACATCTGCAAGGAGTTTGTATGTTCTCCTAATGTTTGTGTGGGTTTCCTCTGGGCACTCCAGTTTCCTCCCACATTGTAAAGACATACTGATAGGATGTATAGATTGTGAGCTCCAAGAGAGACAGTGTTACTCATGTATGTAAAGTGCTATGGAATTAATAGCGCTATATAAGTGAATAAATTATTATTATTATCTTTGCAGGACATGGTTGTTTTATGTCCTTGAGTCAACATAATTCCACATAGAAAAACACAATAATAACAAAGAACGTGTGTGTGGGATTATTAGATGCAGTAGCAATTCTTTTATGGTACCCCTGGGCTGATTATTTGAGTTTAGTATCACTCTATGGAGATCCATTATCACTTGTGCATTGATTTTAAAAATCGTTTTTGGGTTCTTATACCCTTTTAATTTAGATAGTAAAAGTTAAGTTTTAGGTCTTACACTTTTTTCTATGTTTGCCATTCCTGATGTGCTATATATACAGGGTGGGCCATTTATATGGATGCACCTAAATAAAAGGGGAATGGTTGGTGATATCAACTTCCTGTTTGTGGCACATTAGTATATGGGAGGGGGAAAACTTTTCCAGATAGGGGGTGACCATTGCAGCCATTTTGAAGTTGTCCATTTTGGATCCAACTTTATTTTTTTCAGTGAGGAGATGGTCATGTGACACATCAAAGATATTGAGAATTTCATAAGAAAAAAACAATGGAGTGCTTGGATTTAACGTAATTTCATTCTTTCATGAGTTATTTTCAAGTTTATGACCACTTATAAAATGTGTTCAAAGTGCTGCCCATTGTGTTGGATTGTCAATGCAACCCTCTTCTCCCACTCTTGACACACTGATAGCAACACCGCAGAAGAAATGCTAGCACAGGCTTCCAGTATCTGTTGTTTCAGATGCTGCACATCTCGTATCTGTACAGCATAGACAATTGCCGTCAGATGATTGATGAGGCAAACGTTTTTGTGAATGGTGAAGTTAACAAACAAAACCACCGCTATTGGTCTGACACTAACTCACAGTGGATATATCCCTCTAAGACTGGAGTCTATAGTGGGGCCATCTTCATCAATGGAAACCTCAATGCAACTGGATATTTGAAATTGCTACATGATTCAGATATCCAGTGGCATTGAGGTTTCCATTGATAAAGAATGGCCCCACTGTCTTTGTACCCCATATACCACACCATACCATCACTTTTTGTGTTCCAACAGTCTTGTAGGGATCTATCCACTGTGGGTTAGTGTCAGACCAATAGCGGTGGTTTTGTTTGTTAACTTCACCATTTACAAACAAGTTTGCCTCATCAATCATCTGAAGGCAATTGTCTATTGCCTAGTACATCTGTTTTAAATCAGGCTCTCACTCATCTCATACAATATCGGTACTGGCATATTTGCGGTGTGACCACGGCGTCTTCTGGGTGTCTGTGCGCATACTCAGCAGTGGACCAATCATGTATTGCAGCAATGTCACGTAAACACGTGTGCATAATTACAACGGTCGCTTCTCCATGACCAATTGAATGTCGCGGCAATGTCACATGTCCGCGCATATGCAGTTGGTGTAATCATTTCTCTGTGTGGGACCATTTCTCCCATATTATTTAGATAACATCCTCCACCTTCTTTAATATTGGCAGACTTACCCTTATAGCTATTTTCAGCTTCTACTTCCATCAGTATACTATTTCCAGGGCTTAAATATGACTATGTGAAATTATCACTCCTTTTGTGGCTCTCCTTATTTATTTAGCAACCCTATGGCTCCTGGAATTTTAAGCCTCTCTGTCATCAGGAAAAAGGACCTTAATCCAGTGTTTGCAGTTATCATGGTCTTACATTCTCATGTTAACCCTTTACCTGCTAAACTTCATGAGCCAATCATTGGGATAATTTGATTTAAATGCCACTCGGTGCTATTTTTACACTCTGTCACTTAGGACTACTACATAAAACTGTAAAAGAGATTGGGTGGTATGTTTGACCTGTGTCCCCTTGGAATTCTCCTCTCCTTATAGTACTGACCTAAGGTGGTTAGATGCAATTGCTGTGTTACCAGTCTCTTCGTATCACTTTCATACTTTGATCTCTAACGTAGATGGTGAACTCAGAAACGTTGCTTCCCCTTCTAACCCTCGGAGAATTAGATTTCATCTTTATTAAAAAAAAGTTTCTTCAGTCCAACGTAGTCCAATCAGGTTTTCTTCTTTAGCTCAGCTACCTCTCTAGTAGAGAACCTCTACCTATAATACCCCTGCACTTGCATTTGCGCTGGCGCACAGTAGGCAGGGCAGCCAAGAGCACAGGCGCATTAGATGTGAAAAGGGCCTAACTGTCTTGTGAAAGCCACGATCTTGCGGTAGATTTTGTATTGGATGTAGTGTGTATATCTCGCCAATATCATAAAACAGCGTGTATGAGGAGCAGTGATGTCAGGGAGTGCAGTACAGTTCGAACTTGTGGGATAGCCCCTGTTTGAGCCCTTGAGTCTGAACTGCAGTATGTTTGTGATAGCACCACTTGTCACACTCTCACGCTTGCCTGCTCTCACAGTGTATGGGGGATGTGTGGCACCCCAAAGGTTAATGTGCCACAGAAACATCAACACAGGTTTACTCCCCACACCACACTACACTAGAAAGTGGGAGGAGCTTAGGTGGCACCTGCACTAGTGGGAGGAGTTAAAGTTGTTTACCACAGAGCAGGAGTGACAGTTAGTCAGCTTAGTCTGCAGTTTAGTTTAGCTCAGAGGAGAGTCAAGTAGAAGTGGAGGTCCTGAGAGGTCTGAGGAAAGGAGACAGACTAACAGAGGAACATCCCCGGGATAAAGAGTTACCCCAAACGTAACCCCGGAGAGGCGCTTAAGACGGATACCGGATCCGAGGCTGTGCCTGAGACAGACAGAACAGTAAATACCGGGATAGTGAAGGTCCACCATCTTCACAGCACCATAGCAAAGCAACACAGAGGGGTCAGTGACACAGAGGACTCAAGTTGCCCAGCAGATTGGTACCCGTGAGCAGAGACAGGGCCAGCAGTTCAGCTACAAGCGGCAGCAGGGCCACACACAGCGCATAAGTAGGAAGCCAAGGACCCGGTCAGGGTGGGAGCAACCCGGTACAGACTCCGTGGACAATAATCTGCTTTTACCATCTGCAAAGTAAAGACTTGAAAACAACAGAAACCGTGAGTGTGTGTGATCCTTATGCTGAAGCTCCACTTGCCCTCATAAACTGCCATTGCCTCTACTCTCATCATCTCTACTGCTACCCCTACTCTCCTGCAGCATCAATAACCATCCTCACAGACTTTAACTACTACCACTGCCCCGGGGAACCCAGTTATGCCCACAGGAACTATTCCATCCTTGCTGCCAAAACATCATCCCCGGAGGTTCTGCAGCAGCGGTGGTCCCCATTATTGACCACACAATGTGGGTGGCGTCACGACTGACAAATCCCCTGTAAATAACCCCCATTTTATTGTGCGGGCCCGGGACCGCCATGACATCCCCCAGCAGCACCCCGGTCCGGCACTGAGTACCCCGTCCCAGTAGGCTCCACAGATGCTTTCTGTGAACATGATCCCACCATATTGTTGTAAGGTCACAATAAGTTAAGGCGCTCACAATCCTTTGTTTGATGCTGTTTTTAAGCAGATTTTGTGAATCTACATCAAAATTTGCATGACAAACCTAAAGGTAGCAAAGCATATGAAAGTGCTGTGCCAACATGTTTTTTTTTCCTTGCAGATTTGGTGCAAACTTCAAGGTAAAAAAAAAGAAATTTAAACCACATGTCCAAGGAAAAAAAAGTAATGTGGGCACAATACTTCTGACTTGTCATAGACTTTGCTGGCCTCAGGATAGACATGCGTATTTTGATGCCGATTCTCAAAATCTGAGTAGCAAGAACGAACAAACTATGAACCATGGGCACAGGGCCTAAGAGAGTCCAGGGAGAGTCACAGTTGTGGTGAAAAGGCTTGAGTCTCCAAAAAGACTGCCAGGGCAGGGGTGGCCAACTGCAGTCCTAAAGGTCTAAAATCAGTGCAAGTTTTCAGGATTTCCTCAGCATTGCAGGTGATAATTTCATCACCTGCAGAGGTGATGATTCCAGCACCTTGTGCAATGCTAATGAAATCATTAAATCATGCACTGTTTGCTGCCCTATTCTACCAGAGTGTGTAAAGTGTCTTGCATTTCCATACCTCAGACTGTCAAGCAAAACACCTGCGGCTTGTTCTCCAGTCTTTATAGTGCAGTATCAAAGCTCCTCTTTCCAGAAAACAGTACAGCGCTAGAAATGAGCAAACCTTTTGGGTTCCCTGAATAGATAAGTGAACAGTTTGCCAAACTTCCAAACCCAATTGAAATCCATATTAAACATGAAGAAAATCTAACAATCATGGTTATCAGGAGTTAATTAAAACGTCCAGTTTATTTTATCATAGTTAAATACAGCACAGAGTGTTAATAGCCCATACGCAGGACACTGGAACGCAATCCTATGCGTTTCAGCTATAGGAAGCCTTAATCATGAATGGATCATCCATGATTAAGGCGTCGTATAGCTGAAATGCATGGGTTGCATTCCAGTGTCCTGCCTATGGGCTATAAAACTCTGCGCTGTATTTAACTATGATAAAATAAACTGGACGTTTTTATTAACTCCTGATAACCATGATTGTTAGATTTTCTTCCTGTTTAATATTGGCTTATTTGATGCCTGAGCCAGGGTGAATCTGAGATCTGAGTTTCGATCCATAGAAGGTGGATTAGAGAGATGAAATGAGCTGAAAATATTTTTAATTTTTCATTCAAATCAATGGGAGCAAAATAATGGGACTAGAAAACTCTTTCAAAGGGACCGAAAAGCTGTCAAACACAGCTCAAACAGTTTTAAAGTGGAAACCCTCTGTTTTGACGCAGACTTTATCACTCCGCAAGCTTCAGTGCTGCTGTTATTATGCTTACTGTCCTGCTCATGAAACTCAGATATCCTCATGACTTCAAACCATCCTTTGCTGCCCATCACCTTCATGAACATCAGCATATGACATCAGATGCTGGCCTCTGATTGGCCAGTGGCTGGCATTGGAAATGTGCAGAGAGCCCATCTCTGCGCATGCTGGCAATACAAGTTAAGTTAAGCACAGGTGTCGGTGCCGCTATACTTAAGGGGTCTACGTCAAGGGAATGGAGGACATGGGAGAATGTGTGTGTGTGTGTGATATTATAGGTATATGTTAAAAGTGGCACAATATGGTGTCATTACAAGATAAGGACCAGGATTAGGAGAACCAGCAGCTTTGTATAATACAAAAGGTAAGTCAGGACCAAGACCTTCACAACCGTACCTCGTACAGCTCATGAAGAAATGCAAGCACGATACACATAGCAGCATTCAGCAAGGTCAGTGAAATCTGAGCGCGCGGCAGATGTTGGCCAAAATTGCTATGTGGTGTTCATTGTAAAATGATATTACTTATGAGAAGGGGATAAAGTGTTAAAAAAAATAAAAAATTAAACAAATTAAAAAGGAAACGTGTAATGTGACATTTCCAGGTGTGTCTGACCAGGCGCATGCGTGGTAACATCTGCCCATTTAAACTTGTGCTTCTGGGATTTCAGAGGGTGCGCTCAGATGTGCTCGGCCATAGCAGGTAATGGGGGCATCAAGCGCAACCGAGCTCACGAGCAGGGCAACTATGCATCTGTGCACTTGCCTGCACTAGCCCCTAAATGCCCCTGCGCTTGCATTTGTGCTGGAGCAGGGCAGGCAAGGCAGCCCAGTGCACAGGGGCATTAGATGTGAAAAGGGCCTTAGTGTTAAGAGCGCTGACACTACTGAGGTTATCTTAGGTCCTACAGTGGGATTCCCTGCTGCATGATACCCACTTTGTAACCTGAGACAACCTCAGGGAAGTCATGGCCGGGCAGTGCCTGCTGTTCCACCATATGGAGCTTGCAGTCCTGATCTATCCCCATATGCCAGGACTACTTCAGCATTTATTTGGGTTTCATTATTTTTGGGGGAGTTTTCGATCTATTTTTTTACATCCTTTTTTTCAGGGAGGGGGAGTGGAATGGGCGACTTTCAACAAAAGGATTTTAATTTAAAAAAAAACAATGGTGAAAGAGGAATATATTAAGGTTCATTTTCAAATAAAACATTTATTGGAGTGGTTAATTGTGTCCTTACTGACTTGGTTAGTAATATTGACTATCTGATTAACGCCTAAACATTACTAACCTCTGGCCTTACTGCCAGCTGACATTACCCAGCTGGCATCAACTCCAAATACCATTACCTTCTTTGCAAATGCATCTGGACAGCAAGAGAGCTGGGGTGAAGCACCAGGGGTGTTGCATCTAATGGGGGCACCACTCCTGTGATGGCTGTGGCCTGCTAATTATTTCAATATTTTAAAATCTTTTAAGATTTTAAAGATTGCTCAACTTTTCAGCTCTTGAAGTGAGTGGAGGAATGGATAGATAGATGGATGTAAATTACATATGGCTTTATAGATAGATGGACAAAATTGATTTACAGATAGAAAGATAGATGTCAAACAGCTATATAATGTAAGCTTGCGCCCTTTAGTGACTTTCATGTTGCACTTAAGGTACCTTTACACGCCGCGACGGCAGGCTGGATACATCCCGCTACAGGCTACAAATGTAGCTTGTAGCGTCAATGTAGCCCGTCGTAGCGGCGTCTGAAGACGCGACGCTACAGCCGGCGACAGATACATCTGTTTATGGGCTCTGCTCGAAAACAGATGGCTATATCGCCGATGGTAGCGAGCTGTATCGGCGTGTAAAGAAGCAACGGAAGGGAACTCTGGACACCCTGCGCTGTAGCTGCAATGTAGCTAAGGCGTGACCTCGGCTCCGTCTTACCGCGCCCCATGTGCGATCATTGGTGGAAGCTTCTGCGTGCCGATTGGCCCTTGCCGCACAGGCCTCCATCTTGGATGAGCTGTCCCTTCAGCACTACACATACGCGCCGTATGCACGATCATACCTTAGTACAATTACGCGGCCCACAACTTACGGGAAACCAAACCAAATGGCCCATGATTCTCATATACAGTGTGCACATCCTGTAAACACATAATGAATAATGCTGGACACAGCGGTGAACAATGTGTTACGGACCGGCCTGCCTTTTTATTGAACTGCAGATGCCGCATAAAAGTGTCCCTTGAGTGTCTGCGCGCAACTGAAACACTGATGCACGTATACAGACACCGCATTGAAGTCGAGTAGTCAGTACACAGCGCACAGGCTTGCTGTACGCATCGCTCTGTGGGTGTTGTACAGTAGGTGCCGCAGAAGTGCTTCGCCCGTGTCACTGCGCGTAGGACTAGTTCAAAGGGTGCGTGACCCGGAACGTGGCCGTAATGACGTAATTACGATAGTTTCATTTTCACTCAGCCTGCAAGGTGCCAGCCCCTCCTCTGCACACACCATTGCAGTCATGGCGGCCGTTCACCGCGCTGCTACGTGGGGGATGGCTGAACTGCTCATCCTCATAGACTACTGTGACCGGTATGACTATTGGGGTCACCGGCAGCACCGTCATCCCAGGCTGCGTAATCGCGCCACTATTCGGCGGATTCAGCGTGCTCTGCTGAATAAACTCGGGGTGCAGAGGGTCGCCAAAGCAGTGCAGAAAAAGATCGCGGACCTGAAGTCCAAATGCCCAGGCCGCATAATAGACATTCGGGCCAGGATTGCCAGGCTGCGCGGTGAGTACTTAAGAGGCCCACACATGATTTGTATTGTATGTAAGCACAACAAAAACATAACAATTGGTTCACAGACATCCGTGGTATAGTGAGATGGACACCGGCAGACATGCAATGGGGGACAATATAGCCCGCACATTATAGATAGACTGCCTACACATCTGCCTACAACTAATGTTCATGTGCCACCCAAGATTACTCCACAGTGTTACATGCCCTCCAACCAATTAACACACTCATGCCACATACCTACGCTATACAGAATACATGAGATCATCCCATATATGAAAAACACCAAACACATATAACAAATCTTGAACTGTCAAGACATCTCAGAGCCTAAACAGTATGCTGACACATCAATTATTGTTTCATAATCTGCAGATGCGGAAGTGTCAGCCGATGAGGCTCCCCCACAACTGGCTGCAGGTGGGCCACCAACACCTCCGCCACAAGAGGCAGCTGGAGCACCCACACCACCGCGGCAACAGCCAGCTGGGCCTCCATCCCCACCAGGGAATAGCCCCTCACCAGGGCATGAGGAGGAGGAGGACCCTGATGAGCCTGCGTTGGTGGAGGCAGAGGTGGCCTCGCCTGGTCGCCAACCTGATGCTGTGGCGCAACCCCCAAATGCAGCTGCGTTGGATGTGTATGGCGGTAAGTGATTTGAGTTTGATTAGAGGGGCCGAACACTGTAAGCATTGTTGTTGCTACTTGGGGAATTGAAAAGCTAGGCATTTCTGACATAATGTCCTTCACACACTCTTGCAGATGGAGAACGTGCTGGAGCTGCTGGCTGGAGTGTCAGTGCCTCCCCATCACCCCCTGATACTGAGGATGATGTTGCGCCCGAGGGTAAGGACAATATTGCTTGTGTGAACCTGACACAAACACCAGAGGTAGGATTCTGAAGTAATGATGGTTTTTTCCCCACACACAATACAGGTGTACCCACCATGGAGGACGTCGTGAGGGCTCACCACCAGTTTGCCCACCGACTGCAACGGGCTCTACACCGGGGAATACAGGATCTGACCCGCCTGTCTAACATGGTGGATACCGTCCTGCAACATCAAGATGGCCAACATTGAGTGGAACCCCCCGGAAAAACTGTGCTCCCCTGAGCCCCAAATGTGTTGTCCTAGTTGGACCTTGAACTTACAGACGTTGCCTGTTAGGCTTTTGATGTTGTTTGGTTTTTTTTGTTGTTTTTGCCCCCGTTGGGCTCTTTTCTTATAGTGTTCCACTATCACAAAAGGGGGATTGTGGGATGGCCAGGCCTTGGGCCCTTGCACCTATCCTGTCCCACATTGGGACCATCAGGAGTGTGGATTAACCAGCCCTTTACCTTATGGACCTATCCTGTCCCACATTGGGACCATCAGGAGTGTGGATTAACCAGCCCTTTACCTTATGGACCTATCCTGTCCCACATTGGGACCATCAGGAGTGTGGGATGGCTACACCTATCAGAAAGCTGCATTCTGTGTTTTGTGGCAAATGACTTCCACACATGTATGTAGCAAATAAAATGTATTTGTAATTTTTACTTTGCCTCATTCATGTCACAACAAGAATATGGGGGGGCAAATGTTCAACAGGTTAATATCTCACACACATTACTACAGCTCTTTGTCAATGTCCTACCACAGTACAAAGGAACCTATGGTCGTCCTACACTGAGGCCATTGGCCCATATTGTGTGTCTTGGCCCAAACTATATTGTGAACAACACCATTCACCCAGGCTGCCCCCCCAAGCCATAACCCAAAAGAAAAACACAATTGAGTTTGTTCAAATATTTAATACCATCAGATTTTGGAAATAATAAACAAATCATAAGAAGCAATTCTGCTTAAAAGTGTAACAAAAACATAAGGCAAAAACAAAAAGGTGCCTCCACATGAAAAAGTCCAGAGTGCCAATTCGGTGCATTGGCTACTAGTGTCCAACTTCATCATCCTCTGTCGGCTCTGACAATGCCGCATCCCCCCTCCTCTGACGGCAGCCCCGACCTGCCTGAGAACGTCTGGTTGGACGACGACGTGTTGAGGGGGGATGGGGTGACTGTGGCGGGGCCGGTCTTCTCACGGGCCGAGATGGGGCAGCTGGGGAAAGGGGCCACAAGGTGTGTTGCATGGGGGGGGGGACGTGGCAGCCCCATTGAAGGGCCCCATCATCGGCAGCATCAGCGGCATTGTTGAAGACCCTCAGAAGGATCTTTTTCTGGAGCGGCTCCATCCCTCGCATTCTGTCGCTCATGTAGAGGGCGGTGCTGTCGATGTGGGTCCGCTGTTCGTCCAACAGCACGCGTCGGGCCCAGGTGCCCAGCTCCGTCTCTGGTGGTGCAGGACGTCGGCGACGACGGATCCTGGAGCTGGGCCCTGGGCCCGGACCCACATCACTCGCCCCGCCCTCCTGCTCAGCCCCAGATGTCATGGGCTGAGCATCATCAGCGACAGAATGCTCCGCAATGGAGCCGTCCTCTTCTGGGGCCTGTGGGGGGGAGAGGAAACAAAAGAAAACATTAGTGACGGCAAGGACCACACCATACCATGGACACAGGACACAATATACCACTCCCACTAAAGTAAAGGCACTAACTAAATATATGGAAGGAATCTACAAACAGCAACCCACCAAACTTTTACAACAACAAAACCTGTATTGCGCCTGGACACTCACCTCTACGAATCCCGGTACTCAGCACAATACAGATTTAGGTGTCAGTCAGAGAGCCGTAAACCAATGAGTACATGTCACCACAACACCTTGATACTGGGGGCTGGGCTGGCCAAACACAGATGTTGGTCACCTTCCCATTTTTAATACTAATATGATGTGAAACCATCAAACCTTCAAATAAGGAAAACCCACTTGCACCAGAGCCAACACACATGTGTGGCAGCAAATTTTTGTAGATGCCACTATGTGCCTCTTTCATTTTAATCCAATAATAATTTAAACAACATTACACATGTAATTTTTCCTGTTCCGATATTTTGGGGAAATGCTATTTTGGAATGCGGCTCTCTGCGTTAAATTCATATAATCCAAAATCATGGAAGGAGGGCAGATTCACAGACAGAAAAAGGTTTCCCACACCAAGGCCGAAAATGAGTCAAAAGTGTGCTAGTTCTGGATTTGCCAAACCACACATGTGAAGGAAACATTGTGGGCCAACACTGTAACACGATTACCCACCTCCTGTGGCGCAGATGGTGATTCATCCGGGCCTACATGGGACGCAGCAACGCGGCGGTTGGTGGTCGTTCGACGCGAGCTCCCCTCGCCCAGGATGAAGGTGAAGAGGGGATAGTACCATAGGGTAGGTGATGGTACCTCCTCAGCTCCAGCTCCTGAGCGACGGTGCAGGTATTAATTGTGAGCCCGCATGAACGACTGCCGCATGTTTTTGATTTTTAAGGCCAACGCATGCTGGTCCCAAATCTTGCCTACCCTTGACTCCAAGCGATTGGCTAGAGCCACAAGACTCCTGTAGGCCTCGGACCTCGCTGCCTGGTTTTTATATTGAGGCAGCGAGCTGCGCCACAAACATTCGTGCCGCTGATACTCCGTGAGAAGCTGGGTTTCAAATTCCACAGTACACCTCGGCATCTGGGGAAGACAAAACACAGCCAATCCAGACCGTCACGACACAAGCCATATCGATCTGTCAAAACCTTTTGAACATTATTTACATGCTCATAAGGTTCTCATATGTACATTGTAGGCAGCAATAACTATTATTACAACTTGGCCTATGTGTGGCATTTGCACAATGTCACACCGGTCCAAAGTAAAAGACATATGTGACAAAATTACACATGTCAGGTACTCTGTGGCCCCCTAAACATGTGTGAAACCTGATTTTAGACCCCACTGTCCATATTAAAACAACACCTGGAGACGGTGTGTGCGTACATACCTCTAGCCCAACATGTGAGCAAACACATTGTGTGGTAGCTACTACCTTTGTACTGAGCTAAATGGTTAACATTAAGCAGATGAGAAAGGAGGGCGTGGTTTGTGCCAAGACTGCACATACTACATGTAATGTGCAAACACATCATCATGTAGTTGTGTGGCCATCCATGGGACTACTATTGTAACAGACATAACAAGAATCCCTGCAATGAAGGGACCAATAATTGCACCCATCAAATGCTGATGTGCATGACAGTTCTAAATCTCTACTTTATATGTTTGACTCACAAATTACATCAAAGGCCAAATCTATATGCACACAATACCAGTTGAGGCTATACCTGGCTATTGCCATACACTGGAAAAACTGACCCATCTGTGTAATTAGAGGGGCAAAATTAAAGGCCGTAGCAAAGATGCCCATACACACATTGCCTAAGCGGCCGCCAAAACAAGCATCAGCGTCCCGTGCACATTCATAGAAACCGCTAAAGAGGCTTACCGTCAGAGCAGCAGAAGATAGGCAGGACACTAGTAGCTCAATGCACATGGACCTCTGGACAAGGTGTAGTGGCCATTGGCCTGCCTTTATAGTGCGCTAAACCTATCACAGCGGACACAATGACGCACAGCGTAATGGGACACCTGGGGGCGCAATTAACGTCCGCTAATTGGTGGAGATCGCTGAATCGTGATAGGTTGGCGGCCCTTTAAAAGGTCCGCATGCCGGCCAACATTACGCTTGCTGGCCACACCCATTAAGTAAGTATCTGTGGACACACATGGAAATGGCGGGGTGTGGGGTGCATATGTTGTTGTTATTTGCGACCGCAGAACACTGTTGTAGCGTAGTGTTTAGGGGTCTGTACTGCTGGGGAAGATATAGTGTACTGTGTGGACTTGGAGTAGGCATTTGGTTTGGTGCTTATAAATATTTGAACATATACATTGCTGTGTTTGTTTCCAGACACCATACAGGAGATTGGCTGCAGGACTGTAGACAGAAATGTGTTACTCCTGTCACCTGGATCAATTTCTGCATACTGGTTGTGGCCAATGGAGACTGGGTCGAACGGGGATAGGATGACACATGGCTTGGAGGTCTGGCACTCAAGACATAACATAGATGGTTCGGACAAATGCGACCAGCAAAAACATATGTAACCATGGGTACCCAACCTCACTCATGTGCAACGTTGTTGGCTTCTTGTAAGCTTACTTTAGCAGGCTATCGGGGTACGTATTGTTTGTTTTACATCCCAGATTAGGAAATGGCCACATTTTGATTATGGTCTGTGTAATGGCATCTGCAAATTTGTTCTCATACATTATTGGTGACACATGTCCCTTTCTAACTCACCTAGGTGCAGATGTTTTACTTTGACAAACTCCCATAGAAGTTGATGTAGAGGAGGCCACTATCATTGGGCGTCTTCCATTTTGATTGGGGTGACTACTGGGTGTTTGGCTTTCCTGGCTTCAGGGATGTGTTTTGTGGCCTGACGCAAGTTCCCCTCCACTTGACTATAGTGTGTCATCCAAAAGAGGTGTGGCTTGCTGAACCTGCTGACATTGGCACATATTGTTCTATGTACTCATGTTGTGGTTTCTCATCTACAGGTGCTGATCTTGAGGATGCAGAATATCCATGACCGCAATGTTATCGTGGCTGCCGCAGTGGTGGAAGAGCAAATGTGGTATCAGGATCGGTATGAAAGGTTGATGAGGCGCAGACAGCGGCGGTTGTGGACCCGGGATTGGCTTCGCAGGCGGGAAACCCGGGGCCACATGCAGCTGTTGCGGGAGCTGGAGATTAACTGTCCTGATGATTACCGAAACTATCTCCGTATGCCCGAGGACTGTTTCACCTACCTATTGGAGCGTGTAGGGCCAATGATAGCGCGTCAGGACACTATAATGCGCCCATCAGTATCAGCTGCTGAGCGGTTGGCGATCACTTTGCGGTTCCTGGCTACAGGGCAGTCCATGACATCACTCACATACATGTCACGTGTCTCCCTGCCCCTGCTGAGCCGCCTGATCCCTGAAACGTGTTGGGCCATCTGGAGAGCTCTGCAGCCAGCCTACATGAAAATGCCAGAAACAGCCGCAGAATGGCTGGAAGTGGCCCGAGGCTTTGCAAGCCGGTGGAACTTCCCCAACTGTGGCGGGGCATTGGATGGTAAGCACGTGAGGATTACCAAACCTGCCAACTCTGGCTCTTTGTTTTTCAATTACAAAGGGTATTGTAGTATAATCCTCATGGCTGTAGTGGATGCCAACTATGAGTTCCTGTACGTGGATGTTGGAATGCCTGGTCGCAACTCAGATGGGGGGGTGTTTGCACGCAGCTCCTTGGCAACACTACTAGGGAATGGTGGGCTAAACTTACCCTCAAATGAGCACACGACCGAACATCTCAACTTTGCGTTTGTGGCGGATGAAGCATTCCCACTTCAGGAACACCTACTGCGGCCATATCCACAGAGGGCCCTTACTTCTGAGAGACGCATTTTCAACTACTGGCTATCCCGGGCCCGCCGTGTAGTTGAAAATGCGTTTGGGATAATGGCGAATAGATTCCGGATTTTTCATATGCCTATACATATGAAACCGGAGTCTATTGACGCGGTAGTGGTGGCCTGCTGTGTGCTGCACAACTTCCTGCGTCGTAGGGATAGAGCATCATACACGCCAGGAGGTTATGTAGATCATGCCGACGCTACAACAGGGGAGCTCCGTCCAGGGTCTTGGCGTGATGATGGCCATGTGATTGTGCCACTCCAGCCGCAGAGCCATGGCCGCACTCGGCGGGAGGCCAGGGACAGTAGAGAAGCTTACTGCTCCTACTTCAATGGGTCTGGTGCAGTGAGCTGGCAGGACCAGGCCATGTAGTTTGGCTGGTTCTGGGAGGTTTATTTAACTTTGCAATGGAGGTGACAGCAGGGTAGCTGCACCCCTTTTCTTTTGTGTTAACCATTTTTTTTTTTTGTTTTTTCCTAATGTGCATGATGTTTAGTTAGTTAGTTAGTTAGTTTATGTTGTTTGAAACTTTTTTTGCTGCTCCACAGGTTCCAATGTGGGTTCAATTTGCTCTCTCTGCAATGTGTTGCCAGATTGTGACATGCACTTTATTTGTTGTTTTTATTTGGATGTATTTTTGGTTACAAATTGTAATCCAAGGTGACGATGAATGATTTTGATTTATAAAATACTTTTTTGGATCCAAACAAATGTGTGAGCCTGTTTACTTGGTGGAGGAGGGAAATGTGATGAAGTTTATGGTGGGGGGCCTGGGATGTCATAGCCACCTATTGGCTGGGATTGTGCAGACAATATGTGTGGGTAGCCATGTTTTTTTCCCAGTCTTTTGGCTAACAGTGTTTGTGGCCATTGTGCGTACATGAGCCTTTATTTTGTTCTAGGCAGAGGGTCACCTGCAGACAGCACATTGATGCAGGACATATTCTTCTCAGGTGTTTTCTAATACACTGTCACACAGATCTTTCACAGGTTTGCTACGGAGCAGTTCCACTACATTCACATCTGTTGCCAGAGATAGATACATACAATGTACACAGAGAACGCACATACTGTGTGTTGTAAGCCGCTCATGTGTGTCGCAGAAACGCACCTCGCCGCTATCTACACACGCCGCTGTCACAAGCGCTGATCGTGCGTGACAGGGCAAACACTTGTACTACGTACACATAGCCCCGGCACCGCTACTTTTATGCACACTGGGTAGATGACTTGCCACCGCTCCTGGGTGACGCTTTACCATCGGTTTAGATGCATTCGCCACACTCCGCCATGTCACAACCGCTTATTCCGTGCTTCACTCCCCTCACTGGTACGTCACGTCTCGGCCATCCGCCCTTTCCGTCGTGCCCAATCACAACTCCGTAGTGTTGGCCAATGGTTGTGGTTTGGGCGCGGCGTACAAGACTGTGGCACGCCTATGTGTTTTACGTCCTGCCTTTGTTGCTCCCACTCACCCTGTGGTGGCGGCGTGTGAAGCGGGGATGCTAAGCTACAGCTGGCTACTTGAGACACCCGGCGATGTAGCTAGCTATAGATGTAGCGTGGCGTAGCGCACCTTGTCGCGGCGTGTAAAGGAGATGCGTTCACCATTTGTAGCCTTTTGAGCGTGCTCGTGCACGTGAAGTAGCGCGATGTATCCAGCCTGCCGTCGCGGCGTGTAAAGGTACCTTAAGAGTGCGTTCACACACTGCGTATTTGCTGCATATTTTGACACGAGAGCTGTTGCAGTTTTTGTAGCCAAAACCAGAGGTGGAACAATCAGAGGACAAGTCTAATAGAAACAAGTGCTCCACATCTGTATTTAATCACCCACTGCTGGTTTTAATCAGCCACTCCTGGTTTTGGCTACAAAATCTACAAGAGCACTTGCGTAAAAATATGCAGCAAATATGCAGTGTGTGAATGCACCCTTAAGGGGTTTTTAGCCTGATATGTAGCTTTAAAAAACTACTTAATAAAAAAAAAACAGTGGGGTATCCCCTATTTTTCTTTGCCAGCTAGCGTACAGCAGAGAGCTGCAGCCTGCAGACCATAGCTGGTGGCTTTGTCTTGGCTGTTATCAAAAATGGGGGGAGTAACCTCACAAACGTTTTTTTCAATTATTTATTTATTTTTACAGTAATCTGACATCAGGTTGATTGACAACCAACCACAGATGCCGATGGGTGGGCAGGGCTAACTATCTTTAACCAATCAGGGGAGGGAAAAGCAGTGAATATATCTGAGATTCCTGAATGAATCCGGAAGCATGGTGACAATGACGCTGAAGCTTGTTAAGTAATAGTGTAGGAAGATAATGTCTGTGCCAAAACAGCAGGGCTTCACTATAAAACAGGTTGAGCTGTGTTTGTCAGCTTGTGGGCCCTTTTGACAGTGTTTGCTTTGATTTTGACTCCCACTGATATGAATGGGGTTTGGAAGTTCGCTGAACTGTTAGCCAAACTATTCGGTGAACATATGCCTGCTCGGTAATCTGAGCCAAACCCAAACTTCAAATTCCACAAAGGACAAAATCTGCAAGGAGTTTGTATGTTCTTCCAATATCTGAGTAGATTTCCTCCAAGTACTCTGGCTTCCTCCCACACGCCAAAGAAATACAGATGGGGGATTTAGACTGTGATAACCCATGGGCACAGTGATGATAATATTGGTAAAGTGTTGCATCATATAATCGAGTTATATAAGCAAAGCCTAATAAATAAAATAAATACGGTAAATGAACAGGTCATCATAACTTCTATTACTAAAAGGACTCCTTTAAGTTATAGTACTTTAATGGTTGGAGATTCCAGGACTAAGTAGTGCTTATTATTTTTTTTTAATTTATTAATTTCTGACCACTTTTGAAAAATCTCTAAAATATTCATTAGGATGAAAATAAAAATACATTCTTCTCTATTCTATTTTACTTTTGCCTTTTCTTTTTAAATAAATTTAGCTGGAGAAAGTCATGAATGGAATTTATTCATCATCTTTATAAATGCTTATTCTTTATGTTTGACAGCTAATCTCAAATCTTCCATTTATTGCAACCAAATGTAATTATGATGAATTGATTATCCACTTTCCTTCAAGGGGGTCACAGCAATCATTGTTTCATGTACTTCAAAGTAATTGAGAGATAATTGTGTAAAGGCACAAATATGTATAATCCAAGACACGTGGATACTGTTAAGGGATCACGAGCAAAAGAAAAAAATATTAGGAAGCATTTTTTGTAACATATTTAAATTCTCATGTTAAAGAAAGATTATTATATTTTGTATTTTATGCAAAGTAATTTTGCACTACATAACTTTTTTATGGAATGTTCCAGAGGCTGAATAGATATTTCTATGAAACCAACATCTTTAAGTCAAGCTTGACCTAGTTTTAGCTTTGACGGTAGTCAGTAATGAAAGTCATAAGAAACAAGTGTTTCAGGGTCAAGTACCTGGAGAGCACATCAAGGATAAATAGGATAAACAGAGGCATAGTCAGATCATGGTGAGAAGTCAGAATACCTGGAGGGTACTGGATAAGAGCAAATGGGCTTAAAAAAATGTGGATGGTCCTAATGAGGTCCTATGTCAGGCAGCGATAGATTAATCAAATAGAGAATAGGAATGCAGGCCAACAAGCACCACTGAATATAATGATACGACAGGAAGAGTTCTGGAAGAAACTGCTCAGCTAAGTAGCTGGGCAATCACTGGGAACAGGGAACACATGAATAACCCAGCACTTCTCAGAATCAGATTGTTTGATTTAGCTGTGACTCAGCATACTGACAGTTCAGCACACCAGAGCACTAGATTGGATGAAGAAGATGTTACTCACCAAGCAGACAGTTTAGCATGCCCTGATTCTATATTTACAAAAAACAGTCACTCATTGCATCCTAGATGTACTGAATGGTGGAATCTTGATAGTTACCCCCCTTTTAACCCCTTCCCAACCCATGACTTTACACAAACGTCATAGGGTTTTGGTGCCTTCACAACCAGGAATCCCGTTGCTGCAGCAAAATGACTGGGATCGGTGAAATTTCATTGGTGCTGCATGTAAATGGGGACCTGTAGTTTCCCCAGGGGGGTGGCTTTGCCCCCCATGCCTCCGATCGCGATGATTGGCAGTTGAAAGTGAAACCACCAATCACCGCGATTGTAATATTTCACCAATGAAACTTGGTGAAATATTAAATTCCAGCCATGTCTGGGGCTGCAGTAGCCCCGGCCATTGGCTGGAGCAGGGTGACCACTGTGTCAGTCCCCCCAGATCTGATTGGAGCTAGCGTCCATGTGATGCTATCCATCCAATCAGATGTGGAGGGGTGCTGTAATGTGCGGCGCCCGGAGCCCTCACTCCTAAGCCTCATCCCATCTGTGGACAGAAGGCTGAAGAGGGAGGTATCAAGGTGCCGCAGCCCTGCCGCTGACCTCCGGTGCAGACCCCTGATGCAGCCCCTCAGTGCAGCCCCCTGCCCTCCGGGATCGCTCCAGGACTGTGTGATCCCGCCGGCTCCTGCAACACCCCGCTGCCATCATATCACAAGCGGCAGGCATGGGGGACTGGGGATGATTGGATGGCAGGGAGATGCTGCAAAAGCCGGCAGCGTGGGATCGCACAGTGCGGGGAGAGCTAGCGAGCATTTATGCCAGTGCCATACTGAGGTGTTTAAGCCTCAGTACATGTACACCAAGCAGCGGCCAATCAGATTGGCCGCTGCTTGTCGTACATGCACTGCAGCTTAGACACCTCAGTACAGCGCCACCATATATGCTTGCCAAATTGCTGATCACTCCTCGCTCTCTTCGTACCTTGCGATCCCACTGCTGCCGGCTCCTGCAGCATCCCGGTGCCATCTGATCACCCCCGTCCCTGCTGCATAGGCAGCAGGCATGAGGGTCAGCGGATGATTGGATGGCAGGGGGATGCCGCAAAAGCCGGCGGCAGCGCAATCGCAGGGTACAGGGAAGCGATCGTGGGCATTTATGACGACGCCGTACTGAGGTGTGTAAATCTCAGTACATTTACACCAAGCAGCAGCCAATCAGATTGGCCACTGCTTGTCGTACATGTACTGTGGCTTAGACACCTCAGTACGGCACCAGCATAAATGCCTGCTGAATTGCTGATCACTCCCCATGATTCCCATACCTTGCGATCTCGCTGCTGCCGGCTTCTGCAGCATCCCGGTGCCATCCGATCACCCCCTGTCCCCTGCTGTACAGGTGGCAGGCATGGGGGACAGGGGATGATTGAATGGCACTGGGATGCTGCAGGAGCCAGCAGCAGCGGGATCGCAAGTTACGGGGAGAGCGGGGAGTAATCGGTGATTCAGCGGGCATTTATAGCAGCGCCGTAATGAGGTGTCTAAGCTGCAGTACATGTATGACAAGCAGCGGCCAATCTGTTTGACCACTGCTTAGTGTACATGTACTTAGGCTTACAAACCTCAGTACAGCGCTGGCATAAATGCCAGCCGATCACTCCCCGCTCCCAACCTCGGTATGGTGCCCAGGATGCTGGAGAGTGATAGGGGCTGCATATAGGGGACTGGGGGCTGCATATGGGGCCTGTGGGCTGCATATGGGGGGTCTGGGGAATGAAGGCTGCATATGGGGGTGGCAAATGGGGGCTGGGGGCTGCATAAAGGGAGGCTGCATATGACAGGGGCTGGACACAGAAGGCTACATATGGGGAGGATGCTGGGGGTGCATATAGGGAGGGTGCTAGATGCTGGGAGCTGCATATAGGTGGGGCACTGGATGATGGAGGCTGCATATGGGTGAGGCCACAGGATGATGGGGTTGCATATGGGGAAGGTGCTGGATGCTGGGGGTTGCATATGGATGGGGGTACTGGATGATGGGGGCTGCATATGGGAAGGGTGCTGGGGGCTGCATATGGGTGGGGGCACTGGATGATGGGGGCTGCATATGGGGAGGGTGCTGGGCTGCATATGGGGAGGGTGCTGGAAGATAAAGGGGCTGCATATGGGGGCTGCATATGGGGGATGGAAGATGGGGACTGCAGATGGGGGGGGCTGGATGATGGGGGCTGCAAGTGGGGATGATGGCAGCTAATTTTCCATTAAAAAAGTTAAATGGCACTCCTTCCCTTCCGAGCCCTGTCGTGCGCCCAAATAGTGGTTTATAACCACATATGAGGTATCGGTGTACTCAGGAGGAATTGCCCAACAAATTGTATGATCCATTTTATCCTGTTGCTCATGTGAAAATTAAAACATTGAGGCTGAAAGAACATTTTTGTGAAAAAAAGTTTTTCATTTTTACAGATCAAAGTGTGAAGCATCTGGGAGTTGAAAGTGCCCACTATGCCTCTAAATAAGTTCCTTGGGGGTCTAGTTTCCAAAATGGAGTCACTTGTGGGGCTGCTCCAATGTTTAGGTACACAGGTGCTCTCCATACGTGACATGGTGTCCGCTAATGATTGGAGCTAATTTTCCATTCAAAAAGTCAAATGGCGCTCCTTCACTTCCAAGCCCTCCGTGTGCCCAAATAGTAGTTTATGACCACATATGAGGTATTGGTGTACTCAGAAGAAATTGCCCAACAAATTTTAGGATGCCTTTTATCCTGTTGCCCATGTGAAAATTAAAAAATTGAGGCTAAAAGAACATTTTTGTCAGAAAAATTAAAATGTCCATTTTTTCCTTCCACGTTGCTTTAGGTCCTGTGAAGCACCTGAAGGGTTAATAATCTTCTTAAATGTAGTTTTGAGTAGCTTGAGGGGTGCAGGTTTTGGAATGGTGTCACTTTTGGGTGTTTTCTGTCATGTACGCCCCTCAAAGGCAAAGAGACTTTAAATGTGATGTGGTCACTAAAAAAAATGGTTTTGTAAATTTTCCTGGAAAAATGAGAAATTGCTGATGAACTTTGAACCCTCATAACTTCCTAACAAAACTTTTTTTTTCCAAAATTGCGCTGATGTAAAGTACACATGTGGGAAATGTTATCTATTAACTAGTTTGTGTCACATAACTCTCTGGTTTAACAGAATACAAATTCAAAATTTTAAAATTGCGAAATTTTCTAACTTTTTGCCAAGTTTCCAATTTTTTTCATAAATAAACGCAAAAATTATTGACCTAAATTTACCACTAACATGAAGGCCAATATGTCACGAAAAAAAACCTCAGAAGTGCTAAGATCCGTTGAAGTATTCCAGAGATATTACCTCATAAAGGGACACTGGTCAGAATTACAAAAAATGGCAAGGTCAGTAAGGTCAAAACAGCCTGAGTCATGAAGGGGTTAAAGGTATGGGCACCTGAACCCTACAATGGAAAGACCTGACCAAACAATTAGCCTTTACAGAAAACATTGGAATCCTGAATCTCTCCTCAGGTCTGTATCATTTCCAATCAGCCAGATATTGGAGTGAACCTTGGACCTTCTGAGAATTTATCATCTGCACCTTATTCTCTAAGCATTAAATAAGAATGAGAAGGGGATGAGGGGTACAAAGCTGAAGGTACAAATTATTTTAAGAGGGATTTGTGAAAAGTGTTAGGGATACAAAGAGACTGGGGGAGTTTCAATTGAAATACAACAAGATTAAAGGGAACCTGACCTCTACAAATGACCCCCCAGTCTGTTTTAACCTGTCCCTGCACTATAGTAACCCATTTGTAACCATCCCTTTCTGTCCCTAAACCACTATGTGAAAGTTTATAAAAGTAGTTTATTCACCTCGTATTCTGCAGCTTCTCATTATATGAGAAGCCGCAAAAGGCGGGCTTATGTGGCTCTACCCGCAGGCGGCATGTTAATTATGCAAGTGTGGCGCCCCGCAACGAGTGCGTCACAGGAGGGTATTGCATCCCTGACTGAAGATGCAATATTCTCCGTCCCAGTAATGACATGGTTAACACTCAGAGCTCCATACTCTACATGCACCACAAAAATAGAGGGCCAATCAGGTCCTAGGGGGGCGGAGTGTAGTAGTAGTGTGTAGGAGAAGAATGTAGGAGAAGGAAAGAAGAAGTGGTCGGGAGGGGAGCGTAGGAGGAGAGGGCTCTGCACAGTTCCGTGCAGCCCTGCAGACCACCTACCGGTTGGCACCACTACTCGGTGCCCCAAAAACCGGAACCTGGGCGACTATCTACCGGTCAAAATACACCCGCTCCCACCAACCACCGGACCACTGGTTCCGAGGCGAGCAAGTCGTCCATCGCTGCTCAGCAAACCAGAAGTGGAGGACTCCTTTCTAGGAGCACCTCACTGCAGCCGCAACTAGAGCCGTCTTGCCAGCGGAGTACCCACCATAAGGAATCTGGCTCCCCTCACATCGGGTTGTATACACCGGCAGGGAAATTCAAGTAGCCCCCTTTTGTACCCCAACTGGCGCACCAAGGCGACATCGGCAACTTGTTAGAGAAAGTTAAGGACGGAGGAACACCGCGGAGCTCTGAGACTACACCAGTCATTGCTGGGACCACCCGGTCTGTCACCCGTTAACTGTATACCCTGTATCATCTGCCTGGTTACAGTAAAAGACCCATTACAGAGAACACTGGTGTCTGTACTTCTTCAGAACTGTTTCACTCCGTATGCTAAGAATCACTGAGCTGCCATACACCATCAGGTGCAGCTCCTGACCCCGGGGACTCCAGCTCATCCTGTGGGGAGCATCCCATCTTGCTGCCGTACATCCCCCGGAGGCCCAAGCAGCGCCGGTGAGATCACCGGAAATCCCGCAGGTGGCGTCACGACAAGAATAATTAACCCTTTCTGTTCAGCCAACCCCTATTGATCTGGACCACCGGGCCCCACAGCCGCAGGCGCGGAACCATGACAGGAGAAAGCAACGCCTGCGACGTGAAGACCCGGCCACGGTGAGTCACAAGCCCACATGTGCGTGCTATTCAGCAGAGACATTGCTTGTCCTGCAAGGGGGCGGTACAGGCGATATGACGAAAATTTAGGACCCAACTTTGCTGATGGCGCCTTCAGCATAACCCCTTTGTACTATATCTTATAAGACAAATTTGCTTCTTTTTCCTCCTGGACTGATCATTCATTCTCAAAATTCTCAAATTCTGGATTATATCTTTCTTTAGTGAATACAGATGCTTATATTATGGAAAAAGGAGATAACTACTACTACTTACAAGACTCAATGCAGCTAGAAGAGGGCAAAGGAGGAGTTCTGCCTCTATGTACTCTCTACTCCCTGCCCCTCCATTCACTGGCTGCCAAAAGTCAGCATGTCAGCATAAGACGTCACCAATCCACACCCTCTGTTTTTATAGACCTAGCGCTCCCTCCATTATGTCATGGCTAATATTGTCCAAATATGTTGTATTGAAATGATTGAAAATTGCTACTGTTATAACCCTCATGCAGGATGTTTATTCTAAATTCAATTTATACATAAAAACACATTTAAAATTTCATACAAATCTTAATATTGCATAAAGTTTAGTGAAACAGCATATCCAAAAAACAACCCTCCAGGTGTCATCCTATATAGGTACGTTGCATAACACCTGTGTAGATTGCAGTATTAAGACCCACCAATTAACTCTATAAGCACAATAAGCAGAACCCATTCACAGAAATTACAGGTCCTATAACATTTTTTAGGAAACCCAGGCAAGATCCCATAAGACTTGAATAAGCACAATCCTGGTTAACCACATCCGTGATGGTAAGACTACAAAGCCAAGCGTAAACCTATATACAGTAACCTGCAAAGAGGTACCACACTGATTCTACGTTTTTATTTCTAGAATACGCATAGAACCATATCTCCCATCGTTTCCAGGAATCAGGATATTTTATTAAGATCGAGTGGTGAAGTCTACCACCACCACCCCCATCCCACATAGAGTGTTCTAGTAGTTATAATAAGTCAAACATAGTGCAATATACCTCAAGACCATATGAATTTTAGAAGTCTTATCATTTTTTATGAAATTTTAAACGTGTGTTTTTATGTATAAATTGAATTTAGAATAAACATCCAGCATGAGGGTATAACAGTATCAATTTTCAGTAATTTCAATACTACATATTGGGACAATATTAGCCATGACATAATGGAGGGAGCGCTGGGTCTATAAAAACAGAAGCTGTTTACATAACGATTATTTGGGACAGGGCAACACACGGAGCCCCCCAGACCTACAGCAGCAAAAACCATCCAAACCTAAAACAGATTGCTCTGATGTTTAACCATTTGAAAAAAAACAATCCACACCCATCTGCTGACGTGTCAAACTGGATGCGGGAACTATAGGCAGTCAGAGAGAGTGCACACCACAGGGCAGGCTAAATGGAAGACAAAGAGGAGCAGTATAAAAAGTCATTAACAAAGGAACCACAGGCGTCAATTCAGAGGGGAAATTGTCCCAAAGGAAGTCATTTAAGTAAATGTACATAAATGAATACATGGACAGATGTGAAAAGGAGAAAAAGAAGAATAAATGCAAACATATGAATAAATAAAATAAACAAAGAGGAAAAGAAAAGAACAAAAATAAATAGAAAATGTAATAAAAAGGGGTATAAATATGCAAATAAGAAAGAAACCGGGCACTGACCTGCGGTGCGGTGGTGAGTAGCACAGATACAGAAAGTGGCGTCCTCGTCCAGTGGTGCGCAGCTAAGATTGAAGATCTATGAAAGTAGCAGAAATAGCGGCACTCAGGTGGATGAAGTGCAGTTGCAGCTTTATTAATTATAGATCCATGAGGTCGTCCTGCACCTCCTTCCCTCCCTGCTTGTTTACCTCATGGATCTATACTTAATAAAGCTGCAACTGCACTTCATCCACCTGAGTGCCGCTATTTCTGCTACTTTCATAAATATATAAATGACAACTTTTTTTCTTTTTAAAAAAAGAATATAACCATCTAATTATGATGTGTCCATGCAAAAGCTAAATACTATAACAGTATCACTAACAGAGGTTGGACGAAATAATGGAAATACCTGGAAAAATCAACAAAAGTTAATTTAGTATGTGAAGGTCCAGTTTTTGCGGCGATTACAGCCTCAATTCTCCGAGGTATGGATTCATACAAGGTGATATCATTGGCCCGGTGGATCTCCACGAAATAGCACCCCAGATCATCACAGAACCTCCGCCATGTTTTACGGTTGAGAGAAGGCAGTCTGGATGGAATGCTTCTTTCGGCTGTCTCCAAACACTCGGCCGGAGGTTGGAAAATGGGGTTAACGATAATTCGTCTGAGAATATCACGTTTCCACTGCTCGAGGAACCAATTCTGGAGGTTTCTACACCACTCTAAACGCTTGGAAACATTTGTCATTGAGAGCAGCGGTTTTCTAATTGCAGCTCTTCCATGGAATCCAGATTTGTGCAGCTCCCAACGAACAGTTTTCATGGAAACTTGTGTTCTGTAGGAGTTCATTGAGCTCAGCAGTGATTTTCTGAGCCATGATCTTGCAATCCTCTCTCAGAATTCGCTTTAGAGTCCGACGGTCCCTCTCAATCAACTTCGACTTTCGGCCGGACCTGTGCTTTGCTCCGGACGTTTTAACTTCTCTTTCAAATACATTCATTACTTTGGAGACAGTACCTCTTGACACGCCAAGCATTCGGGCACTTTCTGTTACACTAGCGCCTGCCATACGAGCACCAACAATTTGGCCTTTTTGAAAATCCGAAAGGTCTGCCATTGGTATCAGGTTCTCATCAATGTTCTTACAATTCGGCAAAACAAACAGTTAATTTACATAGACATATCACTTAACACAAATAATCAACTACAAAACATTAACATATGTCACGGTTTGCATGTTTATAACATGTCCGAAGATTATGATGCCAAAACGTTAGGTGTTTCCATTATTTTGTCCAACCCCTGTACGTGAATATGAATAAAGAGAGGACAAAAAGGGGAGTTAGAGGAGAAAGCAAAATACATCAAAACAATTAATGAAGTCAAAATAATCTAATAAATACACATGAATAATATAAAAACACAAAGGAAAATGTGAATGTCATAAATGTTCTCCTTCTTTTCTCCTGTACTCCATATACTCCTATAGATATGTCTATTTTACCAGATTCTGCTAAGTGTCTATATATACTCTTTAAAGTCACTGTACCTTTGATTATATTTTTCATTATTGTTTTTTTATTTTTTTTAGCTTGATCTTATAACAGCATTACTGACTTATTTTTTTTGACTATTTTGTAATTTTCCCTTGTAATTCTTTACACACATTCTCCTTTAACCCTTATCCGGCTGAATAGGTACAATTGTAACTATTCCGTTTTAAAATTGCAATAACTTTTTTTCGAAAAGACGTAGAAGGCTGAAATTTCATGACATCTCTACATTTTTGGTCCAGAATATATTGGCCAAATTTCAATAAAATATCTCCACTCGCTTCCGAGATAAGGGGTCGAGATCTTTTTGCATCCATAACAAGCTGCATAGGTACAAATGTACCTCATATATTTTGAATGAAGATAATGCAAGGGAAAAAGCATACATTTTTTTTTAATGATAATGCTATTTAACTATTATAAACAAGTAAAAAAACTGTTCATTTACATTATAAAAGAAAATGTAAGAAACTTTTTTTATTGATTTTCTTCGCAAGTAATGCATGTTGGCTTTGCTACTGAGTGTTCATCGCAAATGGGTTTCACACAAACCACACAAGACTTTCTAGTCTTACGTTGTTTTCGCTTCAGGTCTCGGCAGACATAGCAACTACCAACAACAGGGGAGGGTCCACGACTACCATGAGGTATTTGAGGGTCAGCTGCTGCTTGCGATGCTACCAGAATGCATCGTCCAAGCACCATTTCTACTGCACCTCGAAGAAAATGGTTTCTCATTATCATTCGGTTTGTACTACGATCTTCAATTGCAGGCATACACAGCTGATTTGCGAGATCTTTCAGAAACTTTCTTCGTTGATCCTTTGCCCTGAAGCTTGGATTGTGTAGATGATGTAGGATGCTAACCCACTGACGTCAATCATATTGTAGAAAAATGCCAAAGTCCAACGTGATGTTCGTCGTTTCACAGTGTACTCTCCCAACATTTTATCCATAACATCAACGCCACCTTTTGTTTTGTTGTAGTATTTTATTATCTCTGGCTTGGCTGCTAGTGTCTCTTCAACTTCTCCCGTCATGTGCATAGATGATAGAAGCACGACTGATTTGTTGTTCTTTGGTACATATGAACAGACTGTTGCATCATGATTGTAGGCAAAATTTGTCGAGTTTACAGGCCTTTCTTTGGCAGGCTGCATGTTGCTAGGTAGGAACCTTTTGTTTTTTCTCACTGTACCAACTAGTGTGATGTTCCAGGAGTTCAATACCTTAGCTAGTTCCATGGTTGTAAAGAAGTTATCGGTGGTGACATTTCTTCCAGAGCCTTTATACGAGCTCACTAGTTCCAATACTGTTCGTTGTCCAATGTTTACTTGTCGAGGACCATCAGTTGGTTTCCCAGTGTAGAGCTGACCTTGTAATGGGTAGGCATTTGATGAGTCACAAGCCCAGAAAATCTTTATGCCGTATTTAGCTGGTTTTGAAGGTATATACTGGTTAAATTTAGTATGGCCCCTAAATGGAAATAATTGCTCGTCGACGGTGATACAATGATATGGCTTGTAGGATCTCTCCAGATTACTGTTCAGCATTGTCCAGATATCCCATATTGGTACAGCTTTATCTGTTTGCACACGTTCTGCACGTGTATTTTCGTTGTCAAATCTGATAAATCTGAGTATCATCTTGAAGCGGTCACGAGACATGGCTGCACGTATAAGAGGCAGAGCAGCAACATTCCACATTTCCTCCAGATTGTCTTTGTTGGCTCTGTGCACACCAGCAGCAATCAGTATGCCCAAAAATGCATGAAGTTTCCTACCTTCGTATCCAAGAAATTAAAGACTTCACAAGCCTAGAATGTGTGTGCTCACAGCAATGAGATGAACAGCAAAATGGCTAATGAGAGGAGGGAGGCAGGAAGAGAAGTAGAAGCCACTCCCAGTTTGAATTAACTTAATTGACAGCAACATAAGTGACCAGTAACAACACTGGCCAATAGATATCAGCATAACATTTGTAGCTGAATGAACTTTAGTTTCTGAAACCAAGTAAAGTCTTCCCACAGTGGAGGTATATATGAAGGTACAATTGTACCTATGCAGCCTGTTAAGGTTGTAAAATTATGCAGCCTGACAAAGGTTAAATGTATGTATTTTAGCTCCCTTTGAAACTTGATAAAGGTTCCAGTTTTACCATACGGCGGTCTGAGTATTTGAGGTTGTGGTCTGTATTAATAACCAAGGCAGGTTAATGATGTAACAATTTATATTTCTATCCATACATGGTATTACAGCAACTCAAGGTAGATGGCCACAATGCGATGCCCTAGTACACCATAGATCCAAAACGTGCCAGCAGCAATAGTCATAAATTTCCTTCAGACACCTGAAATCATGACCGGAGTGCATGTATATAGCTTGAGTCGTCAACAAAAGTACTTAGGATAGTTCCTCAGATCCACATGGTAGATATCACCACTGTGGCTTTTGTATCCAGTTCCACTTTCAACAGTCTATTCATGAACTTCAGTACCTGGCCTCAGCACTGGCCCTCTCCCTACCAATTCACAGCATCAATTGACTAAACATGTTTATTGTTTCAGAACCCAGTCTCCGGCCCTGTCTACATGATTGGGAATTGGAGAATCCCCCTGCAAAAAGAAATAAAGATGCACAACCCCCCACCAGATGCAGGACACAACCCCTTCCCCTATTCAATTGAATACAGAAAAATGACCCCAAACTGACAAGCAAGGAAATCTCCAATTAAAATTCAACAACACTGATGTAACTAGCACTCCATGCTGTAAATAGTCCACTCTATGTCCATTGGTCCAATAGTCTTTAATCTGTGATCATCTCCTTGCAGACGGTTTCTTCTTTTTCATATATACGTACCTTACATGTATGATATCGATATGCTATCTGTGTGTTGTAGGTATTTAACATTGCAAAGGATAGGGGAATTTTTATAATGTATTTATCTATCTGTGAAAAACCCTTAGAACACATTGATGGTAGAGACAGACATATACACCCTGCACTGAAATATTGATCCTAACAGATGACACCAGTAACCATTTTTAGGAGACCAAGAATGAGCTTTTTTCGTAAAGCGCAATAATCTACTGTTTATTAAAAATTGAATGGGGCCTACAAAGAAAATATCACAGTACCAGCATTCAAATATGGTGGAAGTTGAAATATATTTGGATCCTCTTTTGCAAGCTTTGAGACTAAGTGTGTTAATTGTGCGCAGTCCAAAAATGAAATGTGCACTCTGTGCCCCCTCTTGTGTACTCTGTGCTCCCCCTGGCATGCTCTCTCTGCCCCTCCTTGTGCAGTCTCTGTGTCCCTACTTGTGCGGTCACCTCAGTGGTGTTCAAAGATGGTGGCAGCATGACCGAATCATGCCCCCGCCATCTTTATATATTCAGGTGTACAAAGATGGCGGGTGCGGAAAGAACTGCGCATGCATGTACATGGCATGATGAATTGGAAGCAGTCAGTACCTGCAGCTGCATGCACTGGATACTCGCAGGGGCAATTCATCATTCGGCGGTGTGGACGGAGGACAGCAGGAGGGCTGCAGGTTGAGGTCAGCAGACTGCAAGCAACTGGTGTCACTTTTGTGTTCGTATGTTGTCGGCACCACTGGTAGTATTGCACAAGGGGCCAATACTCTTAGCAGGGCCATATTTGCACACCCATAACTTGGGTGGCCAAATATGGCTGCCACAGGCGCATGATAGGAGTACATCATGATGTGGAAGTGGATGACGAATGCCACAAGGTTAGTATACTGTATATTAGATTAAAAAGTCACTAAATTCCCTTAGTATTAACTGCATATTTTTATTTTTTACCACTTCCTCTTTGATGAGCTGGGATAATCAAAATTACCAATTATTGCTGCAGCCTCTGCCCCCTCCCTGAAAAGAAGCATCATCAGTTATGTTCTAGTCCCTGCTCTACTGAACATGTGTCAGTTGTCAATTATGATATACTAAATGGTGGCCCGATTCTAACGCATAGGGTATTCTAAAATACCTTGTAAACAGGAGTGAACTGCGTCATACTATGACTGACAGACCTTGTAAACAGGAGTGAACTGCGTCACAATATGACTGACAGCCTTGTAAGCAGCAGAGAAGTGCATCACACTATGAGCGTCAGTTCAAATTGCGCGGCAATATACCAAGCCGTGCTCCGCTTCGCTGATTGGTCACCACGGCTGGCGGCGACCAATCAGCAAAGCAAAGCATGGCTTGGCAGGGGTTTTGAATCCCGCTTCGCTGATTGGTTGCTGCCGGCCACGGCGACCTATGAACGAAGCGGAGCACGGCTTGGCAGGGGTTTTGAATCCCACGCCGCTGATTGGTCGCCGCTGAGAGCGGCATCCAATCAGCGGCGCGGGATTCATATTTCCCGCCAAGCCACGCCACTTCACTGATTGGTCGCCGCCGGCCGCCGCAACTAATCAGAGAAGCAGTGCGGCTTGGCGGGGGATTTGAATTCTGGCCACCATATAGGAATACCCATAATGTGTTCCAATAAGGTGGTCGGGGAACTACCCCTGCAAGCTGACGCCGGTCATCTCCCGGCTGGCTCGCCGCGGACCTCTGTGCAGCAGCAGATGAGCCGCAGCTACCGTCGAATCTCCCGACGATAGCCGCGGCCGGACGCATGTATCCTGGCAATAGCGACGCCGATGCGTCGCTGTCGTCAGGTTTCAGCTTGACGCTAGATTTGAATGTGCGCAGCTGTTTTGCATACGTTTCGCTCATTGGTTGCCGCGGCTGGAGGCGACCAATGAGCGCTGGCGCACGATTTTCTGGACAGACAGACACAATTAGGCAATTATATAGTAGATACCTACAGCAGTGTCAGTGTACAGCGGTGTCTGTGTGCAGCAGTGTTGGTATGCAGCAGTGTCAGTGTTGTGGGGCAGTATCGGTGTGCGGCGGTGTCTGTGTGCGGCGCTATCAGTGTTGTGTGTCGGTGTGCTGTGGTGTCAGTGTGTGGCGGTGGCGGTGTACAGCAGTGTTAGTGTACAGCAGTGTCGGTGTACAGAAATATCAGTGTTGTGCAGCTGTGTCGGTATGTGGTGGTGTCGGTTTGCGGCGGTGTCAGTGTGCGGTATTGTCGGTGTGCAGTGGAGTCGGTGTACAGCACTATCAGTGTTGTGTGGCGGCGTCGATGTGGAAGCGTCGGTGTGCGGCGGTGTCGGTGTACAGCAGTGTTGGTGTACAACAGTATCAGTGTTGTGTGGCGGTGTGCGGGGGTGTCAGTGTGTGGCGGTGTCAGTGTGTGGTGGTGTAGGTATGCGGAGGTGTCGTGTGCGGCGGTTTCGGTGTTCAGTCGCCGGGCGAGACTAATCAGCGGGGGCAGAATGGAGCCAGGCAGCAAGGCAGGATGGAGCCAGCAGTGCCGATGTGCGGCGGTGTTGGTGTGAAGCGGTGTTGGTGTGAAGCGGTGTCGGTGGGAAGCGGTGTCTGCGGTGTGTGGCAGTGTCAGTGTTGTGCAGCGATGTTGGTGTGCGGCAGTGTCAGTGTGCGGCAGTGTCGGTGTGCAGCGGGATCAGTGTTGTGTGTCGGTGTTCAGTCGCTGGGCGAGACTAATCAGCAGGGACAGAGAGGAGTGGGGCAGGATGGAGCGAGCAGGGCAGGATGGAGCAGCGGGGCAGGATGGAGCCAGCGGGGCAGGATTGAGCCAGTAGTCAGCGCGCAGCGGTGTCAGTGTGAAGCGGTGTCAGTGTGAAGTGGTGTCTGCTGTGTGAAGCAGTGTCTGCGGTGTGCAGCGGTGTCTGCGGTGTGCAGTGGTGTCAGTATTGTGCGGCGATGCCTGTGTGCAGTGGTGTCGTTGTTCAGTGGCTGGGCGCGACTAATCAGTGGGGTCATAATGGAGTGAGCAAGGCAGGATGGTGGTTGGGGGGCAGGATGGAGACAGGGGGGCAGGATGGAGCCGGGCAGGATAGAGCCGGGGGGGGCAGGATGGAGGCGGGGCAGGATGGAGCGAGCAGAGCAGGATGGTGGTGGCTAAGCAGGATGGAGGCGGAGGGGGGGGGGCAGGATGGAGCGAACAGGGCAGGATGGAGCGATCAGGGCAGGATGGAGCCGGGGAGCAGGATGGCGCCAGCGGGGCAGGATGGTGGCGGGGGGGCATGATGGAGGTGGGGGGCAGGATGGAGGCGAGCGGGCAGGATGGAGCGAACGGGGCAGGATGGAGTGAGCGGGAGGATGGAGTGAGTGGGGCAGGATGGAGCCGGGGGAGCAGGATGGAGCGGGGGGCAGGATGGATCCGACGAGGCAGGATGGTGATGGGGGGGGGCAGGATGGAGCCTGGGGAGCAGGATAGAGCCTGCGGGGCAGGATGGTGGCAGGGGGGGCATGATGGAGGTGGGGGGCAGGATGGAGGCAAGCAGGGCAGGATGGAGCAAGTGGGGCAGGATAATGGCGGGGGGGCATGATGGAAATGTGGGACAGGATGGAGCCGGGGGAGCAGGATGGAGTTGGGTTGACAGGATGGAGCAGGGGGCAGGATGGAGCCAGGGGGGCAAGATGGAGGAGGGGGGCAGGATGGAGGCGGGCGGGCAGGATGGAGCAAGCGGGGCAGGATGGAGCTGGGGGGGGCAGGATTTAGGCGGGGAAAAGGATGGAGCCGGGGGGGCAGGATGGAGTCAGGGGGGTAGAATGGTGGCGGGGGGCAGGATGGAGCGAGCGGGGCAGGATGCAGGTAGGGGGGCAGGATGGAGGCAGGGGGGCAGGATCCCCCTCGCCTCACTCTGTTCTCACCCATGGCTGTCTTGAGCGATGCTGGGTGCTGAAGTCTGTGCAGCGGTCATGTGACAGGGTGGGCTATGTGACTTCACATCAGCCCGCCCTGTCACATGACCGCTGTACAGAGTGCGACTCTGTAGCTGGAGACAATGGGTGAGAACAGAGGGAGGCGAGGGGGGAGGCGGCAGGGGTGAGAATGCTGGGGGTGAAGACGGAGTGGCGGGTTCTGGTGCAGGGGCTGCCGCAGACCTCTGTGATAGCCACGGCCGGACACGTGTATCCTGGCGATCATGACGCCTATGCGACGCTGTCGCCAGGTTTCAGCTTGGCGCGTGTTTTGAATGCGCGCGGCTGTTTTGCATATGCTGCGCTCATTGGCTGCCGCGGCTGATGGCGACCAATGGGCGCTGGTGCGCAATTTCGGCGACAGACAGATACGATTAGGTAATTATATAGTAGATTTTCAGTAGATTCTTGTTACTGTGCAATATGCACATTGACAGTGCATTTGCTGACCAGCTCTGATTAGAAGTAATGAGCCAGCAATAGAGAGCACATGTTTTAATTCAAATATCCGGCATGCAGGCAAAGCAGAGCCTAGCTTGAATAGTAATAGTTGGTCACTGCTCGTTCTTTCTCCCCTTACAATGCACACTGACAGTGCACTCTTTTGCAGGCTTGTTACTTCTGATCATAGCCAGCAAGAGAGTCACACAGTCATTGTGCATACTGCACAGTGACAAGAATCAATTGAGCATACCTTAGAATTGGCAACCAATGCATGCTCAGTAGAGTAGTTTCTAAAATGGACATCACTGATTACACTTTATTTCTGGGAGTGGGCTGACGCTGTGTAAGGAGATGTACTGCTAGTTGCATTTCTCCCTGAAAACACCAATCCCCCATTGTGTTGCAATGTGAGTAGTGTCATGTTTATTTGTATGCAATGTACAATATAATGTGTTCTGTAATGATATGTAATTTTTTGTAATAGGCATACAATAAAATGTATGGTTCCTTGATAAGTGTAGCAGTATATACATCATATCGCACTTATTGTGTGTAATTCGTGTATAAGGTTTAGCAATATTATAGGTATAATGTATAGTGATGAAGTAAATTAATGTTTGTATGTATAATGCATACTGATGTTTGCTAATGTAAGGCGTAATGTATAATGTATAGAACTATTATGTAGGTATGTCTTGGTAAGAGAGCTCTGCCCAGCAATAGGCTGTAGGACAAGCAACAGTTTAGTGTGGGGACTAGCATACAATGTGAGGTGTTAGTCTCCAGGGTAATGGACAGTTTCTCTACAGAACTCTAGGTAGGGCCCCGCTAGTGACTAGTAAGGACCTACAAGTCAGACAGCTCATCAAGGCCGCATGTAATGGGTTACTCAGTAACAAGACCCTTAGGCAAAAAGGTAATGGGTTTGAATAGACTGTTCATGAAACAAGTCAGTTTCCCTGGGTTGGATCACACAAGCGAATGCGACTAAAAGGTTCCTCACTTTTACTATAGCAAATCCCTTACCCCCTCATATGGAGAGATGAAACCTTCATCTAGAAGCATACAGTAGCATGAGGCTCCATTCCTGCTATATTGGTCAGACTCTTTGTGTCACATTGCCATTGGACTCGGTGGCTGGTGTTCCTGCCTCGGCCACTGGGAGGCGCCGGATTCCTTCGGCTAATGGTGCCGGTGATAGGAGGGCCTTGTCCTCATATGGACCTACTCTTTCGACGTCTGCCTCTGTTGCTGAACGCCGCCATGTTTCTCCTTTGAGTGATGTTGGGTGCAGAGTAGCGGGCCCTGCAGAGGTGTCTGACCCTTAGGCAAAAAGGTAATGGGTTTGAATGGACTGTTCATGAAACAAGTCAGTTTCCCTGGGTTGGATCACACAAGCGAATGCGACTAAAAGGTTCCTCACATTTACTATAGCAAATCCCTTTCCCCCTCATATGGAGAGGTGAAACCTTCATCTAGAAGCATACAGTAGCATGAGGCCCCATTCCTGCCATATTGGTCAGACTCTTTGTGTCACATTGCCATTGGACTCGGTGGCTGGTGTTCCTGCCTCAGCCACTGGGAGGCGCCGGATTCCTTCGGCTAATGGTGCCGGTGATAGGAGGGTCTTGTCCTCATATGGACCTACTCTTTCGACATCTGCCTCTGTCGCTGAACGCTGCCATGTTTCTCCTTTGAGTGATGTTGGGTGCAGAGTAGCGGGCCCTGCAGAGGTGTCTGATAGGTGCAGCCTTCATTCTTCTGTCAGAAGTGGGGTGGTTGGTGCCAGTCGTGCATCACCATCTGGCCTGGTTCTAGGGACGGTCTGGATGAGATCATCAGGCTGTGAGCTCCAGCCTATGGGAGGTAACTGCGCCCTTCAAATACATTGGAGCCTGTCTTGCAGGCCGCCAGATATAGTGTTGATTCCCCAGTGATATAGTGTGTGTTTAGTCTTGACTCTGACCTTTGCCTGGATTTTCGACTCTGCTACAACCTGACGATTTTGTAGCTTAGCTGCCCTCTTGGTTTTGACTCGGACTCCTGACTACGTTTTTCGGATCCTGATTTTTCCCTTCTTGGCGACCTTCCTGCTCTGCTGCTCATAATAGGCAGCTACCCCTGTAATTCCAGATACCTGTAGGGTCTTGGGGTTTCTCAGGGTGCTGCCTTACCAGCAGCTCAGCCTCATAGCGGATGGTCATCACATTTTGCACCCTGTCTCATAGGGGGCAATGAGACAGAGATATAAATACAGAATAGTGACTGTCACAGACTGAGTTGGGTTGTGCTATGACTCATAGGACCAGGAAAAAAACAGGAAGAACCCAGTGGAAAGTAGAAATATTTATGAAGCTGTGCTGTCAAACTAAAAAAAGTGCCTGCTTGCTCATATGTGAAGTTGTAACTAAAGCACTATGTGAACTGATAAGTAAAGAACTGTTGTTTAAAGTGAAATGTTGATCTTCGTCTCAGTCGCCACAGCAATCTGGTCCTGGAAACAGTGACATGCAGCCTGCTAAGTGGTATGATCTGCACTACACAAGTCCATGCAGCCAGAAAGGACCATGGTTTTCATGTAGCATGCTGGGGTGTCCAGAGTCAATCTCTCACGCATGACTATCACCCCTTGCCACTCTACAACTGCAGCAATGACTGCAGCACCTGCTCCTTGATGACAACTTATTTGACTATCCCAGCATGCACTGAGATATTCAAATGAGGCATTGTCAAAAAGAAAGTAGTAAAAGAAATAAAGGAATTAGATTAATGAGAGAATGGTAGGGACTTTTTGTATGTTAAAAAAGAGATTACTTTATTACTTTAAATGGATAAAATGAATCCTAGTTTCAGACCACTTCTTTATAAGCATTATATTTTATCAAAATACTGATAGGGCGTGGTCAATTAAGTGCGTTATCAGGGATTCTTCCTGCTAAGATTTTAAGGTTCTTTGTCCACCAGACCTAGATAGTATAATAATTGTAGACATAATTGTTTCTTTGTGTCATATTTGATGTCTTTTAGGTCAGTGGGGTTGGCCCACAGTAAGCCTCTCCTCAGTGCTGGGGATGCTATCTGGGATACTTTCTTCTACTGTTGAATCAATTGGTGATTATTACACTTGTGCAAAATTATCAGGAGCTCCAAATCCCCCAACACATGCTTTAAATCGTGGAATTGGAATGGAAGGCTTAGGATGTATCTTAGCAGGTATTTGGGGAACAGGAAATGGAACTACTTCATATAGCCAAAATATCGCCGCATTAGGGATTACAAAGGTAAGCATACCATTTTATTTTTAAATAAACCAATGAAAAATATATGCAAATTAAAAATTATATTTATTTTATCCACTTGTCATCTAGTCCACTAGTCAGTTTAATTCAGCTACTCCCAAAAATGTAAGGTGAAGTGTTTTAAAGGGATCAAGCAGTTTAGAAAACCCATTTTCATAAGTCCTCGGCTCATGATCATTATTCCCTTACTAAGTAGAGAACAGTTATACAGGGCATCACTCATTTTGGAAGACTTCTCCCCTATTATACAAACAACCTATTGATTTAGATATGTAATGTGTAATTCTTCATTTTACTTGTTGTGGCATCAGTAATTATTGTCAAATATACTGTATGGATAACAAATACTTTTCAGGCATTTCAGCATGGAAAAACTTTATCAGTGTATTGTCAAGGGATGTTTGTTAAAGGTACAGATTATAGAATAATTAAAAAATATATCCGTACATATAGATATTGTTCTAGAATTGCTGTAGTGCCCTTGAATAGCTATGGCCGAACCCGAACTGTAAAGTTCAGGGTCCATACCGAACACCTAGTGTTCGGGCTCAGATCCCGTCTGTCACAGAGAACGTGTGTCTGTTATTGGCTGCTGGAGTAACCTGAAACCAGCCCATACATTCTAGCATGTAGAATGTATGTGCAGTTTCCATTTTACTGGAACAGCCAATTACAGATGCCTATTCTGTGTGAAAGCTTTTGTGATTGGGTGTTGGAGTCAATGCATTGAACATCCCGAAAGTTAATGAGCTGCCCCAAAAGTTGATGCGGTGGGACGATGGGTCGCGAGACAGCGGGACGGCAGGACCCATAAAGTATAACGCTTATGTTTAATAACCATATGCATTATATTACAGCCCCCCTCCCCATCCAATAATTTTAAAGTCTGAGTTTGGGGTTCGAACTCAAGTTTGGATCACATTTTGCTCCGAACTCAGACATTAAAAAAAGTCTGGCAAGTCCGCTGTACCCGAACATCGGCAGGTTTGTCCATCACTACCCTTGCTCTTATTTTCAGTTACTTTCATAATGTGTCTAACGTTGTCAGTGATTACTTCTGTACTCTCTAAAAAACTCTAGCTAACTAATTCTGAATAAAAGAGGTAGATGATTTGAGAAGCAGTCAAAAGAACACCAAAGAATTGGACAAAGTTTGTATGTTTGAAAGCATTTCTAGAGTGAATTGATATCTGTACCAAATAAAAAAAAAATCAGTGTTTCCAAGTAAAATAGTTGAGAAGTTACCTGATATAACATCATTTCAACTCTAAACTGATTGTTTCACTAAAATCCTTTGCCAAATGTCCTCTTAGGTGACCAAATCCAAACTGGTGTGTGTGGATCTGGACTACGTCTAAACTGACTCAGAATTTTCTGTAAAAGTTTTGTGTCTACATAAATGTGTTCAGCTTAGGCTGGTTTCACACTACGGACTTTATAAATCCGATGCTGTCCGATAAAAATCGGACAGCATCGGACCAATTTTGGGCCCCATGCAGCCCTATGGGCATCGGACCGAATCGGATGTGCACTAAATGCCATCCGATTTGGTCCGTTACGATTCTGTCCGATTTTATTTTCGGTGCAAAAATCGGAGCATGCTCCGATTTTTGCACCGAAAATAAAATCGGACAAAATCGGATCGGACCAAATCGGATGGCATTTAGTGCACATCCGATTTAGTCTGATCAATTTAACATGGGGCCCTATGGAGCAGGGTCCGAGGAGACATCGGATGTGTCCTCGGACCCGATTTTACTGTACTGAGCATGCTCAGTACAGTAAAACTGCTCCAAACTGGGGGAGCAGGGGTTAAAAAATATATATATATATGCTCACCTATGCCTGAACCCCTGCCAGCTCCCGCTGTCTCCTGCAGGCTCCCGGTGTCCTCGCGCTGTCTCCAGAGGTCTTCTACTGCAGTACAGGACCTGCCGTGATGTCACAGTCACGTGACCGCAGTTTACCATGGTGTAACCTGCGGTCACGTGACTGTGACATCACGGCAGGTCCTGTACTGCAGTAGAAGACCTCTGGAGACAGCGGGAGGACAACGGGAGCCTGCAGGAGACAGCGGGAGCCGGCGGGGTTTCAGGCATAGGTGAGCATATTCTTGTTTTTTTTTTTCCAGACTGGAGGCGGAGGCTACGATTTTATGCCGGAATTGGATGCCTTTTTGGCATCGATTCCAGGCATCAGAAGGGAGCCGATGCTGTCCGATTTATATCGGACAGCATCGGCTCCCTAAAAATCGTAGTCTGAAAGTAGCCTTAGTTTTTACTGCTGTTTTAATTTTCTGTGTTTAGAAAAAAAAGAACACAAATAATGGTTGCATGAAGAAGGCTTATGATACAGTATATCTTATGTTTTTCTAGGTTGGAAGTCGCTTAGTAATGCAGACTGCAGGTATCCTTTTAATTATACTAGGACTTTTTGGAAAATTTGGAGCTATTTTTATTACGATTCCAGAGCCAGTTATTGGAGGGATGTTCATGGTGATGTTTGGTATGATTGCAGCAGTGGGCCTTTCAAATCTTCAGGTAATCCTATATGTACAACATTTTTATAGATATGTATTTTGCTTTGATAAATTTTTTAATAATACAGTACATTAGTCATTATTATTATTATTATTATTTTTTATTTTTATAGCGCCATTAAATTCCATGGCACTTTATATGTGGAAAGGGCAAACAAAGACAAGTACAGTATGTATGGATAATCAAACCACACAGGTACAGGAGGGGAGAGGACCTTCTGTGAGGGCTCACAGTCTACGAGGGTTGGGTGAGGATACAATAGGAGAGGTCATGCGGTGGTGTGGTGGACCGAGTGTCAGTGTAGGCTGTAGGCTTGTCGGAAGAGGGTAGGCGAGTGTTGATATTTTGAGAGTTCCAGAGTATAGCGCATGCACGGTAGAAGTCTTGTATGTGGTTGTGAGAAGAGATAAGAGGGGAGTAGAGAAGGAGCTCTTGAGAGGATTGCGTGAGGGTAGGTATCGGGAGACCATGTCAGAGATGTATGGAGGGGATAGGTTTTGGATGGTTTTGTATATCATGGTTAGGGTTTTGAACCGAGGCCTCTGAGAAACGCAGAGCCAGTGAAGGTCTTGGCAGAGGGGAGAGACTGGGGAATAACGGGGAGGCAGGTGGATTAGTTGGGCAGCAGGGTTTAGGATAGATTGGAGTGGTGCAAGGCAGCTAGTGGGGAGGCTAGTGAGCACTAAGTTACAGTAGTCAAGGCAGGAGATAATGAGGGCATGGACAAGTGTTTTTGCAGTGTAATGGTCAAGGAAAGTGTTGATCCAGGAAAGATTTTTGAACTGGAGTCGGAAGCAGGTGGGGAGGGCTTGGATGTGAGGCTTGAAGGAGAAGGAAGAGTCGAAGATTACCCTGAGGCACCTAGCATGGCGAACTGGGGAGATTGAGCAGCCATTGACATTGATGGATATGTCTGGTAGAGGGGGAGAGCGACTTGGGGGGAATATGATAAATTCAGTATTGTCCATGTTCAGTTTTACAAAACGAGCAGAGAATAAGGATGACATGGTGGACAGACATTGTGAAATTTTGAATAGTAAGGAGGTGATGTCAGGTCCACACAGATAAATCTTGGTGTCTTCATCATAAAGATGATACTGAAGGCCGTGGGACTTAATGAGTTGTCCCAGGCCGAGGGTGTAGATGGAGAAAAGTAGGGGTCCAAAAACCAAGCCTTGGGGGACACCGACAGAAGGGTAGGTGAAGAGGAGGTGTTGGAGTGGGTGATGCTGAAAGTCCGGTCAGTTAGATATGAAAAGATTCAAGAGAGAGCCAGGTAAGTGATACCAAGAGATTCGAGAATCTGTAGCAGGAGGGAGTGGTCTACAGTGTCAAAGGCAGAAGATAGGTCAAGGAGGAGGAAGACGGCGTAGTTTCACGTGCTCTTGGCGGTCAGTAGGTCGTTGGTGACTCTGGTTAGGACTGTTTTGGTGGAGTGATGGGATTAGAAGCCGGGTTGTAGGTGGTCAAAGAGGGATCAGGAGGAGAGGTGGGAGAACAGTTCAAGATGGACATGTTGTTCTAGTAGTTTTGAGGTGGGAGAAGAGATATAGGGCAATAGTTAGAAACAGATGATGAGTCGAGGGAGGGTTTTTTGAGGATGGGTGTGATCAAGGCATGTTTGAAGAGGAGGGGAAGATGCCAGTAGTGAGTGATAAATTGAAGAGATGGGTTAGGGTTGGGATGAGGACTGTGGTGAGGTTTGGGATTAGGTGGGAGAGAAGTGGGTCAAGGGTGCAGGTGGTGATGTGTGATCTTGACAGAAGGGAGGAAAGTTGATCTTCTGTCATAGTGGGAAAGTTTCCTTTGGACAGAGAGGGCTGGGCAGCAATGGGGAAGTGCCAAGTGGACGGTGGGTCAAAGCTTTCTCTGATGTTATCTATCTTCTGTTTAAAGAAAGAGGCAAAGTCTTCGGCACAGATGAGAGGAGAGGGAGGACGTGTAGGGGGACGGAGTAGAGAGTTAAAAGTTTTCAATAGTTGTTTGGGGTTGTGAGACAGGGCAGTTATTAGAGATAAGAAGTAGGCATGTTTTGCCGAAGTGAGTGCGGCCTTGAATTTATTGAGGGACTGTTTGTACATGGCAAAGTGCACCGCGGAATGGGATTTCTTCTATCTCCGTTCAGCCGCTCTGGATGCCCTATGCAGTTCTTTAGTAAGGCCGGTGAGCCAGGGTTGCCTGTGTGTGCGGGTTTTATTGTATGTGAGGGGTTGGCCAGATCGAGGGCTATAGTTATTGTGGTGTTATAGAGTGTGGCAGCAGCGTCAGCATCATGTGAGGAAGCTAGGTCGGGAAAAGGGAGAAGGGACTCAGAGAATGAGTGGAAATCAATAAGTTTGAGGCTTCTGCGGGGATGAGTGAGTTTCCGGAGAGGGAGAAGCATAGTAGGAGTATAGTAGGAGGGGAGAGAGAGGAGAAAGTCAGCAGGTTATGGTCCGATAGGGGGAGGGGTGAGTTTTTCCTAAAATTATTCACATCCAGTTATGTACAAAAGTTTTAGGCAGGTGTGGAAAAACTGCAGCAAAATTCGGGATGCTTTCAAAAATGAAAGTGTTAATAATTCCTTTTTATCAATTAACAAAATACACAGTAAATGAACAAAACTGAAATTTTAATAAAATCAATATTTGACATCAATTCTTCTTTGTACACTTTCACACATTACTAAAAGGAACTTGGCAAGAATGTCTATAGTCCTCAATGTGACCCATTTCTTAGGGTCCTCAATTAAGAAATACATGCAGATCCATCTATCATCATCATGCATTACCAACAGGGAGGTATCTGATTAGCTTAAAATTAGTGATGAGCGAGTAGTTAAGTAGTATGGTTTGGATAAGTAGAAATGAGTGGTTTTTACTATTTGGATATTCATTCCGAATAGTGAACAAAATGCAAATCAATGGGGAAATCAGATATTTGTCTGGGGAAATTTTTATACAAACACTATTTGTATATATGATTTCCAAGATAAATATCTGAGTTCCCCATTGACTTGCATTATGTTCACTATTCGGGATTAATATCCAAATAGTAAAAAGGATTCCATTAGACTTACCTGAACCTGAATACCGAATGACTTGCTCATCACAAGGGAATTTCTGATTATATTGTTCAGACTCCAGCTTTGAAACCGAAGATTCCTACTCCGGATTTGTTTTTTGGCGACAGGTCCAAATTTTCAAGTTTTAAAAATAGTTGTCAATTGTTTTTTGCTCTGAGACGTCGGTCCTCTGGTCATTCAGTTCAGCAGGCTAACATAGTTATCTCCCTGCTGCGTGGTGACCTGCAGGATTGGGCATTTTCTCTCGCCTCTGGGGATCCGGTTTTAGCTAAGCCAATCCCTTGTCCATACTGCAGGCGAAGATGCCTCCTGTCCTTCACCTGTACTTGCACAAGCAGAAATAGCACCATCATCAGCCACGTCCTTGTCCCAGCGCAGCATTCAGTTAACCATACACCAATCTTTTGAACGCAGGCGCAAATACGCTGCCAATGCTCCACATGCCACAGTTCTAAATGCACAAATTTCGTGACTGCTTGCGCTGGAAATGTTGCCTTTTAGGCTGGTGGAGACGGAAGCATTCCGCAACCTGATGGCGGCGGCTGTCCCACATTACTCGGTCCCCAGCTGCCACTATTTTTCCCGGTGTGCCGTCCCCGCATTACATAAGCACGTGTCACAAAACATCATACGTGCCCTTAACAACGCAGTTTCAGGCAAAGTCCACCTAACCACGGACACATGGACAAGTGCTTGTGGGCAGGGCCGGTACATCTCACTGACGGCACACTGGGTTAATATTCTGGAAGCCGGGATCCAGTCAGAGCTTGGGACGGAACACGTCCTTCCGACACCAAGGATTGCAGGTCCTAACTCAGTCAGGGTTTCACCCACAGTGTACAGCTCTGGCAAGTCATGCTCCTCAGCCTCCTCTTCCTCCTTTTCCTCTACTTCACCCTCCACACCAGTCCCAAGCTGGAAGCACTGCAGCACTGTCTCGGCTAAGCGGCAACAGGCTGTGCTGAAGATAATATGCATACGTGACAAACCCCAAAGCGCTGAAGAGTTGTGAACAGCTCTGAAACAGCAGGCAGATCACTGGCTCACACCGCTGAACCTACACCCAGGCATGGTCGTGTGTGACAATGGCCGGAACCTTGTGGCGGCTCTGAGGCGAGGTGAGCTGACACATGTTCCATGCGTGGCCCATGTGCTCAACCTCGTGGTTCAGCAGTTTACTAAATCCTACTCGGAGCTGTTGGATCTGCTCGTCAAAGTACGTCGCCCCTATGCCCATTTTAGAAAGTCACCTACTGCTTCTGCTGGCCTTGCCGGCTTTCAGCGGCGTTTGCAGCTTCCGGGTCACAGACTGGTGTGTGATGTCCCCATGCATTGGAATTCTACACTGCACATGTTGGTCATGATTTATGAGCAGAAGAGGGCAGTTGTTGAGTACCAGCATCAACTAGGCCGTCGGTATATGGTTCAAACTCCACACATAAGACCTCAGGAGTGGACATGGATGTCCGACATATGTACCGTCCTCCAAAACTTTGAGGACTCCACCAAGATGGTGAGCGGTGATGACTCCATCATTAGCATCATCATCCCGCTTCTCTGTCTTCTAAAACGCTCTCTGCTTAAAATCAAAGATGATGTATTGCAGGCGGAGCACGATGACTTGCAGCAAGAAACCGTACTGGGTGATTACACACAGCTCAGCCTCATCTCATCCCTACATGCATTGGAGGACTATGACGAGGAGGAGGATGATGAAGAAATAGAGCTACTTTCATGCAAAATTGACGGTAATACATGCACAACCATCAGACCGTCGGTTCAGCTTGGGTGGCCAGAGGACAGGGGAGAGAAGGAGGAGGCCAGTATGGACAGTCATGCTGTTGGTGAGGACCCTGAAGTCTTGCCTGTTAACAGTCTGGCGCACATGGCTGACTTTATGTTACGCTGCCTGTCTCGTGACCCTCGCGTTATCAAGATCTTGGCGGACACTCATGACTGGTTGGTGACACTTTTAGACCCACGCTACAAAGAGAACTATATTTCTCTTATTCCCGAGGTGGAGAGGTCTACAAAAATGCTGCAGTACCAGAAGACCACAGTCACGGAATTAGTAAAAAAATTGCCTTCTGAAAACGCTAGCGGCAGAGGTCACGATTCAGTGCACAACCAAGGCGTCTGGCCGAGAGAGGCACAAGTCCAATCCAGCAGAGGTAGGGGAACACTCTCAAAGATCTGGGACACTTTTCTCAGCACCTCTGGTATCACAGGCCATGAGGTGCGGGGTAGTGTCACAAGGACTGCAAAGTTTGCCAAGATGCTGAGGGAGTACCTTGCCGATCGTACTAAAGTGCTCCTAGACTCCTATGTACCTTAAAATTATTAGGTATCCAAGCTGGACACGTGGCAGGAATTGGCTCTCTACGTCTTGGAAGTCCTGGCCTGCCCTGCCGCTAGCGTTTTGTCAGAGCGTGTTTTTAGTGCCGCAGGTGGAATCATTACAGATAAACGCACCCGCCTGTCAACTGAAAATGTTGACAGGCTGACTTTGATCAAGATGAACAAGGGTTGGATTGGGCCTGACTTCACCACACCACCAACAAATGATAGCGGAATTTAAATTTTGTGCTGGTAGATTGCCATACACCTCCGCACACCCACACATGGGTACACGCTTCATGTCTTTGGCTACTTGCTGTACTGCTCCTCCTTCTCCTCATGCGCCACCATCATATGATCAGTGTGACCGTGGTTCATGATGCCACAAAACCATAATTTTTTTACATCATATTTATGATGATGATGACCCTAACCGTTCAAAAGTTAGGCATTAGTTTCATGTATACCCCCAAGGGGTAAATGTTTTAGTCCATGCTTACAGAATGGGCATTACAAGTACAGGAGATCCGCTCCTTTGTAATGGGAACAATTTTTAGAGGCTATCCTCCAGGTTTCTTCCCAGGGGCATCGCAATGCCTCCCAATTTTTGGCAGCCCTTCCTAGGGCAATCCTACAAAAGACCCACTTCCTTAAAATGGGCACATTATTTAAAGAGGCCCTCATGCACGTCTCTATCCAGGGGCATCAGAGTGCCACACAATTTTTGGCTTCCCTGCCAAGGGCAATTCTACAAAAGATCCACTTCCTTATAATAGGCACATTATTTAAAGAGTCCCTCATGCATGCCTCTATCCAGGGGCATTGAAGTGCCTCCCAACTTTTGGCAGCCCTGCCTAGGGCAATGCTACAAAAGACCCACTTCCTTACAATGGGCACATTATTTAAAGAGGCCCTCATGCCTTTTCAAAAGCTTTTGATACGGTGCCACACAAAAGGTTGATACATAAAATGAGAGCAATGGGGATGGGGGAAAATATGTGTAAGTGGGTTAAAAACTGGCTTAGCGATAGGAAACAAAGGGTGGTCATTAATGGAACACACTCAGAATGGGTCACAGTTAACAGTGGAGCACCACAGGGGTCAGTATTGGGCCCGCTTCTTTTTAATATATTTATTAATGACCTTGTAGGGGGCATACAGAGTAGAATCTCAATATTTGCAGATGACACTAAACTCTGTAGGGTAATCAATACAGAGGAGGACAATTTTATATTACAGGAGGATTTATGTAAACTAGAAGCTTGGGCTGATAAATGGCAAATGAGCTTTAATGGGGATAAATGTAAGGTCATGCACTTGGGCAGAGGAAACAAAAGGTATAATTATGTGCTTAATTGTAAATCACTGGGCAAAACTGTCACTGAAAAAGACCTGGGTGTAAGGGTAGATGACAAACTCACATTTAGTGGCCAGTGTCAGGCAGCTGCTGCAAAGGCAAATAAAATAATGGGATGCATTAAAAGAGTCATAGATGCTCATGAGGAGAACATAATTTTACCTCTATACAAGTCACTAGTGCGACCACACTTAGAATACTGTGTACAATTCTGGTCTCCGGTGTATAAGAAAGACATAGCTGAACTAGAGTGGGTCCAGAGAAGAGCGACCAAGGTTATTAGAGGACTGAGGGGTCTGCAATACCAAGACAGGTTATTAAACGTGGGGTTATTTAGCTTGGAAAAACGAAGGCTTACGGGTGATCTTATAATAATGTATAAATATATGAGGGGACAGTACAGAGAACTTTCTAATGATCTCTTTACTCTTAGGCCTGAGACTGGGACAAGGGGGCATCCTCTACGTCTGGAGGAAAGAAGGTTTAATCATAATCACAGACGTGGATTCTTTACTGTAAGAGCAGTGAGACTATGGAACTCTCTGCCACATGATGTTGTAATGAGTGGCTTACTACTAACATTTAAGAAGGGCCTGGATGCCTTTCTTGAAAACTATAATATTACCGGTTATATATACTAGATTTTTTGATAGGGCGTTGATCCAGGGAATTAGTCTGATTGCCATATCTGGAGTCAGGAAGGAATTTTTTCCCCCAATGTGGAGCTAGTGTTGCCACATGGGTTTTCTTTGCCTTCCTCTGGATCAACATGTTAGGCTATGGGTTGAACTAGATGGACTTAAAGTCTTCCTTCAACCTTAAAAACTATGTTATTATGCATGGCTCTATCCAGGGGCATCAGAGTGCCACACAATTTTTGGCTTCCCTGCCTAGGGCAATCCTACACATGACCCACCTCCTTATAATGGGCACAATATTAAAAGAGGCCCTCATGCACGCCTCTATCCAGGGTCATTGGGGAGCCTCCCAATGTTTAGCAGCCCTATCTAGGGTAATACTACAAAAGACCCACTTCATTAAAATGGGCACAATATTTAAAGAGGCCCTCATGCAGGCTTCTATCCAGGGGCATTGAAGTGCCTCCCAACTTTTGGCAGCCCTGCCTAGGGCAATACTACAAAAGACCCACTTCCTTATAATGGGCACAATATTAAAAGAGACCTTCATGTACGTCTCTTTCAAGGGGCATTGAAGTGCCTCCCAACTTTTGGCAGCCCTGCCTAAGGCAATACTACAAAAGACCCACTTCCTTATAATGGGCACAATATTAAAAGAGGCCTTCAGTACGTCTCTTCACAGGAGCATGGGAGTGCCACACAATTTTTTTTTTAAAAATCTTTCATATAATCCAAAAAACTAACATACACCAACTCTGTCTCACAAGTGGGTATGAGCCCTTAATATTTTTTCCATGAAAATCTATTTTGGTTTCATTTTGTAATGTTTTCTTGACAGTCCGTAAAAGTGGTGTAATAGTTTGACAACATTGTTGACATCAGTGACTTTGGGGTCTGAAATGCTTCCAGGGGTCTTCCCCACGCTGTTCCCATATCATTTGAGCATTTTTAGGGTTTTTCCATGCTGCCGGGGGTCATGCAAGAAAAATTCTCGGGTCTCCCATAGGATAACATTGGGCTCGGTGCTCGAGTATCTTGGGATGCTCGGCCCGAACTTCGAGCTCCCGAGCATTTTAGTACTCGCTCATCTCTAGTGGAGACCCATTGATGTGACTTTGGTAGAATAATGTTGTCTCATTATTGTCTGATATAGGATTCTACCTGCTTGAAGAAAAAGGTTTTCTATTGGTGAAAGATATGGACTGCAGGAGTCCGGTTCAACACTCAAACTTTTCTTCTGCAAAGTTATGCTGTTGTGAATGGTGCAGTATTGGTTTAAAATTAACTTGTAATAATAAAACCCCATACCAGTCGAGATGCAGGTTTGATCTGTTAGCTGATAACATGCTTGATCCTTGAGTTCTCAGGGTACAGCATGCATAGTCTGCATAGAAAATTTCACATTTTTATTTATCTCACAACAGAGCAATTTTCCAATTTGTCTCAGTTTATTTAATATCAGATTTGACCCAGAGGGGACAGAAGCATTTCTGGATTGTGTCCATATATGGCTTCCTCTTTGCTTTATATAGATTTAACTTACATATCTACATTGAACAGATAACTGACAACTATTTCTGGAATTATTCCTGAGCCCAAGCAGCGATTTGCACTACCAAATCATGTATGTTTTTAATGCACTGCACCTGAGAGCTTATAGATAACGAGCAACCAATATTAATTATTAGTGTTGTCCCTAGTTCAGGTTGATTTCTCCAGAATCTCAGAATTTTTAAAATTAGATTATGTATTATAAATGGAATATTCAGAGTGTTTCCAAATTTATTTTTTTTTCTGAAAGTGTTTCACAATATTTAGAAGTAGTTGTTCACAGATTCTTGAGCCTCCAACCATCTTTGTTTCGAGAGACTTTGCCTCTTTTACATCTTGTTTTTATACAGTTATGTAACTTAGTTGAAAATTGACCATTTATCTGTTTTTAATTATGATATTTGGGAGGCAGAATAGCAGGGCACCGATCACTTAAGATCCAAAGTAGCGGTATCAGTAGTGTCAACTGCAGCAGAACCGGGGGCGCACAGTCTTATAACAGCCTGAGAGGTAAAATCACATTGAAGAAAGAGGCACTCACCCGGTGATAGTTGTTCCTCAATGGATGACTTCAATCGGCATTAAAGTACAGGGTGCTGGGGAGAGGGTGTCAGAGGTGCAGACGACGGCACCGTTTCGGATCAACTGATCCTTCGGCTGGTCTTGGCTCCAAGACTTATTCACTTATTTTTCCAGCCTTATGTTAACCCGGAAATGTGTTGCTGCCATTAATTTCTAATTAAATTAATTTTCTTAACTAAAATGGAAAAATGTCTAGTTTTCAACTTCTAATCTGTGTTTTACTGTAAATTACCATATTTTCTGCTTGATTATAAGAACAACTATAAAAAGCAAACAAAAGTGCAATATAGTAACACAGAAATGATAAGAGAGATGTCACTGCTCACCTAGGTCAGTTGTGTGACACACAACTAGTTTGAAGCACATGAGACGGCTGCCACAGGATCCATAATCCACGTGTGCACAGTGGTAGCCAGAAACAATCCCAAAGGGACACTGTGTGTATGATCCACGCCGCCGAACGATGAAGGGACCACAAAGATCTGTCAGGCTTTATTTCATTATATTATTTTTATATTTATGAAATAAAGCCACCATTGCTTGACAGATTCTTTTGGTCCCTTCATCGTATGGCAGCGCGGATTATACACACATTGTCCCTTTTGGATCGCACCGGATTATAAAACGCACCCACAAATTTGGTAATGGAAAAGAGAAAAACATATTTTTTAATGTCAAATGTGGTCCATCTTATAATGCCAGTATCTGTCTTATAATCACTATATTAGCAGCCTCCCATCCTGGTGGTCCATAGCAGCCTCTTCATCCTGATGGTATATAACCCCTTCATACTGGTGGTACATAGCCCCCGCATACAGTTTATAGCTTACTGATGTTGGGTTGTGGGGGTGTAGAAGGCAGGTTTACAGGATCAACATAGGGTGGTGGAAAAGCCTGGAGCTGCGGAGGGTTTGCAGCAGCATCAGTTGGGCGCCGCCATTATCCATGTCCCAGCATGCATTGCCGAGCTGAAATTTGTGCTCTAGTTTCCAGACTTACAGAAAATCTGCGCATGTGCAGATCAAGATCTGCAGCCATTTTCTGGAAGTCTGGACACTAGAGCACAAATTGCAGCTTGGAAATGCATGCTGGGATATGGATAATGGCGGTGCCCACTTGCTGCAACCTCCCTGCAGCTCTCAGTTTTGTCCCCACCCTCCGTGGACCCGTGAAACCTGCCTCCTGGACCTCCGCTCCACCCCCACAACCCCCCTTGGTAATATTTTTTTTAACATTCGGATTTTAAGACGCACCCTCATTTTCCCTCCAATTTAGGGGGGAAAAAAGTACGTCTTTTAAACCGAAAAAATACGGTAACTATGACTTTAAGAGATTTACATATCAGTAAATTTTTTCATACATTACGCAACACTGAATCTCTTTTGGATTTGGGCTTCCATATAATTCAGGTAAATATACTAATAACTGAGAAAAATACATTTAGCTGACATCTCGCAGAAGTATTTGCTTAAAATCTTCAGCATTTTGTCTAATTAAAGGATCTGATTCATTATTTAATTTGCACTTTTTTATATTATGTTTTTGATTTTAAGGTTTTTGTGCCAATAGTTACTTTAAGTTTAGACTATTTTAAAAATCTATTGTTTACTTGCTTGTATGTTTCTTTTTTGTTCTTTTGGATGTGATATTTATGATTTTTTTTGTTTGCTGTTGATTCATTATTTGTGGCTTTAGGGTATGTGCGCACTGGCCGGGTTATGGCCGTTTTATCAGCGGAAACCGCCGGTCGGTTTTCATTAGTTTTATGTAAATTTATGTTAATCCAAACCGGCGTTTGGATTAACATTAAAACCAATGAAAACCGACGCCCGCTGTGCACACACCGGCGGTTTACACAGGCTCATCTGTTGCTAAACCGCAGGTTTCCCAGCGGTTTAGCAAAGAATGAGCATGTTCTATAAACCGCCGGTTCTTCAGCGGCTGCAAGCAGAATCATGTGCTGCTTCCAGCCGCTGCAGAACCGCCGGCGAGAACACGCTGTGCAACCGCCCGGCTCCCGCCCGTCACCCGCCCGTCACCCGCCCATCACCCCCGCACATACCCGCCAGGAAGCCGGTGGACGGCTCCGGAGCTTCCTGGCGGGTCCTCCCAGCCGCTGCCGCCACTAACCCGCCCCCCGTGTGCACATACCCTTAAAGTTAAAAAATCTTATGGAAATGTACCGGTACTACTTAAAACACTGAAGTAATTTTTTCGCAAATTAGACATCTTTTCACAAATGTTAGCATTGCGTGCTAAAATGTAATGAACCATCTGATCACGAATCAAGACAAAAACTTTTCTGACTTTGAGTAAAATGTATTAAAGTGAACATGTCACCAGAATTTTCACGTATGAAACAAAACTATTACCTTGAGCAGCACCTGGGCTGCATTCCATGAAAGTAAATCTTCCACTCTGTATTGAAATCTGTGCCGTTCAGTCCTGTATTCTGCAATACGTGAAGAGCATATGTTTAAACTAAAATTAACAATTATATGTATATTTTAACTTTTAGTATGTGGAATTAAATTCCTCAAGAAATCTTTTTGTTTTGGGATTTTCCATGTTCACTGGTCTCGTTATCCCAACATGGTTGGAAGAGCACCCAGGAGCTATAAGTACAGGTAAGCAGTATTCATTCATATGGTGCACAGATTTGAATATTGTTCTACTTCATATGCAACATGTATTTGTCATTCTGTTTCTAAAACTACCGTACTTAATTTGCAAGAAGTGAAGAATTGTGCTTCGTAGTTGAAGTTCAGTTGCATTAAATTTTGTTTATTAATGTAGTGTAAGGCTGTGGTCACAGTTTTTTTAGTGCCTTTTAAAAACGCATGCTTTTTTACATGCGTTTTTCATGCCAGCATGAGTTTTTTAAGGTCTCTGATGGCTCCCTGCGTTTTTGGCTGCGTTTTTGAATCTGCACATAAAAATAGTGCTTGTAGTATTTTTTTGAGCGTTTTGAAAAACGCATGCGTTTTTGTAGAAAACGCATGCGTTTTTATAACATGGGTTCCTATGGGAAACGCATGCAAAAACGCATGTACAATTAGTACCTTTTAGTGCCATTCAAAAACGCATGCGTTTCCCATAGGAGCCCATGTTAAAAAAACGCATGCGTTTCCGCAAACGCATGCGTTTTTTTTAACATGGGCTCCTATGGGAAACGCATGCGTTTTTGAATGGCACTAATTGTACATGCGTTTTTGCATGCGTTTTCCATAAGGCCCCTTATTAAAAAACGCATGCGTTTTTGGATATGCTCCAAAAACACATGGGACAGTCACACATGCTTTTTGGCTATTAGGGCATGCGCTTTTTAACATGGGGGCCTATGGGTGCGTTTTTTACATGCGTTTTTAAAAACGCAGGTCTCCAAAAATGCATGTGAAAAATGCAACTGTGACCACAGCCTAAGAGAATACTCATCCAGCTGAAAGGTCCTTACCCCTTCAGCATGGAAGAGCAAGCACATCAGTAAAATGATAGTCAAGGGAGTTCAACAAAAAGCTTGAGATTGATTAAATGCTGAGACCTTCTGACCCAAAGGTGTCAAAAGGATGGGGCAGACTCATGACAATTGCACTGTATGACATCTCTGTCAAAAAAGCCAATTGGTTATCTGCATGCAGTTTCTTTTAAGTGTTCAAACAGCAGATGCAATGCTTGTGCATTTGCAAAGGATAAAACAAAAGGTTTTTTGTTAGCAGATGGCCAAATTGTTAATTGGAAGTCCATCAGAAATTCTGACTCCAGTTACATTGTATATTGTATTGAATGCGTTAGTTGCAATCTTAAATATATTGGATGTACTATTCGCAAACTAAAAAAATAGGATTGCTGAACATGTGAAAAACACATAGGATAAAAATGCCACATATTCAGGATGTGCCAGACATTTTGTCAAGGAACTCAATGGCGATATATAACGGCTGCATTTTTTTCTGTTAAAAAAGTGATGAAACCAGTGAGAAATGAAGCTTGACAAAGAAAGGTTTTTCTAAGGGAAGCCTTTTGGATCTAAAAGGTTGGCAGAAAGTATCCATCAGGCATGAATTACAAAAGTGATCTGTACTATACACATTAATATTTCTGCAGAATATATTTTTATGCATGAGACTAAAAAAAATAAAAACTTTTTTTTTCAAAAAAACAAATTCCATAAAAAAAATGTTTCCATCTTTAAAAATTATGCATAGATATTCAGGTTATACCTTTTCTGCTTACCTCATTCTCCCTAACTTCATTTCGTGTCTTGCTACTCTCTTTTTTGTACATATTTGGAAGGCATATGATTTATCTTGTAATATAGTTTTTGGCAACAATCTATGTGTGTATAATCCCCTGTTTGTTCCCCCTCTGTGTGTGACACACCTGCTCCATATGTTTGTTTTTAATCATTGCTTCTGTATGATTAGTCAAGATTTTGAAGACCATTATGTTACCTTCTTAAAGATGTCTCAATAAAGAAGAATTATTTTTAATACACCTGGATGTGCCGGATCATTCCATTTCCTCCTTGTTATAATTACACCACATAGTCCTTCATTTGTTATAATACACCCCATAGTCCTCCGTGAATTATAATGCATCCATATACTCTATTGAATAGTTTAATGCACCCTATAATCCTCCATGTATTATAATGCACACCATACTCTCTCAAATAGTATGATGTACCCCATAGTCCTCCATATATTATAATGCACCCCCATAGTCCTCCTTATTGTTTAATGTATCACCCATAATCCTTCAAATACTATAATGCACCCCATAGTCATCCATATACTATTATGGCTATAGGTCACCAGTGTACTCTCTGACTTAAAGGGATCCTGTCACCCCCAAAACACCTCAAAACCTATTAAAAGCTGTCCCTAGAGCATAGTAACACTTACCCTACACTCATGCGCAGTGCGCGTTTTGAAGCTGACAGAGCGGCACGGGTGTATACGTCACCCGGCGCCGGAAATGACGCGATTCGCCTCACCCAGCCCCACTGCAGCCTCGGACGACACAGGGCACAGCGGGGAGGCGCGCATTTTAATCTCATTACAAGATCACGCCTATGGAGGCGTGATATGATGAAGAGGGGCAGCCTGGCTGAGTGACTATGAATACCATAGTCACTCATTATCATCCATAATGAGGTACTGTTATAACATTTATCTTCAATTTGACTTGGTGCATTTAGGAGCTAAAAGGAGTGTAGGGTAAGTGTTACTATGCTCTAGGGACAGCTTTTAATAGGTTTTGAGGTGTTTTGGGGGGTGACAGGATCCCTTTAAACATAAAATATTAATTTCTCCTAATACTCCTGACTCTCTGGTCCCCCTAATGAAAGGTCTGCAGCTCTGCACATCTCAGCACAGCAATAATGCAGCAGCGGCATTGTGCTTGCTATGTTGATACGTCAAAGCATAGATGTGGTGCCCCTCTGGCGGGACGCCACAGGGAGGTACTGCACCCCAAACAGAAGGTGTAGTGCCTCCGTAGACGTGGATGGGGAGAAAAATACTCTGGGAGTCTGCACCCAAAACAAGTTCATAGGACACCTTAGCACATTGGACTGGTATTTAGTAGGTTCCAAGAGGTGGAGCCGAGAAGAGCGGGAAGACGTGAGTGACAGTTACAGACAGTAGTCAGTCAGACGGTGACAGAAGAGGGGCACAGACGAACACAGGGAACCCTGCAGTAGAGACAGGAGGGCACCTCTAAGGAGAGAGGTGACCCAGACAACGAAGGGGGACACTCCAGGACTGGTTGGAGCTGGCTGGAGAGTCCAGGTCAAAATCAGTAAACCGGAACCGAGGCCTTTTGTTAACAGTTCATTCCAAACCACAGACCGGCAGGCGGTGGGCCTAAAGTAGAAGCCACAGCACCACAAGACTTACCGTATATACTCGTGTATAAGCCAAGTATTTCAGCCCAAAAATTGGGCAGAAAAGTTCCCCCTCGGCTTATACACGAGTCAATACGGTAATGGCCCCCAAATGCTGGCACTCGCCCCCCCTGTGTGGTAAGGGCCCCCCCCCCCGCTGCTTAACTTACCATCCCCGGTCTTCTGCACCGCCGGTCTTCTGTGTTTTGTCCTCCATGCTCCGAGTCCCGTCCGGCTGCATCTGGGATCCCCGGCCATCGCACGAAGACGTCATCGTAACTGCGACGGCTGGGGATCCCGGATGCAGCCGGACGTGAGCATGGAGGACGGAGCACAGAAGACCGGCGCGGTGCAGTGCAGAAGACCAGGGATGGTAAGTTAAGCAGCAGGGGGGCCCTTACCACGCAGGGGGGGCGAGTGCCAGCATTTGGGGGCCTGTATACCCCTGGGGCTGCTATATACCCCTGGGGCTGCTGTATACCCCTGGGGCTGCTGTTTAACCCCTGGGGCTGCTGTATAACCCCTGGGGCTGCTGTATTACCCCTGGGGCTGCTGTATTACCCCTGGGGCTGCTGTATTACCCCTGGGGCTGCTGTATTACCACTGGGGCTGCTGCATTACCACTGGGGTCTGTATATACCACTGGGGAGGCTGCTGTAATACTGCTGGGGTCTGTATATACCACTGGGGAGGCTGCTGTTTACCACACTGCCTGGGGCTGTATACCTGTGCTGGGGTCCACCCTCGGCTTATACACGAGTCAATAGGTTTTCCCAGATTTTGGGGGCAAAAGTAGGGGGGTCGGCTTATACACGGGTTGGCTTATACACGAGTATATACGGTAATCCCACCTTTGTCCCAAAGTGGGTCCAAGACACTAACAAGGGAAAAGACTAAATACCAGTGATGGGAGGGATTGTCTTCTCACCGCACCGTACCAGAAAGGAGTCAGAAGTACCTTTTAGTAACAGACCTGGGGACCGGCGATCGGGCTCTTTACTGTGGTTGACAAGAGAGCTAAAGCAAAACACAGACCAAGAAAGTTATTGTAGATACACCTCTGACAGACTCTGGAAAAGCCTCCAAAATCCGTGGCTACAACCCCCGGTGAGTCCGACTGTACCGTGTACCCTTATCATCTGGTACCAGTAAAGAACTGTTTGAGCTGATCTGGTGTCCGTCCTCCTTTAATCCATCGCCTGGGAGGCTCCTGCAGCACCATAGAGCCAAGGACTATGACTCGTCTCATCAACCCCGCTGCCCTTAGGTAAAGCTCCACCTGTGGGGAGCTGTACTACCAAAGCTGCTTCACCATCACCGCAGCGGCCGGCTGCAGCGCTGGTAACCACATTACCAGGTACCACAGGCGGCATCACATTTTCCTATCCCCATGTTCCCCCTCATCCCCATCAGCCAATTGAGTGCCCAGGGCACGGAACCGGGACCCGACCAGCCGTGATCCCCCACCGAAGCCATCATCCCGGTATCCGAGTAACCCCTTCCCTGCCAGCCCGACTCACAGACAGTTATTGAATAATGGAGGAGGGAGCTCCCATTTTTATCGTTGCTTTGAAGTGTATTGCCATCCATAATGCCTGTACAGTTGAAAGTTTGACTTGCATTGGCACCTGATGCAGTGACTGCCAGGTCCCATAGTGGCCACATGGACAGCCATTGGTGGTACACCACTGATGTAAAGGTAATTAGTTTTATGTCTGTGTTTATCAAACAGAATACATCCTATTGATGCCATTCATTATGGTAACAAACAGTATATTTCTATTCTGTTTCTCTATGGATTCAGCAGTAGGTCTCCAACATGAAATCATTCTACTGAACAAAATGTTCCCAATGGTAAAAGGAATGTTATAACTCTATTGCAAGCAATGTCCTACTTATTGTTCTTTTTTGTCTCTTATCTGTCAGTAGGTGGACAGGTTTGGCCCACAAGTTTAATTTTCAATTACTTGCTGGCGTCCAGCCACTATACCTTAGATACTCCAGAACTACCATTCATCAAATATAACCTAGAAAGTTTCTAAATAATTTTCATGATATTATGTTTGTGTTGTAGTTTCATTTTTTTAAACATTGCACAACTTTATTAAAAGATAAATTATACAACAGAAAATAATATTGCTTGTACATGAATCAAACATATTCACAGATTTTTGTATCTTGGACTCATGTTTGAACCTTGCACACTTTCAGACAGCATGAAAACTGAATTAAGAAATGCAAATAAAAATTTGACTTGTACATCATGCTTGTAAAATAAGTTTCTTTCACCCCTTAATGACCACTGATACGCATATAATAGGTGTTTGTTAAGGGGCCTCATTCCCTCATCGCCGTTTTAAAATGGCGATTAGGAATAAGTGCTTAGGGCCCCCCGATGGCTAAAAATCTTGCTTGTGACAGCTGACAGCTGACATCTGCGGGCACCAGTCCGGACCAGTTTTGTAAACAATCAAGGCTGATTAACCCTTTAAATGCCACTGTCAATTATGACTGTGGTATCTAAGTGTCTAAAAGACCCCCTGTGCCATCTAATGACCCCCAAGGTATGGTGGCCTGTAAGATCCTGCTATAAGCAAAGTCTTATGGTCCCTTTGCACGCGGCCACAGGAAGGTAGAAACGGGCAGGCATCAGACACAATTGTGCCTGTTGCCTTGAAAAGACCACGCTGTGGCGGCGTGTAATTCAGGACTTTCCTTCCTTCAGGGAAGACACAGGAAGGAAAGTCCTGAATTACACGCTGCCAAATCGTGGTCTTTTCAAGGCAACAGGCACAATTGTGTCCGATGCCTGCCTGTTCCTACCTTCCTGTGGCCGCGTGTAAAGGGACCATTACAGGAACTGTCAGTGAGTCGCTGAAAGGTCTCATGTGCTGCTGTACACTCTTACAGCATTGCATAAGATCAGTGATCAAACTGAAAAATATTCATGGATCACAGTGTGACTAAGTGAAAAAGCAATAACATTTCAATAAATAAATAAAAAAAAATCACTAAAACAGGAAACGCAGCCTGCGTTTTTGTTGCAGATTTGCCATAAAAACTTTAGCAAAAACGCAGAAAAGGATTGACATGCTCATTCTTTAAAAAATGCAGCTACAGCTATGGTGTTGACACGTTCTGCAGAGAACAAAAACCAATGTGTTAACAGCGTTCCCTGAATCATATCGATTATGCTGGAAACCAAAAACGCAGGATTAGATTAGCATACATTTACATAAAACCAAGGCAAAACCTGACCTCAAAAAGACAGCAAAACCTTATCTGTATGAACATAGCCTTTGGGCATTGGTTGTTTTTTGTTCACTAGATATCAGTCTTTCAGGAGTTAACTTTCTAATGGCTGGTAATTTGTTGCTGGAGTTTTTTGTTGCTTCTGTCCTATCACAGCCATCTCCACCAATAAGTATGTTGGAAGCCAGTCTCATATACCGATTATAGCTTCAGCTTTGCTCTAGCAATTCCGGACTTGCAGTTTTACATTTTTTTTGTAACAGTTGCTACTAGTTTGGTGTCTGGTGATAACATCCCAGTTGTACTTTTATTTCCTGCTTGTACTTGTTTTCTTCCTTATCACGTATTGTATTCTCCCTGTGCGTGAGTGCTGTAAGCATGTGTTTTGATTCTCCCCTGTCTGTCTTTATCTGTGGGTTTCTTTGCTTCTCATCTCCAGGGGGAGGGGGAGTGAGAATCAATTCAGGGCTGTACAGGAGCAGGGTAAGGGTGGAGACTCAGGTCTCTCCACCATCAAGAGTACCCCAGAGTTAGGGATAGTTTAGTGCTCCCTACCTTGAGGGGCAGATCAGGTGCCCCAGTGTCACTTTTTCTCATGGCCTTCGTGACACTTTCACTATGGGATTATGTCTTCTCACATGACACCTACATCTGCATCCATGGAAATAACAGACAGCCTTTAAATAATGTTCTCCCAATGTGTTTTATAAGGCCAAATCTTAAGGGAAGTATAGCCATTAACACAAATACCATCTAGGATACCCACCAATATTGATAGCGCAATAAGTTCTCCTATGTAAAGGGCAATAGATATGTTTCTTATATGCTATCTTTTGCAGAAGTTAATGCACTTTCTAAAGAAACAGCTTTCATCAGATATTTTTCAATTGCTGACAATTCTGTTAAAAATCAGCTTGCTGTTAGCAACATCCTTTAGGAGTTAGGAATTTCAGCTTACAGATCACTTTATAAAGTTGAATATATTGTCATGACTTTGTTGGTTATGTACATACTGGAGTCACAAGTTTGTGCACACATATTTCCAATTATTAGGTTAGTCTACTGCAGTGTTCTATAAAGAGAAAAGAAAAAACTGAAACTGGTCCAATAGTAAGTCCTACATTATAAAACAGTGTTCTGTGCATTATTTTACTACACAATACTGTATTCAGTTTTCTATTCAAGAGATCACAGCATTGTTTACATTTTTTTTTTGCATTTGTCTAGTGAGCATTATTTATCTGGGAACTAATATTGCTGCTATAGCTGAAGTACTATATTGGTATTATTATGGCTGGTATATTAAACTCTCAAAATTGGCTGTTACATCAGTATGTGGGCTTCAAAAACTCCATACTTCCATTCTCCAGTAACTTTATGTTCCAATTTTACATTCATTGTGGTTACTTGTCTTTTATTAGCACCAAAAAATATTTATTGCCTTGACAGGCATTTTTATGTCTGCATTCCTTTGTTGTTGATAGTCCTTTAGCTTCACCTTATGCTTTATGAAGATCTTCTAGTATCACATCTTTGACCAACTATCTTTTACCATGTGTCCATTAACCACACCATACTCACCATCATTTTAAAGCCAAAAATTAGGGCATCTAGACCTTGCCCATAGAACAATCTTCCAACTCTTTCCTGGATAAAGTTGCAGGATTTTCCTATCTTAATCAGACATTGGACATTTTTCTAAATAATGTTTCTAAAAACAGTTTGATGTTGCTTCATTTACTTTACTTGAGTATAATGATTAGGATATTTTTTGCTTTTTATTTTTAGAACTGAGTAAGGATCCTATTAGGCACTTATGTATACTAGGGATGGGCGAATCTACTCGCTAGGACTCGTTACTCGGCGAGTAGTAAGGGACTCGCAGGACTCGGTACTCTGCGAGTTTCCCAGCGATTATTCACACAGCAACGAGTCAAATGCAAATCAATAGCAATCCTAGTTTTGTCAGAGACTGACAAAACTAGGATTGCCATTGACTTGCATTGGTCTCATTACTGTGCAAGTAATCGCAGGGAAACTCGCAAAGTAACTGCTGTTACTTTGCGAGCTGAGTCCGGCTGTCTGCTCTGTGCAGGCTGCCGCAGCTCCAGGGTCCTAGAGCCCGCCTGCTCACAGAGATGATGTAGCAGAGCTGCGATTGTTCTCAGTCTGCTCATTCCCTGTGCATAGACATCTATATCTATGCACAGGGGATGTAGCAGAGAGGACATCGCGTTTTGGACTACGTCGGACGGAAGAGGATTTTTTTAATTAAAGATGGAGTCCCTAATGGCTTTTTTTTTATTTCTAATAAAAAATTTTCTCTGTGTTGTGTTTTTTTAACCCTTTATTGGAGATTCTTAGTGGCCGGGTCAAACGTGGCCTGACATTAAGAATCTCGGGCTTAATACCAGCTTGTATAACAAAGCTGGTATTAACCCCTTTATTACCCAGCGTGCCACCGCCACCAGGGCCGCTGGAAGAGCGGGTTTCAGCGACAGAGGATGGCGCTTCAATGAACGCGCCATCTTCTGGGGCGGCTGCGGGCTGCAATTTGCAGCGGGGGGTGCCCAGAGAGCTTGGGCATCCCTGCGCTGCGGATTCCAGCCCCCAGCTGCTTAGCTGTACCTGGCTAGACATAGAAATTGCGCGGAGCCCCACGCATTTTTTTTTTATTATTTCATGAAATTCATGAAATAAAAAAAAGGGCTCCCCTATATTCTTGTGTCCGGCCAGGTACAAATAGGCACCTGGGGGTTGGGGGCAGCCCGTCGCTGTCTGCTGGATCCGGCTGGTTCCAGAAATACGGCGAAGCCCACGTGAAATTTTTTTCTGACAAATCCATAAAACTATGTAAATAAAAGGGACTGCATCTTTATTAACCCCTGGACCATGGGCGAAGGGTTAATAAAGATGCAGTCCCTTTTTTAGGATTGTTTTATTGATTTTTCAGAAAAAAAATTACATGGGCTTCGCCGTATTTCTGGAACCAGCTGGATCCAGCAGGCAGCGACGGGCTGCCCCCAACCCCCAGGTGCCTATTTGTACCTGGCAAGACACAAGAATATAGGGGAGCCCTTTTTTTTTATTATTTCATGAATTTCATGAAATAATAAAAAAAAATGCATGGGGCTCCGCGCAATTTCTATGTCTAGCCAGGTACAGCTAAGCAGTTGGGGGCTGGAATCCGCAGCGCAGGGATGCCCAAGCTTTCTGGGCACCCCCCGCTGCAAACTGCAGCCCGCAGCCGCCCCAGAAGATGGCACGTTCATTGAAGCGCCATCCTCTGGCGCTGAACCCCGCTCTTCCAGCGGCCCTGGTGGCGGTGGCACGCTGGGTAATAAAGAGGTTAGGGCCAGCTTTGTATTATCAGCTGGCCCTAAGCCCGAAATTTATGGCGGTCACGCCAATATTAGACATGACCGCCATGAATTTCTATTAAATTGTTTTAAAAAAAACACAACACAGAGAAAAATTTTTATTAGAAATAAAAAAAAAAGCCATTAGGGACTCCATCTTTAATTAAAAAAATCCTCTTCCGTCCGACGTAGTCCAAAACGCGATGTCCTCTCTGCTACATCCCTTTGCATAGATATAGATGTCTATGCACAGGGAGTGAGCAGACTGAGAACAATCTCAGCTCTGCTACATCAGGCAGCAGGCGGGCTCTAGGACCCTGGAGCTGCGGCAGCCAGCACAGAGCAGACAGCCTGACTCCTTACTGTGCGAGTTTCCCAGCGATTACTTGCACAGTAAACGAGTCCAATGCAAGTCAATGGCAATCCTAGTTTTGTCAGAGTCTCTGACAAAACTAGGATTGCTTCACGCTGAAGCTTCCGAGACACATCTGTGATTTGTAAATCGCACACTACTCGCTATTACTCGCTTCCCCATTCATTAACATTGGACTCGCTAGACTCGCAACGAGTAGCGAGTCCCGGGCTCGGACTCGCTAGAGTCAAGCGATTCCGAGTAATTTAGGACCCATCACTAATGTATACCTATTAAATATCTGGTAAACTTACCCAAAAAATGATTAGCCCAAAAAATATAGGAATCCATCTTCTTACACATCATGAAGACATCGATAGTTGCAATCAAGTATTTAGCCCCCATTGTGAATTCATTTTGCTTCCAAAATTCACAAACTCTCAGATATTTGCAAAAAACAATCAAACAAGGACAATCTAAGTGGCTCAACGTAACTAATATAAAGAGTGATTTTTCCAAATTCAACTCAAAGTGCCTCTTTTTATTACTACTGCAGTCAGAGAATTATAAATTTTTTTTAAGACATGCGTCTATTGTACTTAGTAGAGCAGCCTCAGGTTCATAGCAAGACACCTGCTTCTGATATCTTTTTGATGGAATCTTAGCCCATTCCTTATGGCCTCCTGCTTAGTAAGTAATATTGAGTTCCAGTGCTGCAACCATTTTATTCAAATCCCACCTAAGATTTTCTATGGGTTGGGGGTCAGATAACTCATGGTGACTGCAGATACTCCCAATACAGCTTCTGAAACCAAACCTTGGCGGACGTCGATGTATGCTAGAAATCATTTCCCTGCTGAAAAGTCCTATGCCACCAAAGGTTAACTAAAACAAATAAAACAAAATGTATTCTCCTAGGATTTCCCGATTTTGATTGAATATATTGTGTAGCTGAAAGCTTCAAGAGGAACCAGAATTGTGCCAGAGTATCATACAATGATGCAAGTAAAACATGCTGCAGTACTTTTTGCCATTACACTAGAGTTTGGACCATCTGCTCCCACGGGAATCTAGTGGTGCCAGGTAGTAGTTACCATTTTCTGCCACATCTAAGGCTGGCTTCACACCATGGTGTGATCCGGTCCGGGGCTGTCCGGGATGACCCTGACAGCCCCGGACCGGATCAGCACACAGAACCGGAGGGCCAAATGTGCCCTCCGGTCCTGTGTGCAGCCGGATGCTGCTAATTGCAGCCGCTGCTGCTGATTTTTCAAGACCGTGGCTAGCATGGAGCTAGCCGCGGTCCTGAAACAACAGCAGCGTGCAGCCGCCAGTGTCCGGGATCCGGCAAATTGGGGAGATTTTTCTCCCCGGACAAAAAAATGATGCAAGAATCATTTTTGTGTCCGGAGAGAATAATCCGTATTCTCCCGGATTGTCCTGGAGTGATGAAACCGGATGGCAGAGAGCTGCCATCCGGCTCCATCCGGCCCCATAGGCTGCTATGGGGCTAAAAACCGGTCCGGGGGATCAAAAACAACGTGGTGTGAAGCCAGCCTAAGTAGTTTAGCAACTGTTCTTCTAAGGCTGGCTTCACACCACAGTTTTTTTGAAAATCAGCAGCTGCGGCTGCAATTAGCAGCATCCGGCTGCACACAGGACCGGAGGGCACATTTGGCCCTCCAGTTCTGTGTGCTGATCCGGTCCGGGGCTGTCGGGGTCATCCCGGACAGCTCCGGACCGGATCACACCGTGGTGTGAAGCCAGCCTTAGATTAAACTTGCAAATCATGGGGCTGATTGAATACTAAAGTTGGTCTCTCCGGTCTTAATAAAAGGTTTATAAAGTACAATGCGCCATATTAATTAAAAGGTGAATGTTACTTGAATAAATACATTTGGCACATATTCTCAGTGACGTGCAGCTTGGTGTGCCTCACCAAAAGTGTTACTCCAATCAGAGACTGGACAAACCTTTCTGGTGTACAAACTGCGAGAACATTTCATGAATTTGATCACTGAACATAGCTATCCGCTGTCTTTCCCTTGGCTCCTCCTCATCTCCACTCATTTTTGCTGCTCTGCATCAGCCATGCATTAAAATGCCAAAAATTACAACATATTTTGCGCAACTCTATGTTGGCTCAAAAAGTTTGCAACTTTTCAAAGAGTTTTGCGCTAGCTTTTTGGCAAAAACTTTTTGGCTTAGTTGAATCACCCCTATATTTTCAGTTATATCTCTACACTTTATAGTCTAAGATAAAAGATTTTAAAAGCTTTCCCATGTGTTGCATAAGTTAGAGAATCTTAATTTTTGGTGGTTGTTTTCACTAGAATTTTATATTTTACCTACAAAGACTAAGAAAAATATCAATGAGCAATCATGCCTGGCCACAATGTTACTGCTCAAAAAGAAACAGATGGAGTAACATTGTCTGTTGGCAGGAAGAAGGGATAACTGCACAATTTCAAGCACTGGATTGGAGCAATATTGTCGCTTGGACAACATCCCAAAGACAAAATGAAGCTTGACTGGGTCAGTATTGCCTAGTCTTGCAAGTACTCCTTGAATAATCACCTACATGGCATAAATGTTCCTTTCACTAATATTTATGGAATACTGTTTATGAATAGATAAATTCTTTGCTTTGGCTCTGCTTCAATTCTTTACCAATCCATTTAGCAGCTATGAAACCACTTTCCTTTGTATTCTACTTTTTTGTTCTGTAAATACATTGAATCAAACAAAGTAAGCTTGCCAACCAGTGTTATTGAATTGTCGGGGGAACACCTTGTGAAAACAGACATTTAACAGAGCAGTTTCCTTCTTATTTTACTAATGTGAATTAGACTATTTAAGTAAGTCATCAAGTTTAAATTTTATCATTTTGTTGATAGAACACAAACATATGACAGAGGGATGGCAATACTGTTTGGTCCTGAGTGTTTACTTTTAACCCCTTAGTGACAAAGCCTGTTTTGACCCTTGGGACGAGGCCATATTTTAGAAATATGGCCAGTGTTACTTTGTGAGATGATATCTCTATAATGCTTCAATGGATCCCAGTGATTCTGAGACTGCTTCTTTTGTGACATATCATACTTTCTGTTAGTGGTAAATGTAGGTTAATATAATTTGCATTTTTTATGTAAAAATGGGAAATTTGGCAAAAAAAGTTAACATTTGCAATTTTCAAACTTTACATTTTTCTGCCTTTAAGCCAGAGATATATAGTAAAAAAATAGCCAGCTTACCCAGTCAGTTGTCTTCATGGAATCCTAAATGCTTCCGGGAATCCTCACAGAGCAAGTGGAGGCACACTCTAACGCAATGACCATGGAAAAAGTAAATAAATTTCAGCAGAGGGAACCTTTTTGGCAGTTATAAAAATCCATTTTATTTTCACACCATTAAAAATTCATCTTGAAAAAGGAAAGGCATAGTTTGTACCTGTAAGAAGTTATGTACTCATTGGTGTCTGTGCTCACTGTGAACTAATATGGTCTTAACACATAGAAAAAGTAGAGACTGAGCACTAATCGCTGTATTCATATGACTGTCAGTCTGCACTTAACTCCTGCAGCAGAAGGCTGTATACGATGTAATGGGGTGGAAGCCCCAATATCCAGACTGCAGCAAATTGATACATAAGAGAAGAAATAAAATCTGCCACTCACTGGTCAGTGCAGAATTCTTTAATGGTGCAAGTTACGGGTACATAAACACAAGGGGGGGTGATGGATTCATGGACTATGGTGCCGTTCGCGCAGTGAGCGCTTCTACTGGTCCTCACTGTGCGAAACGGCATCGTAGTCCATGAATCCATCACCCCCTCCCTGCGTTCATGTACCTGTAACTTGCACCATTAAAGAATTCTGCACTGACTGGTGAGTGGCAGATTTTTTTTCTTCTCTTATGTATTAGGTCCCTTTCACATCAGCGTTTTTTTTTTCGCGGCAGATGCAATGAAAAAACCGCATCTGCCGCGATTAACGCATAACCGCAACACTTGCGGCACAGTTGCGGCAAGCCCCATGCAATGTGTATGGGGCTTGCGGTAAGGGTGCGGCAGGTGCGGTTTTGGCACTTGCGGCAGGTGCGCCCGCGAAAAAAAACGCTGCTGACTGTTTTTTTTGCGGCCGCACCTGCCGCAAGTGCCGATACCGCACCTGCCGCACCCTTACCGCAAGCCCCATAGACATTGCATTGGGCTTGCCGCAACTGTGCCGCAAGTGTCGCGGTTATGCGTTAATCGCGGCAGATGCGGTTTTTTCACCGCATCTGCTGCGATTTAAAAAAAACGCTGATGTGAAAGGGGCCTTACTAATATGGTCTTTCTTTTTCAAGATTAATTTTTAATGGTATGAAACCAAAATGTATTTTTATAACTGCCAAAAGGGTTCCCTCTGCTGGAATTCATTTGCTTTAACCCAAATGGGTTAATAAGTAACATGTCTACTTTACATTAGCAGACTTTTTGAAACATTATTTATTTGTTAGGACGTTAGAAGGGTTAAAACCTTATCAGCAATTTCAAATTTTTCCAAGAAAATTTAAAAAACAGTGTTTTAGGGACCACATTGCATTGAATGTGACTTTCAGAGGCCTATCTGACAGAACATACCCTAAAATGACACCATTCTAAAAACTACAAGCCATGAACTGCTTAAAACCACATCCAAGAAGTTAAGTAATCCTTCAGGTGATGTATAGGAATTAATGGTAAGTGAAATTAAAAAAAAAATGTATATCTTACCTAAAAATGTTTGCTTTAGCCCCAATTTATTCACTTTTACAAGGGATAAGATGGCAAAATGGACCTCAAAATTTGTTACCCAGGTTCTTCTAAGCTTGCTGAGGTCATAAACCTCTGTTTGGACAAAAGAGATGGTTCAGTATGAAAGGAGCAATATTTGAATTTTGAAAAACAAACTTGGCTGAAATAGATGACGGGCACCATGTCGCATTTGCAGGACCCCTCAGGTACCTTAACAGCAGAAACCCCCAAAAGTGGCCCCATTATGAAAACTAGGCCTTTCAAGGATTTTATGTAGGGTTATAGTAAGAAATTTGAGCCAACAGGAACTTTACAGAATTTGGTAATATTATGTTGCAGTATTGAAAATTTAGATTTTTTTTTTCATAAAAATGGTGCTTTAATACTAAATTTATCAATTTTGCAAGATGTAACAACAAAAAAGTGGAACTAAAAGTTGTTACCCACTGTTTTCTGAGCACAGCAGTACCCAGTATGTAGTCAAAAAGTTATGTTTGGATGAATGGAAGGAGCTATTTTCTAATTTTGGAAATCAAATTTGGCTGAAATAGTTTACAAGCCCCATGTCGCATTTATAGGGCCTCGGTGGTGCATAAACAACTGAAAATCCCCAAAGGTTGCCCCATTTTTGAACCTTGACCCCTCATGGAATCTATATAGACGTGTGATGAGTATTTTTAATGCTCAGGCGCCTCACAGAATTTTATAACTTTGGGATATAAAATATAACATTTTAGTGTTAAAAATTTAATTTATTTTTGAACTTGCAAATTTGTCTTTTCAACAAGGGTTAAAAGCTAAAAATGGACCCCACCATTTATTGTGCACTATCTCCAAAGTGCAGTGATACCCCTTATAACTTCAGTAACTACTATTTGGCAACATGACAGGGCTGAGTAGGAAGAAGCACTATTTGGCTTTTGGAGCACAGATTTGCTGGAATAGTTTGCCGGTGACATTTGCTGAGCTCCTAAGGTGCCAGAACAGCAGAAAAACCCAAACGTGACCCCATTGTAGAAATTGCACCACTCAATTAATTTATCTATGGCAGCAATGACTATTATGTAACATCCACTCCATAACTTTTTTCTGGAGAATTGCAAACATGCCGTGATAGTGCCCACACATGGTGTCCAACTTGTGCTTCTGAAGACACACACACTGTTAATTGTTATTTGGGTTATTTCGGCTACAACAATGCCACACACGGGGAATAAACACCATTACATCAAGATCTCGTTTGGTCCTCTTTTCCTAAACAGCAGCGTGGATCGTGGAAGGACAATTCCTTGGATTTCTGTATACAAGCCACTTTGCACATGGGAGTGCTGATCCAGTGGCAGCTGTACAAGCGCATACACCAGTTGTAGGTTTGTCTCTCACTTTCAGATATTTGACATATGGGGATTTGATAGTTTTACAGGTTCGGCCACTCCAGACACGTTGGTACCAATTATGAGTACTTTTTTTTACATTTTTGTTTTAACCCAAATGTGGCGTTTTTACTGGGGAATAAAGTTTTTGTGATTTTTGTACACATTGTATTGTGTTTTTTTTTAATTTACATTTTACGCATTTAATTTTATTATTTATTTATTATTAATTTACTTTTTCACTTAGTCTAACTGTGGAGCATGAATATTTTTCAGTTTGAACTGCTGTACAGTTGCGTACAGCAGCACATGAGACCTGTCAGTAAGTCACTGATGGAGCCCATATGACCCTGCTCATAGCAGAATCTCACCATACCCTGGGGTCATCAGACTCAATGGTTTCATGGCAATTATCATCACCCACAATTATCCTTTTGGGAGGATGATCCTGCCACAGGGGCTCTTTTAACCCTCTTTTAACCACGTAGATACTGCAGGCGAGATTGACAGCAACATTTAAGGGTTTAATCGGCACTGATCGGTTAATAAAGTGGTCAGGTCCAATGCCCACGGGTGTCAAATGTCATCTATCGATGTTACCTACTAGATAATTGGTTACTTTGATATTATGATGGTGCTCTGCGAGCAAAGAAAAATTAGTCAATAGGTAATAACAGTGAAACGTCTTTTAAAGTTATATGGTCTTTTTGGCTCATTGTGTGGAAATTACAATGTAAAATTTAGCCACTGCAGAGCCAAGCCGCAAATGAAATAGTACAAGAGAACCTACCCTAAGGCAATAAATCTTGGAACTACAAATGTTTTACACTTATATTCTGTATGATTTTGCCACAACAAAATAAAACTTGTAAGTATTGTCCTGATAACAATGAATCCCGTTTGTGTCTGATATAGTGGAAATCCTCCTAAAATATTGTTGCTTATTATGTTTGTGAAGATTTGTCAAACATCTCTTTTACTGTTTAAAATATTACAGTACATTAATCCTTCAAGTTTCGATGGCTGTAGCTTCAATACTGTTGACAGTACAGTTTGTTAACTTTACTGTATGTACCATACTGCTCATAACCTACATAGTATACTGCTGGTAACGTTTCTGTGATGATGACTGGACGTTCCATGGGTTGGAAGTGTAGAACTGCGATGTGCACTATGTCTGCCACTGGTGTTTTGGGGAAAAGCAGTCCTCAGATTGTCTATATATATGTATATTGATATATCCTGCATGCTTCTGTCCCTTTCAAGGGAAGCATTTGGCCAAATTTACTTTTGTATCAGGGATATAACAGTGTGGCAACCCAATAGTCTGCATTACTTTGAATCCTAACAATCCGCAGATCAAGTTGCAGATAGTGCAACAAAAAGGAATTTATGCGACTTGCACATCCATGAGGCCCAAGTCCTTGTTGTGTTGTTGGTGTCACATTCCTGCTTGCTTCCTCTGTCCCCTCCTGCCAACCTCACACAACAGAAACATGACCAAAATCTTTATCATCTGCTGAGTCTTCTGTGAACATCGCCTTGTCCTCCTCCATTTCTTCCTCGCCTCCTGTACCCTAATTAACTGTTTGGCTGCTACCATGAGATTTTGTTGATCCCTTTCCTTCACCCTCCCATACCACTCGCCACTGTCTTGATGACAGTCCGGACCTTTCAGATCTTGTTATCCTTTCTGCATACACCACCTCCTCTACTTCCTCCTCTTTCTCTTGGATTATCACCTTACTCTGCATGCTGTTGAAATTGTGCTCCAGCATGTAGTTGACTGTAAGGCTGCCTTCAGACTTGCAGATGCATCTGCAGCGTTTTGCAGATGCATCTGCAAGCATCAGCATGCAGACCGCGGCCCCTATGTTTATAATGGTGCGCACCGCGGTCTGCAGATGCTTGCAGACCGCCGCGCGCACCCATTCACTCCTATATGTGATCTGTGCGCAGGCGGATGCCTGCGTACAGATCACACACTCTCGCCCGCACCACGGACGCAACATCTCGCGTCCATGGTGCGGGCGGGAGTGTGTGATCTGTACGCAGGCATCCGCCTACGCACAGATCACATATAGGAGTGAATGGGTGCGCGCGGCGGTCTGCAAGCATCTGCAGACCGCGGTGCGCACCATTATAAACATAGGGGCCGCGGTCTGCATGCTGATGCTTGCAGATGCATCTGCAAAACGCTGCAGATGCATCTGCAAGTCTGAAGCCAGCCTAATAGTCATGCTGATAATGGCATTGTCAGCGCTAAACATCATAGTCGCCATTTCAAAACTTTGGAGAAGGGTGCAGAGGTCCTTGATTTGTGACCACTCTAGCAGCATGATTTGCTCCACCTCAGGTTCGCATTGGCCCAGACTATGCATCATGACATACTGCACGAGGGCTCGTCACTGTTGCCACAGCTACTGCAACATGTGCAAGGCGGAATTCTATCTTGTCGTCACATCGCATATCAGGTGGTTAACTGGCATGTGGAAAGACTTCTTTAATGATCCAAGTCATTGAGCCTTTGGGTGTTAATGGCAGATGTGAGCACACGAGTGACTGTGCCCTGTGCCCTCTGCAGCAGTGCATCTAGGCTGGGACAGAGGGCTAGAAATTGCTGGATGACCAGGTTCAGGATGTGAGCCACACAAGCCATGCTTGTCTCCAAGCCCCGATGTAGAGCCACAACCAGGTTCACAGTGCTGTTGCATACAACCTTCCCTGGCTGCATGTCCAGTGGAGACAGCCATTGATGAAATTTAGTCTCCAAAGCTGACCACAACTTCTCACAGACTGTGGGGGTGGCAAAACCTGTACAGCAAACCCTTCCCCCGCAGCCACCAGAGTCACCCAGTGCCCAGTCAGTGACATGTAATAATCCTTTCCATGCTTTCTCATTCAGGTGTCTGTGATGAAATGCATTCCTTCACCCAGAGGGTTTCTCAAGGAAGCGGGGATGTTGTCTGGTGGAGCACAGGCACAGCTTTCTTTGAAAAGTAATGGTGACTGGGCATCTGGTACTCGGGGAATGCTACGGCTATGAGCTTTCAAAAACCCTCTGTGTCCACCAGGCAGAAAGTCAGCATTTCCACAGCCAACATCTTGGAGATGGTGTAATTTAAGCTCCTAGCTTTGGCATGGGTAGGAGGAAATTGTCTTTTACTTGACCACATCTGCCGGACTGAGGGCTGGATGCTGTGCTGAGAAAGAGTGGAGTTTGGTGTACCACACAAACTGCTGGACTCTGAGGGAGGTGCAGGCAGAGAAGTTATGTTGCCTTCTTGAAAAGGTAGTGCTCTTGATGTCTGACATCGCTCAACACTAGCAGGCATATCCACTTCCAAAACAGCTGACAGCCTGTGAATCACACTAGCTGTTGCAGTTAAAGAGGTGGATATAATGTGACTGAAAGTTTATATGGCAACAATCCCCACAGTCACGGAGAATGAAGAAGCTACAGACATACTTGATGGGGTGGTTGGTGGTTAGCCAGGCCCAATAAACCACATTTTAGCACGGTGAGCTTCCCAATGTAATTTTTGCTGCATCTACATGTGATGGTTCATGCATGAAATAATCAAACTATTGATTTTATTGCATCTACTCAGATTTTGCTTATATATTTGGCAGACATCATGAGTTGGGTCATCCTTCATGATCTGGAAAAAGGCCCAGGCTAGACCAGGCTTAGCGCCCATGCGAACTGCATATTTGCCAGAGCTTATGCACAGAAGAAGAGTTGTGGCTGAGGATGCAGTGCATGATATGCTTGCAGCACTCAGTCTCTGTCCAGGAAGCTGCAACCAAACCTCGTAAGCTTCATTCATCATCCTGTTCTTCCACCACCTCTGCTGAGCTAATCAACTGCATCCTTTGGGTTGATAGAAAGTGTGATCTGGAACCTCATTATCACCCTCTGTGTTGTTACACTCCTCAGGCTCAGAACCACCCTCTTCCCGCTCTGAGTGCAAAGTCAAGTAGACGTTTGTCTCAGGTATCTGAGTGTCATCATCATCATCAGCCTCATTGTCTCCACTAACAGGGGATAAAGTTTGGTAATGTAGGTCTATATTATACTTGGACCCTTCTTCGTCCAGCCTTGGATCCAACTCATAAAGATTTTGAGGATCGGTGCAGATCACTCCTCCTCTTGACTCAGTGAAGCTTTGGATCAGATCTTTGATTCCCAGGCTATAGTATGCGTGTGTTGACCCACAGTCAGTAGGGTGGCTGGAGTCTTGTGACACGTGAGGAGACAAATGTTATTGAGGTGACATCTGTGAGGTCTGCACTGTGTGTGCTGTTGACATTGAGGTGAAGGAAAGGCCACTTGATGGAGGGCTTGATATCCATTGTATCACCTGCACTTTCTGGGCCTCATCTACAAGTAGTAGCAATATGCTACTGCGGAAGAAAGAGATTATAGTAGACTGTCCAGTAAAAGAAGTTGACATTTGTTTTGCCTAGAAGCAACAAGTGTTTGTTGAGCAGAGCTTTCCTTTCCTTTATCACATACCAAAAGGACACCAGCCATTTCCCCATGCCCAGTTTTGAATTGGCTTCTAAGATGGTTAGCCCAGATGATGCCATCATCAGCATCACTGTTCCAGTCATCTGCATGCTGAAGGAAATTTTGAAAGTCTGCAGGGTGAGGTGGGGGTCACAGAGGAAAAGCTTGATTGTTATCCTACCACCAACACAACAAGGACATGGGCCTAATGGATACAACAGATACATGAGCAGCCTCTTGTTGCACTATCTGTAATATAATTCCTGTATTCTTAGGGTTCAAATTAGCAATGACTACTGGGTTGAGACATTGCTGATTCTGCAGTAAAAGAGTACATTTAACCAGATGCTTCCACCCCAAACAGGGGCACACACATGCTGGAGTATCAAAAAAACACTTGTAGACAATCTTAGGACTGTTTTTTCCATAAAACAGCAGTGAGAGACACAGTACTCATTGCAGATCTACACTTCCAAACCAGGGTACATCGAGTCATCAGCGCATAAACATTAGTAGCAGCAGGTTAACTGTCAGAACGAATGTATGGGGGTTGTTTGACAAATTTTTCAACCAGCCCATACAGCAGCAGAACTGAGTACAAGTCTGACACATAGTAAACAACTAGAAAGGATGGTGCAGGAGTATCTAGAGTTCATTATCTATGCCATAATAGGGGGTTTTGGACCCTTTTGCATTTTGGGCTTCAGTAATGGAAGAGTGGCCTGGGCCAGTCACACCTTGGAGGTTTTGTCATGCTCGGTAGCCAGAGTTTTCTCAGAGCATGTGTTCAGTGCTGCTGTTGGTGTTATGGTGGATAAACGCATCTGGCTCATCTGGCTGTCATCTGGCAGATTAGGCGATGTCGTACTTTTCAGTGTGCTGCATTGATCTCACCGTTATACAATTATTATTCTGGATCAATTGATGACACTGATATTTGTTCATAATTTTTTGAAACATGATACATACACCTGTCCCTCCTCTGCCTGTTCCTGATCAATGTTAAATCTTAAAATGCTGGCCAGACCTTGTGCCACATGCTCGCTGCTACCAGGAAATACCTACAGCTTTATTTATTCCTACCAGTTTCCTGGCATCTCTCTCTTTGACAATTAACCCAAACATGACTAAGGATGAACTGGTCCATCCAAAAAGCAAGGTTGTTCCTGGCCAAAGACAGACCGGTTCTTTTTGGGGAAATCTCCTTGCAGCACTGTAAATCTAGCTCCAGTACCTGATGTTTCCTGGATGAGGAATCTGGAGCTTGATCTCATGTGGGGTGACATTGCCACACCGCTATCACGATCACAGTGGTGTGATTCATCTGTCAGCAATCCTCTTCAGCTTCATCACCTTACATGGAGGGGATTAGGGGAATAGAGGCTGAAGAGGATCAGTGTCACACAGCATCGGACAGCATAATTTATTTGAAATAAAACACAGATTAAAATTCTTTATTTGAAATAAATCACACACAGCCGTCATTTCCCAATTTATTATCCCACACATACCCCTTTGATGATAATCCAAAATGATGGTCCCATTTTATCTTGTTGCCCCTGTGAAAATAAAAAAATAAAGGATGAAAAAAACTATTTTGTGGGAAAAAAAGTACTTTTTTTTTTACTGCTCAATGTATGAAGCACCTGAGGGTTCAAAGTGCTCATTATGCATCTATATAAATTCATTTGGGGTCCAGTTTCCAAACTGGGGTCATTTGTGTTTTTTTTCACTGTTTAGGCACATCAGGGTCTCTCTAAACACAACATGGTGTCAGATAACGATTACAACTAATTTTCCACTTGTGACTCACCGTTGCCGGGTTCTCAGGTCTCAGGCGATGATTCCCTCGTCACAGTTCCGCGCCTGAGGCTGTGGGGCCCGGTGGTCAGATCAATAGGGATAAAAGGATGGGGATATTTCTTGATTGTCGTGACGCCACCTGTGGGTATCCAGTGAATGCACCGCCGCTGCTTGGGCCTCCGGGGTATGTGCGGCAGCTAGATGGGATGCTCCCCACAGGATGAGCAGTAGTCCCCGGGGCCAGGAGTTGCACTGAGTGTAATACGGCAGCTCAGTCATTCTGAGTATTACTCCAGGAAAGATGCACGGACACATAAAATCTTTTCTGTACCTTTTACTGGTGACAACAGGTACACTCGACCGGGTGATGAAGTAGACACTCCTGGAGTTTCCACAGCAAGCAGTGGTGTAGGCTTCCGTATATACACAGTTCTAACAGGGTCTGGTGGATATAAAATACCACCGAACCGGAATGGCACAATATGGTGTGACTGATACACCCGAGTTTGCTGCACTGAGGGCACTATAAAGGGGTATTGGACGTGCCTGCCCTTCCCCGGGCTCTCATCTGGCGGTGCTTTAGGTGTTCAGGGAGCTAAACTCCCTTGGTGGGGTGCTGGTTTCTCTGCAGCCAGCGTTATAGCTTCTGCAGCTCGGACCCAGTGACCGGATTGTTAGGGCGAGTTGAAGTAACTCCTCTGTCCCTGTAAGGTGTTTGCCTTCTGTCCAAAAAGAAAGATGGCGGCACTCAGCATTCCAATTTTGCAGCTGTTTAATTTAAAGCAAAAATTACAGCAGCATGTGCATGATACAGGGAGGGAGGTGCTAGGACCGACGGTGACCGCTTCGCGGGATATCCCGCTTCTACGGGTCCGGTGTACAGCTGATACTGTACACCGGACCCGCAGAAGCGGGACATCCCGCGAAGCGGTCACCGTCGGTCCTAGCACCTCCCTCCCTGTATCATGCACCTGCTGCTGTAATTTTTGCTTTAAATTAAACAGCTGCAAAATTGGAACGCTGAGTGCCGCCATCTTTCTTTTTGTATTTAAAGTCTTGAACTCTGGCTGAGCAACAGGATATTCCACAGCACACCACCGCTACAGGAGTATACAAGTAACGCTGTTAACAGGTCAGTGCCCGGCTTTCATTTCTATGCTTGAATCTGTTTGCCTTCTGTCCTGATGACCCTTGTTGCGAGGGTCTCTCACTTTCCTGGGTGTGCTGGTATGGGCCTAGTGTGGCTCCAGTACCAGGTCAGCTCTCCTAGCTGTTCACAGTTCTAAAGTGACTGCACACTCCACTGTTTCTCCCTCCAGGACCCGTATATATAGGGGGAACTGGCTCAAGGTGACCAGTGGAGCTCCCCTACAGGCCTGGAGTGAAAGGGGTGTTAAAGGTTGTGTTACTTAGTGAGATCTGCTTGCTGTGTACATTCCACTTGTGTCCTAAGGGTACCTTTACACGCTGCTACATTTCTAGGGTGGCTACAGGTAACTTACTGGTTGCAGTGAAATCATGGAGAGATTATTCCATTTGTACACAGCAACAAGATAGAACCTTGTCTCCATGATTTCACTGCAACCAGTAAGTTACCTGTAGCCACCCTAGAAATGTAGCCGCGTGTAAAGGTACCCTAAGAGTTCTTGTGGTGCCCCAACCTAGGTGCCACATTTGGAACGTCAAATGTCGCTCTTTCCGTTTCAAGCCCTGCCATGTTCCCAAACAGGGTTTTTGCCACTTATAAGGTATTAGCATACTCAGGATAAATTGCCCAACACATTATGGGATCCATTTCCATTGTATCAATTTGCTGTATGTGTTTAACATTGCAAATTATAGGAGAAGCTTTGTAATTTATTTAGTTAATAATCCATCTGTAAAATTACTAATAATACACTGATCCTAAACGCTGATGACATGGGTACCATTTTTTTCAAGTATGTGTTTAAACACAGACGTGTGAATGAGGCCTAATTTTAACTGCAATAGATGCTTCTTGTAATGTGAAATGCTCTATGTGCTTATTGCTGCAAAACACATCATTCCTCTTTCAATTTTCTTTCACAGTAGGCCTCACGTCACAACTAGTAACCAGAATGTGGGACAATTTAAATATATGATGTTGCTATTAGATATGGTCAAATTTATTCAAGCAGAAGTGAGTTCTAGTCCAAATTTACAAAAATCTACATTCTGAAGAATACAGATGTTTTGTAATTTGCTCTGCACAGTTTCAGCAAAATGGCGGCCACCTGTGATCTTTATCTCGCTGATCAACAGAGTTCTGCCAAAAGCTAAAAATAAACAAAAACAAACTCACCTCACCATTTACCTCCCCAGCCACCCACCACTGCTTGCTGTCTGGTATTCTGCACTTCCATTGCACCGCATCTCTTGTCCAGTATTCACTCTAATCTGTGGTGTACAGTTACAAGAAAACCCAAAGTACAATACACATGCTCCAGTATATATTCATAGCCAGAAGTCTCAGCCTCAGTTATTACTAAGCCAGAAATGCAATGTGGCAGATGCAAGGAGGCATAAAACAAAGATGTTGGCGGGAGAGGTTAGCAGTGATGTTCTGAAGGATAACCTGAGCAGGATATTATGAAAGTTGTTTGGAAGAGATTCAGTATAAGGTCAGAGACACACTGAGTGAAACTATAGTTATTGGAGGCACCACAAAATATTCACAAATAGGGATCCACCTATGCAAGTAAATATAGCATTTATTTTATAGTGGAGAAAAGAGCTACTTGCAATAAAAGGTGATCGACCAAATATCATAAAGATTATATTAATTTTATTCAAAACCAAAATGAAGTAAGCAAACAGAATAAAAACAATAAAATGGCATTTGCAATAAAGCCTGTACAACAGGGTCCCCCGCAGTGTTATAACATGCAGCAATTTAGAGTAAAGACAAGTTGTGTGTGCAGATAGCAATTTTTACATACAATCTTAAATAATAAAAGCACTAGACCTCCATAGGCAGATTGATAGCAATAGGCAGGCCTGCCTGGAGGCCCCGTTACACGGCACGACATTGTTAATGACATCGCTGATACGTCACGGGTTAGGAGGCGTTCCAGCGACATCATTACGACCTCGTTGCGTGTGACTCTGCCAAGTTGTACCGATAAATCATTGGATCGCTGATCGCAGGATTGAGAACATGTTCTCAAACCACATGATCAACGATCAGCCAACCTGGTATATGGTTGTGAGTGACACCGCGATAACAATGTCGTTTACGACTTCGCCCATTCACAGCAATGAGCAGGGATCGTTCGCTGGGTTGTGCGTACGATACCTGCTCCCAACATCGTTGGTGAGTCATCCACGATATCTAGACGTGTGACATCTCACCAACGATGTCAAAACGATGTCTGAAACGACCGCACGCTAATAAGATCGTTGCCGACATCGTGCCGTGAAACGGGGCCTTAAGGCAGATTGATAGCAAAAAGCAGGCCTGGCTATTGCTATCAATCTGCCTGTGGAGGCCTAGTTTCTTATACTTTGTTGCAGCACAAGATTTCTGCATTTGCTTTTATTATTTAAGATTGTATGTAAAAATTGCTATCTGCACATACAACTTGTCTTTACTCTAAATTGCTGCACGTAATAACACTGCGGGGGACCCTGTTGTACAGGCTTTTTGCGAAAGCCTTTTTAATTGTTTTTATTCTGTGTGCTTTCTTCAAGTTGTTTTTTGAATAAAATTAATATAATCTTAATGATGTTTGGTTGATCACCTTTTATTGCACATTTCTCCACTATAAAATAGACACACTGAGTGAGATGCATACGAGTCTCGCATGCCTCACCCAGAGCCATTGGCCATGCCTGGTGATGAATGCGAGAGTCATGTGAGTGTCTCACGTGTGTCTCACTCAGTGTGTTTCTGGCTTTACTTGTACTTTATTCATTGAAATATTGGGTGTTTGTATGCATAAGTCCAGTGGGCAGTCCTACTTAGTGATTGACAATCATTTCTGCATGCAAAGTCATACAAGGAGGACTGTCAATCACTGACTGGGACTGCTCATTGGAGTAATATAGACACAAACACAAGGGATTTCAATGAACTAATGGCAAGTTTTACTTCTTTTTCCAACAAAACCTATATTGATCAAATCAGCTTGTCCTTCTTTATAACATCCTACCAGCAAATCAAATACCATTTTTAACATGACAAGTTCCCTTTAAGTTCAGCATTAAAAGGTCCAGGATAGTAAACATAAATGTGTGCAGTTTTTTAATTATATGCCATATTAGATCTCTCCCTGAACTCCCTCACATATATCTCTAGGAGTTGATCACAGTGAATGAACTCTCCTCACCTCATTCTTTGATACAGGCCTCCTTTAAGATTTTTGGTCCTGGAAAGAAAACACAAAATCCGATCCAACTCATTATTTCATAGTTCCAGAGAATCTCTATTTAATTTTACATTTTGATTGGGATGAAATAACATCTGGTTTATAAAGTTAAATAGCTCCACATTTGGCTAAATCAAAACCTGATTTTAATGAACTTGTGATTGTTAATAAGCAATCATCAATAACGCAACCACCCTGCTGAGCTATTTTTGAGGATTGTCTTCCTGACTATTTCATAAACTATTTCTTACATCTGTCTCTGACTGATACATAATATTATTTACTGATTGGGGCAAGCAATATCTGCAGTTCTTTTCATGTTACCATTGACTTTTGAAAACTCGCTTTTGCATCTGTTTGGAGGAATGTTTTCTGTAATGATTCACCACTTTTATAATGATTTAATTAAATTCCTTTAAATCACTTTATAATTAGAGATGAGTGAACCTTTTGATGGTTGGGTTCGGCTCTGTTTGCCAAATAGGGCATATGTTCGCTGAATATATCGGTGAACAGTTCGCCAAAATTCCGAACCCCATTCAAATCATGGGGAGGAAAAATCAAGAGCTTAGAAAACACTTTCAGAGGGGCCCAAAAGCTACCAAATACAGCTCAAACTGTTTTCCAGTGAAGACCTGCTTTTTGGTACAGACATTAGCTTGCTAGACAATTACTTACAAAGCTTCAGTGCCGCTGTCACCATGCTTCTAGGCCTGCTCATGAACCTCAGACATATTGACTGCTTCCCTCTCTAGATTTGATAAAGTCAGAATTAACCCCACCACACCCTTTCTGCCGGTGTCTGTGATTGGTTGCCTGTATAACAACCAAACTAACGTCAGATTACTGTAAAAGTAAATAAATATTTGTAAAAATGGACATGCATGTTGCTGTATTTTTGATTGCAAGCCAAGGTAACCCAGGCAGCTGGAGGCAGGAACTTCAACATGGTGTAGCGCAAGCATTCTTGACCCCATGCTAAAAATTGTAGCCCATAGCCACCCCAGAATTGGCACCTTCATGAGAAATGCAAATTCTGGCTGTTAACACAGTCTTCCAGGTGCCCTGGTGCTGGTGACAGAATGGGTGATAACCCCAAGATATTCCTCTTTCACTATTTTTTAAATTAAAATCCATTTTTTTAAAAGTCTGCCATTCCACCCAACCACCCTAAAAAATAATGTACAAAGTAATTTATTAAAAAAAAAAAAATGAAACCCAAGTAAATGTTGAACTAGTCCCAGCATATGGAGGGCAAGATACGTGGCTATATACCCATATGGTGAAACAGCAGGCACTGCACAGCTCACAGCATTGTGACAAGCTGTAACTTCCCTGAGGTTGTCCCAGGCTGCACAGTGGGTATCATGCAGCAGGGAATCCCGCTTTGTGACCTGAGATAACCTCAGTGGCAGTAGTACTCATAACACATGCTGTCTCATGAGAGACATGATATAGCATGAGATTTAGTGGGTATATCTCGCCGGTATCGTGAGAGAGCACGTGTGAGCAGAGGTGATATCAGGAAGTTCAGTGCAGTTCAAACTAGCAGGATAGCCCCTTTGTGACCCCTCATGACTGAACTGTAGTAATTTTTTTGATGGCACTACTTGTCACAGTGTCACCAGTGCATGCTATCCTGCTCTCACAGCTTACGGGCAATGCTATCTGTGAATGTGACCCCCATATGCTTTTAAGGCCTTGTGCCCATGGTGCATTGTTTGATGCTTTTTTTGAAGCACATTTTGAGTGAAGTAAAAAAGCTTTACAGTAAAAACTTAAAAAAAGCACATGTTAGTACATGATTAATTGTTCACATTTAAAAAACAGTGATAACTTTAAAATAATTAGCACAGACTAAATAATAAGATTAAAAGACACATATAAATATACACAGTATTTAAATAAGTCCCACAAGGATCAGCAGACTCCATTGACATGAGTTACAGGCCATCAAGATAATGGGGCATAATTCATTAAAAAAGCACAGTCTATTAAGGGCTTTGAGCCCAAAGGCTGCAGTCCCACTAACCCAGCAGGGGGAAGCGCAGCCGGCACTAAACTTAGAAATTGGAAAAATAAAATTAGCAAAAAAAACACAGGCCTTGCTTTTCTGAGAACTCAACTCAGTCCTTATCTGGCCAACAGGGCAACTCCTGGATGGGGCAGGGAACAAATAACTGGCTATTTTTTAGTTACGTTCTTTTTAGTTGAAGTAAGAACCCTCTAGCATCTCTTTAACGCTGCCCAGAATGGACGTAGCCATTCCACACTGTAGTCCACTACCAGACAATCTCCGGGGGTTGTATGGGCTACTTCTCCAGGGGCACTCTTCCCCACCACTTGACCCCCAGAATACTCCATCATGGCAATAGCTGGAGAAGAGGATGGAGGAATTAGGCCCCTGCAACTACTCTCAGTGATTGTATCAGAGAGCCTAATTTCTTCCAGAAATAAGTCATGCCAGGGTTGTTCAGGCCTATTAAGATAGTTACTATGAGGGGTTAGGGGTCTCAACATGGCATTCTCCCAGTCAAAGGCCTCTTGTAGGGGTGCTACACAAGTAAGGGAAACAGGTGTTTCTACTACTACCACCTCCTTCACGTAGACCTCCTCCTGTGTTTGCCAGTCCACCAACTGCGGCACTGGCTGTAGGTGTAATAAGGTTAGGCATGCTGCAAGATCCTGACTCTGACCTGTGCTGGTCCCACTTGAAATATGGAACAGCTGACCTACTGACTCTGAACTGCGTTACGGTGGGACCTCTTGTACAGGCATGGGGGAGTAGTCTCTTCCAGTGCAAGGACCCAATCACTTACAGGATATTATTGCTTGCTCCATCTCGTTGCCTAGCTCCTCATTAACCCCTCCATGGGGTAGGCTGCCGAAGGCACCTGACTTACAAATCCCATTCCACTGCCACAGATAACACCTGAGCATGCGGTTGGGTGGAGTGATTATGGAAGCATAACATATTTGGAGGACAAATAAGAAAAATAAATAGTTTATATTTGGATCACCACCAATTCATCTATAATTCTATAATGTAAGGATAATGAGCAGCAATGCTCGGATAGGTCCAAGATTAATTATGTATTTAACACACTTGTGCACATGACAAAAATTTGTATTCTAAATGCATGTAATGAAGTGAAATAAATAGCACATTTTTAAAAAGCATTATCCATAGTATGGTGTTCCATGGATGTGAACAAACTTATAAGACCATGTATGTAAAGCATATAATGGGCATATGCTATTTTTACCTAAATTGCAAGCAGATAAGTGTAGAAGAGTTGACCTCGCATGCTGCTGACCTTCTGCAATAATACAGATTTGCTCTCTAAAAAAAGACAATATTAATAAAAAACAAAACAAAAAACAAAACAAAAAAATTAAAGATCTCTTAGGCTGGGGTCACACTTGCGTTTTTTTCATGAGTTTTTGGAGACCAAAATACATGTAAAAATGCACCCATAGGCCCCCATGTTAAAAAACGCATGCCCTAATAGCAAAAACGCATGTGTTAATAGCAAAAACGCATGTGTGACAGTACCATGATTTTTTGTGTGCGTTTTTGCAATTATGTGATTAGCTGACATCAAAAACGCATGGTACATTAGTACCATTTAGTACCATCCAAAAACGCATGCGTTTTTTTTAACATGGGCCCCTATGGAAAACGCACGCGTTTTTGGATGGTACTAAATGGTACTAATGTACCATGCGTTTTTGTATGCGTTTTCCATAGGGGCCCATGTTAAAAAAACGCATTCAAAAACGCAGGGCTCCATCAGACACCTTAAAAAACGCATGCAGAAATGAAAAAACGCATGCAGAAACACATGTTTTTTTTAAAGGCACTAAAAAAACTCATGCCAAGTGTGAGCCCAGCCTTAAAGAGACTTTTAAAGGAAATTGTAAGGTTCCTGGATTTCACAGCTGGTGCCACATCTTGCTCTGTTCCAAAAATTTCAACCCTGTAGGTGTATGAACACCTGCAAACTCAAGGAAGCATAAAAAATTATTTTAACGCTCCATTAAATTTTATAAGTTAAAAGAAAATGGAAGAACTGAATGCTGCGAACACTCCTAACTAAGGTTAGGTGTTGTTTCCAGCCAGTGGATCTTCCAACAAGCGTTTTGGCCTCAAAGGTTCAGGAAACATTTTAGGGCCATTTTAAAAGTTTGAACTCTTTCCAGACCAAAGCCACATTTGCTGATTTTTCTGTAAATTGATCGCGTTTCCAATCGCAAACTGAATCTGCAATGATTGTGACGAATTTGAAATTGGTGAATATGTTCGGGGAAACTTTGCTCATCTCTATATATAATTTCTCTTTTACATGTACATACATAAAATGTAGTTTTCTATTATTCTATTGTTTTTGTCTTTGAACTTCTCATGCTCTTCATGACTTTCAACAATGAATAAACATTTTTATCTCCTAACATACACCTGATTTTTCACTTCTACAATCCCTTCCCACCCATCATAAATACTTTAACAGGCAAAAGAACATAGTCCTTCATTCACTCAGATACTAAAGAGATTGTTTAGGACCAGGTTCCCCAACCTGTGGCTTGGGAACCACATGTGTCTCACAGGCTCACAATGTTCACGACTGTTTTCCAGTTTGGAGAATAAACACCAGGACTAGCAAACAGCCATGAGGAGAAGGTACAAGATGGTGACTTTTGTGAGTAGCCTCACATAGAAGAGCAGATCTAATTGGGGATAAAGTAGAATCCACTAGATCCCCTTTTTGTGGAAAAGCTTTGGCTGTCATTAAACAGGTAATGTTCCTGTTAACTGCCATTTCTTAATTACATTTTAAACTGAGGAAAGGGCAACTTAAAAAAGCTTTGCTATCTTCTTAAAGTCATCTGCTTTGTGGAACTCCACCATTTTCATTTTCAGAGTCCTAGGCAGCTGCTTAGAAGAAGCAATGGGTGTTGTGTTTTGGCAAAAGATTAGAGCAGGCTGGCTTTTTATAAAGGTATAAAACTTGCCTCACTAGGTCTTTCTTAACAATGATAGCGAACAAGCTATAACCCTAACAAGTTAATTAAAGTCTGAAACCTTGCTTCAAGTTAGGCTAGGGTCACACATAGCAATCCATTTTTGGAAGTGTGTTCCATGCCAAATCCGTTTTTCCCAAGCTGCTTTTTGTGCCTCCTGTGCCCCTGAACAGTTTTGGGACTTTGCCATTTTTACATAAACAATGCTGTAAAAAACGGATCCTTTTTTTGTGGCATAAACAATGCTCTAAAAAACCAGATCCATAGGGCACCATGTTAAAAAAACAGATCCGTTTTTTTACTGCACCCAAAAATGTTCCTACCAATGTTGTTGGGTTTAAAAAACTCCTAGGAACGTTTTTGGGTGCAGAAAAAAATGGATAGGGTATTTATTTCATATAATACGTTTTTGCAACAGTTTTTGGACTCAGAAAAGAAAAATGCAAAAACAGATGCCAAAAATGGAACAAGGGCTTATGTGTGAGGCTGTGGTCGCACATGGCAATCCGTTTTTCATAGTGTTCCGTTTATCAAATCCGTTTTTTTTGGGTACTTTTTGAGCTTCCTGTGTTGCTCTGCGTTTTTTGGACTTAGCCATTTTTTGGCAAAAAAATGCTAATAAAAACGGATCCGTTAACGGATGGTGCCTATATGTGCGATCTGTTAACGGATCCGTTTCCCATAGGGCCCCATGTTACCAAAAAACGGTCTGTTTTTTCTAGCACCCAAAAACGTTGCTTGCAATCTGGGAAGATGTCTTCAAAAACGGAATGACCCATAAAGTGCCCCATCCGTTAACGCACCGTTTTTTGGACTTGGAAAAAATTTCCCAAAAACAAATCAAAAGCAAAAACGGCTGGCATGTGTGACCACAGCCTGACCCTAGCCTTATCACAAACCTCCAATAGTGCTCAAACTTTTCATTTGACATATTGTCCTCTCTGTAAATTTTAAAGGTAAAAAAACAAAAAAACTTTAATTTCATTTTAAACAAGTGGCATCCTGAACATGTACATGCCACTGTAGACAGTTATGGTCAAAAGTGTTTGCACCCTTAAAATTGTTCCAGATAATTAAGTTTTACTCTCTGCAAATTATTGCTATTACACGTTATGTTATACAAAACTGTTGGCACTCTCAACTTAATACTTGGTTGTACACCCTTTGGAATAAATAACTGCAGTCGATTGCTTCCTATAACCATCACAAACTGTCATGCTAGTGACGGTTAGGCAGCAGGGTGTTATGCACACGAAGGATAAGAAATCACAGTCACTTTGTAGCTGCACCATTACCCATCTGGTTCCTGTACAAGCTAGATCTCCAACTGCATATTCCCTAAAGGCACCATCACAGATAGGAGTATCCAGGACCACAGGAAAAGTAGATTACTGCTTGGTATTTGCTTACTGACAGGCCATTGAGAGTTTCCTTTACCTCTTAAGGTACCTTCACACACAGCAATTTTGCTAGGCAATTTCACTGGCAATTTGCTGGTTGCAGTGAAATCATGGACACATTGTTCCATTTGTACACAGCAACAAAATAGAACAATGTCTCCATGATTTCACTGCAACCAGCAAATTGCCAGTGAAATTGCCTAGCAAAATTGCTATTTGTGAAGGTACCTTTAAGGAACCAAGGGCAAGGTTGCTAGGTGCAAGAACTGCAACATGCCAAGCATAGAGAGGCAGGTAATACTAACATGAGAGGTGGAAGCAGGGATAGTTTACACCTGAGCTATCACTCCATCTAAAAAACCCTAGGCTAATCCCTGTACACAAAATTTCTCCTGAAGGTGAGGATGCCCGAGTCTCATACCTTACTAGTCTCCTGTTATGGACTCACCTAGATGTCCCTCCCTCAAGTCAGTTCAGTGGCTGGAGAGCAGGGAAGAACACAGAGAACTCAGGAAAAGCAAATGGTATAGTAGGGTTCCAGCAGATCTCTAGAGCAACGACAGCACAAGCTTCAAATCAGGAGGTTTTTATGTTCTATCACTGGTTCTTACCAGTCTCTTTACTGTAGCTAAGTTTGGTGCCAAAACAGCCAGGGAACTGTGCTCTCCCAGATTGCAGCTTAGCCAGCTCTCAAGCAAACCGGGTCCACTCCACTGAGACGCCAATTTAAGCCTTCCCATGCTGCTATTTCCTTCCTGCGCTGTCTTCCTCTCTCCCTTCTCCTTCGCCTTAATGCTACAAGTCCCTAGGCAGGCAACTACGGACCCTGCTGAGCGAGGGCCTGGCACGTTCTCTTTACCCTCTGCAGCCACTGTGCCTGGCTGGGAGAATACACAGTGATGGCCACTGTACCTGCAGTTTAGTAGCCTCTGGTTCCTTGGCTTGGTCTTAAAGTTCCACACCAAATTGGGGACGGCATATCTGGTACAGCCAGTTCTTCTATTATGACCTTGAAGTCAGCTGTAGATTCGGGAACCAGGGGTTCACGGCTAACCACCCACAGGTTCCAGTAGGCCCCAGCATCCCCAAGAGCTCCATCTTGCTGCTTCTTCCTTTTCTCTTCCCACTCTGACTAACTCCTGCTCCCACCCCCTAGACCTACTCCTCACTCCAGCCAGAGGATTGGCTGCTCAAGTATGAGCCTCTTCCACCTAAAAACTCCCTGGCCTGGAGTTTGGATGGGTGTTGGGTGTGTGGTAGTGTGTCTCAGCTTTGTGTTTCCAGCTTACTGACAGCATGGCACCACACCTGTTGAGTAGGTGCAGTACCACTGTGGCGGCCAAGACGCAGGGGCGCCACACTCAGGCTGAAATGGAGGTAGTTCATTGCCCCTCTACCATGAAACTACTTTGTTCTGTCTCAGCTTTTGTTTGCAATTTAACTTAACCACTGTCTCTTGGCAAGTTGAAGAGCCCCGCCTCTCTCCTGCTGCGCAGAAACTGATATAATGCAACCCATCTGTGATTCATTTTGGGGCCTGTTCATACACAGCACCCTGCTAATGGTGAGGTCAGTAAGCACAGTAGCAGGTTATAATATAGTTAGTGTAGGGGCCATCCCGAAGTGGGTCACCTTGCTATGGTGGGATGGCTTACGTACGTTTTTTAAAAAAAAAGGTATGAACCACGTACCCTGTGTTTTTACAGCACTAGCTTTTATTTATTTATTGCAAGGTATTTGGAGACAATACAAACATACTTTTTTTATTTTCTGATTGTTTCACACAATTTGACAATTTTGCATCTGTAGTGAGCTTGGTATACAGGTTTGTTCACACTACTTTGTTCTGTCTCAGCTGTTGTATGCAATTTCAAATGCTGATACAAGCTGGTCACCAAAGACGATAAGAAATGAGGCCCAAAATTGCTTCACTGTTTGGTGGCCCACAAGAATTGAGTTTTTATGCTCCCGTAAAATTTTAAGGCACAAATGTAGAGGTACAGATAATTTCCCTTAAGCACAAGAAGCTGGGGTGTTCACCTGAGCTTTCAACACCTCACCCTCAAGATCAGAGCGCACAATAGAGACAATCACACTTCCTGTAAAAATGGAGGAGAGCTCCCAGAACTACCTTGCTTAGGTTAAAATGTGGGGCAAAGCTTCAGGCTGAAGTGGAGGTAGTTGCACCTCTATCATGATAATACAGCTGCAACATCGATGAAAGAAGGTTATTATGGAGATAGTATATATAATTGCACTCAGGCAATTTCTTTTGCAGAAATCACTACCCTTAACAATTTCTCTAGACCACCAGTCAGCCACAGGATTATGCATTATCAGCCATGGAAGGCTCAATACAATGGGAGTAGGGAGACCTTCCAAGACATAGGAGGAGAGAAGCTCCTTGTGAAGAGTCCCTGTATGCAAGTTCACATTGTGCAATGTGTAGACATGAGGGTCAGTGGTGCTATCGTTCTCTGGCCTGGCTATCTTTAGAATGACCAGGGATCATCCCATTGAATGCCTGCACTCCTTCCCCGTGGAAAGAACACTACTCAGACAACACAGTGTGAGGGCACCACACATTGATAAGACTTTATTGGATCACCAAAAGTCTTAAGTATATAGCACATTCCCAGCAAGAACACAAGATGGTACAAGCAACAGAGTCTCACCCTTCCACTGGCTCACCAGAGATTAGAATCGTCATGCCTTAGGGGCTGACTACCCCAGCCAACAGTATATCCCCTTTTGGCAGGCACCTACTGATAAGAGCTAGCAGCCAGCTTAGAAAGAAGACAGCACTGCAAGGTATGAAGCCAGGTGACCGAATTGTCCATGCCTGGGTTCTTCAAGCAGTTCCTTGATTCTCCAGCTGGATCCTTGGATTAAGGCTTAAGTCCTGTAGAATAACCTGGTGACAGGAGTTAAGTCCTTTTTATACCCTCCAGCCCTCAGGGCACTGTGTTCCTACAGGATTGGTGGGAGATGGCTGTTCCTTCACTGGTTCCTAGTTCAATCGAACTGCATAATTTTCTTCTGAATGATGTAGTAAGAGAGGCTGAGGCAATCCATATTTAGCAAGCAAGCCACAATTTAAGACAAAAGGACAGAGGAGAAGAGTCAATAGCATATATGCGGATGGATCTCGCCAGCACACTACAGGAGAGACCAAAGGTCCAAGCAAAATGAAAATTCAAAATTCTCTTGCTCTACTATTCAAAAGGACAATAATAGTCTTAGTTTGAGTACCAAAAGCTACTTAGGATGAACTGAGATGTACATGCAGAAGAAATATACATGCCCAAGCCGCAACCATTCCCACACCCTGGGGTTAGAGGTCTTTATAATGGTTTCATTTGTTTGGATACAGAAGGACAGTGCCAAATAAAATGACCCTTAGACCACAAAGGAAACACATCCCTTTCCCTTGGCGAACAGCAAGAGACCCAGTCACTGTACTGTCTTCTTTCCGTGAGAGGACAATAGGGGGTGTGGTCACCACAGGTCTATCCCTGAGACATGTATCAATCGTTATAGCTAATGGCCTCAATGACATATAGAAACAATGCATATGTAAGCCTTCCAGACAGACCTAGACAAATATGATTCCTAAAGGCAAGGCAGGGTCATGCAAGGATCAATCAGCCTGTCAGCCATGAGGAGTCATTTAGCAGCAAAATTCCTCTGGGAAATATGTAAACTGTCACTTCTGTGAGGGGCAATCACCCCAAAACTCAGCGTCTGCAGACTGAGGCTCTGATCTGGCACAAATCCAAAGTCATGTTATAGAATCAATTATGAATTTTAGGATTGCTACTTTCAATAGGTGGCACTAGAGTTCATCTATTTCCTCACTGAAGTGACAATTTGCATAATGACTAAAATAAATGCTGTCAAGAAAATGAACCCATTTACAACCTACAACATACCTACATGCCTCACTCTCTTGATATGAGCCCACGTGCTGAACTCACATCATTTCAGATAATTACCCCTCTCGGTGTCCTGACTCACTTTCTGTGAACACTAGCCAAGCATTGGCATTCAGAGGAGATGATCATTTCTACAGTACAGAACAAGTGCATCAGCATGGCTCTGCACTGCATAATCAGACACTTTAATGTTAAGGTGCCATAAGGGGCCAAGTAAAATAAATAAAAAGTGTAAAAAACGTTTTTAAAATTAAGAAAAAATTAAAAAACATAAAGTTTAAAATCAACCCCCTTTTGCCCCTTTGAAAATAAAACTATTAAAAAAATACACATATTTGGCGTTGCCACATTTAGAAATGCCCAATCTATCAACATATAAAATAAATTACTCTGATCGGTAAACTGTGTAATAGAAAAAAAAGCCAAAACTTTAATATTACATTTTTTCAGTCACCGCAACATTGCAATAAAATGCATTAAGAGTAGAACAAAACATCCCATCTCTCAAAATGGTATAATCAAAAATGTCAGCTCAAGACGCTGAAAATAAGCCATTACACAGCCCCAGATCCTGAAAAATGAGAATGTTCCAGGTCTCCAAAAATGACGACAAAAGCACAATTTTTTTTTTTTTGTTACAAATGTCTGAATTTTTCACCGCTTGTATAAAAATAAAAGTATATGTGGCGCCCCTCCGGGTAAACTGCCACCAAAGGTACTGCCCTTCTGCAGTTAGGAAGTGTAGTGCCCCTGTTCTCCAGGTGTTGGGATGATATGGTTAAGCCACAACACAACACAGACAGTGACAGACCCCTGGGACAATGGGGGAGCCCTGAGGGTGGACCCAGGCCATGAAAGGGGGACTGGACAGTGTTAGTTAGACAGACAGATGTTAGTTCAGTAGTAGGAGACAGAGAAGTAACAGCAACTGATGGAGGAGTGGTAGTCAGGAGTGTAGAGGCGGTGTGGTGCCGACTCCCACGGGTTGAAGATACACCACTATGCTCGCCTGCAGGAGGGAGACAACTGACCAGTAGAGACAAAGAGAAGAGCCCTAAGGGTGCGGACGAGGCATCGACCCCCATAGGCCTGAATCTGACGAGACAGAAGGGTTGGTGGAGGACACAGGGACCGGCCCTGCAGATGGTGCAGAAGCTTCAAGCTCGAGCTGAAATGGAGGCCTCAGATTTCTAATTGGAGCTGCGGCTGAACACCTGACACATCTTGGGTAAGGTGGCCGAACTAAGGAGCAGTGCCCGGGAGGGATCCTAATGGTGTCCGGGACACACAGAAGCACCTGTGGCTACCAGTACCTGAGCTCTGTGTAGCGGACGGCGATGAGAGCCTGGGGAGCAGAGTGACGACCCGCTCGCCTCAGATGGAAGTTGTCCCTTATAACACCGAGAGACAAGACCCATCAGAAGCTGAAACACCAAGAAAGTGGAGTAAAGGGCACCAACAGTGGCTTGACTGTACCAACACAGCTCTGGAGAAAGAGCAAAAGTACCAGAGGCTGGCAGAGAGCTTACTCGGCGGCCATATTTAACACCTGAGTAAAATTAACGGAACTGCAGCTGTGGTGTGTGAGAGACTTTTGTTCGCGGAGACCATCGCCTGCAGAGGCCGCATATGACATCGGAGGTGTAGCTGACTGAGTGACCAACTGCTGAGGTATGAGCCAAGGGAACCACTGCACTGCCCTGGGATTGCACTCCGCCTGTGGGGAGTGGGACTATATAAGCTGCCGGTCACCATCCCTTGAGGATCTGCAGCATTGGCGGCTGCCCTGGCCGCATACCGCAGATGGCATCACGAATACCCCTTTTATCCCCTCAGACTTTCCCTGAGATCATCCTCTTTATTGAACAACACCGCCAGGGTCACAGGACCGGGTCTCGGTCCCATGAAAAGAACCGAGAAGTGAAGACGTGAGAACAACTTGTAACTGCCTGGTACCGTGTCTTCCCCGGCCCTGGAGTGGGAGTGTCGAATATACATATTTGACATCTATGAATTTATATTGACCAGAGAAGACAGGTCAGTTTTACCATATAATGAATATTGTAAGTAAAATAACCCAAAAACCAAATGTGTAATTGCACTTTTTTGCAATTTCACCGCACTTAGAATTTTTTTTCCCATTTTCCAGTACAATATATGGTAAAATGAATTCTTTCATTTAAAAGTACAACTCGTCTCACACAAAACAAGCCCTCATATGTCTATATTGGCAGAAAAATAAAAAAAGTCTTGGAAAAAGGGAAGGAAAAAAAACAAAAAATAAAAATTAATTGTGTCACTTATCACTTGCCTTTAACAGCTGTCAGATCATGATCCAATATTATATCATTGTAATTTATTGCATCTATATGTGTTACAACTAAGCTCTTCTGTTGAGAGTTTGCATTTCTACTTTTTTTGCCATTTGTGATAGAGTAAGGAAGCAACAGGTGGTCATAAAGTTATATGACTTGTAATCTTGTGTCCCATATTTGCTCTTTATTTTGTCCTGAACTTGAAAACTTGTTTATTACTGAGCTAGCTGTGCTACTGATGTGTTAACTAAAAAAATTTCTTTTTATGACCACCTGATTCGTTCCATGGATGCTCACTGTCAGAACTTCTTCTGCTCTTTTTACTGTGATAGCCTTCCCAAGTACTTCCATACATCGTTTTTACTTGTTAACCTCTTCCGCTATGTCTTTGATCTTTAGAGAGTTTCATTGTAAACGTCTTCTAATCTGCCATCTGTGAACTCTTTGAAACTTTTAGGTACATTCTTTTTTTCAGTTCAACATCCTTTATACATTTTGAAAGAATCTTCTAGAATTTTTTTCCATATATTCCTAATATTTTACAATTGATTCATCAATAGGGACCTCCTGTAAGCTGATGTCTAAGCATACAGTCATTGCCGAAAGTGTAAAAATTATACTGCAATTACACGTTTTATTATAGACATGATTATTTCCTTTGTGTGTGTTGGAATAGCACAAAACAAAGAAGAAAAAAAGTCAAATGAACATAGCTTCTGTGAAGCTTGTCACTGATGTGATGCTGTTCCGAACACTGACAAGTCGTGTGGCAGGGTTATTTGAGCATTTTGGGGTCAGATACCAGAATAGTACTGTTTATCAAACATTAAGGGGATAGATAGAAGCATAGTCAGATGACAGTCTCGAGTTAGAATGCCTGAAGAGTTGCAGATCAAAGCAAAAGGACTAGGCAAAAGGAAAGTGAGATTATGGTCTCTGACAACAATGGTCAGAACACCAAACTCAGTTATGGTACTAAAAGCAAAATAGTACTGAATACTAAGACTGGCAGTGTTCTGGGATAATATGTTCGGTTAAGTAGCTGGGCAAGCACAGAGAAAATGGAACATTTGCATAATCCTGGCACCTCCCTGTTTAGGATCGGAAGACTGGGCTGTTACTTAAAATACCAACAGCTCCAAAGCATGCTCTAGCTTCAGGTTGAACGACTGAGCTGTCACTTACTCAACTGACAGCTCAGCATGCCCTGATCGCAGAAAGAATGAATCATGACAATCTTCCACAATATTCCAAAAATGGGCTTGACAAAATTGTTTGCACCTTTCCAAAACTGTGAGTAAACTAAGCATGTGATGCTCATTCAAACCCACCTGTCGCCAGTAACAGGTTTGGACATTAATGAAAATCACACCTGAAACCAGATAAAAATGGAAGTTGGCTCAATCTTTGCAATGTGTGTCTGTGTGTGCTAAGCATAAAGAGCACAGAGAGGAAAAGAGAACTGTCTGAGAACTTGATGACCAAAATTGTTGAAAAATATCAAAAATCTCAAGGTTATGATTCCATCTTCAGAGATCTTGATGTTTCTTTGTCCATAGTGAGCAACATATCAAGAAGCTTACAACCCATGGCACTGTAGCAAATCTCCCTGGATCTTGGCGGCAGAGAAAAATTGATGAAAGGTTGCAATGCAGGATTGTCCGGATGGTGCACAAGTAGCCCCAATCAAGTTCCAAAGAAATTCAAGCTGTCCTGCAGACTCAATGCTAGTGCAGACTATCTGTCCACATTTGAGTTAAATGAAACACTATGGCAGGAGACCTAGGAAGACACTCACTGCCTATGCAGAGACATATAGAGGCAAGACAGCAATTTGCAATCCAAAATCAATCTGGGAAAGCATTTTGTGGACAGATGAGACCAAGATAGAGCTTTTTGGTAAAGCACATTATTCTACTCTTTACCAAAAATAAAATGAGACCTACAAATAAAAGAACAAAGTGCATACAGTCAAAAATTGTAGAGGTTCAAAGATGTTTTCAGGTTGTTTTGTGGCCTTTTGTACGAGGTGCCTTGACTGTGTGTATCATAAAATCTGAAAATCATAAAGAATTTTGGTTCGCAATGTAGTGCCCAGTGTCAGAAAGATGAGTTTGTGTCCCATTTTTTGTTTTATGAGTGTAAAAATATGACCAAGATGCCTTTTATTCTTAGTTTTTTTTTTTGAGTTATTCAAATACACACAAAGGAAATACATGTGTATGACAAAACGTGCAAATGCAATAATTTTTTAAGAGAATTATTTTATTTTCTGAAACAATAGGGTGCAAACACTATCGGCTAGGACTGTACTTATAGATAGTAATGGAAATAAAAAATACTCCGCCCAAATTCCAGGTAAATTCTGCATTTCAAAAGCATCAGTGTTTTATTTTTAGATTAATTATCTGGGGTTTTATTTTAATTGAACTTGATGAAGTATGGCCGCAATGATTTAGCAATGTAACTTCTTCCTCTTAAGGCCACTTCACACACACAGATATCTGAGTCCAATATCTGAACAGATCTCTGGTTGCAGTGAAATCATGGATACATTGCTCCATGTTGTACACAGCCACAAAATGGAGCAATGTATCCATGATTTCACTGCAACCAGAGATCTGTTCAGATATTGGACTCAGATATCTGTGTGTGTGAAGTGCCCTTTAGTCAAATTGGCATGCAATAATTTTTGGAATAAGTGTCCCTAATATTGCTCCTTTGCACTTAAAAAAGTGTATTTTACTGCAGTGTAAACTCTGAAGTTATAGTCTGAAGGATAGTGTTCAATAAGAGTAATTTGCATAAAAATACCAGGATGGCAGACTAAATGCAGAACACTAATCATAACCTATAGTGTACACTAAGAAATATAGTTATAGTAGTTCTGTCAGGAATAGCAAAGATGAGATATGAGAAACAAAGGCATGAGTCAAATAAGAGAGAAGGCAGAATATCATTAGTATACTACTATAGCAATTAAGATCACAACATACCACAATTAATAGTATATTATCAGTATAATCCAAAACAGATTTACCTATCGAGAACCCATGCCAGGTTGTGTCACAGCCAAAAATGGTAAATATCTCAGACAGAATAATCTAGGATGTAGTGGTCTTTGCTAGAAAATCTGACTAATTTAGCTTAATAAGTGTCTTCAGAGTCATGAATTTTTAATGGAAAGATGGCTTTTAAGCAGTCTATCAAGTCTTCCTAAGAACTGTCCTTTTTTATCAAGAAGAGATACATGTGCAGATAGATGAGCAAGTGGCAATAGAAATAACAGTAAAATTAAATCCAGAGTAAAACCATTTCCTGCCAAATAGAAGTTCAGGAGAAAATACACAGAAACAGAAAAGACAGCCAAATTTGCTTTATTATGTAACAAGTCTTAGTTTTTGTCTGTCACTTAACTTACTGGTAATTATGAACATATGGTAAATAGTGATGAGCGAGCATGCTCGCCACTACTTGGTACTCGCACGAGTATCACTGTACTCGGACGACTCGCCGAGCACCGAGTAATCTCGCGATACTCGTGCTGTGCTCGTGGTCGTCATCTCTGCATGTTGGCGCTCTTTTGAGAGCCAGCCCACGTGCAGGGATTGGCTGGCAGACCACTGCAATGCCACAGCCCTGTTAGTTGTGGCATAGCAGTGATTGGCTGCCCTGCACAGCGTGACCGAGCCTTTATAACTCCCGGCGCGCTGTGCTCGGCACACAGCCTTCCAGACAGTGAGTGTAGGGAGAGTGTCTGCTGCTGATTAGGGACAGATTTGCGGCCCTTACAGGTAGATCCGGAGCAGGGCTGCAAACTGCTGCTGACCACAACAGTCCTTCTCAGGACTAATCTAGGAGGATATAGGCAGGGTGATCCAGATCGGAGTCCAAGCTTTCCAGTGACCAGAACAGTCCTTCTCAGGACTAATCTAGGAGGATATAGGCAGGGAGATACAGCTTGGAATCCATTAGAGTCACTACACTCTTGTACTTACTACCTTAATACAGGTTAGGGACTAAAATCCTCTCCTGAAACCATTACAGTCACCAGACAGGTGTACGTACTACCTTAATACAGGTTAGGGACTAAAATCGTCTCCTGAAACCATTACAGTCACCAGACAGGTGTACGTACTACCTTAATACAGGTTAAGGACTAAAATCCTCTCCTGAAACCATTACAGTCACCAGACAGGTGTACGTACTACCTTAATACAGGTTAGGGACTAAAATCCTAACTCTTGTCATCTCAACAGTCACCACACTGTTGTACGTACTACCTTGATACAGGTTAGGGACTAAAATCGTCTCCTGAAACCATTACAGTCACCAGACAGGTGTACGTACTACCTTAACCTTCCTAGCGTTATTCCCGAGCCTGACTCGGGGTTAACATTCACTACCAGAAGCGTTAACCCCGAGTCAGGCTCGGGCTTACCCGCGTTCGCGGCAGATGCGGTAAAAAACCGCATCTGCCGCACTTGCCGCACTTGCCGCATAGCTGCCGCACTTGCGCCGCACTTGCGGCGCGGTTGCGGCGCGGTTGCGGTAATCTGCATAGTAAAGGGAACCAACCACCTCGGATGACCCTCATACACTGTTAATATGTGCCCCCGCAGCCTAGTAAACCATTTGCAGCACTGTTTTTGTGTGAAAAGTGGCTGCAGTAGAAGTGAGATAATGATATTATACACTTACATGCCTGCGTACTTGAGGGCGTCTCCCTGTGTGTGCTGGCACTTGTGGGCTGTGCTCATCATGTCTGCTCTCCCCTCCCTTATGCACGCCCCCTCTCAGCCTGCTATAGTGATGTGAGGCTGATTGCGTCATAAAGGGGTGGGGCTAAATCGCGGCATCCCGGTAGCCCCGCCCCTTTACGACGCAATCAGCCTCACATCACTATAGCAGGCTGAGAGGGGGCGTGCATAAGGGAGGGGAGAGCAGACATGATGAGCACAACCCACAAGTGCCAGCACACACAGGGAGACGCCCTCAAGTACGCAGGCATGTAAGTGTATAACATCATTATCTCACTTCTACTGCAGCCACTTTTCACACAAGAACAGTGCTGCAAATGGTTTACTAGGCTGCAGGGGCACATATTAACAGTGTATGAGGGTCATCCGAGGTGGTTGGTTCCCTTTACTATGCAGATTACCGCAACCGCGCCGCAACCGCGCCGCAAGCGCGGCGCAAGTGCGGCAGCTATGCGGCAAGTGCGGCAAGTGCGGCAGATGCGGTTTTTTTACCGCATCTGCCGCGAACGCGGGTAAGCCCGCTTTTAGCAAAAAATTCAAGACCTAAACAGACCGCCAGGGAGGTTAATACAGGTTAGGGACTAAAATCGTCTCCTGAAACCATTACAGTCACCAGACAGGTGTACGTACTACCTTAATACAGGTTAGGGACTAAAATCCTCTCCTGAAACCATTAAAGTCACCAGACAGGTGTACGTACTACCTTAATACAGGTTAGGGACTAAAATCCTCTCCTGAAACCATTACAGTCACCAGAGAGGTGTACGTACTACCTTAATACAGGTTAGGGACTAAAATCCTCTCCTGAAACCATTAAAGTCACCAGACAGGTGTACATACTACCTTAATACAGGTTAAGGACTAAAATCCTCTCCTGAAACCATTACAGTCACCAGAGAGGTGTACGTACTACCTTAATACAGGTTAGGGACTAAAATACTCTCCTGAAACCATTAAAGACACCAGACAGGTGTACGTACTACCTTTATACAGGTTAGGGAACTAAAATCCTAACTCTTGTGATCTCAACAGTCACCACACTGTTGTACGTCATACCTTTATACAGGTTAGGGAACTAAAATCCTAACTCTTGTCATCTCAACAGTCACCACACTGTTGTACGTCATACCTTTATACAGGTTAGGGAACTAAAATCCTAACTCTTGTCATCTCAACAGTCACCACACTGTTGTACGTCATACCTTTATACAGGTTAGGGAACTAAAATCCTAACTCTTGTCATCTCAACAGTCACCACACTGTTGTACGTCATACCTTTATACAGGTTAGGGAACTAAAATCCTAACTCTTGTCATCTCAACAGTCACCACACTGTTGTACGTCATACCTTTATACAGGTTAGGGAACTAAAATCCTAACTCTTGTCATCTCAACAGTCACCACACTGGTGTACGTACATACCTTTATACAGGTTAGGGACTAAAATCCTAACTCTTGATCCATTACAGTCACCAACACTGGTGTACGTACTACCTTATACAGGTTAGGGACTAAAATCGTCTCCTGAAACCATTACAGTCACCAGACAGGTGTACGTACTACCTTAATACAGGTTAGGGACTAAAATCCTCTCCTGAAACCATTAAGTCACCAGAAGGTGTACGTACTACCTTAATACAGGTTAGGGACTAAAATCCTCTCCTGAAACCATTACAGTCACCAGAGAGGTGTACGTACTACCTTAATACAGGTTAGGGACTAAAATCCTCTCCTGAAACCATTAACAGTCACCAGACGGTGTACGTACTACCTTAATACAGGTTAGGGACTAATTTGAAACCATTAAGTCACAAGTGACTCTACCTTAATACAGTTGGGAACTAAATCTAACTCTGATCCACAGTCACAATGTGGTACGTCATACCTTTATACAGGTTAGGGAACTAAAATCCTAACTCTTGTCATCTCAACAGTCACCACACTGTTGTACGTCATACCTTTATACAGGTTAGGGAACTAAAATCCTAACTCTTGTCATCTCAACAGTTACCACACTGGTGTACGTCATACCTTTATACAGGTTAGGGAACTTAAATCCTAACTCTTGTCATCTCAACAGTCACCACACTGTTGTACGTCATACCTTTATACAGGTTAGGGAACTAAAATCCTAAATCTTGTCATCTCAACAGTCACCACACTGTTGTACGTCATACCTTTATACAGGTTAGGGAACTAAAATCCTAACTTATGTCATCTCAACAGTCACCACACTGTTGTACGTCATCCTTTATACAGGTTAGGGAACTAAAGTCCTAACTCTTGTCATCTCAACAGTCACCACACTGTTGTACGTCATACCTTTATACAGGTTAGGGAACTAAAATCCTAACTCTTGTCATCTCAACAGTCACCACACTGTTGTACGTCATACCTTTATACAGGTTAGGGAACTAAAATCCTAACTCTTGTCATCTCAACAGTCACCACACTGTTGTACGTACTACCTTGATACAGGTTAGGGACTAAAATCGTCTCCTGAAACCATTACAGTCACCAGACAGGTGTACGTACTACCTTATTACAGGTTAGGGACTAAAATCGTCTCCTGAAACCATTACAGTCACCAGACAGGTGTGCGTACTACCTTAATACAGGTTAGGGACTAAAATCCTCTCCTGAAACCATTAAAGTCACCAGACAGGTGTACGTACTACCTTAATACAGGTTAGGGACTAAAATCCTCTCCTGAAACCATTACAGTCACCAGAGAGTGTACGTACTACCTTAATACAGGTTAGGGAACTAAAATACTCTCCTGAAACCATTAAAGTCACCAGACAGGTGTACGTTCTACCTTTATACAGGTTAGGGAACTAAAATCCTAACTCTTGTGATCTCAACAGTCACCACACTGTTGTACGTCATACCTTTATACAGGTTAGGGAACTAAAATCCTAACTCTTGGCATCTCAACAGTCACCACACTGTTGTACGTCATACCTTTATACAGGTTAGGGAACTAAAATCCTAACTCTTGTCATCTCAACAGTCACCACACTGTTGTACGTCATACCTTTATACAGGTTAGGGAACTAAAATCCTAACTCTTGTCATCTCAACAGTCACCACACTGTTGTACGTCATACCTTTATACAGGTTAGGGAACTAAAATCCTAACTCTTGTCATCTCAACAGTCACCACACTGTTGTACGTCATACCTTTATACAGGTTAGGGAACTAAAATCCTAACTCTTGTCATCTCAACAGTCACCACACTGTTGTACGTCATACCTTTATACAGGTTAGGGAACTAAAATCCTAACTCTTGTCATCTCAACAGTCACCACACTGGTGTACGTCATACCTTTATACAGGTTAGGGAACTTAAATCCTAACTCTTGTCATCTCAACAGTCACCACACTGTTGTACGTCATACCTTTACACAGGTTAGGGAACTAAAATCCTAACTCTTGTCATCTCAACAGTCACCACACTGTTGTACGTCATACCTTTATTCAGGTTAGGGAACTAAAATCCTAACTCTTGTCATCTCAACAGTCACCACACTGTTGTACGTACTACCTTGATGCAGGTTAGGGAGTAAAATCGTCTCCTGAAACCATTACAGTCACAGACAGGTGTACGTACTACCTTAATACAGGTTAGGGACTAAAATCGTCTCCTGAAACCATTACAGTCACCAGACAGGTGTGCGTACTACCTTAATACAGGTTAGGACTAAAATCCTCTCCTGAAACCATTAAAGTCACCAGACAGGTGTAGTACTACCTTAATACAGGTTAGGGACTAAAATCCTCTCCCGAAACCATTACAGTCACCAGAGAGGTGTACGTACTACCTTAATAAGGTTAGGGACTAAAATCCTCTCCTGAAACCATTAAAGTCACCAGACAGGTGTACGTACTACCTTAATACAGGTTAGGGACTAAAATCCTTCCTGAAACCATTACAGTCACCAGAGAGGTGTACGTACTACCTTAATACAGGTTAGGGAACTAAAATACTCTCCTGAAACCATTACAGTCACCAGAGAGGTGTACGTACTACCTTTATACAGGTTAGGGAACTAAAATCCTAACTCTTGTCATTCAACAGTCACCACACTGTTGTACGTCATACCTTTATACAGGTTAGGGAACTAAAATCCTAACTCTTGTCATCTCAACAGTCACCACACTGTTGTACGTCATACCTTTATACAGGTTAGTGAACTAAAATCCTAACTCTTGTCATCTCAACAGTCACCACACTGTTGTACGTCATACCTTTATACAGGTTAGGGAACTAAAACCTAACTCTTGTCATCTCAACAGTCACCAACTGTTGTACGTCATACCTTTATACAGGTTAGGGAACTTAAATCCTAACTTATGTCATCTCAACAGTCACCACACTGTTGTACGTCATACCTTTATACAGGTTAGGGAACTAAAGTCCTAACTCTTGTCATCTCAACAGTCACCACACTGTTGTACGTCATACCTTTATACAGGTTAGGGAACTAAAATCCTAACTCTTGTCATCTCAACAGTCACCACACTATTGTACGTCATACCTTTATACAGGTTAGGGAACTTAAATCCTAACTCTTGTCATCTCAACAGTCACCACACTGTTGTACGTCATACCTTTATACAGGTTAGGGAACTAAAATCCTAATCTCCTGTGACCTCAACAGTCACCAGACAGTTGTCGCTCTATACAGGCAAAATGCGCAAAGGCGTTGGCAAGGGCGTTGGCAAGTAACAAGGAAGTGGACGTGATGGTGGTGCAGGCAGAGGCCGAGGTCGTGTGCAAGCACTAATTTCGCAACAACAAAGGGCCACATCTCCTCGCTCGCACGTCCTGTCCCAAATTCTTGGGGCCCGCAGCAGTACACCACTGTTGAACCAAGACCAGTGTCAACAGGTTGTTACTTGGATAGCGGATAATGCTTCAAGTCAGGTGGGCACCTCCACAAACACCCTGTCTTCCACACGGTCAACTGTCAGTAGCCGTGATACTGCACCGCACATTTCCCAACCTGATCCTCCTTCCTACCACCTGGCCGAGTTCACGTCCACGGACATTACTGATCCCACACTAGGACACTCGGAAGAGCTGTTCACGTATCCATTCGCAGAATCTGGCCTGTCGCCGCCTCCTCTTGAAGTGGGTGATGAGGAGATGGTATGTACAGATGCCCAAATATTTGAGCAGCCACGTTATGACGAACGGAACGTTGTCAAAGTGTCTCAACAAGGGGTGGACGATGATGAGACACAATTGCCAGGAAGTCAGGAGGAGGATCAGGGTGCGGAAGAGGAAAACGACGTGGTGGATGATCCAGTAGCTGACCCAACATGGCAGGAGGATATGCAGAGCGAGGACAGCAGTGCACAGGGGGAGGGAGGCGTAGCATCCCAACAGGCAGTACAAAGCAGGGTTGCGTCCGCAGGCAGAAGGCAGGCAACCGTTCCCCGGAACAACAACACGACTCAAGGTGCCTGTGCAAATGTTCGGTCTTCCCGAGTCTGGGAGTTTTTTAAGTTGGCTCCAGAAGACTCTAAAAAGGCCATTTGCCACACCTGCCATGCCACTATCAGCAGGGGTACGAAAACTAGCAGCCTGCCCACCACCAGCATGATCAGGCACATGTCAGCCAAGCACCCGACTTTGTGGGAAGTACCACAGAGTCGAGGAGCGGTGCGTGCTGATGTCACTGCTACGTCTTCGCCTGTTGTGCATGCGAGCCAATCCCCTGTCCATGCTGGCCGCGAACAAGCCTCCGGCCCTGCACCTGAAGTTGCCCACGCACAATTTACACCACCATCAAGCACGTCCTTGTCCCAGCGCAGCGTTCAATTATCCATTCAGCAAACATTTGAATGCAGGCGTAAATACGCTGCTAATGCCCCACATGCCACAGTCCTGAATGATCACATTTCGCGACTCATAGCGCTAGAAATGTTGCCTTTCCGGCTGGTGGAGACGGACGCTTTCCGCGACCTGATGGCGGCTGCTGTCCCACGTTACTCGGTCCCCAGCCGACACTATTTCTCCAGATGTGCCGTCCCCGCATTGCATAACCACGTGTCCAACAGCATCACACGTGCCCTGAACAATGCTGTTTCAGCCAAAGTCCACCTAACCACAGACACGTGGACAAGTGCTTGTGGGCAAGGCCGCTACATCTCCTTGACGGCACACTGGATTAATATTGTGGAGGCTGGGACCCAGTCTGAGCGAGGGACGGAACACGTCCTTCCCACACCAAGGATAGCAGGCCCTACCTCTGTCAGGGTTTCACCGACACTCTACAGCTCCGGAATGTCATGCTCTTCAGCCTCCTCCTTCTGCGCATCCTCATCCACTGTACCCTCCACACCAGTCCCAAGCTGGAAGCACTGCAGCACTGCCTCTGCAAAGTGGCAACAGGCTGTGCTGAAGCTAGTCTGCATAGGTGACAAACCCCACAATGCAGAAGAGGTGTGGACAGCTCTGAAACAGCAGGCAGATCACTGGCTCACACCTCTGAACCTAAAGCCAGGAAAGGTCGTGTGTGACAATGGCCGGAACCTGGTGGCCGCTTTGAGGCGAGGGCAGCTGACGCATGTTCCATGCGTGGCCCATGTGCTCAACCTGGTGGTTCAGAGGTTTGTGAAGTCATACCCGGAGGTGTCTGACCTGCTGGTAAAAGTTCGGCGTCTGTCTGCACATTTTCGCAAGTCACCTGCTGCTTCAGCCGGCCTTGCCAGCTTTCAGCGCCGTTTGCGTCTTCCGGCCCACAGACTGATGTGTAATGTCCCCACGCGTTGGAATTCAACTCTGCACATGTTGGTCAGGATATGTGAGCAGAAGAGGGCAGTTGTGGACTACCTGCATCACCTAAGCCGTCGGGAAATGGGTCAAACTCCACACATAACACCTGAGGAGTGGAGATGGATGTCGGACCTATGCACCGTCCTCCAAAACTTTGAGGACTCCACCAAGATGGTGAGCGGCAATGACGCTATTATTAGCATCACTATACCACTACTCTGCCTTCTAAAACGGTCTCTGCTGAAAATCAAAGAGGATGCATTGCAGGCCGAGCGCGATGACTTAGAGCAAGAAACTGTAGTGGGTGTGGGTGAAAACACACAGCCCAGCCTCATGTCATCACAACGTGTAGTGGAGGACTATGACGAGGAGGAGGAGGATGAAGACATGGAGCAACTCTCAGGCCAAATTGGGGATATGACATGCACACCAGTCATACCCTCGATTCAGCGTGGCTGGCCAGAGGACAGGGGAGATGAGGATGAGGAGGAGGAGGAGGAGGAGGAGGAGGAGGACAGCATGTTCAGTCATCGTGTTGGTCTGGATACTGAAGTGATGTCTGTTAAGAGTCTGGCGCACATGGCTGACTTTATGGTAAGCTGCCTGTCTCGTGACCCTCGCGTTCAGAACATCTTGGCCGACAATCAGTACTGGTTGGCAACACTCTTAGACCCACGCTACAAGGAGAACTTTATGTCTCTCATTCCTGAGGCGGAGAAGTCAGCCAAAATGCAGCAGTTCCACAGGGCCATAGTCACGGAAGTTGTCAAATCATTCCCCTCACAAAACGCTAGCGGCATAGGTCAGGATTCGGTGGACAACCAAGGCGTACGGCCGAGAGGGGCACAAGTCCAATCCGCCAGAGGCAGGGGAACTGTCTTTACGATGTGGGACAGTTTTCTCAGCCCCTCACGTACCACAGCCCCTGAGGTGCGGGGTAGTGCCACCAGAAATGCTAAGTTTGGGCAGATGCTGAAGGAGTACCTTGCAGATCGAACAACTGTACTGCGAGATTCCTCGGTGCCTTTCAATTATTGGGTCTCCAAGCTCGACACGTGGCATGAATTGGCTCTCTACGCCTTGGAAGTCCTGGCCTGCCCTGCCGCTAGCGTTTTATCAGAGCGTGTTTTCAGTGCTGCAGGTGGAATCATCACTGATAAACGCACCCGCCTGTCAACTGAAAATGCGGACAGGCTGACTCTGATCAAGATGAACAAGGGTTGGATTGGGCCAGACTTCACCACACCACCAGCAAATGACAACTGAATTAAAATTTTGTTATTTGAATTTGACATGTACCTCCACTCACCCATGGGTACACACTTCCGGACTTTGGCTAATCGCTGGACTGCTCCTCCTTCTCCTCATGTGACACCATGATGACCGTTACAATAGTTAGGCTCTTGTTTGAGGTATACCCGCAGTGGTAAATTTTTTCGCCCATTCTGTTAGAATGGGCATTACAACGACAGGAGACCCGCTCCTTTTCAATGGGAAAAATGTTTTTAGGCACTCCTGCACGTCTCTATCCAGGGACAATGTGGAGCCTCCCAATTTTTGGCTGCCCTGCCAAAGGGCTATACTACAATACACCCACTTGAGGTTTACAGGCCCTACTACATGTCTGTATGCATGGGTCATTGTTGAACCTCCCAATTTTTGGCTGCCCTGCCAAAGGGCTATACTACAATACACCCACTTCAGGTTTACAGGCCCTCCTGCACGTCTCTATCCAGGGACAATGAGGAGCCTCCCAATTTTTGGCTGCCCTGCCAAAGGGCTATACTACAATACACCCACTTCAGGTTTACAAGCCCTACTACATGTCTGTATGCATGGTCATTGTTGAACCTCCCAATTTTTGGCTGCCCTGCTTAAGGGCTATACTACAATACACCCACTTCAGGTTTACAGGCCCTCCTGCACGTCTCTATCCAGGGACAATATGGAGCCTCCCAATTTTTGGCTGCCCTGCCAAAGGGCTATACTACAATACACCCACTTCAGGTTTACAGGCCCTCCTGCACGTCTCTATCCAGGGACAATATGGAGCCTCCCAATTTTTGGCTACCCTGCCAAAGGGCTATACTACAATACACCCACTTCAGGTTTACAGGCCCTCCTGCACGTCTCTATCCAGGGACAATGAGGAGCCTCCCAATTTTTGGCTGCCCTGCCAAAGGGCTACACTACAATACACCCACTTCAGGTTTACAGGCCCTCCTGCACGTTTCTATCCAGGGACAATGAGGAGCCTCCCAATTTTTGGCTGCCCTGCCAAAGGGCTATACTACAATACACCCACTTGAGGTTTACAGGCCCTACTACATGTCTGTATGCATGGGTCATTGTTGAACCTCCAAATTTTTGGCTGCCCTGACCAAAGGGCTATACTACAATACACCCACTTGAGGGTTACAGGCCCTACTATATGTCTGTATGCATGGGTCATTGTTGAACCTCCCAATTTTTGGCTGCCCTGCCAAAGGGCTATACTACAATACACCCACTTCAGGTTTACAGGCCCTCCTGCACGTCTCTATCCAGGGACAATATGGAGCCTCCCAATTTTTGGCTGCCCTGCCAAAGGGCTATACTACAATACACCCACTTCAGGTTTACAGGCCCTCCTGCACGTCTCTATCCAGGGACAATGAGTAGCCTCCCAATTTTTGGCTGCCCTGACCAAAGGGCTATACTACAATACACCCTACTTGAGGGTTACAGGCCCTACTACATGTCTGTATGCATGGGTCATTGTTGAACCTCCAAATTTTTGGCTGCCCTGACCAAAGGGCTATACTACAATACACCCACTTGAGGGTTACAGGCCCTACTATATGTCTGTATGCATGGGTCATTGTTGAACCTCCCAATTTTTGGCTGCCCTGCCAAAGGGCTATACTACAATACACCCACTTCAGGTTTACAGGCCCTCCTGCACGTCTCTATCCAGGGACAATATGGAGCCTCCCAATTTTTGGCTGCCCTGCCAAAGGGCTATACTACAATACACCCACTTCAGGTTTACAGGCCCTCCTGCACGTCTCTATCCAGGGACAATGAGTAGCCTCCCAATTTTTGGCTGCCCTGACCAAAGGGCTATACTACAATACACCCACTTGAGGGTTACAGGCCCTACTACATGTCTGTATGCATGGGTCATTGTTGAACCTCCAAATTTTTGGCTGCCCTGACCAAAGGGCTATACTACAATACACCCACTTGAGGGTTACAGGCCCTACTACATGTCTGTATGCATGGGTCATTGTTGAACCTTCCAATTTTTTGCTGCCCTGGCCAAAGGGCTATACTACAATACACCCAGTTCTTGTTTACAGGCCATCCTGCATGTCTGTATCCAGGGGCATTGGTGAACCTCCCAATTTTGGACTGCCCTGGCAAAGGAAGATACTACAATAGACCTAGTTCCTCAAAATGGGCACTTTATTTCTAGACAGGGCTTCATGTACGTCTCTTGTCAGGGTCATTGGAGTGTCACACAATGTTTTCACGTAAAATCTTTCATGTAATCACAAAAAGTGACATACACCAGCTGTATCTCACTATTGGGTATGTGCCCTTAACATTTCCACCCTAAATATTCATTTTGGTGTCATTTTGGAAGGTTTTCTGGAGACTCCGTAAAATTGGCGTGAAACTCAGACAAGATTGTTCACAGCTGTGACTTTTGAGTGAGAAATGCTTCCAGGGGTCTTCCCCATGGTGTTGCCATGTCATTTCAGCACTCTTCTGAGACTTTTGTGACATTTTTAGGGTTTTTCCATGCTGCCGGCAGTCATTTCATAAAATTACTCGTGTCTCCCATAGGATAACATTGGGCTCGTTACTCGGGCCGAGTACACGAGTATCTCGGGATGCTCGGCCCGAGCTTCGAGCACCCGAGCATTTTAGTACTCGCTCATCACTAATGGTAAACTATATTACACTTTTCTACTTGCTCACATTAATTAAAAGTCCATCCAGATATATTTTTGTGTGATCAGAAAAAAATTTTCATTTTATTTGTTGTTATGTGGGTAAACATCTTCAAAAAAACCTTTCATGATAGTATTGGAGGCTTATCTTATGTAGACTGTAATAATATTTATTCATTTATGTAGCGCCATTAATTCCACAGTGCTTTACAGATATTATCATCACTGTCCTGATCGGGACTATTAATCTACATTTCCTAACAGTATGTCTTTGGAGTGTGGGAGAAAACCAGTGTACCCTGAGAAAACCAACACAAACAAGAGGGGAACATACATACATATGGTGGGAGTTGAAGTCAGGACTCCAGCACTGCAAGGTTACAGTGCTAAACATTGAGCCAAATGTACTTTTTTTGCCTTACATATAGCTGTCTGTCAAATGCTTGTTTGATTGACAACTATCTTTCTTAACTCCCCCATAGGCTAGGGTCACACTTGGAGGGTGACCCACACATGACGCCTCCGCTAACAACTTTGAATTTTCCCCCGCAGCGCATAGCGTTAACACTATACGCTGCCTGACAATCCTGCCCCATAGAATCCCTCTATTTACCTTAGCAGCGGCCACACAGGACGTGCGCTTTAGCTGAGTACACAGGAAAATGCTGCAGACAGGTTTCTATGAGGCAGGATTGTCAGGCAGCGTATAGTGTTAACGCTATGCGCTGCGGGGGAAAATTCGAAGTTGTTAGCAGAGGCGTTAGGTGTGGTTCACCCTCCAAGTGTGATCCTAGCCATACACATGAACATTTATGTGCTGTCCATTAGAGTGGAGAAAATTGTAGCCATAGGCTGGGGTCAGACTTGAGGCTGACGGAGCCGCTAAAATCTCTGAAAATCTGCAGCAGTGCATAGCGTTAACACTATGCGCTGCCAGTGCAACGCAGCCCCATAGAAACCCGGTGTTTACCTTAGCAGCTGCAGCGGGCACACACAAAGCTGCAGGACATGTGCTTTAGCAGAGCTCACAGGAAAATGCTCCAGACAGCGTCCTGCAGCTTTGTGTGTGACCGCTGCTAAGATAAACACCGGGTTCCTATGGGGCTGCGTTCCACTGGCAGCGCATAGTGTTAACGCTATGCACTGCTGCTGATTTTCAGAGATTTTAGTGGCTCCATCAGCCTCAAGTCTAACCCTAGCCAAACTCTTCTGGCTCCATCTTATCTCCCTGAGAACAATATAAATCAGTTTGTGAAACCCTTATCTCTACAACTTTATCAGTTGTGGAAGATTCAGGAAACCTCAAATATATTAGATGGTTGTTTGATCCTGCTGATTTTTAATTTAATGTATATGGGAACTGTAAAGGGGTACTCCGCAGAGATTCAAAATTCTTCTTCTGTCCCTGGTATCATAAACTACACAGATGAAATGCACATGGCTGATCAGTGTAAACCTGAAGCTGTTCATTCCTGCACCCCCCACCCCAAGATGTTACCTCACATATCAGGGGCCCTGCTTCATACTGTTGATAATAGCCAGCCTCCTGATAACAGCTGCTACTCATCTGACCGAGAGCAGGAGGCTTGGCTTTACCCACAGTTCTCAGTCTTTAGGGAAGCAGCTTATCAGGGGGTTGGCTGTTACCAACAGCATGGAGCAGGCTATGCCTTCTCCACACCACGCTACCTATTTTTGGAAAGAACAGAAGCTCTTATTATTAGAGGGCTGGCTATTATTAACAGGAGGAAGCAAATCAAGCCTCGTGATGTGTGATGTAACATCCCAGAGGGAATAGGGAACCAGTAAAGATCAGTTTCAGCATCACACTGAATTACAGGTACAAGAACACCTCTAACAATCTCATCTTTATAGTTTATGAGCGCAGGGACAGTAGAAGAATTTTTTATCTCCCTAGACTACTCCTTTAAGACTACGTTCAGTTGGCCTCAGTATGAGTGCTAATTAGAATCTAATGGCTGTGGATCAACTAAACCAATAAGCATATAGGGATTTAATTTCAGTTCAGTAGAACTATAGGAGGTCTGGGTATTGTGGTTGCAATATAAACCGTATAATGGCTCATATTATGGCTGTTTTAAGCTCACCAAAGTCTACAGACCTACTTAGAGTCTTAAAAGAGGTGCCCAGTGTAAACTGATAATTCTGAAGTCACTCTATGTGTCTGCAGACTTATCAATACTCTCAGCGTACGCATTGTGCACAGCAAGGATTCACAGGTTTCTAAGCCAAGAACAGACCGCAATTATGTGGTATTCATGTTCCCGGCAACAACACAACTAGTGGGCGTGTATTCGGTCTATACAACTATATGGAGCGGGTGCAACCGATTAGTGTGAGCGGCCATCTTGTGGGCATGGCATTGCTCCTTATACTTATATTAAGCGAAGCCGCGCCCACTAGTAGGTGGTTCTGGCATGCATACTGAATAACAGTCTGTTCCTTCTTTAGGAAACATGAGAGGACTTATAAATCTGCAGTCACATAGAGAGACTACAGAATTATCAGTTTAGACTGGAAACTGCTTTACGCAATAGTGATAGCAAGTGTCAAAAAGAGATCCTTCATAACATGTTCCACTTGTGGAACAAATACCCTGAGACAAAAATGTAGCACAAAAAGCTTATATGCAGACATCTGAAGCCTATTTATCAGTGAATTAGAATAAATGTTATGCTTTTGTCTTTTCTTTATAGGAGTGAATGAACTGGACCAAACCATAACTGTGCTTCTCACAACTAAAATGTTTGTTGGAGGATTTTTAGGATGTCTTCTTGATAACACTATTCCAGGTAAACTACATATGAATTCATTGCTTCCTGTTGCAACACTTTTCACTTGATGTTAAGAAGCACATGTAAACCACATGTGTATCTGAGATAAAACTTTAAAAGAATATCATTCTTAGAAGTGGTTACAGATGTAGGCCCCAATTTATCAAGACCAGCATTTTCATCCCGTCTTAATGAAGGGGTGGAGTTCGAGGCTTTCGATACATTAATAGGTGTTTTTTCGCTTCATGGGCAATGCTAGTTATGTGTTTTCATCATTATTTTAAGTTGCACATATATTTTAAACATACATTCTTGAAGATTTCTTATGATTTTTGTTCCCTTTTTTGTTTAACTGTACATTGTGTACTGCTATGGTGCTCCAAACTTCCCTTTGTCTGCTGCCCCTCTGAGGGCCGCAATCTACAACCTGTAGGGAAAATCTCTAATGAGTTCTTATGAAACATAATAATAATAATATTTTTTCAGTGCCAGGGGCGTAACTACAATAGGTGCAGGGGTTACAATCGCACCGGGGCCCTGCAGCCAAGGGGAGCCCCAAAAGTCCCTTTGGCCTATAGAAAAAGACTAATACTATTAAAGATTTGCAATAATTTGAGGCCCCGTTGGAGCTTTCACATCAGGGCCCCTGGGCCTGAAGTTACCCCGCTGTTCAGTGCTAATAATTCCACAGAGCTTTATATATATTTGCATACTGTCCTCATCGGCTCTAACAATCTAAACATCATCTCATTATATCTTGGGAGTTTGGGGGGACACTGGGGTGCCCAGAGGAAACCCTCACAAATACAGGGAGAACATTCAAACTCCTTACAAATGTTGTTCTTGGTGGGATTTGAACCCAGGACCCCAGCACTGCAAGACTGCAGTGCTGCCTACTGAGCTTTTTGGTATACAGATCAAATGAAAGAGATCTGTGGTAGTAGAGGATCCATCAAACCATTTGGATAGGAAAGCATAAGGTTATATACCACCATCCAATTTTTGTTTTTTTGGGATGCAAAAAATATATTAGTAAAGTATCACAGTTATTCCTTTGTCCTTGGAATAACTTAATAAAGTAGCAGCTATGGAGTCTTGATCTCTGTCCTGAATAAAGACCAAATGACCCACATTGCTCTACAGTGACTATTAAATGTCTGTGCTTAAGCATCTGATCTCAGGATGTTGCTGTCCTCATACTTGCATGTTTTGGCTAGCAACCAGCATAGCGCAATAAATCATTTGTTTAGCAAAGAAATAAAGATCTTGTTTTCTTATTTCCGCTTAGGTTCAGATGAAGAAAGGGGAACTTCTACTTGGCATAAACAAATGCATACAGGGAAAACTAATGGCAGTCTAGGACAATCTTGTTATGATCTGCCTTTTGTCACAAAATACCTAAGAAGGCTTTCAGGGACTCGATACATTCCATTCTTGCCAACATTTCAGATGGATAGGAATTGACTGCCCTCCTTCAACACTCTGTTTCATAAGCATCATCCACAGGACGCATGCTCAAGACTTCTTTTTCCCAGAAGCCAGAAGAATATCCCCAATGCTTCATCGACAGTAAAACATGCTTTCTCCTCATGACTAAAAAAATAGATAAGATTGTCAGCATTTCTTTTCTTTACTCTGATTTTTAGCTATTAAAATTTGATTAATCAACAATAACAAATGAAATCTGAATTAATTGTTGTCCTTAAAATACAGTGTTAATGTGTCAGCTCTAAATTAATTTACGGAAACAAATTTTCATGAAATGGTTACAAATAAGTTAAAGAGAGTTTGTTTCAGTGCACCAAGGAATACTCTGAGACAATTCGGAGAATGGATGATGGCCCTGGCGTGGTACGACCAAATGAAAGAAAAAGGGATGTACAGTAAATCTTCTTTATTTAAACAATGATAGACAGAGGATAGATGATAATATTTCATGTTAAGATTGATAGCAGTATTTGTGTTTTCAGGCACCATAGAAACCTTAATATGAATATTATAATAATTATTGCTTTATATTAATCTTAACTGCATCACTCAGTATTAAACAGTATTAAATATGCTGACATCCCCTTTATTCAGCATAAGCCCTCACATAGACTCACTATATACAGTATGAGCCCACACATAGCCCCTATATGCAGTATGAGCCCCAACATAGCTCTTATATAAAGTATGAGCTCTCACACAGCCCCTCTATATACAGCATGAGCCTCTACATAGATACCTAGATACAGTATGAGCCCTTATTTAGTCCCCTATATACAGTACTAGTTGTAAAGCCTGGCATTGCCTGGGCATAATGCCCATATATGGTCGTAATCTCAGATATGGTAATGTATGAATGTGTGTATATATGTATCATAGCTCTGCCCTCTCCTGGTAGCTCTGCCCCTTTATAGCTCTGCCCTTACACATAGCCACACACACTCCATATAACCCTGTCCCTGCATATAGCCCAACCTTTTCCAAGGACAGGGCTATGTGGAGGGGATGGGGCTATATAGAGTAGGCATGGCTATGGTGAGTGGGTGGAGCAATGTGAAGTGGGCAGAGCTATGATACATACACACACTCAGCTTTATATATTAGATAACCATCACATAGCCCCCTCCATACAGTATAAGTTCTACATAGCCCTTAGTAAAGACTATGAGCCCGGATATAACCCCCCTACATACAGTATGGGCCCTTACATAGCCTGCAATATAATCTGTGAGCCCCCATAGCCACCCCTTTTATAAAGTATGAACCATCACATAGCCCACTATAAAATTATATTTTTACTTACATAGCGACAAAAATATTATGCTGCACTTTACAATTCAAGTTAGATATGTACAGACTTTGTGAGACAATACAGACTAACACAATTCAACAGATACTAAGAGGAGTGACGGCACAGCTTGCAAGCTAACAATCTATGAGGAAATAGGGGAGGCACAAAATGTAAATACTAAAAAGTGCTTGTAATTAAGGATGAGCGAACTATGAGTGAACTAAAGGTTCAGAATGAATTCCTTGTGTTCGGTGCTGAATCCTGAACACAGACTTTTGACTGTATGTCCACTTCCTGTTCGGCTTTGTCACCTCAATAAAGCTTTTTAAAAGCTATAATTAGTGGTTGCGTATAAAGAACAGCGAACCTTTGGAAGTTCGAATTTGGTTCGATTCAATGAAGAGGGCAATGTTCGCCAAATTGTTTGATGAACAGTTCGTCGAACCCCATTCAAATCAATGGAAGGCAAAATCAAGGATCTGAAAAAACTTCTTAAAAATGGGCCCAAAAGCTGCCAAAACTGCTCAAATTACAGCAGGAAAAGTCACATCTCTTCCCCAGAGTTAAAATGTTCCTCATTATGCATTATGGATGCATGGGACAAGACATGGCCCAGTAAATCAAGCTTCAAATGTAAACATTGTGCACAGACTGCCCCGCTAAATTCAGGAAATAGACAAGAAGGAGACCACAAGAAAACTCTCATTTCAAAAAATTAGGTCCAGATACCATCAAAGTGGCATCAATTGACCCAGAATAAAAATTGGACAATGGCCAGCCTGAATGCATGGCACAGGGTCTAGAACTGGGCATGGCCGATCATCTCAAGGTAAAACATTCAATAGTAATAGGGAGTGAGTGACACGTGTAGACACGGTACTCACAGAGCCCTGCTAAATTCTGGAAGCAAACAAGGAGACCCCAAGAAGAGTCTTCACATTTCCAAAAATTAGGACCAGATACCACCAAAATGACATCAATTGACCCAGAATAAAAAAATGAATAATGGTGTAATCAATGCAGGACTCAGAAAAGTACATCACATACCTTGAGCAGTCTGCCACTGGGGTGGTAAAGTCCTTGGAAATCTATGACTTGTACATCTTGATGAAAGTTTGGTGGTCTACAGTTTCAGGAGACAGCCAGATGTGCTTTTCCAGGAGGATAACACCAGTAGCACAGAAGATATATTCTGAGAGAACGCTGGCTACCAGGCATGACAAAATGTCCAAGCCATGACTGCCGAGCTAAAGGCCATTCCCCCATTTTTTAAGCTCAAAATGTAAAAGGATTCAACCCTCCCTGATGGCATTGATATTGAGGTCTAGATACTCCTCTACCATCCTCTCCAGTCGTTCACTCTGTGTCAGATTTGTACTCAGATCTGTCGGTGAACGGACTGGTTGAACAAATTGGTCAAAGGACTCCAAGAAATTGCTTCTGACAGTTAAGTTGCTGCAGCTAATGTTTCTACGCTGATGACTTAATGTAACTGTGGTTTGTAAGTGTAGATCTGCAATGTGTACTGTCTCCCTCACTGATATGTTGGAGAAACCAGTCCTAAGCTTGTCTTCCAGATTTTTTTGATACTTCAGCAAGTACATGTCCCAGCCATGGCGGGAAGCATCTGACTAAATTTATTCTTGTACCTTGGAACCAACAGTGTGGCAACCCAGTAATCATCGCTAATTCAAATCCTAGCAATATGGGTATTATGTTGCAGATAGTACAGGAAGAAGGTGCTCATGTGTCTGATGCATCCATGAGGCCCAAATCCATTTTATGTTGGTGGCAGTGTAAAAATCAAGATTTCTTGCTCCAGCCGCTCCCACCAACCTCAGACAACAGAAAGGGGGAAAGGGGAATAATTTCTTCCTCATCTCCTGATGGTTGTATGCCCATGACATCTTCATCCTTGTCCTCCTACATTTGTTCCTTTGCTTATGTACAGGAGTTTGTCTGATACCTTGAGTTTCACTCTGTCGCTCTAATCCACCCTCCATTGCCACCCATCTCCAGCTATGTAACAAGAGTCCGGATCATTGAGATCTTGATGTCCTTTTCATACACTCCTCTTCTTCTTCCTTCACTTTCTGTAGTGTCACAACCTCATTCTGCAGGCATTTCAAAGTTTACTCCAGCATGTAGATGACTGGAAAAGTGATGTAGATGTCAGCATCATCATTGCTAACCATCTTAGTAACCATTTCAGAAGGGTACAGAGGTCTTCGATCTGTGCCCACTCTGAAAGAGTAATTTCCACCACATTCAGTTCACTTTGGTTTACTGTATGTATCACCACATACTCAGGGGTGAACCTAGCCTCTCTACTGCCTGAGGCAAACTGCAAAACAGCGCTCCCCCCAATAGTACATTTTTTAAATCGGTAAAAAAATGGTGCATCTTCGCTAATAGACTATGCCTCTTTGTCCCGAAACGGTTAGTCAAACACAAGTGCCGCACACAGGACTGTCCGGGGATAAAAGCATGGCTTTCCCATTGAGTTGAGCGAGAGATGGCAGAGCGAGAAGGGGGAAAAGCGCTCGGGAGAAACATGGCTGGATGACTGTATGTACCGAGGGGCGACATTGGACGTGGTGTGTAAGTTATGGCCAATCAGCCCTGTAACAGAGGCATATGTGAATGGTACAATGCATCCTGCACCAGGGGCGTAAATAAAAATCATGGGGCCCCATACTAGAAGTAATAATTGCCCCCCCCCACCGGTCCACATACTGTACTGTATTGCACCCCTCCAAATTTCTACATTCCAAAAAATGGTAACACCACTACCTAAAAAGAATGTCTGTTACCCCCAAGATGCATATTAAGCTAGCTATATTGTGGTATTAGGGACTTAGTGCCTGTAAAATACATACTACAACAGTAGAATTTCCTGAGAAAATTATTTTAAATCTAATGCAAATGAGGAGATTTTGGTGTATCCCTATGACAGGTCTATGGGGTTTTTGTCAATGAATGAAGTAAGGAGCCGCATATAAAATGTATTTTCCACTCTCTCCTCTTCAGGCTATGCTCACACATGTAAGGTTAATCTAAACCTATATTTTTTATTGTGATTCATGGAAAAGCTGTGAACACACATTGGTTTTATTTATTTGCAGAAAGTGAAACCTGCACAGGCTTTGCTGCACTTTGGAAAGAATGAGCGTCAATTCATTTCTGTGTTATTGCAGCATGCTATGGGCAAAAACACTAAATGCAGTGTGTGAACATAGCCTTAGGGCCACGTCACACGGTTCAATTTCCTGAACGATATTGTTAGTGATCACATGCACGCGCGATCGCTAACAATATCGTTCACATCGTTGGTGAGCTGTCACACAGGCAGACTCACCAATAATGTGGACCAGCGAGATCGCTGGTAACTATGGTACACATCGGGTTACTAGGCGCAGCGCAGCACTTAGTAACCCGATGTTTACCATGGATACGAGCTCCCAGCATAGGCTGCGAGGTGCTGGGAGCTCGTTCATCGTTGCTCTGCCGGTGTCACACGCAGCGATGCTGCGTGTCCACCGGCCGGCCAACGATAGATTTGTGAGCATGTTCACAAATCTACAATCAAACGATTTTTCAAAGAAAAATCGTTTGATTACACGCAGCGACGCACAAACGATACCGCTTAAGCGATCAAAAAAGCAGGTCGCTTAAACGATATTGTTCAGGAAATTGATGCGTGTGACGTGGCCCTTAGAGTATGTGCTCAACATTTGGAGGTGCTGCGTCTTGGAAGCAGTGTCTCCAGACCTGTGGGAACCCACGGGTGCACGTGGGGAGACCACAGCTGCACTGTACTAACAATGTGCGGTGGGTGCAGGGTGTCTTCTCCCTGCATGAACCTGATGGAGATCTCTTCCATCTCCGCATCATGAAATTAATATGCTGCTGAGATGTGGAAGTCAAAAAACCCGCACTGCAACTAAAATAATGCTGCGGAGGGGAGAAGCATATTGAGGATGGGATTTCTAGAAATCCCATCCACTATGCTGCTACTGTACTATGCAGTGTTTTAGACACAGTGGTAAGACACCGCTTCCAAAATACTGCATTCACTGATCATGGGTATGAACCCTTAGAATGGGAGTAAGGGTGATTGATCTCTTGGCCAAGACAGGTGTGCACCAAAGCCCCCTCATTTGTATTTTAATTAAAAATAATTTTCTTGGCTCTGCACCACTATAATATACTGTGCTACTATGATCTTTATAGGAGCCAAGACCCCTTTATAGCTTCATATACATTTGGGGGTGATCGACTCCCTATAAATATACAGACCACATAATCACCACAACAAGAAAAGTAAATATGTAACACTGAACTTTTTTCCCATTTGGAACATTTATGGCAAAATCAAAGAATATGTCATATAGCGCATGTCCTGCTGGCCCTCACAAAAACCTGGATCCAAGATTCAGACACTGCTTCCCCGGCTGCTATTTCTCACGGCGGCCTACATTTCTCTCATTCCCCTAGACCTGGGAACAGACGTGGTGGTGGAGTGGGCCTCCTCCTGTCCCCACAATGTACTTTCCAGGTCATTCCTCCAGCCTCATCCCTCTCATTCCCTTCTTTTGGAGGTCCATACCATTAGACTATTCCATCCCCTCCCCCTCAAAGTAGCAGTGGTATACTACCCCCCCAGGGTCACCCACCCAGTTCCTCGACCATTTCTTCGCGTGGCTCCCGCATTTCATGTCCTCAGATTTACCTACCCTTATTCTGGGAGACTTTAACATTCCCATAAACAGCCCCATCACCTCATCTGCATCCCAGCTCCTATCTTTTACTACTTCTCTCGGCCTCTCACAGCTCTCAACTTCTGAGACTCACGAAGACGGTAACACCCTTGACCTGGTCTTTACTCGGCTCTGCTCATCCTCCCCCTTGGATAACTCACCTCTTCTCTCTGACCACAACATTCTCTCCTTCTCACTCATTAACCCTCGGCCACCACAGCTCAATCCTACCTATCACACATCCAGAAATCTACAGGCCATTAACCCTCATGCACTCACAGATTCCCTCATCTCATCACTGTCCCGAATCTCTTCAATCTCCTGTCCAGATCAGGCAGTAAATCACTACAACGACACTCTCAGAAGCTCCCTGGACCAAGTAGCGCCCCTCACCCTCAGAACCTCCAAACACAGAACAAAACAGCCTTGGCTCACACCACAAACTCAATTCCTTCAGCGATGCTCTAGGAGTGCTGAACGTCTATGGAGGAAAACTTGCTCACCAGGAGACTTTATCCACTATAAATTCATGTTCAAAACTTACAACTCTGCCCTTCACCTTGCCAAACAGACCTACTTCACCACCCTGGTCTCCTCACTATCCAACAATCCAAAAAAACTCTTTGACACCTTTCACTCTCTCCTCAGTCCCAAAGTGCAGGCCCCCATCACTGACCTCTGTGCTGATGATCTGGCTTCCTACTTCATAGAGAAAATAGACAACATCCGCCAGGAAATCAGCTCTCAGACTCCGAGCGCTGCCACCCCCATTCTTCCCCACATCTCCTCCGGTTCACTCTCCACATTTGACCCAGTCACAGAAGAAGAAGTCTCCAGGCTCCTTTCTTCCTCTCGTCCCACCACATGCACTACTGACCCCATTCCCTCACACCTGCTCCAGTCCCTCTCTCCAGTCGTCACCACTCATCTAACCAAAATCTTCAATCTCTCCCTCTCTTCTGGCATCTTCCCCTCCTCCTTCAAACACTCGATCATTACTCCATTATTAAAGAAAACCACTCTCGACCCAATCTGCACAAATAACTACAGACCAGTCTCCAATCTCCCCTTCATCTCTAAACTCTTGGAGCGCCTGGTGTATTCCCGCCTCACCCATTACCTCACCGCTCACTCTCTTCTAGATCCATTACAGTCTGGTTTCCGCCCCCTTCACTTTACAGAAACTGCCCTCATCAAAGTGACCAATGACTTTCTGAAAGCAAAACGTAATGGTGACCACTCTCTGCTTATTCTCCTTGACCTCTCTGCAGCTTTTGACACTGTTGACCACCATCTCCTACACTCTATGCTGCTCTCCATTGGCATTAAGGACACTGCTCTCTCCTGGCTCTCCTCCTATCTTTTTGACCGCTCTTTCAGTGTATCTTTTGCTGGCTCCACTTCTTCCTCTCTTCCCCTCACTATTGGAGTCCCTCAGGGTTCAGTCCTTGGCCCTCTCCTCTTCTCTCTCTACACAGCCCCAATTGGACACACCATCAGCAGATTTGGCTTTCAGTACCATCTTTATGCTGATGACACACAACTATACACTTCAGCCCCTGACCTTACCCCTGCAGTATTAAAGAACGCCAATGACTGTCTAGCTGCAGTTTCCAATATCATGTCCACTCTCTATTTGAAACTAAAACTTTCCAAAACTGAACTACTTCTGCTCCCCCCATCCACTAACTTCCCTAAATCGGACATCTCTCTCTCAGTTTGTGGCACCACGATAACGCCTAGGCAGCAGGCTCGCTGTCTGGGTGTTATGTTTGACACCGATCTCTCCTTCTCCTCCCACACACAATCTCTAGTCCGCTCCTGTCGCTTACACCTGAAGAATATCTCTAGAGTCCGCCCCTTTCTCACCATGGAAACAACAAAAACCCTCACCATGGCCCTAATCCATTCCCGCCTTGACTATTGCAATTCTCTATTAAGCGGCCTCCCCCTCACCAGACTTTCTCCTCTCCAGTCCATCCTTAATGCAGCAGCCAGGATCACCCATCTGGCCAATCGTTACTCAGATGCCTCTGCTCTGTGCCAGTCATTGCACTGGCTGCCCGTATACTACAGGATCAAATTCAAGTTGCTTGTTCTCACCCACAAAGCTCTTCGCAGTGCAGCACCCCCCTACCTCTCCTCCCTTATCTCTGTCTATCACCCCATCCGTTCTCTACGTTCCTCAAATGACCTGCGACTATCATCTGCACTAATCCGATCCTCCCACTCCCAGCTCCAAGACTTCTCCAGAGCTGCACCAAACCTCTGGAATGCTTTACCCCAAGAAATCAGGACTATCCACAACTTGCATGGCTTCAGACGATCCCTAAAAGCGCATCTTTTTAAGGCGGCCTATCATACTCCCTAATAGAAGCCCTTTGTACTGTAGACACTGAATGGGCTATCCCTCTGGACATTACTCTTCTACAAACTCCACCAAACAAAAAAGCTTTACACAGACTGTCTAATGACCGTCCATGTAAGCTTAGTTCTATGCCCCATTTCCTCAAGATGCCTGGACCATCAGTGCAATAAGTCCCTATACCTTGTGCAACCCCTATCCCGTTGTAGATTGTAAGCTCTTTTGAGCAGGGTCACATTCATTTCTTGCTTTATTGTATTTTCTTTGTTACATTGATTCTATGCCTATTGTTTTGTATCCAATTATTGTACTGTATTTGTTCTCTACTGTAATTACTTACTGTATATTTTCTGTACTCTAACCCTACATTGTAAAGCGCTGCGGAATATGTTGGCGCTATATAAATAAAGCTTTATTATTATTATTATTATTATTATTATTATTATTAAGTCCTATACTTGTAAATGCAGGTCCCACTGATGAAGGCAAAAAATAAAATTCTGATCCTGCTAGAGGCGTAACTACAATAGGTGCTGGGGTTGCAATCGCACCAATGGTCACACTTTTAGCCAATATGAAAAGACCAATGTTACTAAAGACTTGCAATAATTGGGAGCCCCATTGGAATTTTTTTCATTACGGCATATGAGCTTCAAGTGATGCCACTATATCTTGTGATAGCTCCCAGGAAAAAAAGTGTCTGCTCAAGTGCGGCTCTCTCCATTTATGTCTGGGCAGTGCCGACTAGTGTCTTTTTCTCATACTGAATTGGCAGGAGAAAAAAAAAATGGCAGCATGCTGAGTAGCAGGGTATATTGGACAGCATGCAAACAATGACGTCAGTAAGTACGTGCAGAACATTGGATTGCACTCGGATGTCATCTGAGTGCAGTCTGATTTCAGCTAAGTGATGAAGAAGATATAGATTTTTTCCTCCACCCTCTCCTCAGTGTACTCCGATTCTCTCATGAGATTGGATCATGCTAAACTGACACTCTGATTAGAGGCAGTAACTTAATCAATCCCATTATCCAAAATCCATTTTGTTATGTCAGTAATACTTATTGTTCTCACCAGACAAATCTCTGATATCAGCCTGCATGCCATATCTGTAATAGTTTAGTAAAACAAAAAGAATTAGAGACTTTGGCCACCCACACAGAACTGACATGATTTTCGGTCAGAGAGGAAGCTAAACCCAGACTCATCACTACATCTATATATAGTGAAATAACCATGGTCACTACTGACAGGACTATTAAGCCCATTGCTAGAATGACCAGAACAATAAATATGTGACTACAGAGCTCTGGAATTATGCAGGACCCTACAGAAAATGTTACACAGAGCAGTCATTGTAGGTGCGATAATGTGAGGCTCAGAGGGGCGATAACTGCAGAACATACAAGTGTTGAATGCTGGGTACCAGGGTGAACAGCGCTCATCTGCAGATATGGCTGGTCTGCACTGATAACATCACAAACACCAGCACCGCCCTGCCTACACCCCAACACATTACTGGATAGGACTCCGGATACTCAGGGGAGCTTACAGGTTACACTGTGCTGGATATATGCAAGGGATTGTTACTGGGGGTGGAGATTTGTTATGTGGGATCTTGCCAAGCAGAGACAATTGTGGGCTCAGGCCTCATCACACTCAAGAATCACAGGCAGTATATCTACCGTGTTTCCCCGAAAGTAGGGCGCCCCCGAAAGTAAGGCATGCTTGGGGGGGGCGCCCTACTTGCTAATATAAGACACCCCTCGCTTATAAGGTGTACCTGCCTGAGGACTGTGGTGGTTCCCCGCTCTCTGGTGGTCCCCCGTTCTCCGGTCGCCCCCTCCGCTCTCTGGTGGCCCCCCACTATCCAGCGGCCCCCCGCTCTCCTGATTCCCGCTGTAGCTGCCAAACTCCGCCCAGGTTAGGAGCCCTGCGCCAATTACAGTGCAGGAACCGTAACCCAATCACAGCCCAGGAACCGCAAGCCAATCCGCGGCCAGCTGACATCGTGCATGGCCTCTGATTGGCTAGCGAGTCCTGGGCTGTGATTGGCTCACGGTTCCTGCGCTGTAATTGGCGCAGGGCTCCTGACCTGGGCGGAGTCTGGCAGCAACAGTGGGAAGAAGGAGAGCGGGGGGGCCACCGGAGAGCGGAGGGGGCCTCCGGAGAGTGGAGGGGGCCACTAGAGAGCGGAGGGGGCCACCGGAGAGCGGAGGCCAGCTGGAGGACGGGGACCACCGGAGAGCGGAGGCCAGCGGGGAGAACGCGACACCGGAGAGCAGGGGCCACCGGAGACCGGTAAAAAACGTTTTGTGTGTATGGGTATATGTGTGTGTGTATGGTTATGTGTGTGTATGGGTATGTATGGGTGTGTGGGGTGTGTGGTGTGTATGTGTGTGTGTATGGGTGTGTGGTGTATGTGTGTGTATGGGAGGCTGCAGTGGGATGTAGGGTATATAAGACACCCCCGAAAGTAAGACATGGGGCCACTTTTGGCCCCCAAAAAATATAAGACGGTGTCTTACTTTCGGGGAAACACGGTATATACATTTATTCACTAATACACCATGTTCCAAATTATTATGCAAAAGATCTTTTTCTCTGATTTTCCTAAATGGTCGATGCAAATGACAGTCAAAGGTAATAATAGTCATCATCACCCGTTAGAATATACATCAAATTTTAATAAACAAAACCTCCCAATGATAACAGTATAATCTTCAAAATTAAAAAAAAATCTCTAAATGCTCTGTTCCAAATTATTAGGCACAGTAGAATTTCTAAACATTTGATATGTTTGAAAGAACTGAAAATGTTCATTTGTTGAATTTGCAGCATTAGGAGATCATATTCACTGAAATAAAAGCTATTTAACTCCAAAACATCCTAACAGTCCAAGTTACATGTTAATATAGGAACCCTTCTTTGATCTCACCTCACAATTCTTGCATCCATTGAACTTGTGAGTTTCTGGAGAATTTCTGCTTGTATTTCTTTGGATGATGTCGGAATAGCCTCCCAGAGCTGCTGTTTATACTCCAAAGGTTCTCTATAGGGTTGAGGTCAGGGGAAGATGGTGGCCACACCATGAGTTTATCTCCTTCTATGCCCATAGCAGCCAATGACACAGAGGTGTTCTTTGCAGCATGAGATGGTGCATTGTCATGCATGAAGATGATTTTGCTCCTGAAGGCATGTTTTTGCTTTTTGTACCATGGAAGAAAGTTCTCAGTCAGAAACTCTATATACTTTGCAGAGGTCATTTTCACACATTCAGGAACCTTAAAAGGGCCTACCAGCTGGTTCCCAATGACTTCGGCCCAAAACATGACTCCTCCACCTCCTTGCTGACATTGCAGCTTTGTTGGGACATGGTGGCCATCCACCAATCATCCACTTCTCCATCCATCTGGACCATCCAGGGTTGCTCGGCACTCATCAGTAAACAACACTGTTTGAAAATTAGCCTTCATGTATGTCTGGGCCCACTGCAATTGTTTCTGGCTGTGAGCACTGTTTAGGGGTGGCCGAATAGTAATTTTATGCGCCCCAGCAAGCCTTTGAAGGATCCTACACCTTGAGGTTTGAGGGACTCCAGAGGCACCAGCAGCTTCAAATATCTGTTTGCTGGTTTGTAAGGCCTTTTTAGCAGCTGCTCTTTTAATCTGATGAACTTGCCTGGCAGAAACCTTCCTCATTCTGCCTTTATCTGCACGAACACGTCTGTGCTCAGAATCAGCCACAAATCTCTTCACAGTACGATGATCACGATATGTTTTCGTGCAATATCTAGTGTTTTCATCCCTTGTCCAAAGCATTGCACTATTTGTTGCTTTTCGGCAGCAGAGAGATCCTTTTTCTTTCCCATGTTACTTGAAAACTGTGGCCTGCTCAATATTGTGGAACACCCAGTTTTCCTTTTATTGGGCTCACCTGCAAACTAATTATCACAGATATCTGAGATTGATTTCAATGATCCAAAGAACCCTGAGACACAATACCATCAATGGGTTTCATTGACAATAAAAAAAAACCTATGACACTTAAAACCAATTTGCATAATAGTTTGGAACATGGTGTATATAAACAGAGAAACACTTACTATACACTACATACTACAGATACAATATTACATACACTAGAAACCTATGTATCCATTTACACACAGGAAAGCATACACTATACACACTATTACATACACTATAAATGACATGAAATATACTCATGTGTGCTGCAGCAGGGCCTTTACTGCCTGCCCCATCCCAGGACACCAGGAGCAGAGGTTAATGCTCCATATACAAGTAGGCCCCAGCACAGGAGGACACAGGGAGCTTTGCAGACAGGATCTCCCCCTCCTCTTGGTCTGACTACCTCCTGTGATCTCAGGATAGCAGCTGGAGGAGGAGAAAGTTTTATGAAGGGGACAGGGTACAGAGGCACCGGCAGGCAGTGTCAACAGCTATTCTCAGAAATGGTGGGGGTTGGAGGTCTTTCCTGCAGTGGAGGGAGCAACCCTGCATCTGGAGCAATGAGGGGGTAGCATCAATTTGTGATACTGCCACCTCCTGGCCACTGTAATTGTCACAAACTGAGGAGATGTCTGGTCTTTTCTGTCTCCAAACTCTTCTTGCTTTGCCCCTCACTGCCGGTGTCCTGGTCAGCCAGAGGGTGAGGGGGAAAGAAGACAGAGGAGGAGCCAGTGCTAGAGGCAGAACTGAGCTCTGCACAGGAGCAATGCTTAGGACTTTGTGCTTGGGGTCTCCTGCACTGAGCGCTCCCAATGCCGCCCAGCAGGTGGCGCCTTGTGAGGCAACAAGCTCAAGTTGCCTCATTATAGGTGTGCCCCTTCACATACTGCACTAGGGTTTGTTGCTGCTGCCACAGTTACTGCAAGAACTCCTTTTCTTCTCCCCCCGCATCTCCACCTCCCACAACCGCATACAAGATTTCTCTCATGCATCCGCCATACTCTGGAACTCTCTTCCACATGACATCAGACACTCCCCTACCCTGGGAACCATTAAGAAAAACCTGAAGACCCACCTCTTCCTTCAAGCCTATAACCCACACCGAGACCTAATCCACTGCACCATCTCACCCCTCCTACTGTCTCCCACCCATCCCCTATAGACTGTGAGCCCTTGTGGACAGGATCTCTGCCCTAATGTACCTGTATGATTTAATCGTCGTTATTTATGTTCTCGGCCTTATTCTGCCCTCACAAATGTAAAGCGCCATGGAACTAATGGCGCTATATAAATAAATAATAATAACCTGTGCAGAGTGAAAAATTACATGGAAGAACATCATTTGCATAAAAATCCAGGATCCCTCTGAGGTGAAACGCCAGAAAGGTTGGATCATCCCATCAGTTACTCAATATACCTATATATGTGGATCAGGCCAGATCGACACATAGACATGCAGAGTGGTCAGCACACAGCATGGATCGTATGGGCGCCAGGAGAAAAAAGGCATTCAACTATTGATTCTGCTTGAATCTCAATGCTAGCTCACCATTTACAGCAGGTGAGAAGATATATATATAAAATTTAACCAACAGCAATAAAGGTAACTGCACTTAGAGGAAGTCTCTGTTCTCCTGTCTCTGTTCTTTTTTCCGTATACAGGGGAATCAAGTATTTTTTCAGTAAATGTTGATGATTATGTCTTACAGCCAATGAAACCCCAAATGTCATTATCTCAGAAAATTAAAGTAGTGAGGAAGAAGGGTTAAAAACTGCGCCACGAGACATCAAAGGGTGAATACAATATTGATTTATTAATCATCACATTTTAGGGCTCCCTGAAACACCCTTATACATTGCAACATTGCAATATGATATTGATTTGTCCTGAGGGAGGGGCCAGGGAGCCCTGAAACGCGTTGTCTAATAAATCAATATTATATTCACCCTTTAATGTCTTGTATAATATGGCAGCATGGTTTTTAACCCTTCATCCTCAATACTCTATATGCACCACGCTGGGGACTGCAGCAGCCGTGATATGCTTTTATAGTGGTTGTGACTCTCACAACCACACGAGGTGAAGCCTCTGATACCTATTTAGGTCATATTTTATCTCTCAGACCCTTAATTCTCCATACTTTAATTTTATGAGATAACGACCTTTGGGTTTTCATTGACTGTAAAGGCCACGTTACACACACAGATATATTGGTCACAGATCTCAGGTTGCAGTGAAATCATGGACACATTGTTCCATTTTGTGGCTGTATACAAATGGAGCAATCTGTCCATGATTTCACTGCAACCAGAGATCTGTGAACAATATCTGCCCAGATATATGTGTGTGTAACGTGGCCTTAAGGCATAATCATCAACATTTAGAGAAATCAACACTTAAAATAGATCACTCTATAGTGACTCTATATATGCATTTTACTTTATCTATTGAATTAGTGAAATAAATTAACTTTCTGATGATATTCTAATTCATTGAGATACACCTGTAATTTAGATAGCAGATGGTGACTTCAGCTTTGTAATGATTGATAATTCTCAATGAAGTTACCATGGCCTTTATGGGAAGATTGGCAAATAGCTCAACATATGTCAATTAGGGATGAGCGAGTCCTAAATTACTCGGAATCGCTAGACTCTAATGAGTCCGAGTCTGGGACTCGCTACTCGTTACGAGTCTAGCGAGTCTAATGTAAATGAATGGGGAAGCGAGTAATAGCGAATAATTCGTCTGTTCCTGGACCCCATTAAGAGATAAGAGGTCTGGCAGCAGAGGAACAACCTGCAATCCCCTAATACATTGTTTTGCGGGCGGTAGTAAAAAGCGTTAACCCTAAGTTCCAAACGGATTTCACAGGATTGTCCTGTTCCTGTTCAATCCGGTCCCATAGACAGCCATGTGAAATCTAACCGGATTAATCCTGCCCAGTACTATCCTGTGTAATCCGTTTGTCAAACTAAACCTGTCCTGTTAAAACCGTTTTACTTCTTTTACTTCTTTCATTAAGTTACTACTTTTTGGGTTAAATTAGAGGAATCTTCCGATTGGTTTTCCTACACTGCCTGACACTCCCTAGGATCTTCAGCAACTCGCCCTACACTAGCTAAGATCGGCATAGGAATGTGCCCAAAATGGCGGGGGCAAGGCTTATATACAGCCTTGCCTGTCATACATGACATAGGCATCACGATGGACAGCAGCAAATCACAGTCATGCCACAACCAACATGGCTGCGGCATTACTGACTATGATTGGTTAAAATGCTGGTCTGGCTCTTCACATTTTACATAGCTAACAGGCTAGGCTGTCTCGTAACAATAACATGTTCTATATTCAGCGAGTACCAAATACAGAATACAGTAGAAGACTCGCTCATCCTACTCTCTATTTGCTAATAACAGCGAGTGTCCGGTGACCGGTCTTGTGTAGTACAGGATTCCGGCTCGAAAAGACCCATATTCGGTTAGAGCCTGAACGGATAGAGCCTGACCGTTTAGCTACCATTCATTAAAAACAGAGATAACCGGATTATGACGGCAAATGACGGTCACGCTCAATTCGGTTCTGTGTAACGTTGTCTATGGGAGCGGAATGTGACGGACAGTGCAAAACCGTCAAAAACCAGTTTCATTTTACAACGAACGCCTTTTTATAACCGGCTTATATACAATAAAATAGGGTATTGCAGGTTTTCCTATGCTACCAGACCTCTTTTTTAGGGTCCAGCAGCAGAGGAATTGCATTTCCCTATATTTACATTGGACTCGTTACTGTGCGAGTAATCGCTAAAAGACTCGCAGAGTAACGAGTCCAGCGAGTACATGACTATTCGCCGAAAAGCGAGTAGTAACGGGTAGACTCGCTCATCCCTAATGTCAATGTTATCAAGGCTACTTTACCTTGGCTAGCAATTTGTAGTTAATTTGTTGAACAAATGGTGCTAAGGGACGTAATTCCATTACTTTGTTGCACTGATTCATTTGAGCCATACTATATACACTGTGCGCACAATTAATAAGCAAATGAGTATTTTGATCACATGACACTTTATAAATATACTAGCTGTGAGCCCGATGCGATTGCATCGGGATTCTAGAACTGGTGTATAGTTTATTAAATTAGAGTTTTAACTAATAATCCAATTATTCCATGATAGATGGCGGCCCAGTTTTAAAGAATCGGGAGTCTAGCATGCATATATACATTATTCATTCAAATTTGACAATAATGCACATAAGACATGATATCTATCTATCAACTACCAATGTTTGTATGATATATGTCAGTGTAGTACATGTCATGATTCTAAGGCAAGGCTTTTCGTACAGATACTGGCACCGATGTTTTGTACAGATTACGTATATTCAATTTATATATGAATATTAATAATCTATGATTGAGCCAGTACATGTTTCCCCACCAACCACGGGAAGGTAGCCTTACAGCTGGTGGGACCTACTCTTCTCTATCCCTAATTATTAATAGTTAGACTCCTTTTAAATCAGATATTTTTCGGCTATTTGCAGACGGTGTGGAATAACAAAATACAATTTCTGCACTTGGCACCAAAGGGCCTACCTACAGCTCACTTTCAGTAAGTAACATGTAATGTATATGTAACTTGCAGTTAGCTTGCAGTAAATACGGCAAGCACAGCTTCGACAGGTTCACTAAATGCAACCACTAAAAATCAGAGCTAACTGCGATTTTGGCGGTTGAAACTGTCGAAAGCACATGTGCCGCAACTGCCGCAAGTAAACCACAAATTCCATATACATTTCATGCAACTTACAGTAAGAGTACTGTAGGTCACCATTAGGCAGCAAGTGGCAAAATTGATTTTTTCCCACTATAAATTCCACAAATAGCAGAAGAATTCAGATTTTAAATCAAAATGTCTATTCTTTCCCTATGTGTCTAAATATGTACCTATGTGTCTAAATATGTACCTATATGTATGTATTTATATGTACAGAACACACTTCGAGATAGAGATGTGTGTGAACAGCCGTCCCACCCGTCTCTTAGCTGTTCACAAAAACCTCACCCTGTGTAAAAAGAAAATGAAATCTCTCAGCAGCTATAGCGCTGGAGCTTCAGGTTCTTATCACTAAATGCAAGCATTTAGATGATACACATCTACAATCTACAACAAAATATGTGTTTATATACATATACTATGAAATATAAAAAGAAAGTTTCTAAGCTAAAAAACTAAGGACTATATATTTTAAATGACTATTTTAGATCTAATAACTAATTATAATGTCTTTATCTATAACTAAACTAATATTTTTGGTATTTTTGTATATTTCTATTCCTATACATCTATTGCTAAACTAATTTTTTTTGTACTTTTTTTTTTTATTCGTATATACATCTATGGCTAAACTAATTTATAGTAATATTTGTGTGTAATTTGAAAGTAACTATGTATCTAAATGTAATATATATCTAAAGAATTTAAAGTAAAATATTTTAGTGAAAACGAACACTAACGACTATATATCTTAAATGACTATTTAATATCTAATAACTAATTATAATGTCTTTATCAATAACTAAACTAATTTTTTTGGTATTTTTGTTTTTTTCTATTCCTATACACCTATGACAAAACAAATTTTTTTGTATTTTTTTTTTTTTATTCCTATACATCTATGGCTAAACTAATTTATTGTAACATTTGTGTTTAATTAGAAAGTAACTATGTATCTAAATCTAATATGTATTTAAAGAATTTAAAATAAAATATTATTATAGAGAATATTTTTAGTAAAGAGTATTTCACTATTGGGCAGCAATTTGTCTTGAATGGGTGTATCCATCACTTTCACCTTAACATTGCATCGTGTTTTCACTCGTGAAAAAGCCACATATAACTGTCCATGTCCAAAAACGGATTCTGGCAAAAAAATCCCTACTTTCTCCAGTGTTTGGCCTTGGGATTTGTTGATGGGCATGGCAAAAGCAGACTTCACGGGAAATTGTCGACGTCTTAACTTGAAAGGTAAGGCAGTCTCTGATGGAGATAAATCAATCCTTGGAATAAACACCACATTTCCTTCTGCAGACCCAGTAATGACTTTTGCTTGAATCATATTGTCAAACAAAGTGATGACAATCAAGCGAGTCCCATTGCAAAGACCTTTTATGCTGTTAAAGTAGCGCAAAAGCATAACAATGGTGCCGATTTGTAATTTGAGGCGATGAGAAGGCATTCCCGTTGCTGTGAGTGAATTTAAAAATTCCACTGGATATTGGTCTGGATCTTCAGGCTCAATGGAATCATCACTAATGTACTCAGTGTATTCACCAGCAATGCAATCCATAACCTTAGAGTTCACCATATCCACATGGACATTTTGAGGGCAAAGAATGGCGTGTGATGCAGCAATTTGAATGCTTTCATTGTTATGTACATCATGTATGGAAATGTAATATATATCTAAAGAATTTAAAATAAAATATTCTTATAGACAATATTTTTAGTAAAGACTTTTTCAGAATTAGGCAGCAACTTTCCTTGAATGGGTGTATCCAGCACTTTAACCTTAACATTACATCGTCTTTTCACTCGTGAAAAAGCCACATATAACTGTCCATGTCCAAAAACGGGTTCAGGCAAAAAAATCCCTACTTTCTCCAGTGTTTGGCCTTGGGATTTGTTAATGGTCATGGCAAAAGCAGGCTTCACGGGAAATTGTCGACGTCTTCACTTGAAAGGTAAGCCAGTCTCTGATGGAGATAAATCAATCCTTGGAATAAACACCACAATTCCTTCTGCAGACCCAGTAATGACTTTAGCTTGAATCAGATTGTCAAACAAAGCGATGACAATCAAGCGAGTCCCATTGCAAAGACCTTTTCTGCTGTTAAAGTTGCGCAAAAGCATGACAATGGTACCGATTTTTAATTTGAGGCGATGAGAAGGCATTCCCGTTGGTGTGAGTGAATTTAAAAATTCCACTGGATATTGATCTGGATCTTCAGTCTCATCAGGATCAATGGAATCATCACTAATGTACTCAGTGTATTCACCAGCAATGCAATCCATGACCTTAGAGTTCACCATATCCACATGGTCATTTTTAGGGCAAAGAATGGCATGTGAAGCAGCAATCTGAATGCTTTCATTGTTATGTACATCAATGAGAATGTTTTCACCAAATATAGCAAGTATGAGTGAGCCAGTGCAGATCATGTCTTGTGGGATTTCAATGATATCATCTGCAAGGTTGAAATCATTGGACAATTCACCATTTCCCAGTTGAAGTAACCAACTGCTATAATTAGGATCAATGGAGCGCATGTTGTTGAAGAGTGGCAATTGAGTGAAAAGCTGCCATTGTCGTGAGTATTTAATACAACTCTCTATAATGTCAGTTCTTGTACCATGAGGGATGATAGGCAGACACTGTCGAAAGTCTCCTCCCAGAACAATGACTTTCCCTCCAAAAGGTGTTGTATTTTTGTTGGAAATATCTGTTGTCATGACATCCCGTAAAAGTTGATCTATGACATGCAATGCATATTTAGATAAAAGAGTGGACTCGTCAATAATGAAAAGTTTGGTACTTTTCAAATGTTGTGCAGCATCTGTATCATTTTTAATTCTTGAAACGGATGTTTCATTTATTGGAATTGATATGCCGTAAAGCGAATGGATGGTTCTTCCTCCTTGCAGTAAGTTAGCTGCAATCCCTGTACTGGCTGCAGGTGACACAATTTCGCCTTCTCCTCTTAGTTCATGAATTAATAAATCATACAGATATGTTTTCCCACTGCCACCTGGACCGTCAATGAAAAAGCACTTCGATTGTAGACTTCTATCATGTAAAGCTTGATTGATCGCATCATAGGCGAAAAGTTGTTGGTCATTTAAAGTAGCTTTCATTTGCTGAGCTCTTCTTAACTCATCATCCTTGTTGTATAGTGGGGCGATGTGTGGCTTTCTTTTTGGTCATGGTAGATTAAAATCAGTAAATGTTTTGCCATGAAATTTTAGAACATTTTGGACATCTGTCATTGCATATCCTTCACAATTCTCACACTCCTCAGTGTTGGAGTGATATGCATGGCAGTAGTCTTGGATAAAGTCTTGTTTAAATTCTTGCCACAACTCCAATGGATGAGCTGGAGGACCAAAAATACATATATATGCAAACATATCACGAAGCTGTGCAGGCATGTTGAGAACACAGGCATCCAATAAAGTATTTCTCCAAACACGGTCATCGAAGAGCAATCCAAGGGCTAATGCTGCCTCTTTAAAAGTTGGGTATGTGACTTCATTAACAGTCTTAATGTTGTCAAAACTTGTTGCTCCTTTGACATGCAGTAACAACAACCTTAAATAGTACCGTTCTTGATCTTTCATACTGACAGTATACATTCTTCCAATCACTGAAGAACCTCCTCGCTTTCTAATTTCCCATGCACCTTCTTTCCAAACATAATGCTCTGGAATTTGGCGGTAAAAGTAATCATGAGCATGTGGGTCATTCTCATTGAGCTCAAAGTAGGCCATAAGAGTGGATTTTCTGTGCATTGTGTAACTGATGTCAACAGAGTCATCCTCATGAAAATAAAGTGGTTGAGAATGTGGGAGATGTACGGCAAGGCGAATAATGGAGTGCGATTTTCTATGCATTGGGTAAGCAAATATTCGCCAAGCTGCCTCTGGTGCACTCACGTATCTTGAATCCATGAATTGATGTGTTTCATCATGGTGGATATTGGTTTGGCAAATTTCAAGATTGGCTTTATCATGTCCTTTGTAGACATATTTGAATAGGTATTTAACACTTTGAATGGAAGCACATACCTCAACATTAATATGACACTTGTATTTTAATAGTAAGAAAGGGTTATGGGGAACAACCCAAGAATTATCAATCATCTTTGAATGGTGTTCAAAGGATGATCCTTCCTTTCTTTGATAAGTAGGGTATGCATCCTTAGCTAAGACTGTTCTTGTTTGGAAATCTTTAGGAAAACCTTTCTTACACTTTCCAAGATCCATACATGGAGAATTGGGGTTATGTTGTCCACAGGGTCCATGAATCATGTGTTGCATCACAATTTGATGGAGCACAGGGTATTTTGCTGGATCAGGGATTTCAGCCCAAACTATATTATCCACTTCAACCTCAGTTCTTAGTTTGGATTTGCTATCCAGAATGATCAAAATGTGAGCGTGTGGTAGGCCACGCTTTTGGAATTCAATAACATGAACCATTGCACAAACTTTGCCAAATAATCCAGTGTTAATGTCTTTTAATAGGGCTTCCAGTTTAATTCTGAAGACACGGGCGACTAAATCAGGTCTATGTTCCACACACTACCATGGCTCTAAATTGTTTGTAATTTCCCTCCATTTAGGATTACAGGTCATGGTTACAAAAAGATCCGGTCGTCCAAATTTAGTCACAATAGCCATGGCATCCTGATAGCGTTGCTGCATGTTTCTTGGACTGCCCTCAAAGGAAGATGGTAAAATGACCGTCTTGCCAATGGGAATACCTTTCTCAACAGATTTTTTTAGGAGATGTTCCTGGAGTATGCAATAATCCTCTACTTTTAAATCCTTTTGGTGTTGACGGATAAAATTTAAGCGATTAGCCTCGATTTTCACATACGCATCCACTAAGTACTGCTGTGTTAGTTTGCCACCATTCAGGACAGGATTGAACTGATTCCGTACAGACAGCAAATAGCAGTAATACTGGAGCTGTGTAACTCTGCGTGTACTTTGGCCTTGATGCTTGAGTCCCTCATGCCAGCCTTGTTCTCCATGAGGGAAAAATAAGGGATAGAGTAATGCATCTAAATTGCTGTGTAGAATACTGACTTGCTGTGTTTTTGGGGCCAAGGGGTTATTTGGATCAGGTTTCAAATGAATTAAAATGTCTCTATTGAATGGTGGCTCTCCATCAGCATTTTCAAAGACCACAGCAACTTCATTGACAGTAGGATTGTTATAGCGTCTAGGGTCTTGCTCTCTGTCTTGTTTAATGGCCATGATAATATTTGGCATGACAGTGCCATGTTCTACTGCCTTCCGTTGTTCTTCTAATTCAACGTCACGTAGCATTTTCCAATTGAAGAGCAATGATACTCATTAAAGTAGGATGACATTTAACATTTTCTGGACACTGTATCCGTTGTTCTATAGCGCTTGCAGTATCTAAAATGTACAATTGTGCATATGCTGGAGGTTGATCTTGAGCAGGATGGAGTGTTCCAGTGCGATGATAAATTTGCCCATGAATACGGAAACAGTAAGGGCCGTGTCCAGGTGGTAGAGAAACATGGGCACCCATGGATGCAAAAGCAAAAGAACTATTAATGCTCCTGATATTCTCCATCAAATTTCGACTGTACTCACTCTCTCCTTTCAGCAGGCGTTGGAAGACCTCCGGGTATTGAGGTAATGGTACCTTTACTTTTCCCTTGTGGCAACAAAGACTAAACTGTTGATCTGATGGGCGTTCAGCAGTAAAATGTCGAGCCTCACAATGTTCACATATTACATTCATGAGACCACAGGTATGTTCTACAATAGCATGATCCTGATCAGTAAATCCTATTGGATGTAGGAGAGGTGTAGATAACAAACGTAAATTTTTATTGTGTAATCCTACATAGATGAGACGTGGAAGGGACATTGATTCAACACATTCCATAAATGAAGAAGTTGAATATATATTCCGTTCTGCCTCTTGCAATGTCGAAGTGGAAGAAGAACTTTGGCGTAGGTCACGACGTAATGCAGCCGAATGGGTCAAGCGGACTTGTCTAGACGTAGGAGACTCTGTATCTTGACGTATCTGTCTTTTCCTTTTAAGCCTCAAAATGTTATACTGTTTGCTGTATGGCGTCTCCTCAGCAGAGTGTTTTCGTTTAGATGTGGCCTTGCGATGTGGTAAAGGCTGTTCAGTTGTAGTTAACACAGTAGAAGAAGAGGTGGCAGCAGTATGAGGATCAGACAAAGAGGTGGCAGCAGTATGAGGATCAGACGAAGAGGTGGCAGCAGTATGAGGATCAGACAAAGAGGTGGCAGCAGTATGACGGTCAGACGAAGAGGTGGCAGCAGTATGACGGTCAGACGGATCTCCTGTAGGCATTAACTCTTGTTGTTTGCGTCTTTGACGCGCAGCCATTGATTTTTTGCCTAATCGTTGCGTCCTTACTTCCAAAGACTCTTTTGAAATCCGTGTTTTCAAAGCAGCCTTTTCCTTGTCCAAGCGAAGTCGTCTTTCTTCAGAACTCTCCTCCGCACGCTTCTTGCGCATACGCACAGACTCCTTGTGAACCTTTGCTTTTTTGTTTTCCATGGAGGTCATGGGAGGTGTTAAAGGCTGTTCACTTGGTAGAATGTCAGTACACGAAGAGGCAGGAGTAGTATCTTTGTCAGACGGTTCTTCAGTGACTCTAAGTTTTTGTTGTTTGCATCTGCGACGCGCAGCCATGGCTCTTTTTGCCATTTATTGACTTCTTTCTTCAGAAGACAGTTCAGCAATACGTTTCTTAGAAGCAGCCTTCGCAGCATCCAACCGAAAACGTCTCAGTGGAGAAGAGAGTTTGGCAATGCGTTTCACTTTAGCAGCCTTAACACGAAGTAAACGAAGACGTCTCTCTTCCGAAGTCTCCTCTGCAATGCGTTTGAGCTGAGCAGCCTTAACACGATCTAAGCGAAGACGTCTCATTTCAGAAGTCTCCTCAGAAGTGCGTTTCGCCTTAGCAGCCTTCTCACTATCTAAGCGAAGACGCCTCTCTTCTGAAGTCTCCTCTGCAGTGCGTTTCGCCTTAGCAGCGTTATCACGATCTAACCGAAGACGTCTCTCTTCCGAAGTCTCCTCTGCACGCTTCTTCTTAGGCGTAGATGCAGCCTCCTTGGCAAGAGCGATATTTTTTGTTGGAGAGCTCATCTTAGTAAGAATAGGCAGTGAAGCAAATCCAAAATGAGCTAGAGTGTGTTAGTTAAGGAAACAATGAATAATAACTATGTCTAAATAGGCAAAAACAATAAAAGGAAAGTGTGTATTTCAATAACCTGTGAAAATGAAATGATGGACTTCTTTAAAGTACGAAACAAATATTTAATAATGTTTACTGTATGGAGTTGTGAATGGAAATCAGTGTGTTTAAAGTCCTTAAAAAGAGACTTGAAGGCAAGACAAATGGATGTAAGGGCCCTTTCAGACGTGCGTTGTAAAAGCAGATTTCCAACATTGTAAGAAAAGCGGTTAAAGTACCGATATGACGGCAAGTTCCGCATAACCGCCAGCAGGGTTGTAGTTGCAGAAGGTGGTGCAAAATGGTAGACGTAGCGTTAATTTTTACCTTAAACTTAGGGTTTTGGGATTATAGCGGAAGTAGTGTTTTTTTTTCTCGCTGGAGTTGGGGAAACAGCGGCATTAGCGGCGAGCGTGAAATGGCGCAATGTAACCAAGCATGGAGAAAATATAAATAAGGCAACTTCCGCAGTACATGGTGAAACAGGCAGGTCAATGTAAAAATCAACGTTAATCCGGCGATGTAGCGGGACCTTACGCAACTGCACCCCTGGTGGCGGGTATGGGGAACTTGCGTTAATAATGGGAATATTACCACATGTTATGGAATAATGTAAATCTGCATGTACAACGCGCGTGTGAAAGGGACCCCAGTCGGTCATAGAGTGTAAAATGCCATGCAACTAATATATTTGGTATGTAAAAGTAGTTAATGTCCTACAGGGACGACAGACCCTTTCACATCAGCGGTAATTAGAAATAGCATCAGATGCGGTGAAAAAACTGCATCTGCCGCGTTTGGCGCATAGCCGCAGCATAACCGCTGCACTTGCGGGCGGTTGCGTTAATCGCCATAGTCAGTATATAGGGACTTGCAGCAGGTGCGGCAATTGCGGTTTTGCACTTGTGGCAGGTGCGGGCCGGAAAAAAAACCGTGGCTGACCGCGGTATTTTTTGCGGCCGCACCTGCCGCAAGAGCAAAAGCGCACTTGCCGCACCTGCCGCAAGTCCCCCTATACTTACTATGGCGATTACCGGAACCGCGCCGCAAGTGCAGCAGTTATGCGGCGGCTATACAGCAAACACAGCAGATGTGATTTTTTCACCGCATCTGCCGCGATTTCAAATTACCGGTGATGTGAAAGGGCCAGGTAGCATTACATCCAAACTGTTAAATATAAGACAGGTAGTAGTCCTAAAGACTCATTTCTATGAAATATAATAAAAATTGGCATATAATGGGTTAATGTACTCCTAACAGTGTGACGACAGACTCCTAAGTAGAAATAAAATATAAAACAGTCTGTAAAGGGTTAATGTACCACTGTCACGCGTAAAAAATACTGCACGATCAATAAAATTAAAAATAGTAGTATAGAAGTTAGTCTTCAAATGCCAGTAGTAGACCACATAGTGACATAGGCATTGAATAGGCAAGACAATAGAAGGGGTTAATGTACTACTTGCACTCCTACAAAACAGTGTGGATGAGAAAATAACTAACAAATGGTATAGAAAAGGTTAATTTTCAAATGTCATGAGTACAGCACATAGTGCCACAGTTAGTGAATAGCAAACAGAATGGAAGGGGTTAATGTAGCAGTTTGAACCCTATAAAACAGTGTTGTCGAAAACTGAAATGCAAATGGCATAGAAGAGGTTAATGTAGAAATGGCCTTAGTACAGCACATAGTGAGATAGCAAGTGGAACACAAATAGAATAGAAGGGGTTAATAAAGTATGAAAAAAACAGGTCAATATGGTGAAATGTAGGTGATATGAAAATTGTCTAAAGAAGGGGTTAATATAAGCATAGGCATTAGGAACATATACTCTGATGTGAGATTGTACTGTGAAAACAGCGTTTTAAGTTTTACATAGTTCACAAATTCAAATTTCGCGCTGTAAGATGGCTTACGCGAAATGTTCATTCATAAAAAGCCGGCAGACGGCAGCCGCAATGTGATTGGGCAGCGGAAACTTCATACACATGGCGCCGTGAATCCGATTGGTCGGCGCTACTGTGTGAAGATGCCGCTGTCCAATCACAACATAGCGGGGCGGAGCTACAGACTTCCACCCTCCAGAACGGCGTGGCCGAAAATCGAACCAGACGCTCGTCAAGGAAAGTGCCGCTTTCCCCGCTGAGCGCCGACCAATCGGAATCAAACCGCCATGTACAACAACCAATCACAATCGCGCCTCATTTTCCATGTATCTGTATGGGAAGTCGCCCTCCAATCACAATCGCGGTGCGATTTTTGAAAATCCACAGCGGCCAATCACAATCGCGCCTCATTTCTCAATGCATCTCTATGGGAATGCGCCCTCCAATCACACTCGCGGCACCATTTTTGAAAATCCACAGCGGCCAATCACAATCGCGCCTCATTTCTCAATGCATCTCTATGGGAATGCGCCGTCCAATCACAATCGCGGCGCCATTTTTGAAAATCCACAGCGGCCAATCACAATCGCGCCTCATTTCTCAATGCATCTCTATGGGAATGCGCCCTCCAATCACAATCGCGGCGCCATTTTTAAAAATCCACAGCGGCCAATCACAATCGCGCCTCATTTCTCAATGCATCTCTATGGGAATGCAGCCTCCAATCACAATCGCGGCGCCATTTTTAAAAATACACAGCGGCCAATCACAATCACGCCTCATTTCTCAATGCATCTCTATGGGAATGCGCCCTCCAATCACAATCGCGGCGGCATTTTTGAAAATACACAGCGGCCAATCACAATCGCGCCTCAATTCTCAATGCATCTCTATGGGAAGAGGCGCTGAGAATGCGATTGGTCGGCGGTCACCGGCAAGTTGTATGGGCGGCGCCTGAATGAGTGTTCGGGCACAGCGGTCTCATAGACCGTGGAGGCCGCTAGAAGCGCCGAAGTTTGCGCTTGTAGCGCAGAAGTCGGCGCTTGCAGCGGCGAAGTGTCCGGACTGTGCCGCAGGCTCCGTGCAGCGCCGATTGGCGCTGCATGGCGCAAGATAGTGGTGAAAATAAAAGATAGCAAAAGAGGTGAAAATAAAACGTAGCATCAGGAATATAGACTCTGATGTGAAAAGGTAGATTTCAAAAAGGATATCTTAGCTGATCAATCGCAGAACCCGATCCGGCGCTTGCTTCCCGACGTCCCTCACGAAGGATGGATATATTGGCTGAAATATAGTCAAACAGATGGTCCAGCGGTAGCTTCTCGTTCTCCCTCAAAGACCCTCACGAAGGATGGATATCTTGGCAGAAATATCGTCCAACAGATGGTCCAGCGGTAGTTTCTCGTCCTCCCTCAAACAGGATTCAAAGAGGTGGAAGATTCAAATTTCCCGCTATAAATAGCGGCCTTATCTCATTGGTGGGCGGCAACCTCAGAAAGATGGCGCCATGAATGTGATTGGTCGCTGTATATTTTCAAAAATGGCGGCTTGATTGTGATTGGAGGGCGCCTTCCCATAGGGATACATAGAGAAATGAGGCGCTATTCTGATTGGTCGCTGTGTGCTGACGCCGACCAATCAGAATACCGCCTCACTTCCCATACAGATACAATAGCAGATTTTTGAGTTTCTAATTTACCGCTAAAAGTGAGGCGTGATTCTGATTGGTCGCCGGCAGTACACAGCGACCAATCAGAATCGCCCCTCACTTCCCATAGAGATACATTAGCGGTATCTCGGGAAATTTATGGCCGGGCCCCTGGTTCGATTTTCGGACACGGCGCTCCGCTGTTGCTGGTCCACGGAAATCCCATTGGACCTACGTGCCGGACTTACCACGCCTGCAACAACTCACCTATCTATCTCTCTATCTATCTTTCTATCTATCTGTCTATATGTATCTATCTCAATTTATTTATTTCTATATTTCTCTATTTATCTATCTTTCTATCAATATATCTATCTATGGATCTATTTATCTATCTATCTATCTATCTATCTATCTATCTATCTATCTATGTATGTATGCATCTATCTATCTATCTATCTATCTATCTATCTATCTATCTATCATTCGCTCGAACGACCGACCACTGCTGACCCACGTGGCCGAAAATCGAAGAAGGAGCCCGGCCATAAATTTCCCGAGATACCGCTAATATATCTCTATGGGACGTGAGACGCGATTCTGATTGGTCGCTGTGTGCTGCCGCCGACCAATCAGAATCGCGCCTCACTTTTAGCGGTAAATTTGAAAGTCAAAAATCGCCCATTCTATCTCTATGGGAAGTGAGGCGCTATTCTGATTGGTCGTTGTGTGCTGACGGCGACTAATCAGAATACCGCCTCACTTCCCATAGACATAGAATGGGCGATTTGTGACTTTAAATTTTCCGCTAAAACTGAGGCGGTATTCTGATTGGTCGCTGTGTGCTTGGGGCGACCAATCAGAATACCGCCTCACTTGCCATAGACATAAAATGGGCGATTTTAGAGTTTCAAAATTTCCGCTAAAAGTGAGGCGGTATTCTGATTGGTCGCCGCCAGCACACAGCGACCAATCAGAATAGCGCCTCGCTTCTCATAGACATAGAATGGGCGATTTGTCACTTTCAAATTTTCCGCTAAAAGTGAGGCGGTATTCTGATTGGTCGCCGGCAGCACACAGCGACCAATCAGAATATCGCCTCAATTCTCATAGACATAGAGTGGACGAAAAGTCGTCCATTCTATGTCTATGAGAAGCAAGGCGCTATTCTGATTGGTCGCTGTGTGCTGGCGGCGACCAATCAGAAAAGCGCCTCACTTTAAGCTGAAATTTGGAAACTCTAAAATCGCCCATTCTATGTCTATGGCAAGTGAGGCGGTATTCTGATTGGTCGCCGGCAGCACACAGCGACCAATCAGAATACCGCCTCAGTTTTAGCGGAAAATTGTAAAGTCACAAATCGCCCATTCTATGTGTATAGGAAGTGAGGCGGTATTCTGATTGGTCGCTGTGTGCTGACGGCGACCAATCAGAATACCGCCTCACTTCCCATACAGATAGAATGGGCGATTTTTCTGTTTCAAATTTACTGCTAAAAGTGAGGCGCGATTCTGATTGGTCGGCGGCAGCACACAGCGACCAATCAGAATCGCGCCTCACGTCCCATAGAGATACATTAGCGGTATCTCGGGAAATTTATGGCCGGGCCCCTGGTTCGATTTTCGGCCACGTGGGTCAGCAGTGGTCGGTCGTTGGAGCGAATGATAGATAGATAGATCCATAGATAGATATATTGATAGAAAGATAGATAAATAGAGAAATAAAGAAATATAGAAATAAATAAATTGAGATAGATAGATATAGACAGATAGAAAGATAGATAGAGAGATAGATAGGTGAGTCGTTGCAGGCGTGGTAAGTCCGGCACGTAGGTCCAATGGGATTTCCGTGGACCGGCAACAGCGGAGCGCCGTGTCCGAAAATCGAACCAGGGGCCCGGCCATAAATTTCCCGAGATACCGCTAATGTATCTGTATGGGAAGTGAGGGGCGATTCTGATTGGTCGCTGTGTGCTTGGGGCGACCAATCAGAATACCGCCTCACTTTTAGCGGAAAATTTGAAAGTGAAAAATCGCCCATTCTATGTGTATGGGAAGTGAAGCGGTATTCTGATTGGTCGCCGTCAGCACACAACGACCAATCAGAATAGCGCCTCACTTCCTATAGAGATAGAATGGGCGATTTTTGACTTTCAAATTTACCGCTAAAAGTGAGGCGCTATTCTGATTGGTCGCCGTCAGCACACAGCGACCAATCAGAAGAGCGCCTCACTTCCCATAGACATACATAGCGGTGTGTCGGCGATTTTATGGCCGGGCCCCTGGTTCTATTTTCGGCCACGGGACTCGGCTCTGGTCGGTAGTTCGACGGGGCCGGAAACGTGGAATGAGCGCTTCGCGGCGATAGCTGGCGTATCAGTAACGACTCGCAATGATTGCGAGGCATTGGTAAGGCGCGAGCAATGGCCCGTGGAACGACCGATCAGAGCCGAGCCCCGTGGCCGAAAATAGAACCAGGGGCCCGGCCATAAAATCGCCGACACACCGCTATGTATGTCTATGGGAAGTGAGGCGCTCTTCTGATTGGTCGCTGTGTGCTGACAGCGACCAATCAGAATAGCGCCTCACATCCCATAGACATAGAATGGAAGAATTTTCGTCCATTCTATGTCTATGGGAAGTGAGGCGCTATTATGATTGGCTGCCGCCAATAGACAGCGACCAATCAGAATAGCGCCTCAATTCTCATAGAGGTAGAATGGAGGATTTTTCGTCCATTCTATCGCAATGGGAAGTGAAGAGGACTTCGGAGCCGGAGATGGCGGAAAGAAGAGAGAAGACCCCCGGGGCCGGACGAAGAGGACGCCTGGCCGGACGGAGGACTTGTGGATCGGACGGATGATGAGATAAAGAAGAAGACATGTAAGCAATCGACGGCGGCGGTGGCTTAGGGGACGGCGGGGGCTTAGGATGTAGCGGCTTAGGGGGTAGCGACAGCGGCGGGGGACAGCGGCGGGGGCTTAGGAGGCGGCGGGGCTTAGGGGGTAGGGGCTTAGGATGCGGCGGGGCTTAGGGGGGCTTAGAAGGCAGTGGGTCTTAGGGGGTAGGGGCTTAGGAGGCGGCGGGGCTTAGGGGGTAGCGACAGCGGGCGGACAGGCGGAGCGGCGGGGGACAGCGGCGGGGGCTTAGGAAGCGGCGGGGATTAGGGGGTAGGGGCTTAGGAGGCGGCGGGGCTTAGGGGGTAGCGACAGCGGGCGGACAGGCGGAGCGGCGGGGGACAGTGCGGGGGCTTAGGAAGCGGCGGGGCTTAGGGGGTAGCGACAGCGGGCGGACAGGCGGAGCGGCGGGGGACAGCGGCGGGGGCTTAGGAAGCGGCGGGGCTTAGGGGTAGGGGCTTAGGAGGTGGCGGGGCTTAGGGGGTAGCGACAGCGGGCGGACAGGCGGAGCGGCGGGGGACAGCGCGGGGGCTTAGGAAGCGGCGGGGCTTAGGGGGTAGGGGCTTAGGAGGCGGCGGGGCTTAGGGGGTAGCGACAACGGGCGGACAGGCGGATGGGCATGGGGCTGTAGTATACCATAGCGGTGTAGACTACAGCCCCATGCCGGCGGCGAGGCGAGGGGAGCGGGGCAGACAGGCGGCTGGGCATGGGGCTGTAGTATACCATAGCGGTGTCCACTACAGCCCCATGCTCAGGGGGCATGTTCGTGGCTTTGTTCGCGGGGCAACGACTCGCAATGCCCGCTTTGCGGGCATTGCTCTGCGGGGCAACGACTCGCAATGCCCGCTTTGCGGGCATTGCTTCGCGAGTCACGTGGCCGCTATGCGGCCACGGACAGAGTCCTGGAGAAAGTGCCGAGCTACGCGAACAAAGCCACGGAAGTAGCGCCGGTCGCGACGGAAGTCGCTACGGCAATTATATAATAGATTGTCCTACTCCAAGCTGTATAGGCTTGAGAACAAACTACCAATTAAGTAAATCAGGTGATGTGCATCTCTGTAATGAGGAGGGGTGTGGTCTTATGACATCAACACCCTATATAAGGTGCGCTTAATTATTAGGCAAATGCCTTTCCTTTGGCAAAATGGGTCAGAAGAGAGATTTGACGGGCTGTGAAAAGTCCAAAATTGTGAGATGTCTTGCAGAGGGATGCAGCAGTCTTGAAATTACCAAACTTTTGAAGCGTGATCACTGAACAATCAAGCGTTTCATGTCAAATAGCCAACAGGGTCGCAAGAAGCGTGTTGGGCAAAAAAGGCGCAAAATAACTGCCCATAAATTGAGGAAAATCAAGCGTGAAGCTGCCAAGATGCCATTTGCCACCAATTTTGCCATATTTCAGAGCTGCAACATTACTGGAGTATCAAAAAGCACAAGGTGTGCTATATTCAGGGACAGGGCCAAGGTAAGAAAGGCTGAAAAATGACCACCTTTGAACAAGAAACATACGATAAAATGTCAAGACTGGGCCAAGAAATATCTGAAAGGCCGCTTCACACGCTAGGATATAGGTGAACGAGATCGTTAGCTATGTCACGTGACCGTGATCCTTTCGACATCGTTAGTGCGTTGTCACATGCAGGGATATCGCTAACGATCATAAATTTGGTAACGCTTCAACTATTTGTAGAAGAACGTTTGAACGATTTTACAAAGCAGCAGGAATAGGAGAAATATGAACGACATCGTTCAAAAGGTGTCACACTGAACAATGTTGCTGCTTCCCAGAACGTTAATTGGACGATGAACGATAGATTTGAGGTCCGGTTCTCAAATTTTTGATGATCGTTCTAACAATTTTTCCTTCCTACATCGCTCGTTTACACGCGACGACGCACTAACTATCGTTTCAACAATCACAAATCCGTGACGTTTCAACAATATTGTTAACGATATCCTAGCGTGTGAAGCGGCTTTAAGACTGATTTTTCAAAGGTTTTATGGACTGATGAATTGAGAGTGCCTCTTGATAGGCCAGATGGATGGGCCAGAGACTGGATCAGTAAAGGGCAGAGAGCTCCACACCGACTCAGACACCAGCAAGGTGGAGGTGGGGTACTGGTATGGGCTGGTATCATCAAAGATGAACTTGTGGGACCTTTTCGGGTTGAGGATGGAGTGAAGCTCAATTCCTGGACCTACTGCCAGTTTCTGGAAGACATCTTCTTCAAGCAGTGGTACAGGAAGAAGTCTGTATTGTTCCAAGAAAAACATGGTTTTCATGCAGGACAATGCTCCATCACATGCATCCAACTACTCCACAGCATGGCTGGCCAGTAAAGGTCTAAAAGAAGAAAAAATAATGACGTGGTCTCCTTGTTTACCTGATCTGAACCCCATAGAGAACCTATGGTCCCTCCTAAAATGTGAGATCTACAGGGAGGGAAAACAGTACACCTCTTGGAACAGAGTCTGTGTGGCTGTGTTGGCTGCTGCACGCAATGTTGATTGTAAACAGATCAAGCAACTGACATATTCTATGTATAGAAGGCTGTTGAGTGTCATAAAGAAAGGTGGCTATATTGGTCACTAATTTTTTGGGGATTAGTTTATGCATGTCAGAAATGTTTTTTTCTAAATTTTGTGAAGTTATATTGGTTTACCTGGTGAAAATAAACAAGTGAGATGGGAATATATTTGGTTATTATTAAGTTGCCTAATAATTCTGCGCAGTGATAGTTACCTGCACAAACAGATATCCTCCTAAGATAGCCAAATCTAAAAAAAAAACACTCCAACTTCCAAAAATATTAAGCTTTGATATTTATGAGTCTTTTGGGTTGATTGAGAACATGGTTGTTGATCAATAATAAAGATATTCCTCTACAATACAACTTGCTTAATAATTCTGCACACACTGTATGTCAACTTAACATTTATGATGGTAAATAATTCCATTTTACTGTACAAATAAAGACATACTTTACGTTTTACATTTATCTAATTCATTTAGCAATTAAATGTGTTTTCAAATATTTAAAAATGCTAAGTACCGTTAGTGATGGGCGAATCCTAAATTACTCGGAATCGCTTGACTCTAGCGAGTCCGAGCACAGGACTCGCTACTCGTTGCGAGTCTAGCGAGTCCAATGTTAATGAATGGGGAAGCGAGTAATAGCGAGTAGTGTGAGATTTACAAATCGCAGATGTGTGTCGGAAGCTTCAGCCTGAAGCAATCCTAGTTTTGTCATTTATTTGCATTGGACTCTTTTACTTTGCAACTGTAATCGCTGGGAAACTCGCACAGATAAGAATCCTGTCTCCTCAGTGTGCTGGCTGCCAGCTCCAGGGTCCTAGAGCCCGCCTGCTGCCTGATGTAGCAGAGCTGAGATTGTTCTCAGTCTGCTTATTCCCTGTGCATAGACATCTATATTTATGCACAGGGGATGTAGCAGAGGACATCGCGTTTTGGACTGCGTCGGACGGAAGAGGATTTTTTTAATTAAAGATGGAGTCCCTAATGGCTTTTTTTTTATTTCTAATAAAAAATTTTCTTTGTGTTGTGTTTTTTTTAAAACAATTTAATAGAAATTCATGGCGGTCATGTCTAATATTGGCGTGACCGCCATAAATTTCGGGCTTAGGGCCAGCTGATAATACAAAGCTGGCCCTAACCTGTTTATTAGCCAGCGTGCCACCGCTACCAGGGCCGCTGGAAGAGCGGGGTTCAGCGCCAGAGGATGGCGCTTCAATGAACGCGCCATCTTCTGGGGCGGCTGCGGGCTGCAATTTGCAGCGGGGGTGCCCAGAAAGCTTGGGCATCCCTGCGCTGCGGATTCCAGCCCCCAGCTGCTTAGCTGTACCTGGCTAGACATAGAAATTGCGCGGAGCCCCACGCATTTTTTTAAAATAATTTCATGAAATTCTGAGATTCCGACTCTGAGACTCTGACTCTGAGACTCTGACTCTGAAATTCATGAAATAATAAAAAAAAAATGCGTGGGGCTCCGCGCAATTTCTATGTCTAGCCAGGTACAGCTAAGCAGCTGGGGGCTGGAATCCGCAGCGCAGGGATGCCCAAGCTTTCTGGGCACCCCCCGCTGCAAATTGCAGCCCGCAGCCGCCCCAGAAGATGGCGCGTTCATTGAAGCGCCATCCTCTGGCGCTGAACCCCGCTCTTCCAGCGGCCCTGGTAGCGGTAGCACGCTGGGTAATAAAGGGGTTAATACCAGCTTTGTTATACAAGCTGGAATTAAGCCCGAGATTCTTAATGTCAGGCCACGTTTGACCCAGCCACTAAGAATCTCCAATAAAGGGTTAAAAAAACACAACACAGAGAAAAATTTTTATTTGAAATAAAAAAAAAGCCATTAGGGACTCCACTTTAATTAAAAAAATCCTCTTCCGTCCGACGTAGTCCAAAACGCGATGTCCTCTCTGCTACATCCCCTGTGCATAGATAGATGTCTTTGCACAGGGAATGAGCAGACTGAGAACAATCTCAGCACTGCTACATCATGTCTGTGAGCAGGCGGGCTCTAGGACCCTGGAGCTGGCAGCCTGCACAGAGAAGACAGCTGGACTCGGCTCGCAATGTAACAGCAGTTTTTGCGAGTTTCCCTGCTATCACTGGCACAGTAGCCGAGTCTAATGCAAACAATGGCAATCCTAGTTTTGTCAGCGTTTCTGACAAAACTAGGATTGATATTGATTTGCATTGGACTCGTGCGAGTAATCACTGGGAAACTCGCAGAGTACCGAGTCCTGCGAGTCCCTTACTACTCGCCGAGTAACGAGTCCTAGCGAGTAGATTCGCCCATCCCTAAGTACCGTATATTCCGGCGTATAAGACGACTTTTTAACCCCTAAAAATCTTCTCCCAAGTCGGGGGTTGTCTTATTCGCCGGGTACAGGGCGCCACCTACTGGGAAAAAGAAACGCCGGCATCTGCAGGGGGCCCGCCGTGCTTAATATAAGGCCCACCCTCCCCCGAAAATGAGCTGTGGCAGGCAAAAAAAAAATTCATACTCACTTGCCTCTGCCTCCCATGTCCTCCGCAGTTTCCTGCTGCCACCGCTGCCGTGTGCATAGCCGCCGGGCACCGTGCAAATGCGATAATAAGCCATCAGCCAATAAGGCGGCTGCTGGCATCTGATTGGCTGCGGCATTACCGTACATCTCCTGTACGGAGGTAATATGCGCCGCACAGTGTAGATGTACGGTAATGCCAGGGCCAATCAAACACCAGCAGCTGCCTGATTGGCTGATGGCTTAATATTGTACATCTACGGTGCCTGGCTACATACAGCCGTGGTGGCGGTGGCAGCGGTAAGCTCCGGCAAGCTCCAGTGACACCGCAGTGGCACTATGTATATGTGTGTTTGACTGTGTGTGTGTAATTGAAAGTAAAAAACAGATATTGTGCCACACTGCAACTGGAGGAAATTAATACGCGGTTTTACTATGTGTGCACTAACCTTAACTGGTTGTGCAACACCCCGCACAACCAGACTGATGGCTTAATGTCGGTCACCGTGTGACAGGGTCCAATGTTCCCTCCTCCTTTGATACTCCGGGCCTGAGGGTCGGCTCCTTAGTTCCTCCGGAGATGGAGGTGAGCTCCTTCACTCCTCCACCCAAAGAGGCAGACTTGATGCAATGGCATTTTAAGGAAGTGGACGTGAATAGTTACCTGAACTTTACTAGTAGCCATTTGCCCAATTGGATCCGAAATATCCCCTATGATCAATATTGGATGATAAGGAAAAACTGTACCCATAATAGCGATTACATCCAGGAGGCTAAAATATTGAAAAGACGGTTTAAAGAAAAAGGATACCCAAGTAAATTGTTAGGCGACGCATACAGAAGATCTAAACAATACACTCAACAAATTTGTTTAAAGAAGTTGGAGGACAATAGAACCAATAAGAAGAAGAGTATTAACAACATAACTTCTCTTGTAAATGATGGCTATTGCTGCAATCTAATTACCACTTTTTGTCATTCATATAAAATTATATACCAACTTATGCGTAAATATTGGTTTATCCTTAAAGGAGATCCGATACTGTCGAATTACATCACAGATGCCCCTAAAATAATTTTTAGAAGGGGAAGGAACCTTCAGGCAATGATTGCCCCTAGCAGAGTTAAAAGTAGATCAGAAATAAGAGAGATGGAATTCAATAAGAATATCCACAATGGAAAAATTAACCCTATAAAAGAACCAGGTTGTTTTAAATGTGAATCGAGCCAGTGTAAATGTTGCAATATCATAACGCATGGAAGCAGACCTTTTTGTTCTAATACAACTAAACAAATTTTTAATATTTATATTGAAAGGTAGGGGCACCGGGCACCTTCAGGGCTATTGGTCCTTCTTATTGCTCCATACAAACAGACCGCTGTCTTATCCCCAGCCACCTGGTGGTGCTACGCCTGCATCAGCCAGTCAAGCATTTACAGTCCAAGTATAGAAAACAAATAGGCGGCACTCACCGTATGTTCGTAGGTGCTTTCTTTATTGAAGAGGTGTGGGGAGGGGGTGCATGAAGGTACAGACAACAGGTCCTGTTTCGCGCTTTATCTGCTTCTACAAGTCTCTACAGGTTTTTAATATTAGTCAAACTCTGGATTGTCAGTCTCAATTCGTGGTATACCTCCTTGAATGCCGCTGTGGGCACCAATACGTAGGGAGGACTGTACAGACTATGCTGGCCAGACTAAACAAACATCGGTCCAATATAAAAAACGGGTATATGTTGCATAGTGTCTCCAGACACTATGCACAGATACACAACAGAGACCCTTCTAGCCTGCGTCTAACTATAATAGACCAAATAGATGAAAAATCCAATGACAAATTTAATAGGTTATGTAGAAAAGAATCTTTTTGGATTTTTAAATTAGGTACTCTTTCTCCAGAGGGGTTAAATCTGTCTCTGGAAAAAAATTGTTAAAAATTTGTTAAAAACATATTTCTTCCCTGTTACAATAGAGATAATGAAAGCATTTACACCAGCATAGGTGTCAAAAAGAGTAAATACGTGAATCCCTTTGATTTCATTTCTTTTTTTGTTTGTATTATTGTTAATGAATTTTGAAAAAATACTTGTCAAAAAACTTGTTAAAAATACTTGTTAAAAAACTTGTCCAAAAACTTGCTAATAAACTTGTCAAAAAACTTGTCCAAAAACTTGTTAAAAATACTTGTTAAAAATACTTGTTAAAAATACTTGTTAAAAAACTTGTCCAAAAAGTTGTCCAAAAACTCGTCAAAAAACTTGCTAAAAAACTTGTCAAAAAACTTGTCAAAAAAACTTGTCAAAAAAACTTGTTTAAAATGTGTCTAAGGCGGCCGTCACACGCATCAATTTCATTAACGATATCGCTTAAGCGATCTGCTTTTTGATCGATTAAGCGATATCGTTTGTGCGTCGCTGCGTGTAATCAAGCGATTTTACAATGTAAAATCGCTTGATTGTTAGATCGCAGATTTGTGAGCCGGAGCTCATATCAAGCGATAATCGCTTGATCAATCTGCCTCATCGTGGTGTGTGACACCACGATGAACGATCTCCCAGCTGCAGAGCCTATGCTGGGAGATGGTAACTATGGTAAACGTCGGGTTACTAAGCGCCGCGCGGCACCTAGTAACCCGATGTGTACCATGGTTACCAGTGTTCTCGCTGGTCCACAGCGCTGGTGTGTCTGCCTGTGTGACAGCTCACCAACGATGTGAACGATATTGTTAGCGATCGCACGTGCACGTGATCACTAACAATATCGCTCAAAAGATTGTAGCGTGTGACGGCCGCCTAAAAAATATGTCAGAAATCGACCTCTTCCCTGGCTTAATAGGGATATAGTAACTAGGGATGGGCGAATCTACTCGCTAGGACTCGTTACTCGGCGAGTAGTAAGGGACTCGCAGGACTCGGTACTCGGCGAGTTTCCCAGTGATTACTCGCACGAGTCCAATGCAAATCAATATCAATCCTAGTTTTGTCAGAAACGCTGACAAAACTAGGATTGCCATTGTTTGCATTAGACTCGGCTACTGTGCCAGTGATAGCAGGGAAACTCGCAATGTAACTGCTGTTTCTTTGCGAGCCGAGTCCAGCTGTCTTCTCTGTGCAGCTCCAGGGTCCTAGAGCCCGCCTGCTGCCTGATGTAGCAGTGCTGAGATTGTTCTCAGTCTGCTCATTCCCTGTGCATAGCATCTATCTATGCACAGGGATGAGCAGAGAGGACATCGCGTTTTGGACTACGTCGGACGGAAGAGGATTTGTTTAATTAAAGATGGAGTCCCTAATGGCTTTTTTTTTTATTTCAAATAAAAATTTTTCTCTGTGTTTTTTTAACCCTTTATTGGAGATTTTTAGTGGCTGAGTCAAACGTGGCCTGACATTAAGAATCTCAGGCTTAATACCAGCTTGTATAACAAAGCTGGTATTAACCCCTTTATTACCCAGCGTGCTACCGCCACCAGGGCCGCTGGAAGAGCGGGGTTCAGCGCCAGAGGATGGCGCTTCAATGAACGCGCCATCTTCTGGGGCGGCTGCGGGCTGCAATTTGCAGCGGGGGGTGCCCAGAAAGCTTGGGCATCCCTGCGCTCCGGATTCCAGCCCCCAGCTGCTTAGCTGTACCTGGCTAGACATAGAAATTGCGCGGAGCCCCACGCATTTTTTTTTAATTATTTCATGAATTTCAGAGTCAGAGTCTCAGAGTCAGAGTCTCAGAGTCAGTCAGAATCTCAGAATTTCATGAAATAATTTAAAAAAAATGCGTGGGGCTCCGCGCAATTTCTATGTCTAGCCAGGTACAGCTAAGCAGCTGGGGGCTGGAATCCGCAGCGCAGGGATGCCCAAGCTTTCTGGGCACCCCCCGCTGCAAATTGCAGCCCGCAGCCGCCCCAGAAGATGGCGCATTCATTGAAGCGCCATCCTCTGGCGCTGAACCCCGCTCTTCCAGCGGCCCTGGTAGCGATGGCACGCTGGGTAATAAAGAGGTTAGGGCCAGCTTTGTATTATCAGCTGGCCCTAAGCCCGAAATTTATGGCGGTCACGCCAATATTAGACATGACCGCCATGAATTTCTATTAAATTGTTTTAAAAAAAACACAATACAAAGAAAATTTTTTATTAGAAATAAAAAAAAAAGCCATTAGGGACTCCAACTTTAATTAAAAAAATCCTCTTCTGTCCGACGCAGTCCAAAACGCGATGTCCTCTCTGCTACATCCCCTGTGCATAAATATAGATGTCTTTGCACAGGGAATGAGCAGACTGAGAACAATCTCAGCTCTGCTACATCATCTCTGTGCACAGACATTCATGTCTGTACACAGGGAATGAGCAGACTGAGAACAATCTCAGCACTGCTACATCAGGCAGCAGACGGGCTCTAGGACCCTGGAGCTGGCAGCCAGCACACTGAGCAGACAGGACTCTTATCTGTGCGAGTTTCCCAGTGATTACAGTTGCAAAGTAAAGGAGCAATGCAAATAAATGACAAAACTAGGATTGCTTCAGGCTGAAGCTTCCGAGACACATCTGCGATTTGTAATCTCACACTACTCGCTATTACTCGCTTCCCCATTCATTAACATTGGACTCGCTAGACTCGCAACGAGTAGCGAGTCCTGTGCTCGGACTCGCTAGAGTCAAGCGATTCCGAGTAATTTAGGATTCGCCCATCACTAATAGTAACCATTCACATTAGTATAGTTGACTCTTTGTGATTTTGTTGTTGTTTTCGTTTTTAATTTTATCTTTATTTCTGTTTTTATTTTTTATGTTTTTATATGGATAGTAATATATGTTACTTGACCCTGAAAATAACTTGTTAAAAAAACCTGTTAAAAACTGGTTAAAAACACCCTTTTTTTTCCTTGGTATAGTGTGGACAGTGAAACCAGATATATGAGTATAGGTGGCAAAAAAAAAAATAAAATTAGGTACATGATCCCCTATGATTTCATTTTTATGGTTTTATTATGACTGTTTTATATATATAGTACTAGTAGAAATAGGCCCGATGCTATTGCATCGGGAGTGCGTTGAAATGAACAGGTGCCATAGAAATAGCCGCTGAATAGTACAGTCCTCTCTCCAGAAACTAAGCTGTTGTTGCAGGATTTATATGGTGGCTCACTGGTTAACAGTATATGGTGGCTCAGTGGTTAGCACTGTATATGGTGGCTCACTGGTTAACAGTATATGGTGGCTCAGTGGTTAGCAGTGTATTTGGTGGCTCAGTGGTCAGCACTGTATATGGTGGCTCAGTGGTCAGCACTGTATATGGTGGCTCAGTGGTCAGCACCGTATATGGTGGCTCAGTGGTTAGCACTGTATACGGTGGCTCAGTGGTTAGCAGTGTATATGGTGGCTCAGTGGTTAGCACATTATATGGTGGCTGAGTGGTCAGCACTGTACAGTGGCTCAGTGGTTAGCACTGTAAATGGTGGCTCAGTGGTTAGCACATTATATGGTGGCTCACTGGTTAGCACTATATGGTGGCTTAGTGGTTAGCACTGTATATGGTGGCTCAGTGGTTAGCAGTGTATATGGTGGCTCAGTAGTTAGCACTGTATATGATGGCTCAGTGGTTAGCACTGTATATGGTGGCTCAGTGGTTAGCACATTATATGGTGGCTGAGTGGTCAGCACTGTACGGTGGCTCAGTGGTTAGCACTGTATATGGTGGCTCAGTGGTTAGCATTGTATATGGTGGCTCAGTGGTTAGCACTGTATATGGTGGCTCAGTGGTTAGCACTGTATGGTGGCTCAGTGGTTAGCAGTGTATATGGTGGCTCAGTGGTTAGCACTGTATATGGTGGCTCAGTGGTTAGCACTGTATATGGTGGCTCAGTGGTTAGCACTGTATATGGTGGCTCAGTGGTTAGCACTGTATACGGTGGCTCAGTGGTTAGCACTGTATACGGTGGCTCAGTGGTTAGCACTGTATATGGCGGCTCAGTGGTTAGCACTATATGGTGGCTCAGTGGTTAGCACTGTATATGGAGGCTTAGTGGTTAGCACTATATGGTGGCTCAGTAGTTAGCACTGTATACGGTGGCTCAGTGGTTAGCATAGTATTCGGTGGCTAAGTAGTTAGCACAGTATATGATGGGTCAGTGGTTGGGACAGTATATGGTGGGTCAGTGTTTTGCACTGTGTAGTGGCTCAGTAGTTAGGACAGTATATGGTGGGTCAGTGTTTTGCACTGTGTGGTGGCTCAGTAGTTAGGAGAGTATATGGTGGGTCAGTGTTTTGCACTGTATAGTGGCTGAGTGATTAGCAGAGTATATGGTGGGTCAGTGGTTAGGACTGTATACAGTGACTCAGTGGTTAGCGCTGTATATGGTGGCTCAGTGGTTAGCTGTCTTCCCGTGTTCTCTGCCCCGTCTTCCCCTGTTCTCTGCCCCGTCTTCCCCTGTTCTCTGGCCCTGTCCTCTACCAGTGTGTCCCGCCGTCTCCTGCTGCTGTCCTGTGTTCCTGTGTACCCCTGTCCTGTGCCTGTGTCCCCCTGTCCTCTGCCCATGTCCACCTGTCCTCTGCCCCTGTGTCCCCCTGTCCTCTGCCCGTGTCCTCCTGTCCTCTGCCCCTGTGTCTCCCTGTCCTCTGGCCCTGTGTCCCCCTGTCCTGTGCCCTGTGTCCCCCTGTCCTGTGCCTGTGTCCTGTGTGCCCCTGTCCTCTGCCTCTGTCCTGTGTCCCCCTGTCCTGTGTGCCCCTGTTCTGTGTCCCCCTGTCCTCTGCCCCTGTTGTGTCCCTCTGTCCTCTGCCTGTGTCCTGTGTGCCCCTGTCCTCTGCCTGTGTTGTGTGTCCCCCTGTCCTGTGTGCCCCTGTTCTGTGTCCCCCTGTCCTCTGCCCCTGTTGTGTCCCCCTGTCCTCTGCCCCTGTCCTGGGTGCCTAAGTCCTCTGCCCCTGTTCTGTGTCCTCCTGTCCTGTGTGCCCCTGTCCGGTGTCCCCCTGTCCTGTGTGCCCCTGTCTGGTGTCCCACTGTCCTGTGTGCCTCTGTCCGGTGTCCCCGTCCTGTGTGCCCCTGTCCTCTGCCTCTGTTCTGTGTCCCCCTGTCCTGTGTCCCCCTGTCCTCTGCCCCAGTCATGTGTGCCTGAGTCCTCTGCCCCTGTTCTGTGTCCTCCTGTCCTGTGTGCCCCTGTCCGGTGTCCCCTGTCCTGTGTGCCCCTGTCCGGTGTCCCACTGTCCTGTGTGCTTCTGTCCGGTTTCCCCCTGTCCTGTGTGCCCCTGTCCTCTGCCTCTGTTCTGTGTCCCCCTGTCCTGTGTGGCCTTGTCCTGTGTCCCCCTGTCCTGTGTGCCCCTGTCCTGTGTGCCCCTGTTCTGTGTCCCCCTGTCCTTTGCCCCTGTTGTGTCCCTCTGTCCTGTGTGCCCCTGTCCTCTACCCCTGTTCTGTGACCCCTTGTCCTCTGCCCCTGTTGTGTCCCCCTGTCCTGTGTGCCCGTGTCCTGTGTGCCCATGTCCTGTGTGCCCCTGTCCTGTTTCCCCCTGTCCTCTGCCACTGTTCTTTGTCCCCCAGTCATGTGTGCCCCTGTCCCCCTGTCCTCTGCTCTGTGTATTCCTTCCACCGGCATTGAAGCCGGTCATGTGACAGGGCGGGCTAATGTGACGTCACAAGACCGGCTCCAAAAAGAAAGTATTTCTCCAGGCAGCAGAGCAGGGGAGGGGGAAGTGCGGAGCGGCCAGGGGAGAGCGGGCGGCAGCGCAGCAACGGGCACAGGCCGGTCACCTCGGCGCTATGTTGGTAAGATAGCGGAGTCCCTGCGGCGACATGTAATATCCAAGATGGCGCCGAAATCTCGCGAGATTTTGGACGCCACGTTGGAAATTACATGTCGCCGCAAGGACACCGCTACTCCAGCTGCATGTCGTCACCGAGGCCCCAGCGCTGATAGAGCAGTGGGGGCAGCGGTGAACTCGCAGAGGCGGCTGCGAGGCGGACGGGTGGGCGGCGGAGACGGCTCGCGATGACGCTAACGCGTCATCGCTCGCACTGCCGCAAAGGATTTTGGGATTCGGCTACAGTGCCCGAATCCCAAACTCCCGATTATATAAATAGATTACATGCCAATGTAATAAGTTTTTATTAGGCTCTTGAATTGTGATTCTTATATGCTTTGGATTATTATGTGCTTTTATATATAGACTAGATGGCGGCGCCCGATTCTAAAGAATCGGGTATTCTAGCCTTAGGGTATACGGTGGCTCAGTGGTTAGCAGACTATACAGCGGCTGAGTGGTTAGCAGAGTATACGGAGGCTCAGTGGCTAATAGTCTGCTTTAGGGCAGAGTGCAGTGGACAGGGGCAGAGTTCAGTGGACAGGGGCAGAGTGCAGTGGTCACGGGCAGAGTGCAGTGGTCACGGGCAGAGTGCAGTGGTCACGGGCAGAGTGCAGTGGATGGGCCAGAGTGCAGTGGATGGGCCAGAGTGCAGTGGTCAGGGGCCCGATGCCATTGCATCGGGAGCGCGGTGAAATGAATTGTGTGTATAGAGGCGGGTCAGTGGGTAGCAGAGTCTACAGGGGGCTCTGAGGGTAGCAGATTATACAGGCAGCTCTGTGGATAGCAGAGTATACAGGCGGCTGTGTGGATAGCAGAGTATGATGTGGCGGGAGGCTGGAGGGGTGAGGAGAGGTGGCGCTGGAGGGGTGAGGAGAGTTGAGGCAGGAGGGGTGAGGAGAGATGTGGCTGGAGGGGTGAGGAGAGAGGAGGATGGAGCGGCAACATGAGAATTGGGCACACCTCTGCTCCTCCAGGCTGCACACATCACGGGGGTCGTCTCCCGCCCGTGATGTGTGTTTTAGGCAGTGTAGGGGCGGCGGTAATCGTGGCGGGGCTGCCTGAGTCACACTCCGCTTAGGGCCGGCATGTTGGTCCACTCTGGACGGGTGTAGCGCTGTGGTGACGTGACTTTGGCGATGACAAAGTGACGGAAGTGCTGGCTAAAATGACGGAAGTGAGCCTTTGGGTTTTATATATTAGATATAGCAGCACTATGGTATATGGCGGTACAGTATAGCACATGTATAGCAGCACTATAGTATATGGCAATATATGAGAGTATATGTACAGGTGCACTATAGTATATGGGGGTATTTTATAGCACATGTATAGCAGCGCTATGGTATATGGCGTTACATTACAGTACATGTATAGCAGCGCTATGGTATATGGTGGTACATTACAGTACATGTATAGCATCGCTATAGTATATGGCGATACATTACAGTACATGTATAGCAGCACTATAGTATATGACAGTATATAACAGTATATGTAGAGTTTGACTATAGTATATGGTGGAATTTTATAGCACATGTATAGCAGCACTATAGTATATGGCGATACATTAGAGTACATGTATAGCAGCACTATGGTATATGGGCATACTCTGCTCCCCCCGCTCCTCCCTTCAAAAAATAAAAAAAATACTCAGTGAGGATACTCACCTGTCCGCCAGCTCGCTCGACCTTCATCTTCTAGGTCCTACAGGGGTTTAGGACCCGTTGTTGCCTGGGAAACCGTTCAGCTGATCGGTCACATGACCGCTAACTGCCAGGGGGGATTAGGGGGACAGGATGATGACGGGGGGTGGAGTGGTGGCAGGATGGAGCGAGCGGGGTAGGATGGAGGCGGCGGGGCAGGATGGTGGTGGGGGGCAGGATGGATCGAGCGGGGCAGGATGGTGGCAGGATGAAGTGAGCAGGGCAGGATGGAGGGAGCGGGACAGGATGGGGGGGGGCAGGATGGAGCAAGCGGGGCAGGATGGAGGCGTTGGGGGGGCAGGATGGAGGCGGTGTGGGGGGGGCAGGATGGAGCTGGTCTGGGGGGGGGAGGATGGAGGGGGCGGGGGGCTTAGGATGGAGCCGGCGGGGGGGGGCAGGATGAAGCTGGTGTGTGTGGAGGGGCAGGATGGAGCTGGTGGGGGGGGGCAGGATGCAGCTGGGGGTGAAGGATGCAGCCGAGGGGGGGGTGGGGCAGGATGGAGGCGGCGGGGGGGGGGGGCAGGATGGAGGCGGGGGGGGCAGGATGGAGCTGGTGTGTGGGGGGGCAGGATGGAGGTGGCGTGGGGGGGACAGGATGGAGCCGGTGGGTGGGCAGGATGGAGTTGGCGTGGGGGGGGACAGGATGCAGGGGGGGAGGGCAGGATGCAGGCGAGGGGGGGGGTGGGGCAGTGTGGAGGGGGCTGGGGGGCAGGATGGTGCTGGCGGGAGGGCAAGATGGAGGCGGTGGGGGGGGCAGGATGAAGCTGGTGTGTGTGGAGGGGCAGGATGGAGCTGGGGGGAGGGGGGGAGGGGGGGGCAGGATGGAGCTGGGGGGAGGGGGGGGCAGGATGGAGCCGAGGGGGGGGTGGGGCAGGATGGAGGCGGCGGGGGGGGCAGGATGGAGGCGGGGGTGCAGGATGGAGCTGGTGTGGGGGGGGGCAGGATGGAGGTGGCGTGGGGGGGACAGGATGGAGCCGGTGGGTGGGCAGGATGGAGCCGGCGGGGGGGGTAGGATGGAGCGGGTGGGGGTGGCAGGATGGAGCTGTTGGGGGGGGGCAGGATGGAGCCGGCGGGGGGGCAGGATGGAGCTGGTGTGGGGGGGGGTCAGGATGGAGGCGGTGGGGGGTAGGATGGTGCGGGCGCGGGGTGCAGGATGGAGCCGGTGGGGGGGCAGGATAGAGCTGGGGTGGGCAGGATGGAGTGGGGGGGGGGCTTATGGTGGGGAGAGGGGGGGCAGGGTGGAGCCGTGGTGGGTAGGGGCAGGATGGTGGTGGCAGGGGTAGGGGCAGGATGGATGAGAGCATACACACCCGTGTGGCAGCTTGCAGGACCTGTGGTTGCCTGGGAAAGCAATCAGCTGATCGGTTTCCCAGGCAACCACAGGTCCTCAAGGCATGGAGCTAGAGGACGTAGATGGAGCGCGCCGGGTGAGTATCCTCTATGAGGTTTTTTTAATTTTTTTTATTAGAAGCAAGCAGGGGGGCAGGGGCCCGCAGGAGCCGCGGGGGGGGAGGACGACCCGCGGGGGGGCCCGCAGGAGCCGCGGGGGGGCAGGACGACCCGTGGGGGGGCCCGCAGGAGCCGCGGGGGGGGCAGGACGACCCGTGGGGGGGCCGCAGGAGCCGCGGGGGGGCAGGAGCAGCGGCGGGGGGCCCGCAGGAGCCGCGGGGGGGCAGGACGACCCACGGGGGGGGACCGCAGGAGCCGCGGGGGGGCCGCAGGAGCCGCGGGGGGGCAGGACGTCCCGCGGGGGGGCCACAGGAGCCGCGGGGGGCAGGACGACCCGCGGGGGGGCAGGAGCAGCGGCGGGGGGCCCGCAGGAGCCGCGGGGGGGCAGGACGACCCACGGGGGGGCACGCAGGAGCCGCGGGGGGGCAGGACGACCCGCGGGGGGGCAGGAGCAGCGGCGGGGGGCCCGCAGGAGCCGCGGGGGGGCAGGACGACCCGCGGGGGGGGCCCGCAGGAGCCGCGGGGGGGCAGGAGCAGCGGCGGGGGGCCCGCAAGAGCGGGCGAAAGAGAGAGGGAGAAAGATCTATCTATCTTGGTGGGTTTACACACACCAATTTCTGTGTCCAATATCTGAACAGATCTCTGGTTACAGTGAAATCATGGACACATAGTTCCATTTTGTGGCTGTGTACAACATGGAACAATGTGTCCATGATTTCACTGCAACCAGAGATCTGTTCAGATATTGGACACAGAAATTGGTGTGTGTAAACCCACCATCTCCCTGACATTGCAAGTGAAGCTGTGACTGACAGTGGAGCGTATTCAGTGAACACTCGCAAAGCCATTGCGAGTGAGGCTTTGCAAGTCACTGAAGCCTATTCTGCAAGGACTAGCAAAGCCATTGCGAGTGGCATTGCAAGTTAGGCTTTGCGAGTGAGGCTTTGCGAGTTAGGCTTTGAGAGGCAGCCACGTCCACGACGACGGAAGTAGCGCCGAATATGACGGAAGTGAGCTACGGCATTTATATATAGATATAATATATATATATATATATATATATATATATATATATATATATATATATATAATGGGCAGCAGTGAAATAGTTACTAGTAACAAGTTTTTGTAATCTGTCGTCACAACCATTATCCAATCCTGGGTGGGGGGTAGGTTTATAAGAGGTAATCAGGGATCCCTCATCCAATTGAGAAAGACGCAACTGTGCGTCGAAACGCGTTGTGGCATACTGGACCCCTGCTGTTCGTGCAATAAAGTTTGGTAATATAATCATCAACCTCTGACACCGCTTGTTTTCTATCTACTGACTGTGTGTGTGTGTCTGTGTCTGACTGTGTGTGTGTCTGTGGCTGACAGTGTATGTGTGACAGTGTGTGTCTGTGCCTGACTGTGTGTGTCTGTGTGTGAGACTGTGTGTGTCTGTGTCTGACTGTGTGTGTGTGGCTACAGAGGGATATTGGGGGATGATGGAGGCTTCAGAGTAATATTGGGGGTTGATGGAGGCTGTACTCCCCCACCACCACTTGCAAGACCCTCTCTCCATGTCACCTACCCCCCTCCTCTTGACGCTGGCACATCCCCATCTCTGTCTCACTTAAACTACCCCTATCTGGAGCTGGTATGTCCCCCTCTCTGTGTCACTCACCCTTCCCACCCACCCCAGTGCTGGCACATTACCTTCTCTGTGTTTATAGTACATGGAGTACTATGGGGTGCATTACACTATATGGAGAACTATGGGGTGCATTATATTATCTAGAGAACTATGGCGTGCATTATACTGTATGGAGGACTATGTGGGGGTCACAGTGAGGATCATACCGTAGAACTAGGGTAGTCTTATACGGCGAGTATATTCCAAATTCTATATTTTAACTGGAAAAGTTTGGGGTCGTCTTATACGCCAGTCGTCTCATACGCCAGAAAATACGGTATTTACTAATTTATACCATTTAAAATGCTTAATATGATACATTTTCAACGTATTATAATGGATATGTAACGTATTTTTCAGATCATTAAATGCACTTTTCCCCCTCAGATTGCGGGATAAAGTCGGAGGTGCATCTTATGGTCCGAATATACGGGGTTGTGTTGTTGTGTGGCTGTACTGGAGGGGGGAAAGCAGCTCTGGAGCGACTAGATGAGCCTGGCAGAGGCTGCAGCTGCAGCCCATGATTACGTGTCCCTGCTAATTATTGTACTGTAAAATTCACTGCATCACGCTGTTCATCTGTGGCGCCCCGCAACGAGTGCGTCACAGGAGTGTATTGCAGCCATAAATGCAGCAGCAATATTCTCTGACCCAGCAGCCATCTGGTTAACTTAGAGATCCAAACCCTGCATGCAACACTAGTAGAGGGGACCAATCCTAGGTCCTGGTGGGCGGAGTGCAAGGGTAGTGTAGAGGGGAAGTTAACACAATTAGAGAGATGAGAAGAGACAAGAGTCTAGACAAGACAGACTTGAACTTGGAGTAGGAGCGGGGGCTCTGCACCTCGTGCAGCCCCCGGGCCGTCACCGGTCGGGTGTTAACACCTGAGGCCTCAACAACCGGGATCGGGCATCACCAACCACGGGTTCCAAAAGACTCCCGTGCCCAACTTACAGCCGGTTCACTGGTACCGAAGCTGGCAGCAGTTCACCTCTGCTACGCGAACCAGAAGCGTGGAGGAGCAGCTTCACAGGAGCACCCCACCACCAGCCAACTTCCAGTCGTCTAACCAGCGGTGTACCCACCGAGGGATCCAAGGCTCCCCAGAACATCCATAACGTACATCTTGGATAGGGATTGAAGCAGCCTCCCCATACCCGACCTGGTATTCCTGGGCGACAATGGCGAACACTTAGCTAGAATGGAGGAACACTACGGATCTCTGAGGAACACCGATTGCTGCTGAGTCCACCCGGTCCACTACCCAAAACTGTATGCCATGTACTGCTTGCTGGTTACAGTAAAGACCCGTTGCAGAGACTTTCTGTGTCCGTGCTTCCTTATGATGGTATCCGTCTACACACAAGGTAACCGCAGCTGCCGCACAACATCTTAAGCAGCTCCGGCCTCCGGGGATCACCGCTCAGCCTGTGGTGAGCGTTCCATCTTGCTGCTATCCATCCCCCGGAGGTTCCGCAGCGTCGGTAACGATTACCGAAACTACTCATAGGTGGCGTCACGAATAAATTAAACCCCTTTAATCTGTTCCTAAAAGACGTCTTCACTTTTGATCTGCACTCAACCGGGCCTCACTGCCGGCAGGCGCGGCCCACCCGTGACAAGGAGGAAGGAGCTACAGCCTGTCTAAACCGGAGTCCCCCGGCCACAGTGAGTCACATCACCTCTCAGTGCTGAAGCTGATGCAGAGCGGTGGTAGGTGGCAGTGTATGTTACAGTACACTAAGTGTTCTGATCCCCCTCATCCTGGGATATTGCACCCCCTCATCTTTGGATATGGCCCCCATCCTGGGATATTGCAGCCCCCCATCACTTGATATGGCCGCCTGCTGCAACACACAGTAAAATAACGGTGTAACATACCTGTCCGCTGCTCCCCTCCATCTCTCCCTCCACAGCAGCATCGATCTCATCAAGTCTGTGTGTCCCCAGGGCATGCGATCATGTGAACGCCACTGCACAGTGATGTTATCAGTGTGCGTCCCGGTCAAATGATCGGATGCTCTTGGGATGCATCACACAAACAGGAAGAGATCTATGCGGCTGCAGAGGGAGAGATGGAGGGGACGGCGGACAGATTTGTTACACTGTTTATTATTTTTGTGTGTGCGGCAGCAAGGGGGCCTTATCCAGTGATGGGGGGCTGCAATATCCCAGGATGGGGGCCATATCCAGTGATGAGGGGGTGCAATATCCCAGGATGGGGGCCATCTCCAATACAAGGGAATATTCTGGGCACACCATAAATGATGAATTAGAACTGTGGCACCCTGGCACCTTGTTGGGCACCACAGAAATCCTTAGGGCATGAATGGAGTTAACAGCAAAGCAATACTCACAAACACCACAACACCTTAGTACACCTGGTTTCACCCCGAGCCTCTAGGGGGAGCTCCACTGGTCACTTTGAGCCAGTTCCCCCTATAAATAGAGTCTTGGAGGGAGAAACTCGAGAGTGTGCAGTCGCTACAAGAGCTGCCAGCCTGTGTGCAACTTCCATCTTATGAGGGACACACTAGGCCCCACCAGCCAACTAGCAAGTGAGGAGACCCTTGCAATTGGGGTCAGAGGAAGAAGGAGAACACCTCTCAAGGAAAACAGAGTTATTCTGACTCTTTCCTTACTAACCGGTTACTGGAACCGAAGCTGTGAGAGCTACCCAGCCACCACAGAGAACCAGCCCGTCTAACAGGAGGTTTAGCCACCTGTTCCACCTGATGCACCTACCTACGAGAGCCCAGGGAAGAGTACTGATCCTGCTCAGACCCTTTTACAGTGCCCTCAGTGCTGCTAACCAGGTGAAGCAAGTTCCATCGAACACACTGCCCGGTCCGGCTGGATTCCACATCCACCCGACCTTAATGAGAGAAATAGAGAAAGGAAGCCTACTACAACTGCTTGCTGTGAACCTCCAGGAGTGCTAACTTCACTAACCCGGTCTGGCGTACCTGAATACCACCAGTAAAGGTACTAAAAAGACTCTGGCGTGTCTGTGTCTGACTCCTGGGCCTAACAGCAGTACTACCGCGGCTGCCACACAACATCTTGGGCAGCCCCTGGCTCCGGGGACTCCCGCTTATCCTGTGGGGAGCGTTCCATCTTGCTGCCTAACATCCCCCGGAGGCCTAGCAGCGTCAGTACAGTTACCGAACACCCGCAGGTGGTGTCACGAAGACAATTTATCCCCTACTGTTCCGCCATTCCCCCTATTGATCTGGACCACCGGGCCTCACAGCCGCAGGCGCGGTTCCGTGACAAGAGGAGAGTCAACGCCTGCGACGTGAACACCCCGGCTACGGTGAGTCAGAACGACTCGTTTGCAGGTGAAGAATTGTGTTCTTTTATTTCGCCACACAGTGTAGACACTTAATAACCGACGTTTCGGACTGTGAAGACCTTTTTCAAGGTACTATATGCAGAAACAAGTTCATAATACAGGTTTAACAAACAAAAATACAAGCATAATTTGCATTCTCAGGTGCCCGTGTTTTTAGTGCACAGTGGCACTTGTGCTTATTTGTGTAAAGGTGGCAAAATATCAACTGTGTGCTCTCCGTGTGCTAGTGGGCTTGTATGTGCAAAAGAGTGTCAGGGGACCAAAACATTTATCGGACTTTGGGAAGGGGGATCCTACGTGCCCTATCTTATAACCTATCTGTGGAGTGTGGAAAGATATGGAAAAAGTGCAAGTTTCTGGTATCTGCATACATAATCACCAGTTTTGCGTTTCCGGCCACTGTGCCGCTATCGAGCGATGGCGCCTGCGCAAAACTGGTGATTATCGCTTGCGCCACCCCGGAAGCGCCGCCATACTAGCACATCCAACTGATAGATATGCTAACATGGCGCAAGCTGCCGGCAGCTGCCTGCAGGCTCCCGTGCCCACACACCCCCGCACCTCCCCTCCAGCACCCACACGTCCCTGCAATGCACTCCCATGCCCGCACACCCCCGCACCTCCCCTCCAGCACCCGCACGCCCCTGCAATACACTCCCGTGCCCGCACACCCCCGCACCTCCCCTCCAGCACCCGCACGCCCCTGCAATGCACTCCCGTGCCCGCACACCCCCACACCTCCCCTCCAGCACCCGCACGCCCCTGCAATACACTCCCGTGCCCGCACACCCCCACACCTCCCCTCCAGCCCCCCCACGCCCCTGCAATACACTCCCGTGCCCGCACACCCCGCACCTCCCCTCCAGCACCCGCACACCCCTGCAATAGACCCCCACATACCCCCGCAGTACACCCTCGCACCCCCCCTCCAGTGCCCGCTTCCTCCCCACAGTAGACCCCCGCGCCCCCCTTCGCCGCCCGCACACTTCCGAAAACTTACCTCTTCAGATAGGACCTTTGGTGATGTCACAGTCATGTGATCATTCACATAACCGTGCATCACCCTAGCTCCGCCTCCTCTACGCTACACTGCTTCCCAGTTAGGACATGGAGCTGTCACAGCTGGGAAGGAGAGAAGAGGAGGCACACAGCCAGAAGGGGAGAGCTGACACATTAAACACGAAACTAAGACACATAACAGGGGAGCACAAAAACTCGACACAGAGAAGAGGGGTGCTGAAACACTAAAGAGGCTGAGCTAAGAAGTAAGTGCAGCAGACAAACATAAAGGGGTCCAGAAACTCTGAAGGGAAGGGGGGCACAGAGATGAAATGAGGGATCTTGAGACAAAAGATGGGAGGACCACAGATGCAAGTGGGGGATGAGACACATAGGGGGGAGCAGAAATACTGAAGGGGATCAGAGACACATAAGGGGGACTACAAACAATGAAGGGGGGTAGAGAGATGAAGGGGGGACATAGAGACAAAAGGGGGCCACCTGTCACGGGTGGCACGGGTGACAGGGTAGAGGCCACGCGCAGACGGTCCCAGCGTTTGGCCAATCAGCCATAAGGTTTGAGGACGGTCCGTCTTTCAGGGGCATTTACCTTCTGTGTAGTTAAAGAGAAGGTATGATAAGATCTCCCTATCATGGGGAGACGGCTGGGAAGGTCTTGTGCTCGGTCTGGTTTCTACACCAGTATTCTGGGTCTCTAGGACCCAGCAGGTTCTTCCCTCCTTTATAAGCAGTTTCATTGCCCTCCCTCGGTGCAGGTGATATTTCCTTGGACACTCATTATCCTTGCTCCAGCAGAAGCTGAGGTTGTGGAGGTTGCTGTGCTCTGCTGCAAGATAAGTGTTTTCTTTCCCCATTGTCTGTTTTTCCTTGTGTTTGTCTTTAGTTGTTAGTGGAGGGGTCTAGTGAACCTCCCCATCTGATCCTTAGATAAGGTAGTGCTAGGATCAGAGAGGGACGAGGTTCGTGGTCGGCGACAGTTGAGGAAACTGTATAGGGACGTCAGGGCAGACAGGGTCAGCCCCAGGAAGACTAGGGGTCACCCTCTCCCTCTTGTGCCCATAGCTTTAGGGACTCCTTATTCCCCCCCCCCCGTCGTTGTCCTACGCTGGGTGTCTCTCCCGCTCCCAGCGTGACACCACCAGAAATACTAAACGGGAGCACACAAACATAAGGGGGACCATAAACACTGAAGTTCTAGCCCGAGAAATAAGGGGGACCACAAAGACTGAAGGGAGACCACAAACACTGAAGGAGTAGTACACACACTGAAGGGGGGCCAGAGAGACGGAAGGAGAAGCAGAGACAAGGAAAGGGAAGCAGAGACACAAAAGGAAACAGCAGACAGACCAAAGGGGGGCAAAGACACATAAGAGGGACCCAGGGGCGTAACTAGAACTGGCAGGGCCCCATAGCAAACTTTTGAACGGGGCCCCCTCCAAGACACGCCCCCAATGACACGCCCCCTTCAAGACACACCCCTTACCGAATCGGTGTTAACAGTCTGACGCCACCCACTTTACTGTATATACTCGTGTATAAGCCGACCCCCTACTTTTGCCCCCAAAACCTGGGAAAACCTATTGACTCGTGTATAAGCTGAGGGTGGACCCCAGCATAGGTATACAGCCCCCAGCAGTGTGGTATACAGGCCTCCCCAGTGGTAGTATACAGCAGCCTCCCCAGTGGTATATACAAGCCCCAGCAGTGTATACAGTAGCCCCAGTGGTATACAGCAGCCTCCCCAGTGGTATATACAGGCCCCAGCAGTATATACAGTAGCCCCAGTGGTATACAGCAGCCTCCCCAGTGGTATATACAGCAGCCCCAGTGGTATACAGCAGCCTCCCCAGTGGTATATACAGCAGCCCCAGTGGTATACAGCAGCCTCCCCAGTGGTATATACAGGCCCCAGCAGTATATACAGTAGCCCCAGTGGTATACAGCAGCCTCCCCAGTGGTATATACAGGCCCCAGCAGTATATACAGTAGCCCCAGTGGTATACAGCAGCCTCCCCAGTGGTATATACAGCAGCCCCAGTGGTATACAGCAGCCTCCCCAGTGGTATATACAGCAGCCCCAGTGGTATACAGCAGCCTCCCCAGTGGTATATACAGTAGCCCCAGTGGTATACAGAAACCTCCCCAGTGGTATATACAGGCCCCAGCAGTATATACAGTAGCCCCAGTGGTATACAGCAGCCTCCCCAGTGGTATATACAGGCCCCAGCAGTATATACAGCAGCCCCAGTGGTATACAGCAGCCTCCCCAGTGGTATATACAGGACCCAGCAGTATATACAGCAGCCCCAGTGGTATACAGCAGCCTCCCCAGTGGGTATATACAGGGCCCCAGTGGGTATATACAGGCCCCCAGTGGGTATATACAGGCCCCCAGTGGGTATATACAGGCCCCAGTGGGTATATACAGTCAGGGCCCCAGTGGGTATATACAGTCAGGGCCCCAGTGGGTATATACAGTCAGGGCCCCAGTGGGTATATACAGTCAGGGCCCCAGTGGGAATATACAGGCCCCCAGTGGGAATATGCAGGCCCCCAGTGGGAATATACAGGCCCCCAGTGGGAATATACAGGCCCCCAGTGGGAATATACAGGCCCCCAGTGTGTATATACAGCCCCCAGTAGGTATATACAGGCCCCCAGTAGGTATACACAGGCCCCCAGTAGGTATATACAGGCCCCCAGTGTGTATATACAGCCCCCAGTAGGTATATACAGGCCCCCAGTAGGTATATACAGGCCCCCAGTGTGTATATACAGCCCCCAGTAGGTATATACAGGCCCCCAGTAGGTATATACAGGCCCCCAGTAGGTATATACAGCCCCCAGTAGGTATATACAGGCCCCCAGTAGGTATATACAGGCCCCCAGTAGGTATATACAGGCCCCCAGTAGGTATATACAGGCCCCCAGTGGGAATATACAGGCCCCCAGTGGGAATATACAGGCCCCCAGTGTGTATATACAGCCCCCAGTGTGTATATACAGCCCCCAGTAGGTATATACAGGCCCCCAGTAGGTATATACAGGCCCCCAGTAGGTATATACAGGCCCCCAGTAGGTATATACAGGCCCCCCACTCCTCCTCTGCTGCACACGTCACCTGTAAAGGAATACATCATACTTACTTATCTCTGCCGGCTGCCGCTGCCGCCGCTCTGCACCGCGCTCCGTCTTCATCTGGCTTCTTCCTGGTTGTGACCGCCGGGCGCAGGCAATGACGTCACAACCAGGAAGGAGCCGGATGAAGACGGAGCGCGGTGCAGAGCGGCGGCAGCGGCAGCCGGCAGAGATAAGTAAGTATGATGTATTCCTTTACAGGTGACGTGTGCAGCAGAGGAGTGGGGGGCCTGTATATACCTACTGGGGGGGGGCCTGTAGCTGACCGGATAGCAGCGTAGCGGCGCTGGGTCCGGGCCCCCCACAAGGGCCGGGCCCCAAAGCGACCGCTACGTCTGCTATGCCGGTAGTTACGCCCCTGGAGGGACCAGAAACACTAAAGGGTTGCAGAGAGACAAAGGGGGGGAAAGGAGCACAGATTTAAAGAAGCACACAGACATAAGAAGACACTAAAAAGATTAAAGGGAGGCCGAGACACCAGAGGACACCAGAAAGACTGAAGGGGGAGCAGAGACACAAGGGGTCACCACAATTACTCAAGGGGAGCCGAAACATTGGCCACAAGAGAGACGGAAGAGAAAGCACACACATAGGGCAGCAGAGAGAAAAAAGGGAGGGCACAGACACAGGGAAAAAGACACAGAGAAGAGGTGCCAGAGACACAAGGCGGAGCAGAGAGGCAAAGACAGCACAGGGTGGTCAAAGGGAGCGCAGGGGGCCCACAAAGAGCACAGCGTGCCAGTGACGACCTCCCGATGCGATAGCATCGGGCCTATTTTCTAGTAGAGGTATATTTACCAGTGTCAGTACTGGTGGGAGGTTTCAGACAAGAATCTGCAACTTCTTGCCCAGGGAATGGGATACCCTTAAAGAGAGGTCAAAAAAGGAAGAAATGAAAATTCCAAGTTATGGAGTGTATGATATACCCAAGAGTGCATAGAAAAGGTTAAGACAAGAGGATGATAAAGGTACAGTGACCAAAGACATTCAGGACAAATGATGATACCTACAGATAAGGGTGAAGATTAGGTGAAGATTAGGTATGCAGATTATAAAAGCTGCAACCATGGAAGGACCAGTATAGATTACCTATAGGTAATATAGAAGACTTCTATAATTAGACAGAGAATAAATCAGGTTATTAGCATTATAGTGCAGATGTACAAGGACCAGCTCAGAGAGATAGTGATAGGGTTTTACCTCAAGGATCAGCCAATAGGAGGTATATATAAATAAGTTTTCTAAAAAGTACAGGGAGAGAGGGGTTAAAACAAGAAGCAAGTCACAGTGTGATAGTTGGAATAGGAGCGGTTACTACTAGTGATGGGCGAATCCTAAATTACTCGGAATCGCTTGACTCTAGCGAGTCCGAGCCCAGGACTCGCTACTCGTTGCGAGTCTAGCGAGTCCAATGTTAATGAATGGGGAAGCGAGTAATAGCGAGTAGTGTGAGATTTACAACTCGCAGATGTGTCTCGGAAGCTCCAGCCAGAAGCAATCCTAGTTTTGTCATTTATTTGCATTGCTCGTTTACTTTGTAAGTAATCTCTGACTCGCACAGATAAGAGTCCTGTCTCCTCTGTGCTGGCTGCCAGCTCCAGGGTCCTAGAGCCCGCCTGCTGCCTGATGTAGTAGAGCTGAGATTGTTCTCAGTCTGCTCATTCCCTGTGTATAGACATGAATGTCTGTGCACAGAGATGATGTAGCAGAGCTGAGATTGTTCTCAGTCTGCTCATTCCCTGTGCATAGAGATCTATATCTATACACAGGGGATGTAGCAGAGAGGACATCGCGTTTTGGACTGCGTCGGACGGAAGAGGATTTTTTTAATTAAAGATGGAGTCCCTAATGGCTTTTTTTTTTATTTCTAATAAAAAATTTTCTTTGTGTTGTGTTTTTTTTTAAAACAATTTAATAGAAATTCATGGCGGTCATGTCTAATATTGGCGTGACCACCATAAATTTCGGGCTTAGGGCCAGCTGATAATACAAAGCTGGCCCTAACCTCTTTATTACCCAGCGTGCCACCGCTACCAGGGCCGCTGGAAGAGCGGGGTTCAGCGCCAGAGGATGGCGCTTCAATGAACGCGCCATCTTCTGGGGCGGCTGCGGGCTGCAATTTGCAGCGGGGGGTGCCCAGAAAGCTTGGGCATCCCTGCGCTGCGGATTCCAGCCCTCAGCTGCTTAGCTGTACCTGGCTAGACATAGAAATTGCGCGGAGCCCCACGCATTTTTTTTAAATTATTTCATGAAATTCTGAGATTCTGACTCTGACTCTGAGACTCTGACTCTGAAATTCATTAAATAATTTAAAAAAAATGCGTGGGGCTCCGCGCAATTTCTATGTCTAGCCAGGTACAGCTAAGCAGCTGAGGGCTGGAATCCGCAGCGCAGGGATGCCCAAGCTTTCTGGGCACCCCCCGCTGCAAATTGCAGCCCGCAGCCGCCCCACAGGATGGCGCGTTCATTGAAGCGCCATCCTCTGGCGCTGAACCCCGCTCTTCCAGCGGCCCTGGTGGCGGTAGCACGCTGGGTAATAAAGGGGTTAATACCAGCTTTGTTATACAAGCTGGTATTAAGCCCGAGATTCTTAATGTCAGGCCACGTTTGACCCAGCCACTAAGAATCTCCAATAAAGGGTTAAAAAAAACACAGAGAAAATTTTTTATTTGAAATAAAAAAAAAAGCCATTAGGGACTCCATCTTTAATTAAAAAAATCCTCTTCCGTCCGACGTAGTCCAAAACGCGATGTCCTCTCTGCTACATGCACAGGGAATGAGCAGACTGAGAATAATCTCAGCACTGCTACATCATCTCTGTGAGCAGGCGGGCTCTAGGACCCTGGAGCTGCACAGAGAAGACAGCTGGACTCGACTCGCAAAGAAACAGCAGTTACTTTGCGAGTCTCCCTGCTATCACTGGCACAGTAGCCAGTGATTACTCGCAGAGTCTAATGCAAACAATGGCAATCCTAGTTTTGTCAGCGTTTCTGACAAAACTAGGATTGATATTGATTTGCATTGGACTCGCGAGTAATCACTGGGAAACTCGCCGAGTAGCGAGTCCTGCGAGTCCCTTACTACTCGCCGAGTAACGAGTCCTAGCGAGTAGATTCGCCCATCCCTAGTTACTACCTGATAAGAAATGAGGCAAGGCTCGGTAGTGGCACAGTGACCTGTGGGAATAGAGATTAACGTATGGTGAAGGCAGCGTTATTAGGAGGAATACCGGATGCCTCAGGACCGGGGTTTACCTTGTGGCTGTGTCTCCAGTGATCTGGCGGTGCTGTGCGGCGTCCGTGTTACAGACGCCGCTATTTACAGGAAGTGGGGCGTTACCGTTATGTGTCATTTCCGGTCTGTGGACCGCTAGGAAATGCGGTGATACGCAAGCAGCACATGCACAGTGTGTTTGTGTGTTTCTGCGCTTGCGCAGTGCCAGGTGCTGAGATAAATCCATAGAGCATGTGCTGGGGAGTGAGAATTAGATATATTAAACTGCAGGAGTGCTATTTTCTGCCTTGTGCACGGCATGAGTCATCCTGAACACTTCAATAATGCATCTATAGGATATAGAACAGATAATTAGATACAACAACAATACTTGATATATACGGTAAGTTAAAACTATGTCAGACATGTATAAGATATGTAACTTATAAGGGAACATCATAAGAGTAAGAAATTGCATTAAGAGACACCATCTATATTGTCAGGGTTATAGAAAGACATATGCAGTATATGGTAATACCTATAAGGACAGTCACCATGATATGGGATCAGTTTTTGACAGTGATCTATTATATAATCGCGAATCGGAAAAGCGCCCCTTCGCGCGCACTTTCCGATGTCGTCATGTGGATACGAATTTAACATTGGGCGCGGAGCGCCCAATGCTGCGCGAGCAATGGCCGCGAGGCCATTGCGAGTCGCTGGCTGAGCGCGAGCAATGGCCGCGAGGCCATTGCGAGTCGCTGGCCCAAAATCGATCCACAGGCTCGGCCATAACTTTAGCGATTTACTGCTCAGGTAGCGCGAGCAATGGCCGCGAGGCCATTGCGAGTCGCTGCCTGAGCCGCAACTCCTGTATTGTACACCGCTATAGTATACTACAGTCCCATGCCTATAAGCGCTATGGGACTGTAGTATACCATCGCGTTGTACACTACAGCCCCCTGCCGCTCTAAGCCACTACGCGCTGTATAATACAGCCCCCTGCCCCCGCACCCCTACACGCTAAGCCCCGACCACCTAACCCCCGACCCGCAGCATCCTAAGCCACCGCCGATACCCCCTAAGCCCCGCGGTCTACCCCCTAAGCCTCCGCCGCCTTTAAGCCCCTACCCCCTAAGTTCCGCAGCAGCCCCGACCACCTAACCCCGACCCGCAGCATCCAAAGCCTCCGCCGATACCCTCTAAGCCCCGCCGTCTAACCCCTAAGCCATCGCTGCCCCTACCCCCCCGCCGATACCCCCTAAGCCATGCCGCCTACCCCCTAAGTCACCGCCGCTCCTAGGCCCCTACCCCCTAAGCCCCGTAGCATCCTAGGCCCCCGCCGGTACCCCCTAAGCCATGCCGCCTACCCCCTAAGTCACCGCCGCTCCTAGGCCCCTACCCCCTAAGCCCCGTAGAATCCTAGGCCCCCGCCGGTACCCCCTAAGCAATGCCGCCTACCCCCTAAGTCACCGCCGCTCCTAGGCCCCTACCCCCTAAGCCCCGTAGCATCCTAGGCCCCCGCCGGTACCCCCTAAGCCATGCCGCCTACCCCCTAAGTCACCGCCGCTCCTAGGCCCCTACCCCCTAAGCCCCGTAGCATCCTAGGCCCCCGCCGGTACCCCCTAAGCCATGCCGCCTACCCCCTAAGTCACCGCCGCTCCTAGGCCCCTACCCCCTAAGCCCCGTAGCATCCTAGGCCCCCGCCGGTACCCCTAAGCCATGCCGCGTACCCCCTAAGTCACCGCCGCTCCTAGGCCCCTACCCCCTAAGCCCCGTAGCATCCTAGGCCCCCGCCGGTACCCCCCTAAGCCATGCCGCCTACCCCCTAAGTCACCGCCGCTCCTAGGCCCCTACCCCCTAAGCCCCGTAGCATCCTAGGCCCCCGCCGGTACCCCCCCTAAGCCTCGCCGCCTATCCCCTAAGGCACCGTCGACCCTAAGCTCCCGCCGCTGTCCCCTTCCCCTCTCGCTAAAGCCCTACACCCTAAGCCCCCGCCGTTCCCTAACCTAACGCCGCTGTCACCTAAGGCCCTACACCCTAAGCCCCCGCTGTCCCCTAACCTAACGTCCCCGTCGATCACTTACATGCCTTCAAGTCATCTGATCGTCCGTCCGATCCTCCGTCCGGCCAGGCGTCCTCTTCCTCCGGCCCCGGGGGTCTTCTCTCTTCTTTCCGCCATCTCCGCCTCTTCGTCCGGCCCCGGGGATCTTCTGTCTTCTTTTCGCCAACTTCCACCTCCGACGTCCTCTTCCTTCTCATTAAGATAGAATGGACGAAAAATCCCCCATTCTAACTCAATGAGATCTGAGGCCCTCTTCTGATTGGTCGCTGTATACTGCTCTCAGCCAATCAGAAGAGCCCCTCAAAACTGAGACGCAGTTCTCATTCAGGTCCGCATTTCTTTTTTTTTTTTAATTATTATTTTTATTTAATTATTTATTATTTTTAAATTATTTTTTTTATTATTTTTTAATTCTTTTTTAATTCTTTTTTTTATTATTAAATTTATTTATTTTTTTACTTGCGAGTGAGACGCAGTTCTCATTCCGGTCCGCCTTTTTTTTCCCATTGACATACATTAGCGGTGTGTCGGCGATTTTATGGCCGGCCACCTGGTTCTATTTGTCGGCCCTAAAATCGCGGACATACCGCTAATGCATGTCTATGGGCAGTCAGCCCGATTTCGGATTGGACGCCGACCAATCAGAATTCGAGCTCACTGCCTATACAGATGCATTAGCGGTGTGTCCGCGATTTTAGGGCCGACTAATAGAACCAGGTGGCCGGCCATAAAATCGCCGACACACCGCTAATGTATGTCAATGGGAAAAAAAAGGCGGACCGGAATGAGAACTGCGTCTCACTCGCAAGTAAAAAAATAAATAAATTTAATAATAAAAAAAAGAATAAAAAAGAATTAAAAAATAATAAAAAAAATAATTTAAAAATAATAAATAATTAAATAAAAATAATAATAAAAAAAAAAAAAAAACACACCTTAATGAGAACTGTGTCTCACTCTCACTTAAAAAAATAAATACATTTATTATAAAAAAAAAAAAAATTACATACAAATTTTTTTTTTTTTTTATTATTATTTTTATTTAATTATTTATTATTTTTTAATTCTTTTTTAATTCTTTTTTTTATTATTAAATTTATTTATTTTTTTACTTGCGAGTGAGACGCAGTTCTCATTCCGGTCCGCCTTTTTTTCCCATTGACATACATTAGCGGTGTGTCGGCGATTTTATGGCCGGCCACCTGGTTCTATTTGTCGGCCCTAAAATCGCGGACATACCGCTAATGCATGTCTATGGGCAGTCAGCCCGATTTCGGATTGGACGCCGACCAATCAGAATTCGAGCTCACTGCCTATACAGATGCATTAGCGGTGTGTCCGCGATTTTAGGGCCGACTAATAGAACCAGGTGGCCGGCCATAAAATCGCCGACACACCGCTAATGTATGTCAATGGGAAAAAAAAAGGCGGACCGGAATGAGAACTGCGTCTCACTCGCAAGTAAAAAAATAAATAAATTTAATAATAAAAAAAAGAATTAAAAAAGAATTAAAAAATAATAAAAAAAATAATTTAAAAATAATAAATAATTAAATAAAAATAATAATAAAAAAAAAAAAAAAACACACCTTAATGAGAACTGTGTTTCACTCTCACTTAAAAAAATAAATACATTTATTAATAAAAAAAAAAAAATTACATACAAATTTTTTTTTTTTTTATTATTATTTTTTATTTAATTATTTATTATTTTTTAATTCTTTTTTAATTCTTTTTTTTATTATTAAATTTATTTATTTTTTTACTTGCGAGTGAGACGCAGTTCTCATTCCGGTCCGCCTTTTTTTCCCATTGACATACATTAGCGGTGTGTCGGCGATTTTATGGCCGGCCACCTGGTTCTATTTGTCGGCCCTAAAATCGCGAACACACCGCTAATGCATGTCTATGGGCAGTCAGCCCGATTTCGGATTGGACGCCGACCAATCAGAATTCGAGCTCACTGCCTATACAGATGCATTAGCGGTGTGTCCGCGATTTTAGGGCCGACTAATAGAACCAGGTGGCCGGCCATAAAATCGCCGACACACCGCTAATGTATGTCAATGGGAAAAAAAGGCGGACCGGAATGAGAACTGCGTCTCACTCGCAAGTAAAAAAATAAATAAATTTAATAATAAAAAAAAGAATTAAAAAAAGAATTAAAAAATAATAAAAAATTAATTAAAAAATAATAAATAATTAAATAAAAATAATAATAAAAAAAAAAAAACACACCTTAATAAGAACTGTGTCTACTTAAAAAAATTAATACATTTATTAATAAAAAAAAGAATTAAAAAATAATAAAATAAATAATTAAAAAATAATAAATAATTAAATAAAAATAATAATAAAAAAAAAAAAAAAAAAAAACACACCTGAATGAGAACTGTGTCTCACTTAAAAAAATAAATACATTTATTAATAAAAAAAAGAATTAAAAAAGAATTAAAAAATAATAAAAAAATAATTGAAAAATAATTAATAATTAAATAAAAATAATAATAAAAAAAAAAAAAATGCAGATCTGAATGAGAACTGTGTCTCACTCGCAAGTAAAAAAATAAATAAATTTAATAATAAAAATAATAATAAAAAAATAATAAATAATTAAATACAAATAATAAAAAAAAAAAAAAAAAAACATACAATTAATAATGCAAAAAAAAAAAAAAATTATCAAATATACTAATAAAAAAAAAAAACATTATACCCTATGTAAGTCAATGACGCTTTTCAGCGGACCGGAATAGACACTGTTTGGTCCGCTGAAAGGCCTCATTCACTTACATAGCCGATAATCCTGGACGCTAATTACTCGCGTTTTCCCATAGACAAACATGCCCATGTTTGTCTATGGGAAAAAACAACCAATCGGCGTCCAAAATTATCTCCTTTGTAATCATCTTTTAGCGGACCTGAATGGACACTCTTTGGAAATAGTGTCCATTCAATGCCCAATCAGCACTCACTTTACGCCCCCCCGCCATTTTGTGGTTTCAAATTTCACAGCCCAGTTTATAAGGCGCGAAATTTGAAATCACAAATCATTTCGCCTTCCCGCTACCTCGAAGACGGACTACCGGATTCCGAGGCCGCAAGAAGACTCGCTCCTGGATTTACCGAAGCAAGCTTGAAGACGACCGCTACTACCCTACAGCTAAGATATCCTTTCTGAGCTACAAACCTTTCTTTACTTTCTTTTCTTTTCTACCTTTTCTACCGCTCCCCAGCCCACACACTACCGCCGCCGCTTCCCAGCCTACACACCACCGCTCCCGCCGCCGCCGCCGCTGCCGCCGCTCCCCAGCCTACACACCACCGCTCCCGCCGCCGCCGCTGCTCCCCAGCCCACACAACACCACCGCCGCCGCTCCCAGCCCCGATTATGTCCGCATAGCCCCCCCCCCCGCCAATCGCTACCCCGGGACTATGGAGCGAGTCGCTGCCTGAGCCGCAACTCGCTCCCCCATGTCCGCACAGCCCCCCCCCCATGTCCGCACAGACCCCCACCACTAACTAACCCACAGAAGCCCATACTACTGTAGTGTACACCGCTATAGTATACTACAGTCCCATGCCCATAAGCGCCATGGGACTGTAGTATACCATCGCGCTGTACACTACAGCCCCCTGCCGCTCTAAGCCACTACGCGCTGTATACTACAGCCCCCTGCCCCCGCACCCCTACACGCTAACTTCCGACCACCTAACCCCCGACCCGCAGCATCCAAAGCCTCCGCCGATACCCTCTAAGCCCCGCCGTCTAACCCCTAAGCCATCGCTGCCCCTACCCCCCCGCCGATACCCCCTAAGCCATGCCGCCTACCCCCTAAGTCACCGCCGCTCCTAGGCCCCTACCCCCTAAGCCCCGTAGCATCCTAGGCCCCCGCCGGTACCCCCTAAGCCATGCGCCTACCCCCTAAGTCACCGCCGCTCCTAGGCCCCTACCCCCTAAGCCCCGTAGCATCCTAGGCCCCGCCGGTACCCCCTAAGCCATGCCGCCTACCCCCTAAGTCACCGCCGCTCCTAGGCCCCTACCCCCTAAGCCCCGTAGCATCCTAGGCCCCCGCCGGTACCCCCTAAGCCATGCCGCCTACCCCCTAAGTCACCGCCGCTCCTAGGCCCCTACCCCCTAAGCCCCGTAGCATCCTAGGCCCCCGCCGGTACCCCCTAAGCCATGCCGCCTACCCCCTAAGTCACCGCCGCTCCTAGGCCCCTACCCCCTAAGCCCCGTAGCATCCTAGGCCCCCGCCGGTACCCCCTAAGCCTCGCCGCCTATCCCCTAAGGCACCGCCGACCCTAAGCTCCCACCGCTGTCCCCTTCCCCTCTCGCTAAAGCCCTACACCCTAAGCCCCCACTGTTCCCTAACCTAACGCCGCTGTCACCTAAGGCCCTACACCCTAAGCCCCCGCTGTCCCCTAACCTAACGTCCCCGTCGATCACTTACATGCCTTCAAGTCATCTGATCGTCCGTCCGATCCTCCGTCCGGCCAGGCGTCCTCTTCCTCCGGCCCCGGGGGTCTTCTCTCTTCTTTCCGCCATCTCCGCCTCTTCGTCCGGCCCCGGGGATCTTCTGTCTTCTTTTCGCCAACTTCCACCTCCGACGTCCTCTTCCTTCTCATTAAGATAGAATGGACGAAAAATCCCCCATTCTAACTCAATGAGATCTGAGGCCCTCTTCTGATTGGTCGCTGTATACTGCTCTCAGCCAATCAGAAGAGCCCCTCAAAACTGAGACGCAGTTCTCATTCAGGTCCGCATTTCTTTTTTTTTTTAATTATTATTTTTATTTAATTATTTATTATTTTTAAATTATTTTTTTTATTATTTTTTAATTCTTTTTTAATTCTTTTTTTTATTATTAAATTTATTTATTTTTTTACTTGCGAGTGAGACGCAGTTCTCATTCCGGTCCGCCTTTTTTTCCCATTGACATACATTAGCGGTGTGTCGGCGATTTTATGGCCGGCCACCTGGTTCTATTTGTCGGCCCTAAAATCGCGGACATACCGCTAATGCATGTCTATGGGCAGTCAGCCCGATTTCGGATTGGACGCCGACCAATCAGAATTCGAGCTCACTGCCTATACAGATGCATTAGCGGTGTGTCCGCGATTTTAGGGCCGACTAATAGAACCAGGTGGCCGGCCATAAAATCGCCGACACACCGCTAATGTATGTCAATGGGAAAAAAAAAGGCGGACCGGAATGAGAACTGCGTCTCACTCGCAAGTAAAAAAATAAATAAATTTAATAATAAAAAAAAAGAATTAAAAAAGAATTAAAAAATAATTTAAAAAATAATTAAAAAATAATAAATAATTAAATAAAAATAATAATTAAAAAAAAAAAAAATTAATTTTAAAATAAAAAAGTAATGTAATAATAAAAAAAAATTTAAAAATAATAATAAAAAAATAATGTAATAATAAAAAAAAATTAAAAATAATAAAAAAAAAAAAAATATTAGATTTTTTTTTAATGATATTACTGTTAATAATAATGTTACTAATTCTAATATGTATGCTATTAATGGTAATAATTATGCTATTAATGGTAATAATTATGCTATTAATAGTAATAATTATGATATTAATGGTAATATTTTTGCTATTAATGCCAATAATTATGCTATTTATGCCAATAATTATGGTATTAATGCAATAATTATGCTATTAATGCCAATATTTATGGTATTAATGCCAATAATTATGCTATTAATGCCAATAATTATGCTATTAATGCTAATATTATGGTATTAATGGTAGTAATTATGCTATTAATGGTAATATTTATGCTATTAATGCTAATATTTATGCTATTAATGCTAATAATTATGCTATTAATGCTAATATTTATGCTATTAATGCTAATATTTATGCTATTAATGCCAATAATTATGGTATTAATGCTAATAATTATGGTATTAATGGTAATATTATGCTATTAATGGTAATATTTATGCATATAATGGTAATAATTATGCTATATAATGCAATAATTATGCTATTAATGCTAATATTTATGCTATTAATGCCAATAATTATGCTATTAATGCCAATAATTATGCTATTAATGCTAAAAATATGTGTATTAATGCCAATATTTATGCTATTAATGCTAATATTTATGCTATTAATGCCAATATTATGCTATTAATGCCAATAATTATGCTATTAATGCTAATAATTATGGTAATTAATGCTAATAATTATGGTATTAATGGTAATAATTATGGTATTAATGGTAATATTTATGCTATTAATGGTAATAATTATGCTATTAATGTAATAATTATGCTATTAATGGTAATAATTATGGTATTAATGCTTATAATTATGGTAATAATGCTAATAATAATGCTATTGCTAATATTATTGTTATTGATGATGGTTTTGATGATGGTTTTGATGGTTTTGGTGATGGTTTTGGTGATGGTTTTGGTGATGGTTTTGGTATTTATGCTAATATTTATGCTATTAATGCCAATAATGCTATTAATGCCAATAATTATGGTATTAATGCCAATAATTATGGTATTAATGCTAATAATTATGCTATTAATGCTAATATTTATGCTATTAATGCTAATATTGATGCTATTAATGGTAATAATTATGCTATTAATGCTAATAATTATGCTATTAAATGCTAATAATTATGCTATTAATGCTAATAATTATGGTATTAATGGTAATAATTATGGTATTAATGGTAATATTTATGCTATTAATGCTAATAATTATGCTATTAATGCTAATAATTATGGTATTAATGGTAATAATTATGCTATTAATGGTAATAATTATGCTATTAATGCTAATATTTATGCTATTAATGCTTATAATTATGCTATTAATGCTAATAATAATGCTATTGCTAATATTATTGTTATTGATGATGGTTATGGTGATGGTTTTGGTGATGGTTTTGGTGATGGTTTTGGTGATGGTTTTGGTATTTATGCTAATATTATATGCTATTAATGCCAATAATGCTATTAATGCCAATAATTATGCTATTAATGCTAATAATTATGGTATTAATGCTAATAATTATGCTATTAATGGTAATAATTATGCTATTAATGGTAATAATTATGCTATTAATGGTAATTATGTATGCTATTAATGCCAATAATTATGCTATTAATGCCAATAATTATGCTATTAATGCTAATAATTATGGTATTAATGCTAAATATTATGGTATTAATGGTAGTAATTATGCTATTAATGGTAATATTTATGCTATTAATGGTAAATATTTATGCTATTAATGCTAAATAATTATGGTATTAATGGTAATAATTATGCTATTAATGGTAATAATTAATGCTATTATATGCTTATAATTATGCTATTAAATGCTAATAATAATGCTATTGCTAATATTATTGTTATTGGTGATGGTTTTGGTGATGGTTTTGGTGATGGTTTTGGTGATGGTTTTGGTATTTATGGTAATATTTATGCTATTTATATGCTATTAATGCCAATAATGCTATTAATGCCAATAATTATGCTATTAATGCTAATAATTACGCTATTAATGCTAATAATGATGGTATTAATGGTAATAATGATGGTATTAATGCTAATAATGGTATTAATGCTAATAATTATGGTATTAATGCTAATAATTATGCTATTAATGCTAATATTTATGTTATTAATGGTAATATTTATGCTATTAATGGTAATAATTATGCTATTAATGGTAATAATTATGCTATTAATGCTTATAATTATGCTATTAATGCTAATAATAATGCTATTGCTAATATTATTGTTATTGATGATGGTTTTGGTGATGGTTTTGGTGATGGTTTTGGTGATGGTTTTGGTATTTATGGTAATATTTATGCTATTTATGCTATTAATGCCAATAATGCTATTAATGCTAATAATGATGGTATTAATGCTAATAATTATGCTATTAATGGTAATAATTATGCTATTAATGCTAATATTCATGTTATTAATGGTAATAATAATGCTATTGGTAATATTATTGTTATTGATGATGGTTTTGGTGATGGTTTTGGTGATGGTTTTGGTATTTATGGTAATATTTATGCTATTTATGCTATTAATGCCAATAATTATGCTATTAATGCCAATAATTATGGTATTAATGGTAATAATGATGGTATTAATGCTAATAATGATGGTATTAATGCTAATAATTATGCTATTAATGGTAATTATGATATTAATGCTTATAATTATGCTATTAATGCTAATAATAATGCTATTGCTAATATTATTGTTATTGATGATGGTTTTGGTGATGGTTTTGGTGATGGTTTTGGTGATGGTTTTGGTATTTATGGTATTGGTATTATGTATGCACATTCAATGTTCTTAAGTATTCAGTGACCTGTTACTATTATTGATATGAATGAGAAACATGTTTATATATTTGTAATATGTTGTAGGGTACATTATAAGGACATACAAAACATGATATTTAAATATGTTCATTGTCTATCTGGAACTTATTATTTTCCTTAATAATTATTCTATACTTTTCAAGAATTCTTTTCTCCCAAAAAGCTTTTGTAAAAGCTCTTGCGTACTTATACATCTCCAAGCATAGTATTACCTTTGTATGTTCTAACATGACTTCAAAGGATACTAGCAAGGATGTTGGCGGGTACAAAGCCACATGGATGCGTAAGACACGTGCTAAAGAAACTGAAGAGCGACAATGTCGTTTGGATAAGTCTAAAGCTGAGTATAAGCAACGCATTGCAACGGAGTCGCTGGAACAAAAACAACTACGGTTGGCCAAAAATGCTCAGAAGCTACATCAACGCCGTCAAAAAAAAAAGTGACAACACCAGTACATCACTCTGCTGATCAGACAGTAACCTCCTCAGTACAACAGTCTGCTGATCAAACTACAAGCTCACCTGTACAATACTCTGCTGATCTAACTCAGTGTGCTGATCAGACAGTAACCTCATCAGTACTACAGTCTGCTGATCCAACTGTAAGCTCACCAGTACTACAGTTTGCTCTAGCTCTTTCTAGCAGTTCACCGGATGAAAGGAGCACAATTCCTCAAGTTTCATCACCGCGCAAAGCAACAGCAAAGCGTAAACATTGTGCTCAGGAGACGTCACGCACAAAACGTTTTCGTCTTGAACAACAACAAACTCCTTTGGAGGCACAAATTGCTCAGGAGTCTTCATTATCCAAACAGAGCCGCTTACGTAAAAGTGGTGCGTCCCGTCGTCAACACCGCAAAAAGACGTCTTCTACTGTTACACAAGTGGATCCTGACTCTTTTTCTGCTTTATTACTTCAACGTCTGATCTATGTTGGTTTGCAGAAACAACATTCTATTTACCTACCTACACCTCCCTCTTCATATCCACCTGGATTTACAGATAGTGATTTTGGCATTGTGGAACATAGCTGTGGCTCAATGATATTCATATGTAACCATTGTGAAGCTCGACATTTCATGGATGAGATGCCATCGGATAAACAGTATACTCTCTGTTGTCACAAGGGGAAGGTCAAGGTTCCGTTACCTCAGTATCCAGAGATGTTGGAATGTATTCTTAAAGGTCAGAGTCCATACAGTCGGAATATGATGGATAACATCAGAAGTATCAATAGTTCCTTTGGTTTTGCTTCTATGGGTGCAAGTATTGCTCCCCCACCTGGACATGGCCCTTATTGCTTCCGGATTCATGGCCAAATTTATCACCGTACTGGAACACTACATCCTGCTCCAGATCAAGCTCCTGCTTATGCCCAACTCTACATTTTAGATACTGCCACTGCTAATGACCAACGTTTACAGTGTGATGAAAATAAGAAATGTCATCCTAAATTGATGCGGCTCATTGCTAACTTATTAGATCGCATTAATCCTTTTGTTTCCGCATACAAAATGTTACGTTTTGTTGAACAAGAGGAACAGGAGAAGGCAATTGAAAATGGTACTGTCATGCCTAATATCATCATGGCTCTTAAACAGGATCGAGAACAAGACCCAAGACGTTATAATAAGCCAATTGTTAATGAAGTTGCTGTGGTCTTTGAAAATGCTGATGGAGAGCCACCTTTCAATAGAGACATTTTAATTCATCTCAAACCTGACCCAAACAATCCTTTAGCTCCAAAAACACAGCAAGTCAGTATTCTCCACAGTAATTTAGATGCTTTACTGTATCCGTTATTTTTTCCGCATGGAGAACAAGGCTGGCATGAGGGACTGAAGCATCAAGGTGAAAATCCACGGAGAATTACACAATTGCAGTATTACTGTTATTTGCTATCTGTACGTCCTGGGTTCAATCCTATTTTAAATGGTGGAAAACTAACGCAACAGTATTTAGTAGATGCGTATATAAAAATTGAGGCTAATCGCTTAAATTTTATACGTCAACATCAAAAAGACTTAAAAGTGGAGGACTATTGCGTACTACAGGAACATCTGCAAAGAAAATCTTTTGAAAAAGGAATTCCTATTGGCAAGACGGTCATTTTACCATCGTCATTTGAAGGCAGTCCCAGAAACATGCAGCAGAGGTATCAAGATGCCATGGCTATTGTTACAAAATGTGGACGGCCAGATCTTTTTATAACAATGACCTGTAATCCCAAATGGAGCGAGATTATCCACAATTTAGAACCATGGCAGAGGGTGGAACACAGACCGGATTTAGTCGCCCGTGTCTTCAAAATAAAATTAGAAGCCCTATTAAAAGATATAAACAGTGGATTATTTGGCAAGATTTGTGCAATGATTCATGTAATAGAATTCCAAAAGCGAGGACTACCACATGCTCACATTTTGGTTATTCTGGATAGCAATTCCAAATTACGCACTGAGGTAGATGTCGATCGTACTGTTTGGGCAGAAATTCCTGACCCATCTGAGTATCCTGTGCTCCATCAAATTGTGATGCAACATATGATTCATGGACCCTGTGGACAATTCAACCCCAATTCTCCATGTATGGATATTGGAAAGTGTAAAAAAGGATTCCCAAAAGATTTCCAACCTAAAACTCTAATAGCACACGATGCCTACCCAACTTATCAACGCAATGCAGGACCTTCATTTACACAACGTTCTCACATGGTTGATAATTCTTGGGTTGTTCCCTATAACCCTTTCTTACTATTAAAGTATAAGTGTCATATAAATGTGGAAATCTGTGCATCCATTCAAAGTGTCAAGTATCTATTCAAATATGTTTACAAAGGGCATGATAAAGCCAATCTGGAAATTTCTCAAACAAACATACAACATGATGAACCTCACCAATTTATGGATTCAAGATACGTCAGTGCACCGGAGGCAGCTTGGAGAATTTTTGCCTATCCAATGCATAAACAATCACACAGCATTGTTCGCCTTGCCGTACATCTGCCACAGTCACAACCCCTTTATTTTCATGAAGATGCTTCTGTTGAGAACATTGCTGCCATGACACATAAAAAATCAACTCTTATGGCCTACTTTGAACTGAATGAGAATGACCCACGTGCTCATGAATACTTCTACCGCCAAATTCCTGAGCACTATGTCTGGAAAGCTGGTGCATGGGAAATTAGGCAGAAACGTGGAACAACAGTCATTGGAAGAATGTATACGGTCAGTATGAAAGAAGAAGAACGCTACTATTTACGGTTGCTGTTACTACATGTAAAAGGAGCAACAAGTTTTGAGCACATTAAGACCGTTAATGAAGTCGAGTACCCAACTTTTAAACAGGCAGCAATAGCCCTTGGATTACTTTTGGATGACAGTGTTTGGCGAAATACCTTACTGGATGGCTGTGTTCTCAACATGCCTGCACAGCTTCGGGATATGTTTGCTTACATATGTATCTTTGGTCCTCCTGCTCATCCATTGGAGTTGTGGCAGAGAATTTAAAAAAGATTTTATTGAAGACTACTGCCGTGCATATCACCCTAACAATGAGGACTGTGAGCATTGTGAAGGCTATGCAATGACAGATGTTCAAAATGTGTTAAAATTTCATGGCAAAAGCTTTACGGATTTTAATCTACCACGCCCCAAAAGAAAACAACAACTACAACCACAATACGACAAAGAGGAGGAGTTTAGAAGAGCCCAAGAAATGAAAGAAACTTTAAATCAACAACAACTTTTGGCCTATAATGCCATAAATGAAGCATTACAGGATACAAGTCAGCAAGCTAAGTGTTTTTTCATTGATGGCCCAGGTGGCAGTGGGAAAACATATTTGTATGATTTGTTAATTCGTCAAATAAGAGGAGAAGGAGAAACTGTGTCACCTGCTGCCAGTACTGGGATTGCAGCCAACTTATTGGAAGGAGGAAGAACCATCCATTCACTTTACGGGATACCTATTCCAATCAATGAAACATCTGTTTCAAGAATCAAAAATGATACTGATGCTGCACACCATTTGCAGAATACTAAACTTTTCATTATTGATGAATCCACTATGCTATCCAAATACGCACTGCATGTCATTGACCAACTATTAAAGGATGTTATGACCAAAGATATCTCGAAGAAAAATAAAACACCCTTTGGAGGGAAAGTCATTGTTCTGGGAGGAGACTTTCGTCAGTGTCTTCCTATTATTCCTCATGGAACACGAACTGATATCGTAGAGAGCTGCATTAAATATTCCAGACAATGGCAGATTTTCACTCAATTGCCACTACTTGACAACATGCGCTCTGTTGATCCAGAATACAGCAATTGGATACTTCAGCTGGGAAATGGACAATTGACCAATTCTTATAACCTTGGAGATGATGTTATAGAAATCCCTGAAGATATGATTTGCACAGGTTCACTAATATTTGACATTTTTGGTGAAAACATTGTAATTGATGTCAATGACAATGAAAGCATTAATACAGCAGCATCACATGCCATTCTTTGCCCCAAAAATGATGATGTGGATCAGGTCAACTCTAAGATCATGGATTGCATTGCTGGAGAGTATACAGAATACATTAGTGATGATTCCATTGATCCGGACGAGACAGAGGACCCAGAGCAATACCCTGTTGAGTTTTTAAATTCATTTACACCCACGGGGATGCCATCTCATCGTCTGAAATTAAAAATTGGCACCATTGTAATGCTTTTGAGGAACTTCAACAGCAGAAAAGGTCTTTGCAATGGGACTCGCTTAATTGTCACCGGTTTGTTTGCCAACATGATTCGAGCAAGAGTCATTACTGGGTCTGCTGGAGGAAATGTGGTTTTCATTCCCAGGATTGATTTGTGCCCATCAGAAACTGGCTTGCCTTTTAAGTTAAGACGTCGCCAATTTCCTCTGAAGTCTGCTTTTGCCATGACAATAAACAAATCCCAAGGACAAACACTTGAGAAAGTAGGGATTTTTTTGCCTGAACCTGTTTTTGGACATGGACAATTGTATGTGGCTTTTTCAAGAGTGAGAAGACGATCCAATGTAAAAGTGAAAGTGGTGGACACTCCAATCCAAGGAAAATTGCTGCCTAACAGTGACAAAGTATTTACCAAAAATATTGTCTACAAGAATATTTTGCACTGAACTCTTCCCTATGACTATTCTTCTGTTTATCTTTTGAAAAAAAAAAAAAAAAAAAAAAAAAATTTTACTGTTTCACATTTTATTGTTTTATATACTGATTTCTACTATATTTTTGTGAACACACATTTAAAATAATATGAGAGATGTGTATCATCCACATTTCTACAGTGGGTGATAGAAACCACTATTTTAAGCTCCAGCACTATATGTGCTGAGAGATTTCATTGTCAGTCTTTACAGGGAGAGGTTTTTGTGAACAGCTAAGAGACGGGTGGGACGGCTGTTACACACATCTCATTAGCAAGGTGTGTTTCACATGTTTAGATAGGGACAAACATAAATTATTAATTAGATTCTACCACACCATTTTTCTTAGATTTTTTCACTTTGTTGAGGAATATACTAAATGATAATAATTGATCATGAAGGACTCACCAACAACATACTTGCTGTAATTTTCATAATTGCATATATGTAATTTGTACTTAACTTGCGGTTTGTGTAGACAACATAGTTGCGGCAGTGTCATCCACATTAACTGCAGTCACCTGTGGTTAGTTAGTGGATGCATCTTATGCACCTGCTGAAGCTACGTTAACTCCATTTACCGTAGGTTAACTACAAGTTTTTTTGTTATTGCATGGATATTGCTGCAAGTTTGTAGCTGGTAACTCCTTCTGTATCAATTTACAAAATTTTATTATTTACATCACAATCCTCAAAAAATCTAAGAAAAATTCAGGTATAAAAAATATCTAAATTATATCAATTCGGATTTAGTTAGAGTAGGTCCCACCAGGCGTAAGGGCATCTTGACGCGATTGGTGGGCTGACACAAACTGGCTGATACACCTATTACTGTTATTAATTCATCAATTTTAATGATTGATGCATTAAGAAGTATTGCTACTTTGTGTTCTAAGACCCTTACAACATAATTATTCAATTTTCCTTATATGATATCAACAGTACAAATGTATGTAGTTGCTGTAAAGATGTCATTGGAATAATTGGATTATTATTTAAAAATCTTTAAAAAAACAATAAACATATTCTAGACAACCGATGCATTTACATTAGTCTAACAGCTATAACTACTATAATCAAATTAACGTACGTTCTAGAATCCCGATGCATTTGCATCGGGCTCACAGCTAGTTGTATATAATCAATTTATACATCTGAGCAACTACATAATAATTCAAACAGTAATAAGTCTTTAATGATGGAACTAACCTATTGAGATGGCTGACATCTAATTGTCTAATGATTATCCCAAATATCATGGTCACTATTTATAGTGGATACCTATGGATAACATGATTCAAAAAGAGGTTTCATACTCGCGATTTAGTCCATATGGTTCCAATGTTTGGTGGGTGTATCCAGTAGGCCCCCCGCTGATTTAGCCTCTGAATCCAATCAGCCCCCCCTGTCTTAGTGGGGGTGCGCTTTCAATAACCTGGAAGCATAACTGCGATACCCAGTGGTTATGTTGTGCAAACTGATGAGGTATAGGTAATAGCATGTACTTGCAATGTATGGTTGACTTATGTTTGCTAATGCGGTCACGTATATGTTGGGTGGTCTCACCCACATACACGTGATTGCACGGGCACTTAACCAGGTAGACTATAAACATGAAATCGCATGTATAGAAGCCTTTAACGGGAAAAGGTTTTCCTGTGCAGGGGTGCGTAAAGTATTTCCCTTTGATCACATTATTGCACTGATTACACCCTAAACACAGGAATATTCCTCTATTGGGCGTTAGAAGAGTTGTTTGCTGAGGGGTCTTTTTGTTGGTACCTATATCTACCCGAATGAAATTTTGCTTAATGTTAGGGGCTTTCTTGTGGCAAAATAGTGGCCTATTTCCAAATTCTGGAATAATGCACCAGGGCCCTTGACTGCTGTCCTGGCCCCGGCAGCTTTTTGGCCTGTCTCCATCTGGGCCCTGACTACGTGGCTCCAGTCTGCACCCAGCCCTGCGGCTGCAACTCACCCTCCTGGTCGTGTCTGACCCCCCCAAGCTGGGCCCGAAACCCCCCCCCTCCCTGGCAACGCTTGACCCTCCTGGCTGCGCTTGACCCTCCTGGCTGCGCTTGACCCTCCTGGCTACGCTTGACCTTCCTGGCTGCGCTTGACCCTCCTGGCTACACTTGCCCTCCTGGTTATGCTTGACCCTCCTGGCTACGCTTGACCCTCCTGGCTATGCCTGACCCCCCTGGCTACGCCTGGCTCCTGGCTGCCATCGACCACCTGCCTGCTGTCAACTCTCCTGACTACCCTGGATCCCCTGGCTCCACCACCCCATCCACGGCTGCATCATCTGATGCTCAGCTGCACCATTCCATCATCCGACGGCACCACCTCATCATCCGACAGCACCACCTCTTTACCCGGCTACCCCATCTCATCTCCGGCTCCATCATCTCATCTCGGCTCCACCATCTCATCTCCGGCTCCACCATCTCATCTCCGGCTCCACCATCTCATCTCCGGCTCCACCATCTCATCTCCGGCTCCACCATCTCATCTCCAGCTGCACCACTCCATCCATGGACTGCACCTCACTCGTGACCACGGCGGCACCCCCTCGCTGTACCTCACCCTGGCTGTACCCCATCCCTGGCTTTTCTGTGTCCCGGGCTATTTCTGTGTCCCTGGCTGTACCACTTCCCTAGCTGTCTTCCACCCCCGGCTTCACCCCACCCTCCTATTCAAATCCCTGACTCCACCCCACCCCAGGCTGCACCCCACCACCCGACCGCACCCTACCCCTGGCCACACCACACCCCGCACCATGCGCCATCCCCAACTGCACCCCGTTCTCTGCCACCCCCTAGCTCTGTCCACACCCCTTCCCCATCCACGCACCTCCCCTGCCCCATCCCACCCCTGTGATTTCTTACCACCAAAACCTGCTACCCACAATGTTTCCCCTCCTCTTCACCTTCACCCCCATCCTACTCCACTTCCTCCTAACCCCGAACATCCCTCCACCCACCAAGGCCATAGTGATCTCTGCATCCTTCCTACCCATCCACCTCACCCCCTCCTCTGAACTGTTCCTCCACAAGCAATCCCTCTTCTCCACACACGCCCGGCCCCCACGCAAACTCTCCTGCTCCCACCTCCTAACCCTCTCGCTGCTTCTCCTACTTACAGGCGACATATCCCCCAACCCGGGACCCCCCCACCACATCCCTCCACTTACCTCCAATTCACGCCCATCCGCCATCACAAACTTTCGCAACCCCCACAACCTTATACCCATTCACCCAACCCCAGTCCCCCTGTCTAGAGCACTCTGGAATGCCCGCTCAGTGTGCAACAAACTCTCCTACATCCTCGACCTCTTCATCACCAATAAATTCAAATTCCTCAGCATCACCGAAACCTGGCTCACCCCCGCCGACACAGCCTCCCCTGCCGCCCTCTCCTACGGCGGACTCACGCTTTCCCACACACCATGCCCTAATAGCACCCGTGGCGGTGGTGTGGGTATACTCTTGTCCGACAGCTGCTCCTTCATCCCAACTACACCGCTTCCCTCCACCTCCTTTCCCTCCTTCGAACTGCACTCTGTTCGCATTTTCTCCCCCTGCAACCTCCAGCTCGCGGTCATCTACCAACCTCTGGGACCCACCGCCTCCTTCCTTGACCACTTCAACACTTGGCTTCTCCTTCCTCTCCTCCGACATCCCCACCATCATCATGGGTGACTTCAACATCCTCATCGACACTCCCGACCCGGCTACCTCCCGTCTCCTATCTCTGACCACCTCCTTTGGCCTCTCCCAATGGTCCTCCTCAGCCACTCACAAAGACGGCCACACGCTTGACCTCATCTTCTCCCGCCTCTGTTCCCTCACCGACCTCTCAAACTCATCCCTCTTCCAATCTGACCACAACCTGTTGACCTTCTCCTCCCTCTTTCCCCCTACCTCACCCTCCCTCTCCGGAAACTCAGTCACCCGCGCAGAAACCTTAAACTTATCGATTTCAACTCACTCTCAAACTCCCTCCTCCCTCTCACAGACCTCGCCTCCTCACCCGACGTTAACACTGCTGCCACCCTCTACAACTCCACACTAACTGCGACTCTCGACCAGGCTGCCCCTTCACACATACCAAAACCCGCACACACAGACAACCCTGGCTCACCTCTCTCACAAAAGAGCTTCGCCGAACGTCCTGGGTCGCTGAACGGAGATGGAAGAAATCCCACTCCACGGCCCACCTCACCATGTACAAGCAATCCCTCTCCAACTTCAAGGACACATTCACCGCCGCAAAGCAAACCTATTTCTCTTCTTTAATCAACACACTGTCCCGAAACCCCAAACAACTATTCAAAACCTTCAACTCCCTTCTCCGCCCCCCAGCACCTCCTCCTTCCCCCCTCATCTCTGCCGACGACTTCGCCACCTTCTTCAAACACAAGATTGATAAAATTAGAGAAAGCTTTGGCCCAACGCCCCCCCAACCCACCACCATTACCACCCAACCCTCCTCGACCAAATGAAGCTTCTCCAACGTGACTGAAGCCCAGCTCTCCACCCTCCTGTCACAATCTCACCTCACCACCTGCGCCCTCGATCCACTCCCTACCCATCTCATCCCAAATCTCACCACTGCCCTCATCCCTGCCTTAACCCACTTCTTCAACCTATCACTCACTACTGGCGTCTTTCCCTCATCCTTCAAACAAGCCTTGATCTCACCCGTTACATCGATGACATTTTCATCATATGGAAGGGCAATGAGGCCCAATTGAAGTTATTCCATCAAGACATCAACTCTCTTGTCCCCAATCTGACATTTACTGTCCACTATGACCAAAAGCAAATTAGTTTCCTAGACACTATGGTTATGATAGATTCTAATGGCGTTATTTCAACCGATCTATACGTCAAACCGACCGATAGAAATAGCCTATTACATTATCACAGCAGTCACCCACTTCACATCAAACTTTCCTTACCAAAATCACAAAATGTAAAGATAGGCAGGATTGTCTCAGATCCCAGTACCAGACAAATTAGACACCAAGAGATGGCCCAAGAATTCCAAAACCGGGGATATCCAACACATATTTCAGGTGGGACACATAGACCCAACCATCAACTAACCCCTACTGGACCCAGGATACCCTTTGTATCCACATATCACCCGTTCAACAACCTAATACGGGGTAACATTTTGAAACATTGGCAATTATTGCACTTAAGTTATCCGCTAATTATTATTATTATTATTTATTTATATAGTGCCATTGGTTCCATGGCGCTTTACATAAGAAGTGGGGGTAACAAGGACAGGTACAGTACATATGAACAGTCAATGCTTGCTGATACACGACGGGAGAGGATCCTGTCCACGAGGGTTCACAGTCTACGGTCGGTGGGGGAGGACACGATAGGGGGGAAGCGCCAAGCGTGTGGTGGAGCAGCGTTGGGTCTCATCACAGGTTGTAGGCTTGTTGGAATAGATGAGTTTTCAGGTTCTTTTTGAAGCTCTTGAGGGTAGGCGAGTGTCTGACGTGCTGGGGGAGAGAGTTCCAGAGTCTAGGGGAGGCGCGGGAGAAGTCTTGTATGCGGTTGTGGGTGGATGAGATGAGGGGGGAGGAGAGGAGGAGTTCTTGTGAGGAGTGTAGGTTGCCAGCAGTGGGGGACGTGTGCCAGCAGTGGGGGATGTGTGCCAACACTGGCGGACTTGTGCCATCACTGGCAGACTTGTGCCATCACTGATGGACTTGGGCCAGCACTGATGGACTTGTGCCAGCACTGGGGGACGTGTGCCATCAATGGGGGACATGTGCCAGCAGTGGGGGACGTGTACCGGTACTGGGAGACTTGTGCCATCAATAGGGGATGTGTGCCAGCACTGGGGGACGTGTTCCAACACTGGGGGACATGTGCCAGCCATAAACCGATTAAGGGAGCCATATCTAGGATGGGGGGGCTATATCCCTGGATAAGGAACCATGTACCAGAAAGTGGGGGCTATGAGAGACATATACCCTATATGATTTTTAAGACGGACACTGACATTATGAGACGGACTTCATTTAACATTAAAAATTATTTTTGTCTCTTTTCCTTCATTAAATTTGGGGGTGCGTCTTATAATCACGTGCGTCTTATAAAGCGAAAAATACGGTACATTAAAAGACTTTTTCAGTTGCTAATCCATGATATTTATTTTTGTGTTTATTTTAATTGCGTTCTTACAGTCATGTGTTCTCAGTGTAGACATTTTTGTGGATTTAAAAAATGTTAAAAAAAACATGTGTATTACATTCTATGCTTTGTGACATTTAAAGAGCTTTCTACTCTAAAATTGCCAAGATTTGTACTTTCCCATGTGCGTAATCACCATCTGTAATAAACCCTGTGTTACAGTATTCCCAGCAGAAATTCTAATGCTTAAAAATAAATGACTAAAAGCTGGATACATAAGTATGTAAGAACTATCTCTATATATAACTCGTTGATTTGTATTGATATGAGAATTATTCTAGATTATGGTCATAGCATATTAAATCATTGCACTTAGAATTGTTATTTCACTATTGAATATAACATTTACCTATTTTAAATTATATTTTATTGTGTAGATTAACAATAAAGAATCCACAAATTAATCTTTCCACTTATTATAGGCTCATTTTGAATATTTTTCCCAATTTCCATCTAAAGATGTTTTCACGAACATTTTATTTTCTTTAGCCAAATGCTTTTGGTTTCTTAAATTGTAGATGGGTAATAACTGGGCAACTTTGAAAGTATCTAGGCGAGCACTTTAAATCTGTAAGCATGTAAATAGATGAGTATTGTCATATCTTTACCAGAGCCTACAACATCTTCTGTCATTAGGCACAGCTGTATTTACTTTGAGATGGTTATATAGGTTATAAAGAAGTCAAAGCCAGAAACTCTTATCAGCTCTGATGGTCTGGCCATTGACCAAGGTTGGAGTGGCTGGGATCTGCAGTACCCACACTTAGGCTGGCTTCACACTGCGGGTTGGATCCGATCCGAGGCTGTCCATGTAAACCGGACAGCCCCGGACCGGTTTTTGGCCCCATAGCAGCCTATGGGGCCAGATAGAAGCTGGATGGCAGCTCTCTGCCAACCGGTTTCTATCTGTCTGGGACAATCCGGGAGAATTTAGTATTCTCTAATGGACACAAAAACGCTGCTTGCAGCTTTTTTGTGTCCGAGAGGAGACTATCTCCTCTAATTGGTAATTCCCGGATTAAACCGGATTCGCCCGGATCCTCCTGGATCCGAGGCAATCCGGTGCTCCCTAACATGAGAGCCTAAGGGGCCGGATTGCACCGGTCCGGTAGGATCTGGGAACCGGACCCCTGCGGCTACACGTCGCAGTTGTTTCAGGACCGCGGCTAGCTCCCTGCCAGCCGCGGTCCTGATTCATCAGTGGTGGCAGCTGCATGCGGGTTCACACCGGATCGGAGGGCATATTAGCCCTCCGGTTCGGTGTGCTGATCCGATCCGGGGCTGTCAGGTTCATCCTGACAGCCTCGGATCGGATCTGACCCGCAGTGTGAAGCCAGCCTAAGTGGTGTGTGTGCTGTCCAGCTAAAGTCATCAGCTTCTGGCTTCAGTTTATTAGAAGGTACAACAACCTACTAATACATTTAGCTTACTGCTGGAAGCTGTGAGATATAGCTTGTGCTACTCTGGCCAGTCCCCCACTGTGCGTTGGTGTTTTCTTATTTTACATCGGTCTGTTTTTTGGATTTTTCTCCTGCCTAACAATTTTATACCTTACCGTCATCTCGGTTTTGACCCATTTTTGACTACTCTAATGGATCCTGATTTTTAACTTTTCCTGACCTCCCAACTTTGACCCTGCTTGACAGCTATTTCTGTCCCTGGCCCATCAGTAGACGGCAATTTTCTGGACCCTAGGTTACATCTTAATCCATGTTTAGGGGGTTAAAGGGTGATGGGGTTTTTTGGGATTTTGCCTTATGAAGCAGCATGTGCTAAGTTTGTCCGAGATAGCTATTTAGAGCCTGTGACCTCAGAATGATATCATAAATATAATTTAAGCAATACCAGAGAATCTTAACAGTGTGCAGCTTTTACGCTGGATAGATTAAGAAGTTTGCAGTCACATATAGTGTGAAGACTCTCCAGACAGAAAGCTGAGGTTTTGCAAATGTTGAGGGCTAATGTGCAAATCATTTTGGCTAGGGTCACACCAACGTTAATCTCCCCTGCGCTGAAAGTGTAAAAATGTTCTGCTGAAGCGCATAGCGTTAATGCTATGCACTGCAGCAGAACGCTTCCCCATAGCAACCCTTTATTTACCTTGTGAGTGGCCGCACACAGAGCTGCTGGGCGGCCGCTTTTGAGGAGCGCACAGGAAACACTGCGTGCAGCGTTTTCCTGTGCGCTGAGGAACAGCGGCCGCCCAGCAGCTCTGTGAGCGGCCACTCACAAGGTAAATAAAGGGTTGCTATGGGGAAGCGTTCTGCTGCAGTGCATAGCATTAACGCTATGCGCTTCAGCAGAACATTTCTAAGTTTTCAGGACAGGGGGAGATTAATGGTGGTGTGATCCATCCTAGCCTTTATTATGTGTTTTTTAAATGGTTTTCTTTATCAGAAATTGGAGCACATTCATATCTCTTGAAACTGGATGAAGATCTTATTTTCCAGATAATTGTTTCAAAAATTGTCAGATTTTCTAATCTCTATTTATACTGAGGGTTCAATATGAAACAGTTGCATAGGAACATTACGTAGGACATGTAGATTAATTTTCTGCTCATATGTTCCATAACTGATAGCTTGAAATATATGGAGAAATATATGAAATATTCTCTATTTTAATAGCAGCAAAATAAGGATTAAAGCAAGTTAAAATAGTAATTGCTGGAATTGTTTTTACATTTATTGCTCTTGTTATAAGTGATAGACAAAATTTAAGTGCAGATGACAATAGTATGGCATGATCTGATGCAGATCGGGTTTCAGTTGAATTTCCTATAATTTGCAGGTCCCCTGCTGCCATTTCACATAATTCTGAAGACTCTATTTAAGGCCCTACAGCTATTACATTACAAGATGGATTATTGCAGCCAGTATGAAAAATGGCCATTACATTACAATAGACTGCATAGTGTACAGTGGAATAACCCTTTATAGTTATGTACCGTATATTTTTTCTGCTAGCACCTTGTTCATACACATTAGGTGTGCTCGTCAGTCTTGTTGTAATTGGTAGCAACTTCCTTCTGTCTGTGCACCCCCACCTGTTAACTGTAGTAAATCACTTTCCTTTATAACCAGGATCCTACCTTGCCCATACAGACAGATTTTAATTGCACATAAGGTACTGTCACAAGCGACAATATTGCTAGGCAATTTCATTGGCAATTTGCTGGTTGCAGTGAAATCATGGACACATTGTTCTATTTGTACACAGCAACAAAATAGAACAATGTGTCCATGATTTCACTGCAACCAGCAAATTGCCAGTGAAATTGCCTAGCAATATTGCCGTGTGACGGTACCTATACAGGTATTTCCGGTTACAACCCCAATACTCCAGATGCACCTTGTCGCGGTTATCAGGCTCATTTGCATTGGCCAATACATTTGCTAAGCATCTCCTTTAATTCATAATGGCCACTTTACACGTCCCGATATCGGCGTCCAACTCCGATAAAAAGTCACGTGGTTCGAGCGTTGGCCCCGATATCGTTCGTGCATTGTATGGTGTAAATGTCCAATACGATGTACGAACGATGCCAAAATGATATCGGGGATCAAATGAGCCTGCTCTCCAACGGCCCATATTGGATGGACGTTGTGGCCGGATCGTGCTGTGTGAAAGACCAACAACGATGTGGAGTACAACTTCCCCTATTTTCTCCCATGTTAAATGGTCGTTCCTGGGTCGGCCGTACAAGGGAGCGTACACATCGCTGTTGCGTTGCCTGCCCAGAAAAAGCGCGCTCCCGCGCCGTTGGATCCAATATCGGACTGATGTTGGGACGTGTAAAGTGGCCATTAGGCTACGTTCACAACGCGGTGCTTTTGGCCGCTTACCGTATATACTCGCGTATAAGCCGAGTTTTTCAGCCCAAAAATTGGGCTGAAAAGTCCCCCCCTCGGCTTATACGCGAGTCATCGGTATACAGGTGCCCCCCCATAGGTATACAGGCCCCCCCATCAGTAACCAGGGCCCCCCCTTGCTCCGCAAACCTGTAATGTAAAATCATTATACTTATCACTGTCTTGTCGCCGCCGTCCCCGCTGCTGTCATCGCGCTCCTCCGGCTTCATCTGTCTTCTTCCGGCTTACTCTGGTCGGCGTAGGCAATGACGTCATTGTCTGCGCCAGAGGAGGAAGCCGGAAGACGCTGCATGAAGACGGAGGAGCGTGATGTCGGCAGCGGCGGGGACGGCGGCGAAAGGACAGTGATAAGTATAATGATTTTACTTTACAGGTTTGCGGAGCAAGGGGGGGCCCTGGATACTGATGGGGGGCCCTGGATACTGATGGGGTATGCTGCTGTATATACCTGTGGGGCTGTGTGTATACTACCACTGGGGCTGCTGTATATACCTCTGGGGCTGCGTGTATACTACCACTGGGGCTGCTGTATATACCTCTGGGGCTGCTGTATACTACCACTGGGGCTGCTGTATATACCTCTGGGGCTGCGTGTATACTACCACTGGGGCTGCTGTATATACCTCTGGGGCTGCTGTATACTACCTCTGGGGGCTGCTGTATACTACCACTGGGGCTGCTGTATATACCTCTGGGGCTGCTGTATACTACCACTGGGGCTGCTGTATATACCTCTGGGGCTGCTGTATACTACCACTGGGGCTGCTGCTGTATATATCACTGGGGCTGCTGCTGTATACTACCACTGGGGCTGCTGCTGTATACTATCACTGGGGCTGCTGCTGTATACTACCACTGGGGCTGCTGTATATACCTCTGGGGCTGCTGTATACTACCACTGGGGCTGCTGCTGTATATATCACTGGGGCTGCTGCTGTATACTACCACTGGGGCTGCTGCTGTATACTACCACTGGGGCTGCTGTATACTACCACTGGGGCTGCTGTATATACCTCTGGGGCTGCTGTATACTACCACTGGGGCTGCTGTATATACCTCTGGGGCTGCTGTATACTACCACTGAGGCTGCTGCTGTATATATCACTGGGGTTGCTGCTGTATACTACCACTGGGGCTGCTGCTGTATACTACCACTGGGGATGCTGTATACTACCACTGGGGCTGCTGTATATACCTCTGGGGCTGCTGTATACTACCACTGGGGCTGCTGTATATACCTCTGGGGCTGCTGTATACTACCACTGGGGAGGCCTGTATACCACTGGGGGGCCTGTATACCACACTGCTGGAGGCTGTATACCTGTGCTGGGGTCCACCCTCGGCTTATACACGAGTCAATAGATTTTCCCAGATTTTGGGGTCAAAAGTAGGGGGGTCGGCTTATACACAGGTCGGCTTATACACGAGTATATACGGTATTTGGTAGTGGCGCATTTTTGCGGGCAACAAAGTGATACTGCTTGCCGACGTCGCACTTTTCTCTGTGCGCTTTCCCTGAGGCCATGTTTACATGTAGCCTATGGGAAAAGCGCACTGAAAAAATGCCAAGAATTGGCATGTCAATTCTTTTTGTGCGGGGCTTTTGCAGTGAAAAATATGCGGCAATACACCGTGTCTGCACACCTTCCAGCAAAAGCCATAGCTTTTGCTGGAAGGCGTATCCAGCTTTCTTTAGCACTGCTTTAATGCGAGCACTCAAAAGCGCCACGTATAAGCAGGAATGCGCCTGCATTACGCTACTTGTGAACATAGCCTTAGGGCTCGGACACACTCTGCTGGTTACATCTGAGTTTGACGGACGAGACTCGGAACAGGCTGGAGCAGTGACCCTGAACGGCCTCTCCCTGTCTGGTTGGGGAATGTGATGCTGCACAGAAACACAAGCAGCTGTCTTTCCCCATCTACGGAGAGAGAGGCCGTTCAGAGTCACAGCTCCAGCCTGTTCTGAGTCTCGTCCATCAAACTCGGATGAGTGTGTCCGAGCCCTTAGGCTGGTTTTACACTGCAGTATTTTCCCTGATCAGGTTCCATCCAGTTTGTGTGCCAAAACCTTGCAGAGAGGAACTTGCAGAGAAAAACTATAATTGAACGATTGACACCTGTTCTGAGTTTTGGAGACACTACTGGTTTTGACACACAAACTGGATGGAACCTGATCAGGGGAAAACTGCAGTGTGAAACCAGCCTTAGTGTTCTAGTGTGCAGCAGAATAACCCTTGAGGGTGCATCCTCACGATCAGGATACGCAGCGTTTTGGACGCAGCGTCTTTGCGCTGCATCCAAAACGCTGCATCGTACAGTACTAGCATAGTGCGTAACCTGTCCGCAGCGTCTTTGGAGCTGCGGTGTGGGTTGCCAGGAGTCCGCTCCTCCGCAGCATGTTCATTTCATGCTGCGGGGTTGGAAGCAGCTCCCATCGGGTGACTGCAGGGAGAAGCCGCCCTGCACCCGCCGCACACGGTAAGTACAGGGCGGCTGCAGTCTCCCTGCAGCCACAGCGGCTTCACTCAGGTCCGAAGGAGCCGCGTCCAACATACAGCTCCTCCGGATCGTGTGCACGCACCCTTATAGTTGTGTATTTTTTTCTGCTAGTATCTTGTTCACACACTTTAGATGTGTCGGTCAGTCTTTTTGTAATTCATAGTAACTTTTTCTGTCTGTGCACACCCGTCGGTTAGACATAGTAGAATTACCTTCCTTTATAGCCAGGATGCTACTTTCCCATACAAGCTGATTTTAATCACACACAGAGGCATTTCAAGTTAGGGTCCCGATACATGAGATGCACCTTGCCGCAGTTATCGGGCATATGTGCATTGGTTAATACATTTGCTAAGCGTCTCCCTTAATTCTTAGTGTTCTAGTGTGCAGTGGAATAACTCTTAATAAATATGAATGAGGGAGCTGACCAGAAGCACTATTTTTTGGATTTTATATTCTATGGATAACAGGTCAGATTGCAAAGCTCATCATAATTGTTATTCTTCTTATTATTATTATTATTTTTAGTATTAATATTATTATTAGCAGTAGTATTAGTAGTGTGGAGACCCGGGGGTCAGTGGGTGCTCTCATCCGCTGGTCCAGCCGCTTTTAGCAAGGCAACGTGGACCAGTAAGGATGGGCGAATCTACTCGCTAGGACTCGTTACTCGGCGAGTAGTAAGGGACTCGCAGGACTCGGTACTCTGCGAGTTTCCCAGCGTTTACTCGCACGAGTCCAATGCAAATCAATGGCAAACGCTGACAAAACTAGGATTGCCATTGTCTTGCATTAGACTCGGCTACTGTGCCAGTGATAGCAGGGAAACTCGCAAAGTAACTGCTGTTGCTTTGCGAGCCGAGTCCAGCTGTCTTCTCTGTGCAGGCTGCCGCAGCTCCAGGGTCCTAGAGCCCGCCTGCTCACAGAGATGATGTAGCAGAGCTGTGATTGTTCTCAGTCTGCTCATTCCCTGTGCATTGACATCTATATCTATGCACAGGGGATGTAGCAGAGAGGACATCGCGTTTTGGACTGCGTCGGACAGAAGAGGATTTTTTTAATTAAAGATGGAGTCCCTAATGGCTTTTTTTTTTTATTTCAAATAAAAAATTTTCTCTGTGTTGTGTTTTTTTAACCCTTTATTGGAGATTCTTAGTGGCTGGGTCAAACGTGGCCTGACATTAAGAATCTCGGGCTTAATACCAGCTTGTATAACAAAGCTGGTATTAACCTCTTTATTACCCAGCGTGCCACCGCCACCAGGGCCGCTGGAAGAGCGGGGTTCAGCGCCAGAGGATGGCGCTTCAATGAACGCGCCATCTTCTGGGGCGGCTGCGGGCTGCAATTTGCAGCGGGGGGTGCCCAGAAAGCTTGGGCCTCCCTGCGCTGCGGATTCCAGCCCCCAGCTGCTTAGCTGTACCTGGCTAGACATAGAAATTGCGCAGAGCCCCACGCATTTTTTTTTTATTATTTCATGAAATTCATGAAATAATTAAAAAAAGGGCTCCCCTATATTCTTGTGTCCGGCCAGTTGCAAATAGGCACCTGGGGGTTGGGGGCAGCCCGTCGCTGCCTGCTGGATCCGGCTGGTTCCAGAAATACGGTGAAGCCCACGTGAAATTTTTTTCTGACAAATCCATAAAACAATGTTTTGGACCATGGGCGAGGGGTTAATAAAGATGCAGTCCCTTTTTTAGGATTGTTTTATTGATTTTTCAGAAAAAAAATTACATGGGCTTCGCCGTATTTCTGGAACCAGCTGGATCCAGCAGGCAGCGACGGGCTGCCCCCAAGCCCCAGGTGCCTATTTGTACCTGACCATACACAAGAATATAGGGGAGCCCTTTTGTTTTATTATTTCATGAATTTCATGAAATAATTAAAAAAAAATGCGTGGGGCTCCGCGCAATTTCTATGTCTAGCCAGGTACAGCTAAGCAGCTGGGGGCTGGAATCCGCAGCGCAGGGATGCCCAAGCTTTCTGGGCACCCCCCGCTGCAAATTGCAACCCGCAGCCGCCCCAGAAGATGGCGCGTTCATTGAAGCGCCATCCTCTGGCGCTGAACCCCACTCTTCCAGCGGCCCTGGTGGCGGTGGCACACTGGGTAATAAAGAGATTAGGGCCAGCTTTGTATTATCAGCTGGCCCTAAGCCTGAAATTTATGGCGGTCACGCCAATATTAGACATGACCGCCATGAATTTCTATCAAATTGTTTTAAAAAAAACACAACACAGACAAAATTTTTTATTAGAAATAAAAAAAAAAGCCATTAGGGACTCCATCTTTAATTAAAAAAATCCTCTTCCGTCCGACGCAGTCCAAAATGCGATGTCCTCTCTGCTACATCCCCTGTGCATAGATATAGATGTCTATGCACAGGGAATGAGCAGACTGAGAACAATCTCAGCTCTGCTACATCAGGCAGCAGGCGGGCTCTAGGACCCTGGAGCTGCGGCAGCCAGCACACAGAGCAGACAGGACTCTTATCTGTGCGAGTTTCCCAGCGATTACTGTGTTGCACAGTAAACGAGTCCAATGCAAATCAATGGCAAAACTAGGATTGCTTCAGGCTGAAGCTTCCGAGACATCTGTGATTTGTAAATCGCACACTACTCGCTATTACTCGCTTCCCCATTCATTAACATTGGACTCGCTAGACTCGCAACGAGTAGCGAGTCCTGGGCTCGGAATCGCTAGAGTCAAGCGATTCCGAGTAATTTAGGATTCGCCCATCACTTTGGACCAGGCCTCATTCCCAAACTGAATGCCCGAGCTCCTTAACCATGTGCGGAACACTACTCAGAAAACATAGGGGGAGGGAACCACAATAGTAAGACTTTATTGGATCCCCAGCAGTTAACAGCATATGACACATAACCAGCAACACACAACAATGTAATAGGCAACAGTCTCACTCTTCCGCTGGCTCACCAGGGTTTAGAATATTCGTGCCTCAGATCTTCCAGGGCTATTTACTCCAAATCTGCTTTTGGCAGGCACCCACCGAGAAAGAAATAATGCCAGATTAGGGAAGCTGAGTCAGCACGGCAAAGTCTGTAGGCAGGTGACTGGATTGTCCCAACCTGCGTGGCTTTCTTATGAAGTCTTTGTTATCCCAGTGAATCCAAACATTTGAAGCTGAAGTCCTTTTGGTTTTATAATCCAGGTTCTGATCTCATCGGTCGGCACCAAAATGCCTAGGCCTGGGGTTATGGCAGGCCAATTGGATCCGAAGATCCTAAATTAGCTGCCTGTGTCCAATCTGCTGGTCCAAGTGAACAGTCCTCCTTATATACCCTCAGCCCTCATTGCAGGATATTGGGGACGTCACGATTGGTGGAATAAGACTGTTCTCTCATTGGCTCGCTTCCAAGCTGCCTGGATAATTAACATTTATATGATGATTGACAAAGAGGGGTCAAGGAGGGTGACATTTAGTATGCCATCCATAAAATTAAACAATGGTAGCTGGGGCCATTTACATAGAGTCAACAATCCACAGTGATACAATGGCATTCTAACAGGATTAAGTCCCACTGACCTTCTAGAGGAGAGATAATTGCATTACATATGTCAACATCATCAAACATCTCCTAGACTTGTATTTGCACTGAGTTGATTATCAAAGGTAGGAAATAACATACAATACAAAGAGGCAAGATGATTACATTACACATGTTAAACACTTAACAGTCCTCTACAAGACTTGTTGGAAAATACAAAATACTGTCTGGTTAGATTTTAAGAACTTAACCCATGAGTGGCATATTACAAGTTTGCAAACCAAAATACAATATTGTCTGGATAAATAAGAACTCTTCTTACATTATATATTAAAAGGGTCCATTTTGTCACAAGTAGCATTATAATTACTTACGTAGTGTCAACCAGGGAGACCACTGTTCGGGCTGGATAAAAGGCTCTACCCGGACATGCACAGGGCAGTGTGGACAGTAGTTGAGTAATGTGTGTACCTGTGGTGGTTTTCTCTTTTTACACCGGTCTGTCCTATCAGGACTAATTGATACTGTATCCTAGTGTGAACTTTGACAGTTCCTCTCTCAAGAAGAAGCAGGAGCTTGCTGCCGAGAGAACAACCACATCATGAGTGATGTCTCAGGGTGCGGCCAACATGAATCTAGATGGTTTATCCTGTTTTTGTGGGGGCTATTTGAGGTGACTTGGTAGCCAAAGAAACTGCTGTGTTCCTCCTCCAGTGTTTGACGGAACTCTTATGGACCTGCTTTTCTTTGTATTTATATCACTAGTAGTGATGGGCGAGTCCTAAATTACTCAGAATCGCTTGACTCTAGCGAGTCCGAGCCCGGGACTCGCTACTCGTTGTGAGTCTAGCGAGTCCAATGTTAATGAATGGGGAAGCGAGTAATAGCGAGTAATGTGCGATTTACAAATCGCAGATGTGTCTCGGAAAGCGCTCGCATTGCCATTTTGGAAACACAAGCAGGTGGCTTACGTGCTATTTGCAGGTAGGAGAGCAGCAACGCACTGGTCTGCCACAGAGAAAATAAAGCTGAAGGGGTTATTATGACCCAAAATCTATCAGGTGCAAAAAAATAAGAAATAGTACCTCAGCTAAGCCTCTGACTTCAGCTATTAGGAAAGCTGAGTGAGTAAGCTAAGCTATGAGGTCGGTCCTGTGTGCACTGTAAGGCTGCTCCTCCCTGCCTGCCTGCCTACAGTCCTCTACACAGTACTCCTCTGTCCTCCTGGTGGCTCTCAGAAGAGCTGTTTGGGTTAAATATAAGGAATCTTGAAGTTTCCCTACACTGACTGACACTCCCTATGATCTGCTCCAGCATCTACCTCACCCTGCACTAGCTCAGATCGTCACAGGAATGTGGAGGAAATGGCGGTGACAAGGCTTATATACAGCCTCGCCTCTCATACATGACATAGGCATCACGATGGACAGAAGCCAATCATAGTCCTGCCACAACCAACATGGCTGTGGCATTACTGAATATGATTGGCTAACATGCTTGTCCATCTTCACAAGTTTTCTGACCTAACACGCTAGGCTGTCTCGGAAGCTTTGTCGGAACATAACAGATTCTGTATTCGCGAGTCCCGAATACAGTATACGGGACTCGGATTCGTAGACTCGCTCAGACTCGCTGCTGACAGCGGGTATGCGTGAAGCGGTGCGATTGTTTAAACGATTTGGGGAGATTCAAGCTACATAGCGATGTGATATAGCGAGTCTAGCGAGTGAGAAAAAGTAAACTCTGACAAAACTAGGATTGCCATTGACTTGCATTGGACTCGTTACTGTGCGAGTAATTGCTGGGAAACTCGCTGAGTACCGAGTCCTGCGAGTCCCTTACTACTCGCTGAGTAACGAGTCCTAGCGAATAGACTCGCCCATCCCTAATCACTAGCCATAAATCCTGAGCTCGGGCCTCGCATACGCACTTTTTAGCGGGAATAGTGAGAATGTTCTGTTTGGTGCCATTTTGAGTTAGTAAGCTGCAGTCATTTATACAGGCCTGTACTAGACTAAACAAGACTTACATTGCTAGTATAATGATAATGAGGACAACACTAAACCTGCGAACTAGCTACACCACTCACAGGCCTCCACCCTTTGTAGCCCCGGTTTACACAAGAAAATATATAATTTCTACCTGAAGGTGGGCTACTATTAGACATTCCTTAATTACGCAAATAATGGATTCAACAACTTTTTCTCAAACAAGAACACAATCTGTATTTGTATCCCTCTCATACAAATAAAATTAGCTACGGCCGTAAATTTTATTCATCTTAAAAGCTGGTGTGAAAAACTTCACCACCCTCTCACATAAAATCACAGGATAAAAAATAAAAATAAAAGTGCATTCAGTCCAAAGTATATACACAGTATGTGCTACTGTATATTTGTATGCATTGATTCCGTTCTGAATATATTATGGAGATCCTTCAGAGTGTTTTTCAATTGTCTCTCATATAATTATATCTTGTATGGTATTTTGATCTCTTAATATGTGCTCTCAAATTATTAAGCATCAACTTATTATGCTTATACAGTCCTTTGTAAGCAAAGTACTAGTAGTAATTACCATATATTAGTTGTTCCTGAGAGATTTGGTGTCAAGTAGAAATATAACAAGTACCTGCATATAAGGAGTGCAGATTCTCCAAATATCCTCTGCTGGTCAATTGTCAAGGATTGGAGGATTGTCAAATACTTTCATTCGCCCTAAAAAGCCTTGCTTGGGCTCAAATTAGTGATTGCTAAATCATTCAGTTTGTACTAAAAGACATTTTTTGTCTTAAACTAGTGATTATCAAATTCTTCACTTTCCCCTAAAAAGGTTGTGTTTGGCCTCAAACCAGTGATTGCCAAATCTATCAGTTTCCCCTAAAAAGGCATTTTTTGCCATAAACCAGTGAATGCCAAATCTTTCACTTTCCCCTAAAAAGGCTGTTTTTGGCCTCAAACCAGTGATTGATAAATCTTTTATTTCATACTAAAAGGCATTTTTGGTCTCAAACCAGTGATTGCCAAATCCTTCAGTTTCCCCTAAAAAGGCATTTTTTGCCACTAACCATTGATAGTCTTTTTGGAGGAAACTGAACGATTTGACAATGTTTGACCTCTAACAAATGATTGTCAAAAAACTTCATTTTGAACTAAAACTGCATTTTTTGCTTCCAGCCAATGATTGTCAAATCCTTCAGTTTTTTGCTAAAAAGTCTGTGTTTGGCCTCTAACCAGTGATTGCCAAATCCTTCAATGTCCCACAAAAAGGCCTTTTTTACCTCAAACCAGCGATTGCAAAGTCCTTCACTTTCACCTAAAAAGGATGTTTGGCCTCTAACCAGTGCTTGTCAAATCCTTCTGCTTGTATAAAAAGCATTTTTTGCCTCTAAACAGTGATTGTCAAATCCTTTAGTTCCCATAAAAAGGTTGTATTTGGCCTCTAACCAATGATTGTCAAATCCTTCAGTTTCCCCTAACAAGGCAATTTTTTTGTCTCTAACTAGTGATTGTCAAATCCTTCACTTTGTGATAAAAAGGCATTTTTGCCACCAACCAGTGATTTACAAATCTTTCAGTTTCCTTTAAAAAGGCTGTGTTTGACCTCTAACCAGTGATTGTCAAAACTTTCAGTTTGAACTAAAAAGGCATTTTTCCCTCTAACCAGTGATTGCCAAATCCTTCAGTTTGTACAAAGAAGGCTGTGTTTGGCCTGAAACAAGTGCTTTCCAAATCTGTGTGCACTAAACATGAGTGAAAAATCCTTAGGTCCTCGTGGAAAGTGTAATGGAAAAAAGTTTGTTAGCAAGGGGAGCATGCTTGGCTTGGTGTACGTCCACCATTCGCACCCTGCGTCCCATCAACTAACATCTCTACGGAGGTATTTCGGACAATCGGATACCATTTAATATGTGATGTGCCGACACGGTGGAATTCCACTGTGCACAGTTACAGTGACTGCGGCAGCAACAAATAGTAGTGATGGGCACACCTGCTGCAAATGTTCGGGTTCGGCTGACTCACCTGGACTCTTTTTAAAGTCCAAGTTTGGTGCCGAACGTGTCTTGAACTTGAGTCCAAACCCTGAACTTAGACTGTAAAATTATGGGATGGGGTGACAGCACCCGGAGCACAGCCATAAAGTGGGCGCTTCTCTTGCTCACTTACGGCTGGGCTCCAGGTGCCGTCATGCTGGGGTTATCTGAGTTGACACTCATGCATGAGCTCAGATAACCTTTTACAAGGCACCCAGGTGTCAGTCTGTGCCTGCACTCTCTGTGAGCAGACATGGTTTTCTGCTGGCAGAGATGTAGCAGAGCTAAAGATAAGAAGACACCCTGTGGATTACGTTTGTGGGAGGGTTTATTTGCTTCAAAAGATGGAGTCCCTAAATGTGTGAGTGTCATTCTTAATAAAGAAATTTTTCTCTTTGTTGTATTTTTTTTAATGTTTACTAGAAGTTCATGGTGGCTTGGTCTAATATAGGCCTGACACCATGAATTTTGGGCTTAGTGCGAGCTGACAACACAAAGCTGGCATTAATCCCATTATTACTCAGCTTGCAATTGCCACCAGGTCTACTGGAAGAGTTGGGGTACAACGCCAGAAAATGGTGCTTCTATGAATGCGCCATTTTCTGGGGCAGCTGCGGGCTGCCATTTGCAGCCTGGGGGTCCCAGAAAGCTTGGGCTACCCTGCTCTGAGGATTCCAGCCTACAGCTGGCTAGTTAAACCTGGATTGAGACCAAAAATATGGCAAAGCCCCACATCATTTTTTTTATTATTTCATGAAATTGATTAAATAATTTAAAAAAGGGCTTCCTATATTTTTTGGTTTCCAGCCAGATAAAAATAAGCAGCTGAGGGTAGGGGCAGCATGTAGCTGCCTGCTATACCTGGCAGGCATACAAAATATGGCAAAGCTCCAGGTCATTTTTTAAAATTATTTCAAGGAATAATTTTATAAAAAGGGCTTGACTGTTTTGTGCTTTTTGTGCTTTTTTGAGCCAGGAGATGTATATGAACACATTGAATAGAATGCCTGCAGTTTTAAGCAAAAATTGCACCAAAAAAGCATAGAATCCGTGGAAAAAACTGCATCAACAAAACAGTTGCAGTTTTGGTGCTTTTTTGGGCCAGGATATGCATATGAACACAATGCATGCAGTTGTAGGCCAAAATTGCACCAAAAAAGCATGAAATTCGTGGTAACAACTACGGCAAAAACGTTGTAGTTTTGATGCTTTTTTGGACCAGGAAATGCATGTGAAAACAATGCATGCAGTTTTAGTCCAAAATGGCCCCAAGAAAGCATGGAATGCATGGCAAAAACCACGTAAAAAACAGAGGTTTTAGTCCTTTTTTGGGCCAGGAGATGCATATGAACACATTGCATGCAGTTTTAGGTCAAAATTGCACCAAAATATACAATATGCAGATGAAGTCCATGGTTAAGAGTCTACAACATGGACACCAGCCAGTTATCCCACCAGGGAAGGACCTAGCCCAGGGTATTAGTAGCCCTTAAGCCACTATCCAGCCCTTGCGAGCTTGAAGATATGGCCAGGGGTTTACCATGGACTAGGTATCCAACCACAGACAGCTGTTTTGGGGTGTTGCCCCTCATCAGTGTGGCACAGGATTCTGGCTGGGTGGGAGCAATGCTTGATAGACAGACATCACAAAGCACCCACTGACCTTGTGGAGACCAGTGGAGGATAACACTGCGGGCACCAGTTAAAGCTCTCAAACACAGTGAAACCCAATGTGCATTGCTCCCTAGAATTTGAATATGCAGATGAAGTCCATGGAGCCTCGGTTAAGAGTCTACAACATGGACACCAGCCAGTTATCCCACCAGGGAAGGACCTAGCCCAGGGTATTAGTAGCCCTTAAGCCACTATCCAAAAAATACAAGCGGTGGGATGGCGGGTTGACAAGACGCAAGATGGCAGGACTGGGTAAATATAATGATAATGTTTCATAATGATTTTCTTTATTTTACAGCTCCTCAGACCTCGAATCCAATCCTGAACTGTTTGGGATCTGTGCCCTAGCACTAGGCGTTCGATACGGACCCGGAACATTAACGGGTACGCCTATCATTAACAACGAGCCTTGGTGTAGTGTCATTACAAGTAGAGTGAATGAAAGTGAGCTGAAGGTGGTGCAAATAACACTTGCACAGTTTCAAAACGGCTACTAAGATGGTTAACACTGACGATGCCATCATCAGCATCCCTCTTCCGGGCAGCTATGTGCTGGAGCAAACTTTGAAAATTCAGCGTTATAAGGTGGTTGTACCAGAGGAAGAGAAGGAGGAAGAAGAGGACAATGCAGGAAGATAATCAATATCTTAATGGTCCAGACCCTCGTACACTTCTGGGTGGCAGGGCAGAGTGAAGTAGAGAAACAGAGGGAGGCTCAAGGAACCAAAAGAAGTGGTAGTGAAGGTGCAGGAGCCAAGGAATAAATCCCTTTCAGTTGCCTGAGGTTGGCAGGAGATGACAGAGGAAGGAAGCTACGCCGCCACTAACAAAAAAAGGACTTGGGCCTCATGGATGCGTAATACACATAAGCAGCTTCTTGCTGAGCGGTGATCCCCAGAGCCAGAAGCTGCGCAAGATGTTCTGAGGCAGCTGCGGTTACCTTAATATGCGGATAAACAGTTCATAAGGAATGGCGTCACGAACAGGATACGAGCAGACCCGTTCCTTAACGGGTATAATGTGCTTAAAAGACTTTATTTCAACAATTTGGACTTTGTTCGTCCCAAAAAGAACATTTCCCGCCTTTTCACTGTTGGGCCAAGATGGCGCCCAAGATGGCGTCCCCGCTATGAGGATCCGCCACGTGCAAGCCCACGGGTGAGCCACCGCCCCTCTTCGTGGGAGGGCCAAAGGCAAAGGCGCCAAAATCATTGTCCGCCCTGATTGCTCGAAACAACCATGGGGGCGGACCAGAGACTTTTTCCCACAATTGGACTACAAAAACCCCCAAGGAAGTGGAAGTGTCAGAGTCTTCTTCACCAGCTCTCGGACAAGACGGTTACCGGTTGAGACGGGTGTGGTTCTTCTACAACATGGCCAGCTTAAGACTCCATGACCTGATGCAGCAGGTGGAAGAAGAGGCCAGAGCAGCCATAGGCCATCCGGGTCCGGGTCCTGTCCTCACCATCGACGGCAGCCCCGAATTCTGGCAGGAGGCTTTGCAAGACCTCAGGGTGCGGCTCCTAGAAATCGTTGAGTGGATGATCCGCAGTTGGAGCGCGAGCTTGGGTAGCAGACTACATCGTGCGTTGCAGCAGAGCCGCTCGGGTGCAACCACTCCAGGACCGGACGACATCACTAGTTTCACCGCCTCACCAACGACCACCGCCTGTCCTGCTTCGTCGTGGAGCCCATAGACTGCGTCATCCTGGTGGATGACCCCGTTCCTGGGTCCATGACCGCCGCCGAACCGGTTCCAGAGCCGGAGCTTCCAACCAGCTCCCCTGAAGAAGCGAATACTCACCTGGTTCCTATTCCGGAACCCACAGCCAGTTTCTATACTACCTCAGAGACTGCTATCCGTTTCTCCCACGAACCGGAGACCTCCTCTGCTACTACGGAGGCCTACTTGGTTCTAAGGATTTAAACGCCACTGCCCGATATAACAGATGAAGAGGCAGGCAGCCTGGAAGCCCTGCAGGACGACCCCGAGGTGAATTATGCAGCACAGCCGCCCATCGACCCGGAGGGATTCTATTCAACATCTCTACCCGCCGAGCAGCCCGATGTGATCATTGAAGGAGAGGAGGATGATGATGACGACGAGACCCACAGCACTGCTGAGGACCTCTACACCGGATTTGCCTGGGGAGATACCGTGGATCCTGCTCGGGTGTGTTGGTCGGGTGCTGCTGCAGCACCTTCTCCGGTGCCGTTTAACCGGGTGCCCATCCAGACTGCCCACCAAACTCAAGCCGTTCAGCAGCCTACACGTCGCAGTGACTTTATTCACACTCTGTACCGCACAGACGAAGATGTACGTCGCATCCGAAGGAGGAGTGGCGGGCTCGAATGCGCGCCAACATGGAGGCTCGTGCCGAGGCTCGCCGCCAACCCCCGTTACCTGATGAACTCCGCAAGAAAGGAAGGGTGAGCACTTTCAACCTATCCACTGTGTGGGGTTTTGCCAGGGAGGAGGGCGTGCATGAGGAAGTGTTTGTGGGGAGGCACGATGTAGAGTCACACTTGCCGAGAGGGCATCCAGACCGTGACTTGTATAGAGGGGACATTATAACCTACGAGAGACATGGTTGGTACGATGGGTGGTTCGCTATACAGGTACATAATACTGCCCTTCATAAGTGACTTACTGTTTGAACTTTGAAAAGAGACTTCTCCCTGTTTAATTGCTAACACCGCGACTTCGCGGCTACAGCCTGGACTCAAACTAAGGACAGCCGACCGCCCACCGGGTCCGCGAATGTGTTAACCTCTTTTCTTTTGCCTGCAACATCTTAAGTAAAGCAAATGTTTACCTGTTATTAATAAAAGTGTAACTTTTATTACTGTTATAAAATACAAAAATCTCTCTGTAATGTTGGGTAGCGCGACACTTGGGGACAAGTGTATTTCACCAAGGGGGAGTGTGGCGCCCCTCACCGAGTGCGTCACAGGAGGGTATTGCAGCCAAAACTGCAGCAGCAATATTCTCTGACCCAGCAGTAGCACAGTTAACTCAGAGATCCATACCCTACATGCATCACCTAGCATAGAGGGCCAATCAGGTCCTGGTGGGCGGAGTGTAAGGGTAGTGTGTAGTGGAAAGTTTAGAACAATTAGTTGAGTCGCAAGAAGGGAACTCTCCGAGCAACGTAGGAGAAGGAACAAAAAGAGCAAGCTCTGCAACCTAGGAGAGGGGGTTGCACAGTTCCGTGTGGCCCCCTGGCCAATTCTCCTGGCCATCACCCCCGGTTGAGCACCATTATTCCCGGTGCCTTAACAACCGATAATCGGGCATCAACATGCGGGTCCAAAATCATCCCGTGCCCATCTACAGCCGGTTTGCTGGTACCGAAGCTAGCAGTAGTTCAGCTCTGCTATGCGAACCAGAGGAGTGGAGGGACCGCTTTACAGGAGCACCCTACCACCGCCGTACTCAGTCGTCTAGCCTGCGGTGTACCCACCAAAGGACCCAAGGCTCCCCAAAGCATCCGGAACGTATACCCCGGATAGGGCATTCAAGCAGCCTCCTTGTACCCGATCTGGCATTCCTGGGCGACAACGGCATCATACTTAGTTAGAATGGAGGAACACCGCAGATCTCTGAGGGACACTAACTACTGCTGAGTCCACCCGGTCCACTACCCGTAACTGTATGCCATGTACTGCCTGCTGGTTACAGTAAAGAACCCGTTACAGAGACTTACAGTGTCCGTGCTTCCTTATGAACTGTTTATCCACATATTAAGGTAACCGCAGCTGCCTCAGAACATCTTGCGCAGCTTCTGGCTCCGGGGATCAGCCTGTGGGGAGCGTTCCATCTTGCTGCATTCCATCCCCCGGAGGCCCCGCAGCGCCGGTACAGTTACCGGAACTCTCATAGGTGGCGTCACGACAAATTAACCCCTTAATCTGTTCTACCAAGACGTCTCATCATTTTTGATCTGTACCACCGGGCCCCACTACCGGCAGGCGCGGTCCATCCGTGACAAGGAGGAAGAAGAAAACGCCTGTCTACCGGAGTCCCGGCCACGGTGAGTCATATGCTCGTTCGGCGAAATGAACCACACCCGAACTTCAAAATGTTTGCTCATTTCTAATCCTGAGTGAATCTCTTGATTCTCACAACTTTACTGTTTTTGCCTTACAATCTATCGGTATGTCTTTAAAGTGTGGGAGTAATCAGAGCACCAAGAGGAAAGCCACACAAACATGTGGAGAACATACAAACTTCTTCTGAATTTAAGTTTCATCAGTGTTTAGGCAGTGTAAGTTTTTATCACAAGTATTTGATTACTGATTTTCAGTGCTGATATCTACTTACATAATCCTGTAGTATCGTGGCATCCATCTCCCGCATCACTTTGCCAAGACAACACATGCTGCAGCAGCCATGTTTGCACACCAATTGATAGGTGTGCAAATATAGTGCCCACTAGCGGTAATTCCCCTTACTCACTATCACCAGTGGTGGCGCAGCATCCCACACCCAACACCACTTGCAATCGCTGAAACACATCGCTGTTGATACTCGCCACTACACGCTCAATCCCCGTCGCATAAAAACACCGCGCATTGCCATATGAGCATTGGCAGTTACTCATATGGAGGGCATCTTGGAACAACTAAATGTGTCTAAACAAACATGGCCACCATGTGAGGAAGGGCACAGTAAAGGTGGTGGGGCAGAGAGAGCACCCTGCAGAGGAGGACCGCATGAGAGCATACAAAAGAGAGGGGGCAGAGCACACAACAGGGGAGAGGGTAGAGAGATAGCACACAGTAGAGGATGGGGCAGAGAGAGAGCGCCCAGCAGAGGGGGCACAGAATGAGTGCACAGAAGAGTAGGGAGCAGAGAAAGTGCACAGCAGAGAGGAATGTAGAGAGAATGCACAGCGGAGGGGTGGTTGCAGAGAGATAGCATACAGCAGAGGGGTTCAGAGAGGGAGTGCACAGCAGAGGTGGGCAGAGAGAGAGCACACAGCACAGGGGGTCAGAGAGAGAGCGCACAGCAGAGGGGGCAGAGATAGCGCACAACAGAGGGAGAGGACACAGAGCGTGCACAAGTGGCATAACGAGGCACAGGGGGGGCACAGAAAGGCACAAAGATTGCACACTGAGAGCATGCAGAGAGTGCATGGGGCACAGACAGCATAGGGGGAACAAAGAGCGCAACGAGAGCACAGAGAGGTGCAGGGGGGCACAGGGAGTGCAGGTGAGAGCGCAAAGGTGAGGGCAGAGAGAGTGCACAGAGGGAGAGCAGAGAACATGCAGGGAGGGGGCAGAGAGCGCACAGGAGAAGCAAAGAGAGTGCCGGGGGAACAGAGAGTGTGCACATGGGACAGAGAGAGAACACAGGGGGACAGAGAGCACACACAAGGAGCAGAGAGAGAACACAAGGGGGAAGAGCATATGCACAGGAGGCAGAGAGAGCACATGCACACTTACACGGCCACCATCTTTGGACACATGGGTATACAAAGATTGCAGTGGCATGACACATCACACCGTTCCACGGCTTCCACCACCAGATTACAGTAATTATAGAATTACGTTGGAAAGGAGCTTGGTGGGATCTAATAAAGTGGATAAGGAGCTGTCTCTGTCTATTTTGTAGGCAATAAAGGATTTTTGTGTGTGTGTTTATTTTTCTCTTTACTGAAAGAATTGCTAATTGCTGGCTCTCATAATGACGGCTGACATTAGCACTAGGGCTTGACGTCAACTGCTAAAAAAAGCTGACATCAACCCGTTTATTACCGAGTCTGCCACGGCTACAAGGCGGATGGAAGAGTGGGATAACCGTCAGTTTTGGCATCTCTCATGGAGGCACTAATTCTGTGGAAGCTGCTGGCTACAATTTTCAGAGTGGGGGGCCCAGAACACTTGGGACTCACCATGCTGTGAATTAGAGCACCCAGCTGTCTTAATTACCTTGGCTGGTAATAAATAATTTGCCAATTTTTTTAAAGTATTGATTTAAATAATTGGATAAAAATAAGTAGTACCCTGCAGTTTTCATTGCCAGCAAAGGTAACACCAGGTAGCGGGGTAAGCAACCAGTAGCTACTTGGTCTACCTATGTTGGCAATAGAAAATACAGCAAAGCCCTAAACTTTTTCTCCCAGGAAATTAAACACTCTATTAATAAAAACAGAAACAGGTTTTTAAGTAACAAGATGGCCGGCGAGCAAAGTGGACGTGTTTAAGCTCCTTCTTCAATCCACACCTGAATCCATCGTATTCAAGCCCGGAGGGCCCCAGAAACATCAAGGTTTGCATCCCATCCTGCAATTTACAACACTGTGACACTAACAGAGGAATAGCTGTCCCCCCAGATGCATCCAGACCGGAGAACTTTGGGCCTACTCCCTCCCTCTCATCCAACTATTTGCACTTCCACTTCATCCCATTAAATACATGCCAGCCCCATCAGCTCCTACAGACCAGCAGGGCTTGGACGTGGTATCTTGATTACATCAGAGATGGTGATCTAAAGGACCCATCCCGCAGAATACACAGAAGGCCACAAGGAGACGCCGGAAAGTTTCCAGCAGCTGTGAGGCCCTCACTTCCGGCGAGACCGCGGACTCTGCAGACAGCGTGGGTCAGCACCGGAGCACCGGAGATTTAGAAATACACCGTTGACACTGCTTAGGCTGCAAGTACCAGAGAGGGAGCTAGAGGACTCAGTAACGGTGTGAGAGTGTCTCATGTCAGCTTAGCTAAGCAATCAGCAGCACCTAGAGCAACCCCCACTATAAATAGCCCCTGCCCATAACACAGCGTGCAAAACAAGAGACTAATAAAGACTCAAGCATAACCGACAGATGTGCTCATCGGTGCGAGGGCGGCTGAATAAACACCCCCGGCGAGCCCCATTATCCTCCTCAAGGCCCGCAGCTGAGGCCGACCCTGAGGCAGCACACACCCACCAGCTCTAGCCTGGTGCCCAGTCATCCCTGCAGCTGCAACCCAGACTGCAGCCTGCTCCTCTCACTGCCGCTACGTAAGCCAGGGTCGGCACCGCACATAGTGAGAGTTCCCCGGGGATACCGGCGGCGGAAACCCACGTGCCCGCAGCGGCCGGAGTTGCGGTAATTCTGAGGATGCCGAAACCCCGTACCCCTGCCGGAGACTGCTTTGAAGGTCAGAGTTGACCGGGCACCACAAATATTTAGGAGGTGAGCAGGTGACAGCGATCCACCACTCAATTAGGCGGAATGCCCAATACTGCGGCCTAAAGTTACTGATGTCCCATGATTGCAGCTCCGCCCTCACCAGACTCCATTGCTAAGCCTGACAGCTGCAGGGAGTCAGGGGGAGACGAAGGATTGAAGCCTCCCAACTGCATCAATAGAGCCTCAGTAATTAGGCCAAAGCCACGGCCTATAATTACACCCACCCCCCCGAAAGCTGCCGAGACCCCTCCTCCATCGGAGGTTAAAACAACAGAACTTTAACTGCAACTCTCATCTAGTTCCACTGAGCTCCAGAAGAGGAGCAGTGTAAATCACCCTGCAACTCCCACTCCGGGCATCTAAATAGGAGACGCCCCACAGACCCTGACCACGTCAGCAACACCCAGCACGATCCCCCTGAGCAAGGCACCACACTGGAGGAGAAGGCCGTGGCCCCCATCCTTAAACCCCTGTGGTGTGACAGCCAGGCCAGGGTCAGAAAAATCCCCTCCATAGAAAAACCCCTATATATAGCAAAGGGGACAACTGCTGGCTGCTGCTGGAATTGACCAACAACAGGGATCAACGCAGAGGCACCATCTCTTGACCTCTGCTGCACACTACAAGATCCAATAGATACCACCCTAACCCCTTAAGGAACGATCCAATATACCCCAGTGATTCCAAGACCGCTTTCTTTGTTTTGTGACACATTGGACTTCATGTTAGTAGGAAATCTAGGATGATACTCTATGCATTCCTCTAACCAAAGACAGTATTTACACGCAGAGACAGTCCAAAGCCATGACAGATACAGCCGTCTCTGGTACTTAAGAGGTCAAATCCTATCTCTAAACAGACAGCCTGTTACCGACGTGAACTCTTCACCCACCCTGCCCCCAGCAACCAAGACCATGATACAGTAGTCAGACTATGACAGTCTTCCTACCCTCTATCCCACTGTGATCAATAACTGGGCAATCTGCAAACCTCATCTGCTGCCTGCTGACCTGCTACTTCTCCCTTCCACCAGGGAATTGTAATGGACAAATACATAATGAAAACCCAAATAAAGAAACTGACACACAAGAGCTCCTGCCACCCAGCACACAATCGCCATCCACAATGCACAAAGGTAAATCCGCCCCGAAACCAAGTAAGCAAACTGCCAAGAACCCACATCGCAAACCTGCCTCTCCATCAGTGGGCTCTACGCCTGAAGCACAGATGGATGCCGGTCTATCTCCACTGCAGTTTCCCCCGCTATCATGTTACTTCGAACTGTCCGAACAAGAGCAAGACTCTTCACAAATAGCTTTGTTAGCTGAAGAGGTCTCCAAGCTCCTGATGCCAAAATTTGACCAGCAGTTTGACGCCCTCCATGCCGTCCTCGCCGCAGCCATGGCCCTAATTACAACCAACTTCCAAAAGGTCACAGAGCTGGAAAGCAGAATCCAGGCCAATGAAAAGGAGATTGCGGAACTAAGGGCCTCTTTCCAACAGAGTCAGGCCGCAGAGCGAGAAATGCATTACAAACTGGAGGACCTGGAGAGCAGAAAGTGCCCCAACAACCTGCATTTTGTGGGCATCCCAGAGTCGGTGGGCTGTGAACATTTCATGGACTATCTCACTAAAGACCTCCCAGCGGCCCTTTGGACAGATCTTGGCAAGGACCAAATGATCATAGAGCAAGTGCACAGGTTAGGTTCCCCAGGGCCCAACCAAGGAGGCAGAAACAGTAGACCTCGCCCAGTCATAGCAAAGTACCTCAACTGAGTGATGAAAGAAAGAAAAGGTCTTGAGAGCATGCCGACAGTAATGAGAACTGACTGTCCATAATTCCAAGATTCTAATCTTCCAGGAATTCCCCCAGACATAGCTCAAAAATGCAAGGCATTTGGGTGCACCTGCCGTCTACTGATTTTAAAAAACATTAGATTTCAACTACTCTACCCAGCTAAGCTCAAAGTCCAAGAGGGCGGAGGTGGCGGAGAGAAGATTTCGTCATGCTAAGGACGTCACAGTGGGACGACCTAAAGACCTGCCACCTATGCTATCTCCTACTACAGGAAGACTGTTGTCTCCATAATACAATGTTTCACCCAGTGATGGCACAGCGCGTTCTTGGCGAGCTACTATCACTGGTTTGCAATGTTGACTGTATTGTTATTTTTGTAGTCTCTCCCTATTTTTACCCTTTTATGCTCTCCCCCTTCTCAATCCAGGTACCAATCCATTCGAGACCCCCCACTGATTACACTGTTACTACCTGTTCACTCCTGCAGCTCGCTGGGACCAACAGGAATGAACACACCCAACTGCCATATGCTGCATAGACCCTGTCTTGGGACCCAGGATGAGTACTCTTAAAACATCAGACCCTGACACCAATTACACCTCACCACACTTGCGGTTCCTGTCATGGAACATGGCTGGCCTTAACACCACCCTTAAACATAAAAAGGTCTTGAACCATATAAAACAATTCTCACCAGATGTGGTCTTCCTTCAGGAGACACACTGGAGGGCTGGTAAACCTGGTAAATTGCTATCTCTCTGGATAGGAGATTGCTACACTGCCTTGCATACTTCATTATCACGCAGAGTAACCATTCTCATCAAAAAGGGCCTACCATGCACTATTCAATACTCCATTAGTGATAGCCAAGGCAGATATCTGATTCTGAGGGTGGAAATAGTGAGAATATATCTCTTGGTCAACCTCTACACTCCTACCCACGACCAACACATCTTTTCCACATCGACTCTCCAGTACAGATGATCGATATTTGACTCAAATTGTTCGCCAATCTCAAATTCAAGTTGTTTTTGGCGGTGTTCGAGTCATTCGCCGAATTCGAACAATTTCGTTCAAATTCGGCAGTTCTAGAAGCTGTTTGACTTTGGTTCGAAAATGCGGCAGATGCGGTCAGAAAACTGTATCTGCCGCATTTTCTGCCAAAATAAACAGCTATTAAGTAAAGTGTCCCAGGGCAGTATTCACACATGTCTCATTACTCACTGTGATGTGAGCTGTGTTCACATAGAACTCCTCTGCTGCTCCCAGCAACCTCACACAGAGAGGTTCAAACAGTACCTCTCACACTGCGGCTCTGCAGTGTCTCATCCAGGCTCTCGGACCCAGCTCATGGTCCTGCACCTTTGCAGGCTTGTGGAAGACTGGCTCTCCTCACAGGTGCAATCCAGTGTGTTTTGTAATCACTCCTTTACACAGACCTCAGCTTTCAGCAGCAGCAGTTAACCCTGTGTGTGCTGCTACCAAGCCAACCTGCACTTACCCTGTGCATGCTGCAGAGTTTAGCAATCCCACATTACCGCCGGTCACGTGAGTCATGCCAGTCACATGCCATAGTGCCGGCATGCCTCACACATGCTAAACTTAAACCACAGTAATCTATGAAAATACTGTAGGAAATTCTCCTTGGCCATTACAAGTTTACAAGCCAATATACAATACTGTCGGGGTTACATAAGAAATCTTCATATGTTCTACATTGAAGGAGTCCATTTCGTCACATACCTCGCCCTTCTTATGTAACCAGACAGGGCAGTCAGATGTGATAAGTCTCTGGTTATCCTTCTCCTCTTGGCGGCATTGTCTTTTTTAATGGTAAAGACAGCAATCGAGGCTTCCATCTATACACCTCCCCCAGATTACCTCCCCCAGGATGGGCAGACATATTGTGGACAAGCCGTAAAATGGGGTTCAGGAGTTGGGCTCCCATAAACATCTGGCTATCAATCCCCCCCAGTCAATGACCACAGTCTGTGTAGGTTTACTCACTGTTGATGGCTTAGAAGAGAATGATGGGGGCTGGAAACATGGATTATCCTCAGAAGGTGTGGTAGCAAGATCCACATCAGGGTGCTGCTTGGCTTCCTGGATGTTGGTGATGGCTGTGACAAACTTCCTGGATAGTCCTTGTCCTGGGTCAGCTCGCAAAACAACAGATGTGGGGGGCCATCCATGAGCCCCACTTCAACCTCCTCCTGGTTAGCCCCTGAATCAACAGGTGTGGGAAAGCTGCTCAAAAATCTCACATGAAGCTCTTCCTGGTCAGTCTCTACAATAGCAGGCATGGTGACGCTGTCTGTAAGCTCCACATCGACCTCTTCCGGGTCAGTTCCCAAAGCAACAGGGATAGGGACGTTGTCCATAAACTCCAAATTGTCCTCTCCCTGCTCAGGCTCCAAAATAACAGGCGTAGGGATGCTGTCCATATGCTCCAACTCGCCCTCTCCTTGGTCGTTCACCTCGGCCAGCTGCACACCTTCCAAAGAGATGTCTGAGCACTGATCCTCAGCCAGGGAGATGGTTAATTGGGAACATGGTACATGGTCTGGAGAAACAATAGCTGGGCTTACCAGGGTGTGGACAGAATCAGTTTCTTGATGTCCCGGGGCTTGGACGTCACTGACCTGGACTGGCTGTACTGGCCGATGAGCTCCAAGCATGGGGCCCCGGTGTTGGCGACAATCTTTGTCCATATGTCCAAGACGTCCACACGTATAACAGCGCCATGGATTGGGCAAGTCACGTATCCTGTCTGTATACCTTTGTCCTGGTGGGGCTTCTAATGGGTAGCGGATTAATCCTACTCGAGCGGCTGGTGGTAGCAGTTGGTGAGCTGGAATTCGTAAAACATGTCCCAGAACCCAAGCCCTCTCTTCTCTTGAGGCTTTGGGCCCCAATGCAGCCAACCACTCCTTGATTTGGACTGCTTTGGACCTGGTGATTTCCCGATATTCACTGGATCCATGATGTGGTGCACAATTTACATCCTCTGGTACAACGTCTGCGGGTTCCTCATCATCCTCACCATCATTCTGGGTATCCCAATGGACCAATTTCTGGATCAAAGCCGACCGAGTGTCAGCATTCCTGTATTCAATATTTCGCCTCTGGCACAGATCCTGTAGCATCCATTTACTACTGCGGCCGTATCTCCTCTCCGGTCCTTGCCCCATGGCTGAGCTGGTGGGGTTGGACATGGCAGTGTCCAAAACCTGAATGCCTCACTATGGCCTGCTGGGTATGCTTATATGCATCCCTGGTTGTTGAGCCCTTGGACGATGTCCACGAACACCAGTCCCCTGCAGCTCCCCTGGATAAACCAGGCTGAGTAGTATGCCACTGCTGCAACCAATTGTGGAGACCCGGGGATCAGTGGGTGCTCTCATCTGCAGGCCTAGCCGCCTTTACAAAGACAACGTGGACCAGGGCTTATCCCCAACTGAACGCCCGAGCTCCTTAACCGTGGGTGGAACACTACTCAGACAACACAGGGTGAGGGAATCACAATATTAAGGCTTTATTGGATCCCCAAACAGTGAACAGCATATAACACATAACCAGCAAAACACAACAATGTAACAGGCAACAGAGTCTCACCCTTCCGCTGGCTCACCAGGGTATAGAATGTAGCACAGCAAAGTCTGTAGCGAGGTGACTGTATCATCCCAACCTGGGTTGCTTCCTTATCCTTATGCAGTCTTTATCATCACAGCCGAATCCGATAATCCAATGCTGAAGTCCTTGTGGTTCTATAGTCCGTGTTCTGGTCCCCTTGGTCGGCACCGAAATGCCTAGGCCTGGGGTTATGGCTTGCTAAACAGCGAAGATCCTAGATTAGCTGCCTGTATCCAATCCAATGTACCTCTAGATTGAGGTCACTAGACAGAATCTAACTAACTCTGGTTAATTAACACATCTCCTTATATACCTTCAGCCCTCATTGCAGGATATTGGGAACTTCCTGATAGGTCAAATAAAACTCTTTTTATTGGCTGGACCTCAAGCCTCATTTAACATATTTTTAGAAGTATTGCAATCCTGACATGGAGAGCCAAATACTGAGTGATATAGCAGCTAGCAGTAATACAATGGAATGTTAGTAGGAGACATTCAGTCTGCAACCCATGACATTAAAACAATAGTAGCTGCGTCCATGTACATAGAATCAACATTCACAGGGTAATATACAATGGACGATTAGCATAATTAAGTTCTCTGGCCTTCTATGACAAACAAGTTAGATAATTACATTACCATGCTAAACTTAAACCACAGTAATCTATGAAAATACTGTAGGAAATTCTCATTGGCCATTACAAGTTTACAAGCCAATATACAATACTGTCGGGGCTACATAAGAAATCTTCATATGTTCTACATTGAAGGAGTCCATTTCGTCACACCCTACTTTTAGGGGACTTACGGTGGGCTCTAGGGAGCTCAAGTTCACCACATTCGCAGATAATGTCCTGCTGGTAGTAACTAACCCCAAACAGTTTCTGCACTCTCTTACACATGAACTAGAGGACATGGGAGGCCAATTGGGGTATAATATTAGCTAGGACAAAACAGAAGTGATGATGTTAAGCGGCCCCTTCAGACCGTCGTGGACATCGGATTTCCCCTGTCAGTGGACTACTATCTCACTAAAATACCTGGGAGTGCAAGTAACAAGACACCCGGCTAATTTTTACAAAACCAACATCAACTTATACCTCATCAAACTAAACTCCACTTTAGCTAAATGGAAAGATTTTAATTCATCATACCTGGGTAGAGCCAACTTAATCAAAATAACAGAATTCCCATGCATCCTCTATCTTTTTCACACTCTCCCAATCTATTTAGCCCCCAAAGAGGAGAAATGGATCAACTGTCTATACCACTCATTCATCTGGGAGGGAAAGAATACCTTTTGCCTATAAATTACTCCAACAGCTGAAGAGAAATGGTGGGATAAACATCAATCATATCAGACAATATAAGTTAGCATCCCTATTCTGAGTGGTGGTAGACTGGCTAGGAGGAACCTCCTGCTATGCCCAGTATGATATAGAGTGCTGTCTCACACCAGGACTGGCTCTCCCTGCTCTCCTACACCTCCCTTATACTAAACTGCCGGCTGAAGTGAAGGTGAACCTCCTCCTGGTGTCTGCATGGAAAGCATAGCAGAAAATACGCCAACAGTTCCAACTCTCTCCTCAGACATCCCTACTCCTCCCACTCATTGGTAATCCCCATTTCCAACACAGACATACCCAACCTGTCTTCCACCGGTGGCACTCTCAGGACATAACATCCATTAAACACCTGATCCATCCAGGGGAATGCCGCATGTATTCAATAGAGGAAATGCAATCTAAACACCCGACCACTATATTACCCCCATTCCAATACCTACAGGCTAAGAGTTATGTGACAAAGGTAATAACTCAACTCCCTGAGTGAGAGTGGAATCCACACCTGCTTACATGGTTCACTAAGTCTAACACCTCAACTGGCCAAATATCCTCCAACTATAAATTCATCCATGGCATGCTGGACTATGAGCAATCTCATTTCCCACTAACAAAATGGCAGATCGATGATCCAGCCTTATCCTACAGCACAATCCTAAAAGCTCTAAACCAAGCCCACACAATCCTCCCCTCAGCCCGTTTCATTGAAATGAGACTGAAAATCTGCCATAGATCCTATTTAACCCCCCAGAATAATAACAATTTACCACCGCATACCTGACAAACTTTGTCCCTGATGAGCCTCTATGGGCCATCTTTGGATATCTAGAGCCAGATAAATACACACGCTCTCTGGGGGTCCGTAAACTGCTGCACATGGTGGCGGCAGCCGGAGTTAAGGCCATTTTGCAGGTGTTGAACCACGACCAAGCTCCCACATTTAAGATCTTTTTAGACAAACTATCATTCTTGCTTCAGATGGATTGGGTTGAGGCTTTCTTGCACAAGGAGGAAAGGGTGCAGTCCTACTTTAAAACTGGGAAAGTTTCATCTCTCTGCTCCCTCAACACATCTGAGATGACATCAGAACTTGTTTCCAACCTACAGTGTGGTGTCAAGAGCAGGTACTGCTAGGGGTAGCATCTACATAGATACATGTTTGAAAGAGCGGCCAAATAGACACATCTAAGGGTCAGAGGTCGATCCTGGTGTCAGAGGTCAATCCTGGCGTTGGTGAGTCCTGCACAACTCCCAAGGAGAGACTAAGGTCACGCACCCTTGATGGGTGATCTACAAGAAAATTACCTGTTCCAGACAACCCCTACCCCCTCCTCCCCCTCCCAGTTTTGGCCTATTTGCTCTTTTTTTCTTCTTCTTTTGGGTGTGTTTTGTTTTGCTGTGTTTTCTTCTGTTTGTTTTTCCTTTTTTTTTCTTGTGTTTTTTTGTCCTTCTGTTTTTTTTTTTTTTTTTTTTTTTTACATAATGCAGCCACACTCGAATTATACACTCTGCTATTTACTATCTTATAACAGTTTTACAATGCATACTTCAAGCCATATTTAGACCAATATACGAAAAAATGTATTTTCAATTAAAAATGCTTAACAAAAAATGTTAAGGCTTCGCTTAGGGTACCTTTACACGCCTCAACTTTTGGCGACGATTGGAGGCAACCTAATGTGCGCGTACACATTTTTCATGCTTGCCTCTGAACGTCAAAGGCGCTTTTACATGCCGCAATTTCGTCCTCAACCCAAGGCGACGTGTCTCCCCGGAAGTTGTCACACAAACAGCGGGAAATATCCGGTAGACTCCCGTCGCCACTTCACGCGCCGCCATCCCCGAAGGAATGTGGGCGTACATGTTCAGTGAGGCGAAAACATAGGCGTGCCAAATTGTTTTTCACCGCTCCCAAAACACGCTCATTGGACAACGCAATAGCGTCCTGATTGGCCAGCCTGGGCAGGAAGGCTGGGTAATACATGACGCCATTGCAATTGTGTAGTGTGAATGGACAGCTGTTCAAATATGGCGCCCTGTGAAGGGACAGCCAATGGAAACACAGTAGCCACCACCAATCATCACTGACGGGGCGCGGTGCCCAGAACGCTGTGGCACGTCTCCGGGAAATCAGTAGGAGACACTGATTCCATCCCTATCGCCCCTTCACATGCCAAAAGCAGGGAATTTGCCCTTGATGATTGCCTCTGGTATTGGAGCAGTGCTGTGAAATCGGAACCAGGTGCAACATTTTTGATCGCCGCCGGATTCCCCAATTACACGACGCAATTTCGAGGAAATTTTACGGCGATGGTGTTGGGGCTACTGATTGCCTGTCAGATTTCTCACCGCGGTTGCTGCGTCTAAAAGTACCCTTATGCATTGCAATGTTCATCGTGAAAGCCCATGGATGGCACATGGATGTGTGTGCTGCCTGTGATTTTTACTGACCCATTGAGTTTTTAGGGTAATTACTAATTTGATTCGTAGATTGTTTTTTTTCATGACATATTGAACAGTACTTTGTTTTAGTTATAAATTGAAATCGATATTTTTTGCATTCATGTGTGAAAATATTTGAATTTTGACCATATAATTGAAAATGTCACAATTTTCAAGCTTTCAGTTTTCATATCCTTAAACCAGTTAGTCATGTTCTACAAAATAATAAATAACTAACATTTCCCATATGTCTATAGGATATGTCTATTTAATAGGAAGGTTTTACTTTTCATGTTGGTGCGATTACAGCAAAACCAGATTTTTATGTTTGTTTTTTTCATGCTTTGCTACTATCACATATTAAAAATGCTTTTTTACAAAAAATAGGTTTTCTGTCACCATATTCTTATAGTTGTAACTTTTTTTATTTTTTAGAGAACAGAACTGTATGAGAGATCAATTTTTTGTGCAACAAGTTGCAGATTCTTTTAGTAACATTTTGAGGTATATACCATTTTTTGATATCTGTAAATTTAGATGCCTAAAAACAAAGCCAACAATTCACTTATTGTTGATAAATATATTTTGAACAGTACATTAGGCTTTAAGGGTACCATTACACGTTGCGGTATCGCAATGCAACATCGACAAAAAGTCACGTGGTACGGTCGTTGCAGTTGATATCGTTCGTGCGTTGTGTCGTGTAAATGGGCAACGCGACTCGAAAAAATCATAGGTACGATATTGCAAGAAGATTGCGCAAGCCCTTCAACCGTACGATATTGCATATGCGATGTGGCATGATCGTGCTGTGTGACAGCGCAACTACGATCTTGTTTGCAACTTCCCCTATTCACTTCAATCTTAATGCTCGGTCCCTGGGTTGCTAATACCCAGCGCACAAAAGTTGCGTATAACATCCTAATAGTGTTGCCTGCCGATATCTTCCTGTGTGACATCTCCTATGCGATCTTGGACAAGTGCCAAAAACGTGCGCGCTCCCATGAATTTGTATGCGATATCGGAACGATATTGCGACGTGTAACGGTACCCTCAAAGTTGTATACAAAATTGTATAATCCCAATTGGTCCTTTATGAGTCATCAGACTTTAGAATTTTTTTTAAAAAAATGTAAAAAAGAAATGCTTTTGAAAAAATGTTTTATTTTTTCTTTTTTATATATTTAATACATATCGTAATCTTGGGTGAAATATGATTCTAGGGATATCTTCCGATTTGTTTTTGTGGTTATTATTATTTGTGAGTTGGATTCATTTTCATCGTCTATTAAAATTTTTATTATTGCACCTGTTGTATTTTTTATGTTTTTATGTTTTTATAGGTGTGTTTTCTGAGTTTGTATTTTATCTGTACCTGTTTTAACACATCTAGGATAATTTAATGATATATGTTCTATTTTCTTAGTTTGCATATTTAATGTGAGTTTCCAGCGTTTCCTGCAGAGATTGGGAATATTAAGGGTCGAATGACATCACTAAATGGTAATTCTCCCTATTGGTCATTGTTGTTATAACTGGCCACTTCCCTCTCTTGTCTGTAAACCCCACCTGAGGAAGACAGCAGGCAGCTGTCGAAACATGTAGTGATTGTGTAATAAACAGGTCTGTACAACATCTCCTCTTTGAAAGTCTCCTTGCTACCTAGCACTCCAATCCTAACAACAAATAGTTTTTTTTTTTCAAACTTCACTGTTCCCAACCTTGGGATTGTGGCTGGAGCTGCCTGGAGCTGTTAGTGAGCTCTAAAGAGCGTTCCAGGACCTTAAATGGCATATATCTGGGACGCGGACGTCAGGTGACCAGGACTCCGTACTACGTGACTGCACCAGGAAGGAGGACAGAGCAGCGGCCCCACAGGAACCCAAAACCCCTCGCAGTCGTGCCATTACTGGTGGTGTGCAAGGGGGCAAAACCCAGCCAGGTGATCAGACAACCCTTCCCACCTCACAACATATTTCTCCACTAGACCACAAGGTACTTCTAAGGGTGCGCCTCTCTGTTTTGTATTACAAGAGACCTGTTAGTGACTCAAATCCTGTTAGATCCTGATCATAGCAGGATCTAAGAGGCCATAATATCCATTAGTCATTAAAATGACCTCCAGGGTACCATGATAACAATCTCCACTTGTGAATGCTATTGTGGGTAAGGGCAATCCTGGAAAAGGGGGTCTTTTAACCCTCTTTAACCTACTGTTGCGATTCATAGGTATAGATGGTATTTAAGGGGTGAATCAGTCCTAATCATTTCCAAAACTGATTATATACAGCTGTCACTCATTGGAATTTTGCTATCCAATTGTCTCTTAAGGCCACTTCACATGCTAGGATCTTGTTAACGATTTTGTTGAAACGTCACGGATTTGTGATTGTTCAAACGATATCGTTTGTGCATCGCTGCGTGTAAACTAACGATGTTGGAAGGATAAATTGTTGGATCGTTCATCAAAAATTTGAGATCCTGACCTCAAATCTATCGTTCATCGTCCAATTAATGTTCTGGGAAGCGGCAACATCGTTCAGTGTGACACCTTATTGAACGATATCGTTCAAAATTCTCCTATTCCTGCCACTTTGTAACATCGTTCAATTGTTCATCTCCAAATAGCTGGTGCGTTGCCAAATTTAAGATCGTTAACAATATCCCTGCATGGGACAACGCACTAACGATGTCGAAAGGATTGCGGTCATGTGACATAGCTAACGATCTCGTTCACCTATATCCTGGCGTGTGATGGTACCTTTAGAATCATTATAAAGCAGCCCTGAGAAAAAAGGCCCTTGAATGACTGCTGTTAAAAGGTATATCAGTAGTGGTTAAGGGGTTAACATTCTTAATCATTTCAATCAAGGAGGAAATCTTTGAGTTAGAATAGTAATTTTGTTGGACCATCAATAGTCAACCATATTAAACTATTCAGAAATTTTACATATAATTTCATTTTTTACCAAGTTTTCCATAAAAAAGTCTCCTTGTCATCCTCATTTAAATCCAACAGTGAAAGAAATCAAAATATAGTAGAGTAGAATTACCTTCTGTACAACCTGCTGCTATTAATTACAAATGAGTTGATAAATGAGAAAAGTAAAACCATATCTTTTATGTAGTAAACTCTATTACATGATTCGTCATGCATTATCTGAATGTGTTTCACATTTACTTTTGGAACACTTTTTGAACACAAGAGCCAGGTCACTTTAAAACATATGACAAAAAAGACGGATTCCAGGTAATATGAAAAGGGGAATATTTATATTTAAAAAAAGCTATAGTTAAAAGACTGTCATACTGCTTAATACACATGTTATACTGCTGCGGTTCAGTAACTTTAGTAACTTATTGTATGTAAAAGATACAGTACCTTGAACAATGTATTCACACCCTGTGAACTTTTCCAGATTTTTTCACATTACACCCACAAACTTAAACATATTTTATTGGGATTTTATGTGATATACCAACACAAGGAAGAAAATATTTGTGACGTGTAAAGAAAATGATACATAGTTTTCTAAATATTTTAGAAATATAAAACTGAAAATTATAACGTACATTTCAATTTGTGGTATATACAGATCAATGCTGAAACGTGCGTCAGGGTGGATGCCACTCGCTAGAGACCCTTCACATTACATGTAAGTATACCGCAGCCTTTCATATACACACATAGAAAGAGAAAGTTGGACACCACTGCACGTCATACCATTTTGGGGATCCACGGGCACCGTTGAATTTAGTCTGAGACATCCACAATCAAACTTCACAATACAGTCCATATCAATCCAGGTAAATAGAGAATTGTTGCACTTGTGGAGCCCACTGGGACGGGGTACTCGGTGCCGGACCGGGGTACTGCTGGGGGATGTCACGACGGTCCTGGTCTGGACCGTGTCCCGGGCCCGCACAATAAAATGGGGTCTATTTACAGGGGATTTGTCACTTGTGACGCCACCCACTATATGCGGCCAGTGATGGGGCCGCCGCTGCTGCAGAACCTCCGGGGATGATGGGATAGCAACTTGGATAGAATAGTTCCTGTGGGCAGAACTGGGTTTCCCGGGGCAGTGGTAGTAGTAGTTAAAGTCTGTGAGGATGGTTATTGATGCTGCAGGAGAGTAGGGGTAGCAGTAGAGATGATGAGAGTAGAGGTAATCGCAGTATATGAGGGCAAGTGGGGCTTCAGTATAAGGATCACACACTCACGGTTTCTGTTGTTTTCCAAGTCTTTACTTGCAGATGGTATCACACAATATTGTCCATGGAGTCTGTACCAGGTTGCTCCCACCCTGACCGGGTCCATGGCTTCCTACTTAAGCGCTGTGTGTGGCCCTGCTGCTGCTTGTAGCTGTACTGCTGGCCCTGTCTCTGCTCACAGGTACCAATCTGCTGGGCAACTTGAGTCCTCTGTGTCACTGACTCCTCCGTGTCACTTTGCTATGGTGCTGTGAAGATGGTGGACCTTCACTATGCCGGTGTTTACTGTCCTGTCTGTCTCAGGCACAGCCTCGGATCCGGTATCCGTCTTAAGCGCCTCCCCGGGGTCAAGTTTTTGGGGTATCTCTTTATCCCGGGTATGTTCCTCTGTTCCTCTGTCTCCTCTCCTCAGACCTCTCAGGACCTCCACTTCTACTTGGCTCTGCTCCTGCTCCAGACTCAAACTGCACTAACTGTCACTCCTGCTCTGTGGTAAACAACTTAGCTCCTCCCACTAGTGCAGGTGCCACCTAAGCTCCTCCCACTTTCTAGTGTAGTGTTGTGTGGGGAGTAAACCTGTGTTGATGTTTCTGTGGCACATTAACCCTTGGGATGCCACACACTCACTGGATTGTTTGCAAAACTTCCTTATTCATTTAGTCTAAGACACACAGACACATAGACAGGAGGTAGAATGGGGGATGAACAGGGCCCAGGGACCCAACAGGGATCACCCAGCAATGGGAAACTATACAAATTAATTTATATTATAAATTTTACATGGGTGAATCAAAGTAAATTTTGCACCCAGAGTAATCTGTACTAGGCTAGGGTCACACATAAGCCCTGGATCCAATATTGGCATTCATTTTTTAACTTTATTTTTCTAAGTCCAAAAACTGATGCTAAAAACGGATCCTGGGATCAAGTGTGACTGCATTGTTAACAAAAGCTATTTGCTTTTTTACTGGACCCAAAAACGCTACAAGCAACGTTTTTGGGTGCAGTAAAAAAATGGATCTGTTTTTGCTAGCATTTTTTGGCAAAAAATGTCAAAGGCCAGGGTCACACTTGAGCCTTGGATCAGGTTTTTGCATCATTTTGTGCACTTTTTTTTTTCTAAGTCCAAAACCTGATGCCAAAAACTGATACTGCACTCAAGTGTGACTGCAATGGTGTCTGTTTTTTAACTGGACCCCAAAAATGCTGCTAGCAGCTATTTTGGGTGCAGTTAAAAAACTGATCAGGTTTTTTAACATGGGGCCCTATGGGAAAACTGATCCGATCATCCCTGACAGCCCCGGATCAGATCTTACCATGGTGTGAAGCCAGCCAAAGTCCTAAAAATGCATAGACTGGGGTTCCACATAAGCCCTCAGTCCGTTTTTGGCTTCAGTTTTCTCATTTTTTTGTTCTAAGTCCAAAAACTGACAGAAAAACGGATTGGATGTAATAAACACCCTGTGCGTTTTTCTATGGAGCTCCAAACATTGCCCTGTCCGTTTTTGAGTCAAAAACTTTGCATGCAACGTTTTTGGCATCAGTTAAAAAACGCATGTGTTTTCATGCGTTTTTTTTAACATGGGGCCCTATGGGAAACGCATGCGCGAACGCATGCGCATGCGTTTGCGCATGCGTTCGCGCATGCGTTTTTTTAATGAAAAGTCCAAAAACGTTCAGGAGTGCAGGAGGCTCAAAAAGCACCCAGAAAAAAACGGATTGGTGATGAAAATCACTTCCAAAAACGGATTTCTATGTGTGACCACAGCCATAGCTGTACAGGAGGCTCAAAAAACAGCCAAAAAGTATGCATTTGTTATTGAAACCAGTGGAAAAAACTGATTGGCATGTGTGACCCTAGCCATAGGCTGCCATGGTTCTCGGTAATAAGAGCCGTGTTTTCACAGGATGATGCACCGCTGAGGAGGATAATCTTTTGCAAGTGTCTTGCTCATTCATCAGGTGATCGACAACCTGTTTATACTGCAAGATAACTATGAAGCAAGTTTTTTTAAGGTCGCTCACTGATGGTGGGTTTACACACACCAATTTCTGTGTCCAATATCTGAACAGATCTCTGGTTGCAGTGAAATCATGGACACATAGTTCCATTTTGTGGCTGTGTACAACATTGAGCAATGTATCCATGATTTCACTGCAACCAGAGATCTGTTCAGATATTGGACACAGAAATTGGTGTGTGTAAACCCACCATCATACTTGCAGTGAAAATGCAGTTTAAGCTTTCTGACAGTGCCCTGCATAGCAAAGTTTGAGATAGCAGAATACCTTTATAATGCTTTAATTGGGCAACAGAACAGAAGAATGGTGACAAAAGACACAAAGTAATGGGCTCTTGGATTGTAGTGCATGTACATAATATTATCAGACTTTACAAACGAAGGTGCTTTAGGCTACGTTCACACTGCGCATTTTTTGCGCTTTTTTCTGCGGTTGCGCTTTTTACGCGAGTAAGTGGCAAAAAGCGCTACTGCATTCACATACTGCGCTTTTGTGCACTTTTTTCTCTACGCTTTTCCTAAGCCAATTTTATCATGTTGGCTATGGGAAAAGCGCAGAGGCAAGTGCGTAAAGAATTGACATATCTATTCTTTTTACGCACACGCTTTTGCAGTGAAAGCACATGCGTAAAAAAGCACACAAAAGCGCAATATGTGAATGCAATTCAGCAAAATCCACAGGTTTTGCTGGACTGCATTTCCTGAATTACATTTCACTGCATTTAAGCGCGTGCAAAAAAGTGCCACGTGAATACAGTAAAAGGCAGGAATAAGCAGACATATAGTCTATGAAAAAACATATAGGCCTGTTGCACAGCTAATGCTGGGTTGCGTTTGCCTTCATTTGAGTTTCTATGCATTTTTAACGCTAAACACGCATGCGTTTTTGGCCCCATAGTTTAATGGAAACGCATGCAAAAATGCATGCGAAAACGCATGTCATTTTCTGCAAACGCAAAAAAGCATGCGTTTTTGCAAGCACATCCCAAAATGTGGCAGTACACGGTTTGGGCTACATTTGCAAAAACGCATGCATTTTTGCGTTTGCTGAAAATAACATGCGTTTTTGCATGCGTTTTCATTAAACCCTATTGGGCAAATGAAGGCAAACGCAACCCAGCATTAAATGTGAAAAGGGCCATAGTCTATGAAAAGAAACGCAGGGAAAAAATGCAGAAAGAATGAACGTGTTGCTTGTTTTTCTGCAAGGTAAAAAACCTGAAGGTGGGCACAGCACTTCAGAATTCTCACTAACTTTGCTGAAATGTATTTCCCCTTGCAGGCTTTATAAAATCTGTAAAGGTGCGTGCACACGGTCAGTATACACAACGTTTTGGATGCAGTGTCTTGCTGCTGCGTCCAAAACGCTGCGTAGTACAGTATAAGCATAGTGGATGGGATTTCAAGAAATCCCATCCTCACTATGGTTAACCCGATCGCAGCGTGTTTGGAGCTGCGGTGCGGGTTGCCGGCATTCCGCTCCTTCAGAGTCGGAAGCGGCTCCCATTGGGTGACTGCAGGGAGAAGTCGCCCTGCACACGCTGCACACGGTGAGTACAGGGCGGCTGCGATCTCCCTACGGGCACCTGCGGCTTCACTCAGCTCCGGAGGAGCTACGTCCAACACGCAGCTCCTCAGGAACGTGAGCACATACCCTAATGGTACATTTACACGCGGCCACAGGAAGGTAGGAACAGGCAAGCATCGGACACAATTGTGCCTGTTGCCTTGAAAAGACCATGATGTGGCTGCGTGTAATTCAGGACTTTCCTTCCTTCAGGGAAGACACAGGAAGGAACATCCTGAATTACACACAGCCACATCGAGGTCTTTTCAAGGCAACAGGCACAATTGTGTCCGATGCCTGCCTGTTCCTACCTTCCTGTGGCCGCGTGTAAATGTACCATAAGGGAAAGCATAAGAAAAAATGCACAAAAAATGCTAGGTGGGCACACAGCCTTAATTGAACAATATTTATATTTATAAAGTCATGGTTTCAGAAAATGGCGACACAGACTATTTTTCTTTTTACAAAGTTTCTGAAAATGTTTTCATCAATAAAATGAAAAAAAAAATATATATAGATATATACAAGTTTGTAATTGCTGTATCTTGTAGCATACTAATCAAAAGAAAAATATTGCCAGGTCGTTTTTTACCGCGCATTAAATGGAAAAGTGGAAAAAATGTAAATCAACACTGGAAACTACACCTCATCTTGCCAAATTCAAGCCATCATATGGTCAATAAAAAGTAAAACAATTGTGGCTCTTAGAAAAGGGGATGAAAAATCAAAACTGCAAAAAGAAAAATGAGTTGCATTTGAAGAAGTTAATGTTTAGCAATTAGATATATGTTAGTTTAATAAATTCATCAGGACTGAGTCAGTTTCTTAATGAAAAAGTTCTTAATACAGGTACATCCCAATGAATTAGAATATCATCAAAAAGTTAATTTATTTTATTAATTCAATACATAAAGTGAAGCACATATTATATAGAGTCATTACACACAGAGGGATCCATTTCAAGTGTTTATTTCTGTAAATGTTGATGATTATGGCTTACAGCTAATGAAAACTCAAAGGTCATTATATTAGAAAATTAAAGTAGGGAGGATGAAGGGTCTGAGAGATAAAAGATTACGTAAATAGATATCAGAGGCTTCACCTTGTGTGGTTGTGGATATGCTGCAGTCCCCAGAGTGGTGAATGTAGAGTAGGGAGGATGAAGGGTTAAAAAACCAGGCTGCCGAGTTCCACGAGACATCAAAGGGTGAATATAATATTGATTCATTAGTTAACATGTTTCAGAGCTCCCTGGCCCCTTCCTCAGGACAAATCAACGTAATATTGCCTTGTCTGAGGGCATTTCGGCAAGCCCAGAAGAACGTTGACTAATAAACCAATATTATATTCACCCTTTGTTGTCCCGTGGAATACTGTTCTTGACCCTTCATCCTCCCTACTTTAATAAGATAATGACCTTTGGGTTTTCATTAGCTGTAAGCCATAATCATCAACATTAACATAAACAAACACTTGAAGTAGATTACTTTGTTTGTAATGACTACATAATATATGTGTTTTACTTTATGTATTGAATTACTAAAAATAATGAACTTCTTGATGATATTCTAATTCATTGAGATGCACCTGTATCTGATTACTTAAAACGATTACATAGCTTCTAAGCACAGCCCTGACATGCTATTATTTTCATATCAAATACATGTTGCATCTCAGTTTTGCTTCCTGACTGAACAAGCCATAGCCTTAAGACATATCACTGTGAAATGAGACACATTTGGCAAATTCGACATTTTCAGACTCATGCTGGAAGCAGATCCTCACACTCTTTTAATGTTAATTTACTTTCCCTGTCATTCAACTATTCACACTTTAATTCAAACTGTCATCTACTAAGTGCTAAAATGATAGATTAAAATGTAAAATTAATATATTTTGCTCTTCTTACAAATATACCTAAATGTTTCTTGCAGTACTCAAGATCACCACACAATTTAAAGCCTATAAAGCAGAATAACGTTACAGTCCGCCAAATGTGAGTGAGATGCAAACTGTAAAAACATACAGGACATCATAGTGGTAAGGACACACAGAGTTTTATCAATTTTCTGGTAGAAGGAAAGGAAAGGAAGAAAGCGCACCGATCTAAATGTAAATGTATAATCAGATCGTAGGTGGATGTGGATGGCACTCACCTTTTTTAGGTCTTGTTCACTTGCGTATCGGTCACTAGGGACCATTAGGTATCCAGGCGTAGATTTCCTCAGTAGTCGGTATGCTGCAAATCCCTGGTAGCTAGTAAGTAGCTCAAACCGAGTTACCATAGGAATATAGATCCAATAGAGTTTTTTACCAGGCTATTTGCGCTCCGGAGCGCAAATAGCCTGGTAAAAAACTCTATTAGAGTTTTATCAATGTCACTCTAAAGCTGATGAGCGTCAAAATCCACATTAAAAAGTATTTAAATACTTTTTTAATAATGTTGATGAGGATTTTGATATGATCCTGAACTACACGATAGGTGCTTAGGATTTTCAGAATCTTGTATTTGTTGCTGATTTTACCTATTGTAGAAAGTGTAAATATCTGCAATGGTTAAAAAAGAAAGAATGCATAAGATGAAGGGATACACCTATAATAATGTTATTAATAATTCCAAAAAAGGATGAAGGACTTACAAAATCACACAGGTTAAAAAAATTAAAAAAACAGAAACAGTTGCTATAAAGAATATGCAGCCCAAAACATGTATTAAGGTATACCATAATGACCCAAACATACCTGGATTTACAATATTAAGGAGGTTAGTATAAAGGGTATAATTATCCGTTAACCTACCAATATTAGTATAGGATAATACAACTGTGTTAGGCTAGAGTCAGATTAACGTTTTTAGCCGCGCCCCGGGGGTCACGCTAAAAATTTAGACTTTGTCAGCAATAAAGCAGTGCTAACGCCATGTTAGCACTGCGTTGCCACTGCCAATACTTACCTATGGAGATCCCACCGTTAACGCGGCTCCCACGCCGACATCTTAGTGAAATCTTGCGTTATTTCGTAGCGCTCTGCAGCGTCCTTCATTGCGTTTGGAAATATTGCGAGATTTTATTCAGCGTTGGAGCAGCGGTAAGGCCCGACTCCCCATAGGTTAACATTAGCAGCGTTATCACGGTGCTAACATGGCGTTATTGCTGCCAAATCCTATGTTTTTAGCGTGACCCCCCCCGGGGCGCAGCTAAAAACGTTAATCTGACCCTAGCCTAACACAGTTGTATTATCCTATACTAATATTGGTGGGTTAACTGATAATTGCTTATACCCTTTATACTGACCTCCTTAATATTGTAAATCCAGGTATGTTTGGGTCATTATGGTATAATCTGTCCCTAGCCTAATAGTTCAAAAGTTGTTCAACTGTTTTGAGCAACAACATAGTGAACAATTAAAACAGAAAGCACTAAATCAAATACATGATCTTATACCTAATACTCCATCATAGATCATGAATAAGATCTTATCAAATATAGCACATTGAAGATATCCCCCACATTGTTAAGAGAAAATCACAGAAAGATAATTATGATATATACGGTACAGGCCAAAAGTTTGAACACACCTTCTCATTCAATGGACATTAGACCAGTGGAAATCTGGGCTTTGGTGTGATGAGTCCAAATTTGAGATCTTTGGTTCCAACTACCGTGTGTTTGTGCGTCGCAGAGAAGGTGAACAGATAGACTCTAAATGCCTGGTTCCCACTGTGAAGCATGGGGGAGGAGGAGCTGTGATGGTTATGGGGTGCTTTGCTGCCTTGAAGCTCATCAAGAGAATGCCAAGAGTGTGCAAAACAGTAATCAAAGCAAAAGGTGGCTACTTTGAAGAACCTAGAATATAAGACATATTTTCAGTTGTTTCACACTTTTTTTTTTAAGTAAATAAGTCCACATGTGTTAATTCATAGTTTTGATGCTTTCAGTGTGAATCTACAATTTTCATAGTCATGAAAATACAGAAAAATCTTTCAATGAGAAGGTGTGTCCAAACATTTGGTCTGTACTGTACATAAAAAACCCTCTATAGCAAAGTCCCTATATAAGGATAGTACCAGCCAAAGTCAGGTCTCATATGCTGGGTTTTCCAGGTAGTAGCTGTGATAAGCCTAAAGATCAAAATGGGGGTAGTAGTCCCCATGCATATCGTCGTTCCAACTGGCAGCTTCATTAGGGGGAGGTCTACTACCCAATTAACCCCTTTAGGGTTATCACGACTTCTACCTGGTAAACCCAGCATATGAAACCTCAGTAGTCTGGTACTATCCTTTTGTAGGGACTTTGCTATCGGGGGAATATTATGAGTATATCTTATGATTATCTTTGTGCAACTTTCACAACTTAGGGCCCCTTTACACTTGGCGACGCTCCAGTGATCCCGACAATGATCCGACTTGGTAGAGATCGCTGGTGCGTCGCTACATGATCGCTGATGAGAAGTCAAACAGTCAGATTTCACCAGCAATGCAGCAACGATACAGAAGTCATTGGGACCCTGTGACTCTCGGGCGTAGTATTGAGATCGTTGGTTGTTGTCCCTGTCAAACACAGCGATGCACGCTGCCCGGCGGGAGCGCGACGACCAAAAAATGGTCCTGAACAGTTTGTAACGATCAGCGATCTCACAGCAGGGGCCTGATCGCTGCTACGCGTCACAAAGTGAGATCGCTGTTGAGGTCGCTGTTGCGTCACAAAGCCTGTGACTCAGCAGCGATCTCACTAGCAATCTCGCTTAGTGTGATGGGGGCTTTACTCATGTACACATGTAAGACACCAGGCGCAGAGCTCATTTCACGATGAATGGACTTGTGCTCTTTTTCAAGTTTGGTACAAGACAACCAATGTAACCTGTATAGGAATCTTGTTATTAGAGATGAAAGAACTTTACCCAAGCATATTCACCAATTTCAAATTCAGCATGAACTTTGCAGATTCAGTTTGTGATCGGAAACAAGCAATTTACTAAAAAAATCGTCGAATACAGCTTTGTTTGGGAAAAAAGTTTGGAATTTTAAAATGGCTCTAAAACTTTTCCTGAAAGTTTGGGGCCAAAACCCTCACTGGACGACCTGGTGGCTGATAAAATAGCTAACCAAAGTGTAGGTGTTATTCACAGCCATCGAGTCTACTGGTTTCTTTCAACCTGTAAAATTTAATGGAGCGTTGAAAGAAAGTTTTAATATTCCATGAGTTTGCAGGTGTTGGAACACCTGCAGGCTGTGAGTTTTTGAGCAGTGCCAGATGTGGCAGCAGCTGTGAAACCCAGGAACCTAAAACCTCCTTTAAACATCCCTTTAAGAAAGCTTTCAATTGTTTTAATTAGTTTTAAAACATTTTTAAATGTTTTTTGTTTACTGAGCAATCCTTTTGTTATTGCAGAGGTTCAGCAGCATGCGAGGCCAACTTTTCTAAACTTATCTTATAGCAATTTTATATAAAAATAGCATATGTTCATTTTATGCATAACATACATGGTCTTAAAGGTCTTTTCACAGTCATGAAACAACAGCAGAGTATAGCATGCAGTGTTTAAAAAGCTGCCCCAAAATTTTTCTATGATTAAAAAGGACTGCCTTAAAAGAGGCGTTTTGCTGGGTCGCTGATCCATTATGGAGTTTCCCTGTTAGCCAGATGTGTATTGAGTTCTCTGGAGTGCAAGGCCTGTTTCTTTGTTAATTTCATTTTACCCCTTTCAAGTTTAGTGACGGTTGCACTTCTTCCTGCTGAATTAGCAGGACCTCAGCCTTCGGACTACACCTCAAAGACCTTAATGGACTATGCCCTTAATGGACTTTGCCCCATTATCTTGAAGGCCTGTACCTCATTTTAATGTAGTCTGCTAATCCTTGCGGGACTTATTTACATACAGTTTATATTTATATGTGTATCTTTTAGGCTTATTATAGTCTGTGCTAATTGCCTATTTTTAAATGATAATTGTTTGTTAGAAGAGGTGAATCCCACATACAGTTGTGGCCAAAAGTATTGACACCCCTGCAATTCTGTCAGATAATACTCAGTTTCTTCATGAAAATGATTGCAATCACAAATTCTTTGGTATTATTATCTTCATTTAATTTGTCTTCAATGAAAAAACACAAAAGAGAATGAAGCAAAAAGCAAAACATTGATCATTTCACACAAAACTCCAAAAATGGGCCAGACAAAAGTATTGGCACCCGCAGCCTAATACTTGGTTGCACAACGTTTAGCCAAGATAACTGCGATCAACCGCTTCTGGTAACCATCAATGAGTTTCTTACAATGCTCTGCTGGAATCTTAGAACATTCTTCTTTGGCAAACTGCTCCAGGTCCTTGATATTTGAAGGCGCCTTCTCCAAACTGCCATTTTTAGATCTCTCCACAGGTGTTCTATGGGATTCAGGTCTGGACTCATTGCTGGCCACCTTAGAAGTCTCCAATGCTTTCTCTCAAACAATTTTCTAACGCTTTTTGAAGTGTGTTTTGGGTCATTGTCCTGCTGGAAGACCCATGACCTATGAGGGAGACCCAGCTTTCTCACACTGGGCCCTACATTTATGCTGCAAAATTTGTTGGTAGTCTTCAGACTTCATAAAGCCATGCACACTTTCAAGCAGTCCAGTGCCAGAGGCAGCAAAGCAACCCCAAAACATCAGGGAACCTCCGCCATGTTTGACTGTAGGGACCGTGTTCTTTTCTTTGAATGCCTCTTTTTTTCTCCTGTAAACTCTATGTTGATGCCTTTGCCCAAAAAGCTCTACTTTTGTCTCATCTGACCAGAGAACATTCTTCCAAAACGTTTTGGGCTTTCTCAGGTAAGTTTTGGCAAACTCCTGGCTTTTTTATGTCTTGGGGTAAGAAGTGGGTTCTTCCTGGGTCTCCTACCATTCAGTCCCTTTTCATTCAGACGCCGACGAATAGTACGGGTTGACACTGTTGTACCCTTGGACTGCAGGGCAGCTTAACCTTGTTTGGATGTTAGTCGAGGTTCTTTATCTACCAACCGCAGAATCTTGCGTTGAAATCTCTTGTCAATTTTTCTTTTCCGTTCACATCTGGGGAGGTTAGCCACAGTGCTATGGGCTTTAAACTTCTTGATGACACTGCGCACGGTAGACACAGGAACATTCAGGTCTTTGGAGATGGACTTGTAGCCTTGAGATTGCTCATGCTTCCTCACAATTTGGTTTCTCAAGTCCTCAGACAGTTCTTTGGTCTTCTTTCTTTTCTCCATGCTCAATGTGGTACACACAAGGACACAGGACAGAGGTTGAGTCAACTTTAATCCATGTCAACTGGCTGCAAGTGTGATTTAGTTATTGCCAACACTTGTTAGGTGCCACAGGTAAGTTATAGGTGCTGTTAATTACACAAATTAGAGAAGCATCACATGATTTTCCTAACAGTGCCAATACTGTTGTCCACCCCCTTTTTTATGTTTGGTGTGGAATTATATCCAATTTGGCTTTAGGACAATTCTTTTTGTGTTTTTTCATTGAAGACAAATTAAATGAAGATAATAATACCAAAGAATTTGTGATTGCAATCATTTTCAGGAAGAAAGGCCATGTTCACACACATGCGTTTTTTTGACCATCTCTGCGTTTTTGGGCTGTTAAAAAAAACGCAGGTGCGTTAACGCAGGGTACATTTGAGTGTAGCTGCGTTTTTCAGCTCCATTTGCGTTTTTTACCCCTAGTCCAAAAAACGCTGCATGCAGCGTTTTTGGGTGCTGGAAAAAAACGCATGTGCGTTTTTCCAAAAATGCATGCGTTTTTTTAACATGGGGCCCTATGGGAAACGCATGCAAAAACGCATGGTATATTAGTACCTTTTAGTGCCATTCAAAAACGCATGCTTTTCCCATAGGGGCCCATGTTAAAAAAAACGCACATGCGTTTTTTAACATGGGGGCCCTATGGGAAACGCATGCGTTTTAAAAAGGCACATTTATGCACCCTGCGTTAACGCTTGCGTTTTTGCCTGCGTTTTTGGTGAAAAAATGACTAAGTCCAAAAACGTGGCAAATCCTTTCAGACACACAAGGGACATTTTTTAGCACTCTTAAAAAAACGCAAGTGCTTTTAAGAGTGCTAAAAAAACGCAAATTGAGTGTGAACAATGCCAAACTGAGTATTATCTGACAGAATTGCAGGGGTGTCAATACTTTTGGCCACAACTGTAGATAGAAACTTAAAGTTTATTTCATATAAGAAATTATTAAAAATCCATGATTGCGGAGAATTACCCTCTGTTTTACATAAAATAAACTTTACATTTTTATCTACGTGGGATTCACCTTTTACTTTATTTGTTTGTAGCCGGGAGCCGGAGCATGGGTCGAATTCTCCATCCTTTGTAAGACATATATACCTGATCTATTTTTCCACGATGAGGCTAATGTTTTTTTTTTGCTTAGACCACTGTTTGTGTGTTATAAATGTGAAAAATTACATCATGTACAAACTTGTGCTTTTTTAAAAGTTGCTATACTAAAACTTTTTAACTTCACTGTGCTGTTTTGTGACCGCAAACTAAGATGTGCTTTGATACTGACCTACAGATGCTGGTGAACAAACCACATTCCTCTGGAATGAGGTATGGAAATACTAGACACTACACACACACTCCTGTACAACAGAGCTGAAAAACTGCAGTCCTCAAGAGCCACAACCAGTGCATGGTTTCAAGATTTCTTTTACATAGGTGTTGGAATCATCACTTCTGCAGGTGATGAATTTACCACCTGTGCAATACTAAGGAAATCCTGAAAACTTGCACTGTTTGTAGTGTGGCACCCCACCGGGTAAGCCGCCACCAGAGGTACTGCACTCCTATGGTTAGGGAATGTAGTGCCCCTGTTCTCCAGGTGCTGGGATGGTGCAGTCGAGCCCAAAACACAACACACATACAGTGACAGGCCCCTGGGACAATGGGTGGACCCTGAGGGAGGAACCAGGCCACAAAAGGGGGACAGGACAATATTAGACAGTGGAGTCAGTAGAAGGAGACTGGAGGAGTAACATCAACTGATGGTAGTGGTAGTTGGGAGTGTAGAGTCGGTGTGGAGCTCACCCACGGGAGGGAGAGAGCTATGAGTAGAGACAGAGAAAAACCCTTGGGGTGCGGAGAAGTCAGCGAAAACCTGTACGCCCCAATCTGACAAGACAGAGGGGTTGATGGACGAGACAGGGACCCGGCCCTACAGACAGTGTGGAAGCTGCATGCCCAAGACGTAAACTCGGAGGCACCAGACTTCTAAAGGGAGCTGTGGCCAAACACCCTACACATCTTGGGGAAGGTGGCCGAACTAGGGAGCAGCTCCCAGGAGAGTGACCTAATGGTGCCTGGGACCTACAAGCTCCCGTGGCCACCGGTACTTGAGCACTGTGCGTCGGAAAGCATTGAGAGCCTGGGGAGCAGAGTGATGATACTCTCGCCTCAGAGGGGAACTACCCCTTATAGCACTGATAGAGAGCCACCAGAGACTGAGACACCTAGGAAGGAGAGTAGGGACACCAACCATGGCTTGACTGCACTAACCCGGCTCTGGAGAAAGAGCGAACCGGAGACTGGCAGGAGCATACTCGGTGGCCATGTTTAACGTCTGAGTAAAAGTAACGGAACTGCAGCTGTGGTGTGAGAGACTTTTATTTGTGGCAACCATCGGCCGCAGACGCCACCATCAACACCGAGAGTACTGTGAACTGAGCGACCAACTGCCAAGGTACGTGCCGAGGAATACCACTCCACTGCCCTGGGGAATGCGCTCCGCCTGCGGGGAGCAGGACTATCAAAGATGCTGGTCACCATCCCCAGAGGTTCTGAAGCAGCGGCGGCCACCCTGGCCGCATACCACAGGTGGCATCATGAATACCTCTTTTATGTCCTCAGACTTTCCCTAACATCACCCCTGTATATTTAAATGAGACCGCCAGGGGTCTTGGCCCACGTCTGTCCCCGTGAAAAGAACCTAAGAAAAGGTTAAGAAAAACAACGAGTAACTGCCCTGTTCCGAAGTCTTCCCCGACCCTGGAGTGGGCGTGTCAGTAGCCCTTGAGGACTGCAGTCGGCAACCCCTGACCTAGAAATCTCTGTGGGGTTAACTAGGGAGCAAGAGGAATCCTCGAGCCCATTCACCACACTGCGGCACTCTCTGGACCCTCTTAGGGCCTATGCGAATTGTGCCTGCTTTTCTAACATGAGGCCAGCAAAGGTCAGAAGTGCTATGCCCACATTGTTTTTTTTTCCTTGCAGATGTGGTGCAGATTTTTTTCTGCCCCAAAATCTGCACTATATCTGCAAGAAAAAAAAAACTATGTTGGCACGATGGGCACAGGGTCTCACAAGCATATGGGGGGGTCACATTCACAAAAAGCATTTCCTGTGTGCTGTGAGAGCAGGCATGCAGTCATTGGTGACAGTGTGTTAAGTGCTCTCATCAGAAACATTACTGCAGTTCAGACTCAAGGTATAACAAAGGGGCCAACCCACAAGTTTGAACTGCACTGTACTGCCTGATGTCACCGCTCCTCACATGCACTAAACCAGTGAGATATACCCGCTTCATATCGAAGGATATTGTGACTCTCATGAGACAGCATGTGTGTTATGAGCACTGACACCACTGAGGTTATTTATCTCAGGTCACACAGTGGGAAACCTCAGGGAAGTCACTCACCATTCTGAGATCCATGCAGTGCCTGCTGTCCCATCATATAGGGGATGCAGTCACTGATCTTGCCCCACATATTCTGTGACTACTTCATCATTAATTGGGCTTAATTTTTTTTCTAATTATGTTTTATATTCTCTTTTGGAATGGGAGACTTTAAATAAATAGATTTTAATAAAAAAAAAGGGTGAAAGAAGAATGTATTGGGGTTCATTTCCATATGAAATATTTATTTGTGTGGTTATTTATGTCTTTACTGATTTGGTTAGTAATATTGGGCATCTGATTGATGTCTCAACATTACTAACCAGAAGGCATCAACACCAAATACCATTGTCCTTTTTGCCAATGCACCAGGGCAGCGAGAGAGCCATGGCGAAGCGCCCGGAGTGGTGCATCTAAAGGGGGAGCCACTCCTGGGGTGGCTGTGGACTGCTAATTTTTTTCAAGATTTAAAAATCTTTTAAAATGGTAAAGATTACTTAAGTTTTCAGCTGTTCAAGTGGAAGGATGGATGAATGGATGGATTAATAGATAAATAGATTAGGTAGATAGATAAATAGATAGAAAGCAGAGACAGATTTATAGATTAATGAAAAACATAAATAGATTTATTAATAGATGTCAACCAGCTATATAATGTCCCACTCACTAGTTTAGAGTTCCGCTGTGACATGGGAAAGTTCACATGATGTCAGGGCTGAGCAGCGTCACTCTAGCTGAAATCAGGTGACCCAGAGTGTGACATCATTCTGCCCACAGCAAGACCCGAAACTCACTCAGTTTCTGGTCTCGCTATAAATGATCGTTGCAGAAGATCGTGGAGGGTATATGTGGGAGTAGTTAAGATGGAAATGAGGTATGTGTGTGTTTTTTGTTCAAATAAAATGTATTTTCTCTGGGTGGTGTATTATTAACTATTTACTTAGAGGTTCCTTATGGCCAGGTCTAACATTGGCATCACATTATGAACGTTGGGCTTAGTGGCAGCTTCTTAGCTGGCATAAACCTTTATTACCCAGACTGCCACTGCCACAGAGCAGTTGGAAGAGTCAGGTACAGCCACAGAAAATGGTACTTTATTGAATGCGTCATTTTCTAGTGCAGCTGAGGGCTGCAATTTGCAGTGGGGGTGGGGCAAAATTCTTAGGCTTCCATGCTGAGGATTCCAGCCCCCAGCTGCTTAGTTGTATCTGGCTGGAGACCAATAATACAGCAAAGCTCCACATCAGTATTTTTTTAAATTATTTTAAGAAATAATTAAAAAAAAGGCTCTCTTATATTTTGATTACGAGCCAGGTAAAAATAGGCAGCTAGGGGTGGGTGGCAGCCAATACCTGCCTGCTGTACCTGTGCTTGTGACCAAAAATGTAGCAGAGCCCCATGTCATCAGTGCAATATACTCATTTCACTAAATTCACAGCAAATACATACTGTGCTGCACCGGGGACCGTTACGGTTTCGGTCACAAAACGCGTTGAGGTCCTCTGGTCTGGACCACCCCCTCTTTCCCCCCTGTGGCACCGTGCTGATGGCCAGCGATGGCCCTGGTAATTATGGAAATCTGCAGATTATACTTTGAACTAAGTGCCTTCTATGCATCCGTTATCTAGTGGTGTCTGCAACTGTGCCCTGTATTTACCTTATATTGGGAACAACTGAGGTATAGATTTTCCCTTAGAAAGTTTATATGGGAATATGGAACATGTTTATATCTAATATGTCTATGCTATTTTAACTAGAGATGGGCGAATCTACTCGTTAGGACTCGTTACTCTGCGAGTAGTAAGGAACTCGCAGGAGTTGGTACTCTGCAAGTTTCCAAGCGATTACTCACACAGTAACGAGTCCAATGCAAATCAATGGCAATCCTAGTTTTGTCAGAGTTTGCATTCAGTATTTTTCTCAGTCGCTAAACTCGCTATCACATCGCTGTCTATGTAGCTTGATTGTCCCCAAATCGATTCACGGATACCTGCTGTCAGCCGCGAGTCTTATGGATGAGTGAGTCTACGACTCCTGTATACTGTATTCGGGACTCGCTGAATACAGAATATGTTAATGTTCTGAGACAGCCTAGCATGTTAGGTCAGAAAACTGTGAAGATGGACAAGCATGTTAGCCAATCATATTCAGTAATGCCACAGCCCTGTTGGTTGTGGCATTACTATGATTGGCTGCTGTCCATCGTGATGCCTATGTCAGGTATGACAGGCAAGGCTGTATATAAGGCTTGTCCCCGCTATTTTGGGCACATTCCTGTGACGATCTGAGCTAGTGCAGGGCGAGTAGGGAGACTTGGAGCAGATCCTAGCTACGGAGTGTCAGTGAGTGTAGGAAACCCACCTCAAGATTCCTCACATTTAACCCAAACAGCTAATAACCCAAATAGTTAATTAAAAAAATCCTCTTCCGTCCGACGTAGTCCCAAACGCAGTGTCAGCTCTGCTACTTCCCTCTACATAGACACACATGTCTATCCAGAGGGACAGCAGGCTGAGAAAGGTCTTTGGGTTCACCTCAGGTGAACTTTGCTGTTAAAGCCCGAATCTCTGCTGCAGGCTCCGGAGATTACCGAGCGAGGACAGCAGTCCGTTTTTATAAAAAAAAATTTTTTTTTTAATATTCTTTAAAAGCCAGCAGCTTTTTGAACTGGCTTTTAAAGAATAAAATGGGGAATTGCAGGTTTTTCCTCTGCTGCCAGACCCCTTATAGGGTCCAGCAGCACAGGAATCGCTGCAATACTTGCTCCCCCATTCATTAACATTGGACTCGCTAGACTCGCAACGACTAGCGAGTTTCCGACTCGGACTCGTTAGAGTCTAGCGATTCTGAGTATTTTAGGATTCGCCTATCCCTAATTTTAACCCTTTAACCCCTGAGAGAGGGCGACTATAATATAACCTGTATGTACATATATTTGGTTGTATATGGGTCTCTGTGAAGACACCAATTGTTGATTGCAAATTGATGAGATTTTACATCTCAGTGGCACTTTTTCTTGGTTAACTGTATTTGCTTCATGCCATTTGCTGGCTGTATGCACGGAGCACTTTACAACTCCCCTTCCTATGTCTTTGATCTTTGTCCTCAAATAAATATTTGTATTTTTGCAAAATTAAAGCCTATACTCCTTTCCTATGATATAAATATATGAACCATGCGTTAACGTATGCTTTGCCCGTAGACTCCCATGTTAAAAAAAGCATGCGTTTTTACAAAAGCAGCAAAAAACATTGCAAACCATGTTTTTAGCGGCCTTTGTAAAAACGCATAGCGTTAAACGCAAAGCACTTTTGCAATGTGTTTTTTGTATTGGAGTCTATGGGTGCTTTAACATTTTCACATGTAAAAATTGCATCCGTTTAGCAGATGCATGACGCAAGTGTGGCCCTGGCCTCAGGGATGAGCGAGTAGTGAAATATTCGGACTCGCTATACTTGTAACGAGTAAGGCCCTTTTCACATCTAATGCGCCTGTGCACTTGGCTGCCCTGTGCTAGCGCAAATGCCAGCGCATGTGCTTTTAGGGGCAGCTGCAGCCAAGCGCATAGGCGCATGGTTGCACTCCTCTTGCGCTCAGTTGCTCTCGGTGCCCCCATTACCTTCTATGGCCGAACGCAGCCAAGTGCAGGAGCAGACGTCCCCTAAGCGCGAGTGTGACTGTGCTGATGTCACCGTGCATGCGCTTGGTAAGACAAACCCGGAAACGCGAAATGTGACGTTTCTGGGTGCGTCTGGAGAAGCGCATGCACACTAACGTCAGCGCTGTCACACTCGCGATTCCGGGATTTCAGTGTGTGTGCTCGGCTGTGCTCGGCCATAGCAGGTAATGGGGCACCGAGCACACGAGCAGGGCAACTATGCGTCTGTGCGCTTGCCTGCACCAGCCCCTAAATGCCCCTGCAATTGCATTTGCGATAGCGCAGGGCAGGCAGGTCAGGCAAAAACACAGGCACATAGATGTGCAACAGGCCTAAGTCCTAATACTTGGGTACTCGTTACGAGTCCAATGTAAGTTAATGGGAAATGCGAGTACTTTCACAGTGTATCTATATATATAGTGAAATAAAAGTTAATAAAAAGTGTTAAAAATAAAAAAATAACATTCCTATCCGACTGCTGTCCCAGGATCCGAAAAGAACACATCTGCTCGCCTGCCAGGACCTTACGTTTGATGGCCAATCAGATGGCCGGTAGCGATCAGGTGGTGTGTGACATCACACACCACCTGATCACTACCGGCCATTTGATGGCCATCAGACGTAAGGTCCTGGCAGGCCAGCAGATGTGTTCTTTTCGGGTCCTGCACAGCCGTCGGATAGGTGAGTATGTTTTCTTTTCTTTTTAACACCTTTTTTTAAATTTGATTTCATTTTCGCAGTGTATATAGATACACTGTGAAAGTGAATGTACTACTCGCTACTCCTAACGAGTAATCGCAAGGAAACTCATGAAGTAGCGAGTAGCCTGAATACCGCACTATTCGGCAAGTACCAAATAGTTATGAGTATACTCGTGTCACGTACCCACTTCCCAGAATGTGACTTAGGGTTGCGCCTGCAAGGGTTAATCTATCTCCTCTCACTCCAGCACTCGACCTCAGTCCTATGCTGAAAGGGAGCATCAATCACATCCTGCCTCAGACCGCGCACCTCACTTCACACACGCTGCCATCACCCATTGGATTTTAGGGGGCCGATGAGTTCCCCTAAACTAAGACTTATCAGACAATCAACAATATCACACCTTACTAGGGCTGTGAATTTTTTAGAGTATACAAGGTTCAGACTTATTAAAGTTTAAAGCTTTAATATAAAAGATACAGTGCTTACAATAAAAATATAAAATATGGAAATAAAAAGTGACATACAAATATGCAAACAATGAACTAAAAAGGAGAAAACTTACTGAAACCTAAAATTGACTTCTGTTGCCCGATGGGGAGAGCGGAAATATATGGAAAGAAGTTCACAGCAGCTCGGCTGACCCATCTCTGTGACACCTTGCCTTGGCTGAGAGCATCCAGTTATAGAGTCAGACTGGGGGGTCAGATTTCTAGACCGTCCTTCCATTTTAGTAACCTAATTCTGGGTCTATGATTGGACACTCACTCATTTAGCCATGCATACATTATGTTTTAAATGTTCTTTGTCTTCTGACTTGGTCTCCTGATTTCCCTTCCCATTTGTGGGTCTGTTTGAAGCTCACTATTTGAGATGGATTCTCTCTCTTATCAATTCTCTTCCTCTTTAAGGCTCCCAATATGTGTGAATTTATTGCCCTGCAGACAGGATGCCCCCTGGGGACACTAGAGTCAGGTGACTGGGAACCTAGCTTGTGCTTAAAAAAAACAGGTAGTAACCTCTTGTGTACGGACATGGAATTTAAACCCCTTAACTGTTCTGGTGTGCAGTCCCTGAGATACATATTTCACTACAACTCGCTCAACCCTATTATGAATATCATCAAAAAGTTATGTTTTTTTCAGTAATTCAATACATAAAGTGAACCACATATATTATACAGAGACATTGCAAACAGAGTGATCGATTCCAAGTGTTTATTTGTGTTAATGTTGATGATTATGGCTGACAGCTAATGAAAACCCAAAGGTAATTAATTATCTCTGAAAATTGAAGTAGGGAGGATGAAGGGATAAAAACTGCCCTGTAAACACCCTGAAACATGGCAATATGATATTGGTTTGTTTTGAGGAAGAGGCCAGGCAGCTCTAAAATAATCAATATTATATTCCCACTTTGATGTCTCGTTGAATATGGCAGTGCAGTTTTTAACCCTTCGTCCTCCTTACAATAATTTTCAGAGATAATGACTTTTGGGTTTTCATTGACTGTAAGCCATAATCATCAACATTTACAGAAATAAACACTTGAAATAGATCACTCTGTTTGTAATGACTCTATATAATATAAGCGTTTCACTTTTTGTTTTGAATAACTAAAATAAGTTAACTTATTGATAATATTCTAATTCATTGAGATGCACCTGTAGATGGATAGATAGATAGATAGATAGTAGAAAAAGAGAGCAGCACGGCTAGTATGGCAGGGTGCAAATCAATCCAAGCAATTCTCCCATTTGTTGTTCATACGAACCAAGAAAAATAGCAACACTGCTTGTAAACTTCAATTTTTGCCTTCATTGGGCCATCAGATGTAGCATGCAACGTTTGAGGTACAAACGCCTTTTTTCTTGCAACTAGTCAAAGCTAGGCTAGTCCTCTTATACTTTCCAATTTGCAATAAACAATTGTACATCATTATCTCATATTACACCTATATACATTTACATTACTTCCCATCTCCTATACAATGTTAGTGTTTTACATTACATTTCTTGTGGCTTTCTAATAACAAAATTATTCCTTTTGCTGTTGTATAATATATCTTTTTCCTTTAATTAGAGGTTATTCTCACAGGTGCCAGCATCATATGTTCCTCATTAGGCATCAAACTTGTATATTTACCCTTTAAATGTGCATCCACGATTATCCTCGTGCTGCCAGCGCCGGTATTACTTCCGCGCATGCACAGTACGGTGTATAGTGATCTGTTGCTAAGTTACTCCCGGAAGCCTACCTGGTGCCATCTTTCCACTCCGCACATGCGCAGTAGCATTCCGGAGGCCCGCGACCATCTTGCACCTCATGTTACTGGCGTTTTGGATATATGCTAAGGCCCAGTCACACATAATGACGCACCAGCGATAACGATAACGATGTGCAGAGATCGCTGGTGCGTCATTTTTTACATCGCTGGTAAGATGTCAAATGGGTATCTCACCAGCGATGTGAAAAATTACGCACTAGTGATCCAGAGGTCGTTGGGAATTGTCACTCCATAGCGTAACACCTAGTTTCACCCCGAGCCTCTAAGGGGAGCTCCACTGGTCACTTTGAGCCAGTTCCCCCTATAAATAGGGTCTTGGAGGGAGAAACTTCAGAGTGTGTGCAGTCGCTACAAGAGCTGCCAGCCTGTGTGAAACCTCCATCTTATTAGGGACACACTAGGCCCCACCAGCCAGCTAGCCAGTGAGGAGACCCTTGCAATTGGGGTCAGAGGAAGAAGAACACCTCTCAAGGAAAACAGAGTTATTCTGACTCTTTCCTTACTAACCGGTTACTGGAACCGAAGCTGTGAGAGCTACCAGCCACCACAGAGAACCAGCATACAGCCACAGGGAGTCTAGCCCCCTGTTCCACCTGAAGCACCTGCCTACGAGAGCCCAGGGAAGAGTACTGATCCTGCTCAGACCCTTTTACAGTGCCCTCAGTGCTGTTACCCAGGTGAAGCAAGTTCCATTGAACACACTGCCCGGTCCGGCTGGATTCCACATCCACCCGACCCTAATCAGAGAAATAGAGAAAGGAAGCCTACTACAACTGCTTGCTGTGAACCTCCAGGAGTGCTGGCTTCACTATCCTGGTCTGGCGTACCTGATTACCACCAGTAAAGGTACCTAAAAAGACTCTGAAGTGTCTGCGTCTGATTCCTGACCCTATCAGCAGTATTACTGCAGCTGCCTCACAACATCTTGTGCAGCTCCTGGCCCCGGGGACTCCGGCTCATCCTGTGGGGAGCGTCCCATCTTGCTGCATTCCATACCCAGGAGGCCTGCAGCGCCGGTACAGTTACCGGACGTCTCACAGGTGGCGTCACGAAGACAATTCACCCTTACTGTTCAGCCATCCCCCCTATTGATCTGGACCACCGGGCCTCACAGCTGCAGGCGCGGTTCCGTGACAAGAGGAGAGTCAACGCCTGCGACGTGAACACCCCAGCTACGGTGAGTCAGAATTTGGCGTCACGAACAGGATACAAGCAGGCCCGTTACCACGGGTATTGTGTGCTATTTAATGACTGTAAATATCGAACTGTACATTTGATCCGCCATTGCTGCGCGAAAAGGCGGGAAAAGAAGGGGCGTGACTGTGCAAAGGGCGCGAATATTGGCCCCGCCCCCACGCTCTGACGACTTCCCCTGTACACAGCAGGAACCGGAAACTCCCGTGGTGCCTCACTCCTCACCGCGAGGCCGACACTTCTGTTTGAAACCGAGGGAAAGGCTACGCTTAACTAAGGGGGAGCGACCATGAGTAACCCGGCTCCCAACAACGCGATACCCCCGCTAAACCAAGCGGCACCTCAAAACATACCTCTTGATGGACAGCAACAAGCCGGCGGTATGCCACAGCAACCCGCTCCGATTATGTCGTTATCTCTGCCTTACGTTCCGAGTGTGAACTGGTTACCTAAGTACAGATGGTACCCAGTACCTTGGAGACCTTCCAGAGGAAGATATGCCAGACGCTGGACATGTATGCTATGACCGGTAAGCAGAGAGCTTCAGTTGTTATGGGACAGTTAGCGGGCACAGCCGAGCTGCAGAGCCGCAGCTGGCCTGTAGAAACTCAGGAATCTGTGGAGCAGATATTCGCTAAGTTAACCCGGGTTTATGAATGCCATACCGAAGCTGAATTAAGACTGTCATTCTATCGTTATAACCAAGGGGCACAAGAAAGTGTCCTAGATTATTCACTGTGATTGCAAGAAGCGCTAAGACTGTTAAAACAAGTCGATCCTGATGGTGTCAGAGATGAGAACAAAGCGTTAATTGGACAATTTATTGTGGGCCTTAGACTATCTGAGGATAGAAAGCAAGCAAGCTGGTGGTCCATACAACATCCTGGCGCAGAGTTTGACACCTTGAGAGACTTAACAGTATGGGGACAACGGCTCGCCGAAGTGCCTGATCCCGCTTCACAGCAGCAGTAGACTGACACCCCTTCCGTGCCGGCAGCAGCATCTCCAATCCCTGCGTTCAGTCCAGTGCACAGACTGTAACACCTGACCGGTTTGAGCAACTATGTGCTAATGTTGAACAGCTGATGAAAGACGTGGCCAAGCTACAAGCTGGGAGAAGACCCAAGACAGATGCAAGGTCATCGGACAAGATTCAACTCGCCGACAGCCCTGACGACGTCCCGTGGATAAGGAAAAAGACACAGCCGCCGCGAGGAAAACCTGCAGACCGCCGCAGTCCTGACAGACGCCGCACCAGTCAGCAGAATGATTTAGGAGGACGTACTCAACAGTCCCGTCCTTTAAATGGGCAACCCCTGGGCGAGAAGGGCCAACCCCAGGAGTAGACTGTCCAGGCCCAATGACCAGCTGGGAACACAAGTATGTGGGAGACTGTCCATATCTACCAATCGTCATTGATGGCATCGCTATATCCGCCATGATAGACACTGGATCCCAGGTGACAACCATCCCGAGTATCCTTTACAAGCGGTTCTGGCCAGATGTTAAGCTGGAACCCCCCTAACCCTGATTTGAACATTGAAGCCACTAATGGTATATTAGTTACAATCGAGGGACAATGGGAAGCTACAGTAAGGGTGGGGAGAGTGCAGTTGAAAAACCAGGGTATCCTAGTGGTCCAGGATAAGCCAAACAACAAAGATCCCTATGTAATACTGGGTACTAATGTTATGGTTAAATGCATCGATGAAGTGTTGTTTTTACTCCAACAGAGTGTTGAAGCTGGTAGACCCAGAGAGAAGAGAGCCATCCAAAAGCAGATCCTATCTCTGGTTTATCAACAACAGGTAACATTGTCTAATGGTGAAATTGGCAGAGTACGGGTCACAGATCCCATTCCAATTGTGGTACCACCCAGAAGTGAAATGATGATCTGGTGTCGAGCAGCCATAGGCCTCAGAGGGCAGGACTACCAAGCTGTAGTAGAAGCTGTAATATCTGATAGTAGTCCTACGCTCTTGACAGTCAGAGGGTTGGTTGATGTGAGAAAAGGGAGAGTCCCCGTACGCATATTAAATTATGGTGATGACGAGGTCAGACTGCCTAGATATGCCACTGTCGCAAAATTGTACCAGGTTAAAGATGATGCTATCATTGATGTAAAATCCTCTGCACAAACAGTCACTGATGAACCCCCTCACTCTAAAGATCAGTTGGAGAAATGGTGTCAAAAGCTCAGTGTAGGTACTGACAACACACCCTCTCACCAGAAAAATGGAGTATACCGGGTAGTTCGGGAGTATGAGCAAGTGTTCAGCAAACACCCACTTGACTTTGGGAGGATTAAAGGGGTACAACACCATATCCCCACAGGCAACCATGCACCTATCAAAGAAAGGTACAGGCCTATACCACCCACACACTACCAAAAAGCAAAAGAGATGCTTCAGGACATGAAAAATGCTGGAGTCATTAGGGATAGCTGTAGTCCCTGGGCAGCACCACTAGTCCTGGTTAAAAAGAAAGATGGTAGTATGAGGATGTGCGTAGACTACAGACAAATCAATAAAGTCACACACAAGGATGCATACCCATTACCCCGCATAGAAGAGTCACTAGCTGCACTCAAATCTGCCAACTACTTCTCCACATTAGATCTTACTAGTGGGTACTGGCAGGTTGCCGTTGCAGAGGAGGATCGTGAGAAGACAGCCTTCACTACTCCTATGGGACTATGCGAGTTCAACAGTATGCCATTCGGGTTGTGCAATGCCCCAGGAACATTTCAGAGACTAATAGAGTGTTGTTTGGGCCACAAGAACTTTGAGACTGTCCTGTTATACCTTGATGATGTCATTGTATACTCTCAGACCTATGAAGATCACGTCCAGCACCTGAGTGAAGTGTTCGTGTCACTGTCCAAGTACGGGATGAAACTGAAATTGTCCAAGTGCCACCTGCTGAAACCCAAGGTCCAATACCTAGGACACGTGGTCAGCGCTGAAGGCATAGCACCGGATCCGGATAAAGTAAACGTCATCAAGGACTGGCCAGCACCAACTTCTCACAAAGAGGTACGTCAATTTCTTGGACTGGTCGAGTACTACCGACGATTCATCAAAGGCTATACCAAGTTAGCAGCACCTATGCAAGATCTCTTAGTAGGTCAATCCAAAAACGGCAAAATCAGGGGACCCCCATTCCACTGGGGACCAGAACAGAAACAATCCTTCCAGAAGCTGAAAGATGCTCTCACTTGAGAAGAAATCCTGACCTATCCTGATTACAATCTCCCGTTTTTGTTGTATACTGATGCAAGCAATGAAGGTTTAGGAGCCGTCCTAGCTCAACGCCAGTAGGGCAAGGAGAAGGTGATAGCCTACGCCAGCAGAAAGCTCCGTCCCACGGAAAGGAACCCGGAGAACTACAGCTCCTTCAAGCTAGAGTTCCTGGCCCTGGTCTGGGCAATCACAGAGCATTTGAAGCATTACCTGGCTTCCGCCCCGTTCACAGCTTTCACAGATAACAACCCTCTAACACATTTAGAGACTGCAAAGCTGGGAGCCCTAGAACAGCGTTGGGTAGCAAGACTCTCAAACTATGATTTCACTGTAAAGTACTGGGCAGGTCACAAGAACGGCAATGCTGATGCCCTGTCCAGAATGCCTAACCTTCCTGAAGAGGGAGAAGACGTAGATGACCTGGAAGAGATTGAACTACCTGCTTTCCACCGTACGGGTACAGCAACATGTCATCAGAGGGACCAGACACGTGTAGAGAGGACCGTGAACCCTTTACCTCACCATGACTGGAAGGAGGTGCAAGCCAACGATCCAGATGTCAGCCTGGTAAGGAATCTGATCACTCAAGAACACGCCAACATATACCCCGATGCCTCACAAACTGCTAAACGCCTATGGAAGGAGAAAGGAAGGTTGTTTGTCTACCAAGGTAAACTATGCAGAAGATACCTCAATCCAAGAACCCACGAACTAATCTGGCAGATCGTAGTTCCCAAGACTGAAGTCCAAATGATCCTTGAAGCATACCATGATGATGCCGGACACTTTGGATGGAAGAAGCTGGAGAGACTCCTAAAAGATCGGTTCTACTGGGTCGGTATGCGAGGCTCAATTGACAAATGGTGTAAAAACTGTTGACCATGTCACATTCGAAGGAAAGACCATCTAACTCAGAAAGCTCCATTACAGCCAATTGTTACCACCAAACCTCTTGAAATAGTTGCTCTCGACCACGTGAAGCTTACCCCAAGTCGCACCGGGTACACTTACGCTCTCACCATTGTTGACCACTATTCAAGGTTCCTGGTAGTAGTTCCAGTTAAGGACTTAACTGCAGAAGTCGCAGCCAAAGCGTTCCAGAGTTACTTCTGTCGCCCCCATGGGTATCCAGACCAAGTCTTGACTGACCAAGGGCCAGCCTTCGAATCAGCTCTGTTCCAAGAATTCTTAGGGCTATATGGGTGTAAGAAGATCCGCACAACACCTTATCATTCTCAGACGAACGGTTTATGTGAGAAGATGAACCACATAGTCATTGACATGCTCAAGACCTTACCAGTTGATGAGAGAAATCAATGGCCTGAGAAGCTTCCAGATCTCGTGGACATCTACAACCACATACCAGTCAGTTCAACCAATTACACACCTGCTTACTTGATGCGAGCAAGACCAGGTAAATTACCTATTGATTTACAGATGGGAACCATCGAACCCACAGAAGATTCTTCTGATGAAGACTGGGTTAGCCAACGCCAAGAACAGTACAGAAAAGTACAAGAAAGTGTTGAAAGAGACCTAGAAATCAGCAGAACCAAGCAAGAAAAAGACTTTAACAAGCACGCCTCAGCTGAACCTCTAGCTACAGGAGACTTAGTGCTAAAAAGAAAGCGAAAAACCAACAAATTGGATAACAGTTGGGAATCAGAACCCTACATCATTATGCCGTCTAAATATGACAATTCCAAAACTTGCGTTATCAGCAAAGACAATGGGAATACTTTTGCAACTGTTTCAAGGGACCATTTGAAGAAATGTCCAGCACAGTTAATCCCACAAGTAACCAGTTATCCTACTGCAGTAACTAAAGAAGAAACTAAAGAAAATCTAGTCCTTACAGACATTGGATACTTACCAGCAGACTGGCCACAATGCGATGGAGCATACATCATACCAGTTATGCATTTCTATCAACCTATAGAAAATCAACCAACTCAACAAGTCCAACCACAACAAGTTCAAGTGCAAGATATGCAGCCTGTTATATTGGAACCTGAGATTCCTGTAATCGGTCAACCTGCTAGTCCCACAGTAAGAAACCAAACTCCTATACAACTACCTTCAGAGGATAGTCCAGTAGATAGGTTACGCACTTACTATGGCCTTACACACAGCAGAAGTAGAGAATTAAGAACCACTTCGTACACTACACCAACAGCTTTGGAAACACCCACACTACGCAGATCCACACGTAGTACATTAGGACAACCCCCAAACAAACTTGGAGAATGGGTTTAAGATGTAGTGGAACCATATTACCTGTAAGTGTTTGTAAATAGTACCCTGTTTTCAAAACCTGTAAAAAGTAGTGTACAGAAGGGTGGAGGAACTGGGCTCTGTCCCAAGTATATTAAGTTGGGGACAGAAAGCTCCTGATAAGGTAAAGAAGGTTAGTACCGGCCTCCCAAGCAGAGACACCCGTAGGGAATGTATAAAGTTTAAATATGTGTGGACTTTACCTTTTTCCCTTTTCATAAACTTTGAACATTTGTCACAGGACTTGTGTGACCAAAACTTTACCTTTTCCAGCCTGCGGCAGATGGACTAGTGCCGTATGGACTGCTTTTCACCTTTTTCATATTTTTCCCATTTCCTTTTTAGTGATTTTTGTATTTTTCTTTAAGACTCTGTTATTGACTGTTTATAAAATGCTTAGTGTTAAGTTGTAAAAAGAACTTTTTGCTCAGCCGGGAGAACTGAGGTTAACTAAGGGGAAATGTGGCACCCTGGCACCTTGTTGGGCACCACAGAAATCCTTAGGGCACGATTGGAGCAAGTAACAGCAAAGCAATACTCACAAAACACCTAACAACACCTACAACACCTTAGAACACCTGGTTTCACCCCGAGCCTCTAGGGGGAGCTCCACTAGTGCACTTATTAATCATGAGCTTCTTATCCAGTATATAGTATATGTTACAGGTATCTCCCAAGGCTTAAGGTGATATCGTTCACTCATGCTTGGATATTTTACATATCTTAATATACCCTTCACCTAGGGTTCACTGACCAGGACATTATCTAATGCTCATAGTCAGGTTGCCTATCAGCCTAAAATGGAGTGGTGCAACACACTCCATCTCCACTCGGGCTAGTTTTAGGATCCATAGCTTTTATTCATATTCAAGATCCAATGTACCACATTCACTCTACCACCAATCTTATGGCCTTTACCTTCTCAAAAAAATGACTTGTGAAGCTTCCAATGATGTTTAAAAATACTGAAAATTATCCATCATTTTTACTTACATATGTGATATAAAGTTACATAAATTCATATGTGCAATTTTTTGTATATAAAGTGTTATATTTAGGTATAAATATATGTGACTTTATATAAAGTGCAATAGTTTAATGCCATATAAAGTGCTTAGTTGTAATAAGGTAGTGCTTTCATTCAAGTAAAATCTCTAATTGATGCCATTAACAAACTATTTGCTTATCGACTGTAACGTCTCACCTCTAATCCATATTTGGATAACTACATTATACAAAGACAAAAAGGAGACAAAAATTGATAGATAGATAGATAGATAGATAGATAGATAGATAGATAGATAGATAGATAGATATGAAAAAAAGGGCAGCACAGCATTTTCTTGTAGGGTGCCAAATCAATCCAAGCCACCTTCAGAGGCTTAAACTGTAGAAAGGATACAAAAATACATATAGGGTCTTATATCTTAAAGTACAATGATTTTAAGATAATTGTCTCTGCTCACCTGGGTTGGTTCTGTGACACACAACCAGTTCAAAAGCATATGAGGCAGCTGCCGGAGTACCCACAATACACGTGTAATGTGTGTTAGCAAACATCAGTCAAAGGGGAATATGAAACCTGAATTATGAATGTATGTGATCCGCGCTGCCTTACAGTGAAGGAACCACAGAAAAATTTCATGCAATGGTGGCTTTTTGTTCATTCAACAAATTTCGTAGCTTTTTGTTTGCTCATTCTTCAGAGGCTTAACATACATACAGAAAAATAAAGGTTGCAGCACTCCTTGGTAGATGTAAAAAACTGCCTTTATTCCAGCCTGCAGGTAGAGATGGTGACATTTCAGATGCAAACAACTTTTTTCCAGCCCAAAAAGTTGTTTGCGACCGAAATGTCACCATTTGGAACCGCAGGCTGGAATAAAGGCATTTTTTTACATCTACCAAGGAGTGCTGCAACCTATATTTTTCTGTAGATAGATAGAAAGACAGACAGATGTACAACAATTGTATAATGTCCCATCCCCCTATATATTGTAAGCTTGCACCCTTTAATGCATTTCATGTGGCACTAAAGGGTGTTTAGCCTAGAATTTAGGCATAAAAAATCTACGTGGGGTCCCGCCTATTTTTGTTCACCAGCTAGGTTGAAGCAGGCAGCTGCAGCCCGCAGACCACAGCTGGTAGCTTTCTGTTTGCTGGTAAACCAAAACAGAGGTCATCCCACGTTGTTTTTGCAAACTACGTATTTTAAAATAAATAATATGAAAAGAACAATGTAGGTTTACCCCCTACTTTGGTGAATCAGCCAAGGTAAAGCAGATTACTGGGGTCTGACATTCTAAGGGTGGAAAGACCATCTTTTATGGGCCCTCACCACCCTAAAAATAGCATGCTACAGCCACCCCAGAACTGGCGCCTCCAGAAGATGCGCCATTACTCTCTACTTTACTATCTTAAACTTCTTATGCTTATTTTAACAAAGGCAAACAGAAGCTATAAACATGTGAACCAAGTCGTACAGGTATAAGTGGTGCATTAGCACATCATAGACAGGAGATTTCCATAGCTGTCAGAGATAAATTCTCTTGACAGCGCTTGGGAAACACACTGCCACCAAAGGGAACCTTCCCCTGAAAATATTGACACTTGTATAAGTGATTTAAGTCAGACACACAGAAGATAATAACCTATAGGTATAGGCCTCAGTGGAGATCAGATTTTTCCAGTTGGCATAAAAAAAAAACTCTGACAGCTGACCACCAACTACTGACTGACTGAAAACCACACCGGCGTGAAAGTGGACCCTCTCCAGAAAATACAGACACCTGTTACAGGTGAATTCAGCTGGGCACACAGAAGCTATTAGCCCATAACGCCGATGGTATAAGCTGCAGCTCTCAGCTGTTGGAATTACCTCAATAGCTGGGGACCCACACATGGTTTATTTTTTCTTCACTACGCCCTGTCAATCAAAGCAGACAACTGTACGACAGAACAGCATGCAGAAATAGTCTACATTATTTCTGCATACTGTCCCCATGCAGTTTGAGCACTTTCTCGTCCATCTCTGCCTTTTTACAGTCCTCCCAAACCTCATCGCCGTGCCCGGCAGATAATTACTCGCGTATCCCACTGATTTATATTGGACTAGCTATTTTTTGCCATTACGTGAGTAATACAAACTACTCACTACGATTCTCCAGAATCCGAGTATTTCACTAATGACTCATCCCTTGTTATAATGTTGCTTGGAAAATCTCTCCTGGAAAAAGTTCAATTGTGGCTTAAAGTCTGTTACATGCCATGTCGGCACCATGAATTAGGATGCTTAATAAGAAAACAAACTGGAAATTTTAAAGTAAAACCAGAAACTCCTGGATGCTGAACTTGAGAGAACATGCCTGAAATAGTCAATATGCCTATCTATCATGCCTGAAATAATCAATATGCCTATCTATCATGCCTGAAATAGTCAATATGCCCTATCTCAGTCTTGAGCATTTTGGTGCAAAATGTGGTAAGGTGCCCGCATGGTTACCCACTTTGGTGGTGCAGTGGTCCTTGGTTTTCTTACCAATATGGGTTTGCTCCAGACAAACAACTGATTAATATGGATGTATGAGGGGTCCTTTTGGCAGGTTAATGATAATGCAGATGACAAAGGCTTGACTCTTCAGCGATGTCCAACACTTCTCACTTCAGGTCCCAGCCTCTTCTGTCTTTCTGCAGTATTCCCGGAAGAAATCTTCTCCCATTTAGACAGTACAGGCACAATCAGCTCCTCTCTGCTGCTGCTCTGGTCCTGGTGCTATGCTTCCATGAGCAAATGTTACCGGGTCATTCTCTAGCACTAACTCTCTTTATCTACAGTAGCTTCAATCTGCACTCAAATTGGTCACTGCTCTACTTCCTGTTAAGGTACCGTTACATGGCACGACATCGTTAATGACATCACTGATACATCACGGGTTTGGAGGCGTACCAGCGATGTCATTGCGACCTCGTTGCGTGTGACACTGGCAAGTTGCTACGATAAATCGTTTGATCGGAGTTGACAGGTTTACCAACATGTTGGAAAACCTGATGATCTCAACTTCGGCAACCTGTTGCATCGATCTGTGTGACACCGCGATAACAATGTTATGGACAACTGCGCCATTCACAGCTATGAGCAGTTATCGTTCGCGGGGCTTGCCAACGATACCTGCTCACAACATCGTTGGTGAGTTGTCCACAATATCTAGATGTGTGACATCTCACCAACGATATGCAATGACCGCGCGCCCACGAGATCGTTGCAGACATCGCTCCAACATCGTACCATGGAACGGTACCTTTATGCACATTTTATCCCTAATTGTATCACACCACCTCTTTCTTGAGCTAAGCAGTGACTCATCAAAATATGAGTTTATTGACAAAGCTGGAAATAGTTTTTAATCTGAAACTGACCAGTATATGTCAATATTAATTTATTATCTGGCTTAGGCCCCTTTGACATCAGCGTTTTTTTCAAATCGCGGCAGATGCGGTGAAAAAAACGCATCTGCCGCGATTACCGCATACCGGCTGCACTTGCACTTGCACTTGCGTTTTTTTCGCGGCCGCACCTGCCTCAAGTGCCAAAACCGCACTTGCCGCACCTGCCGCAAGCCCGCCTATACATTGTATGGGGCTTGCCGCAACCGTGCCGCAAGTGCAGCCGGTATGCGGTAATTGCGGCAGATGCGGTTTTTTCACCGCATGTGCCGCGATTTGAAAAAAACGCTGATGTGAAAGGGGCCTTGGATACCTGTTTTTCACAATATTAATATGTATTGCAGTCTTTTCAGCTGTTCTGGGAAAAAGCAGCCTCATTTTGCTAAATAACAACATTTCAGTCCCTTACCAATCCTTATAACGTCATTACTGACAGAAAGCAGGTGGTAAACTTACATACAGCAAGTATAATATTTATATTTGTACACTGTGTGCAAAATTATTAGGCAAGTTGTGTTTTAGACAATTATTTTTTTTATTGATCAGCAACTATGTTCTGTGCAGAATTATTAGGCAGCTTAATAAAAAACAAACATATTCCCATCTCACTTGTGTATTTTCACCAGGTAAACTAATATAACTGCACAAAAATTAGAAAAAAGCATTTCTGACATGCAAAAACAAAACCCCAAAAAAATTAGTGACCAATATAGCCACCTTTCTTTATGATGACACTTAACAGCTTTACAACCATAGATTCTGTCAGTTGCTTGATCTGTTTACCATCAACATTGCGTGCAGCAGCCACCACTGCCTCCCAGACACTGTTCCGAGAAGTGTACTGTTTTCCCTCCCTGTAGATCTCACATTTGAGGAGGGACCACAGGTTCTCTATGGGGTTCAGATCAGGTGAACAAGGCGGCCATGTCATTATTTTTTCTTCTATTAGACCTTTACTGGCCAGCCACGCTGTGGAGTAGTTGGATGCATGTGATGGAGCATTGTCCTGAATGAAAATCATGTTTTTCTTGAACGACACTGACTTCTTCCTGTACCACTGCTTGAAGAAGTAGTCTTCCTTTACTGGCAGTAGGTCTGGGAGTTGAGCTTTACTGTATCTTCAACCCGAAAAGATCCCACAAGTTTGTCTTTGATGATACCAACCCATTCCAGTACCCCACATCTACCTTGCTGGCGTCTGAGTTGGAGGGGAGCTCTCTGCCCTTAACTGATCCATCCTCTGGCCCATCCATCTGGCCCATCAAGAGTCACTCTCATTTCATCAGTCCATAAAACCTGTTTTATCTCATGTTTCTTGTTCAAAGGTGGTCATTTTTCAGCCTTCCTTATCTTGGCCATGTCCCTGAGTATAGCACACCTTATGCTTTTTGATACTCCAGTAATGTTGCAGCTCTGAAATATGGCAAAACTAGTGGCAAATGGCATCTTGGCAGCTTCACGCTTGATTTTCCTCAATTCATGGGCAGTTATTTTGTGCCTTTTTTGCCCAACACGCTTCTTGCGACCCTGATTGCTATTTGCCATGAAATGCTTGATTGTTCGGAGATCACGCTTCAAAGGTTTGGCAATTTCAAGACTGCTGCATCCCTCTGTAAGACATTTCACAATTTTGGAAACCTCTCTTCTGACCCAATTTGCCTAAGGAAAAGCATTTGCCTAATAATTAAGCACACCTTATACAGGGTGTTGATGTCATTACACCACATGCCTCCTTGTTACAGAGATGCACATCACCTGATTTACTTATTTTGTAGTTGGCTCTCAAGCCTATACAGCTTGGAGTAGGACAACATGTATAAAAAGTATCATATGATCAAAATACTAATTTGCCTAATAATCCTGCATACAGTGTAGTCACAAATATGCAAATTCAAACCATACTGGTTAACCAGTACAGGGGCTTGTTATCTGTCAGTTTAACCAGGTACATATTTCCGGCCATGGACAATAGGGGTCTAGTTCAGCATCTCACATGCCACCTCACTTGAGTTTGACATCCTCTGCAACCCTCTCCATACAAATTCATCTTGTGCATAGCTTTGTGGAGGTACACCAGTGTTGGACCTGGTCATCCTATGCAGAGTCAGATTGGGGATGCCGGGCATGTTTGTTGGGGGGTTGCTGACTGAGCAACTCCCTCCCTGGGTGGCAAGCTTACCATGGCAGAAGTGTCTGTTTATACCGGGATGCGGACAACCCACCATTCCCCAACTAAAGAAAGTTCCATTGTACTTAAGGTATACATCTTTACAGCCATGGGCTTTTCAAATGTGCAGCGTCCTAACTAGAGATGAGCCACCACCCTGGTGTTCAAATTTGTTGAATCGGGTGTGTGTTTGTCGAATGTTTGTGAAATGTTTGTCAAACACCGTCAAACACATATAAAACAGCTTCTTCTAACTTAGGACCGGTGGGGGGAGCAACTCCAGGGATCGGGGAGCGCAGCACCAGGGAGTGGGGAGGAAAAGACCTAGGCGGGGAACCCGGCGGTGAGAAGACTTCACCACCTGCTTTCCTACTCTGTGCTGTGTTCTCTGCTTCCTGATACCCCCTCCCCACTCCCTGGAGCTGCTCCCCCCACCCGGTCATAACTTAGGATCAGGCAGGGAGGCGGCGGGGGAAGCGATGAGGGGGCATCAGGGAGGGGGGAGCGCAGCACAGATCAGGAAAGCCGACGGTGAAGTCTTCTCACCGCTGACTTCACCGCCGGCTTTCCTGCTCTGTACTGCGCTCCCCGCTTCCTGATCCCCCCTCATCGCTTCCCCCGCTGCCTCCCTGCCTGATCCTAAGTTAGGACCGGACGGGGGGAGCAGCTCCAGGGATCGAGGAGGGGCATAAGGGAGCATAGAGCAGGAAAGCCGGCAGTGAAGTTTTCTCACCGCTGCCGGCTTCCCCGCCCTGGTCCTTCGCTCCCCGCTCCCTGGTGCTGTGCTCCCCACCCAGTCCTAACTCAGGATCAGGATGGGAGGCAGCGGGGGGAGTGGCAGATCGGGATGGAAGGCTGTGGTGGGCAAAGGATCGGGCTTAATGCTTGTTTAAAAGCCAGCGGCTTTTTACACCCGTCTTTTAAAGAATCATGCCCCCATTTCAGCCTTTTCCTCTGCCCCCAGACCACTTTATGGGGTCCTTTTGGTGGACAAACTGTTATCGAACATTACCTCGAACTGCTGAATTTAAAGCTAATTGTTCGCATTCGTCGAATGACTTGAACACCGCCCTAAACAGCTCGAATTTGAGATTGGAGAACATTTTGAATCGAACATCGCTCATCTCTAGTCCTAACAAGTTATGATGAAGGTTCTATTAGATTCCCTCAGCCTCCAATGACTCCAACCAACCGACCTTGATGGCAGGGTTTACCTTCCTATTTACTGTATATGGGGATGTCTCCCATTCAACTTTCTGGTTTGCCTGAATTTGGACCTGAACATTACCTGGTCACCAAGAACATACTCTACCTTCTGTATGGATCTTGGGTTGGGGCATACTACTTTTCTTGGGCACCATTCTTATCCGGTGGTGGTTGTCTTGTACCCATGTGATTGTATTTCCCAGAGGTGGCCTCCTTGGATCAAGCATGTGGAGATCCTCGATATCCTGGCCAGCTCTCCCGAATATCAGCATATGCAGTGACCATGGCGGTACTGTGTACTCTGTTGTGGTTCTGGAATACAGTTAATCAGCTACAATGTGGAGTTTCAGTGTCCACTAGTTCCTCATCAATACTCTGTGTCAACAATACTATAGGATCTGGAGGAGTGCATCAGCATTCCTGCTCTCCCATCCTGACTAAAACCAGATGATATATTGGTACTTGGAAAGGCAAGCTGTCCACCTCTGTACGAGAGCTCTAGTTTGGTATTCACTAGGTGTGCTAATAGGTTGTTATTCATCATTACAGTCACCTCACCACCCTTAAGGTACTTTGTGATTTTTTGGTCATGGCCTATACCAGTGACACAGCCTCCCACTTAAAGGAGCCATAGTTGTCAGGGTTGTGCTCCAACTCCTTTAGAGACCAGCTGTCAGAAGCAATTACTCTCTCACGCCCATCTTGAACTTGGAAAAGAATGGCCCTCAACCAATGAAGACTGTTAGTATACAACATAAATGTGGCATCAAACCATGCAAAAACAGAACTGGAGTACTGGTCAATGCCTCCTTCAGTGCCTCAAAGGCTCTTTGTTGCCATGGTCCCCACTCAGTAGGATGAGTCTTGAGACACCCAACCATATCCCTAAACAACTCATTTAATGTGTTTTCCAGAAAAGCTAACTCAATAATACCCGGACAGACCTAGAAGGGTCCACACCTCCCATAGGATACTCGGAAGGGATCACTTTTGTATTTACCTTTACCTTGCTGTCTCTGGGATGACCACATGTCATAAGTATTCTATCTGATGTTGAAAAAGTTGGAATTTCCTGAGCTTGATCTTGAGGCCAGGGGTGGGCTGGTGCGCATTGACCCGGGAGGCAGTGACATGTTGACAACTCATATAGTCCCATGGATTCCAGCACCACCTGTACGCTGACAACACTCAGATATACCTCTCTGGCCCAAACGTCACCTCTCTGCTGTCCGGAATCCCACAGTGTCAATCAGCCATACTCTCCTTCATCTACTCTCACTTCCTTAAACTAAATGTAGACAAAGCTGAACTCATCATCTTTCCCCCATCTCACTCACCTCCCTGTATAGCACCATGGAATCAATGGTAATAATAATCAATAATAATAATAATAATTACTGTGTATGTGCTGCAGTACAAGACCCTCCCTATATTCAGAAGTTGCAAGGTATAAGACAGTTTGCTTTGTGAAATATTTTTCTGAGTGGTATGGGAAGAGGGTATGGCTTAATTAGGGTTTTTGCTATAGGGCCTCGTGATTTCACATTAAATGATAGTCATAGATACATAGATAGTCATTAAATGATAGTCAGAGATACATGTTAATAAAAAAAATATTGGAGAACACATTTATGATAATATCAGTGTTTCATTTTTCCATACTGATGCAATTCATAATAATCATAATAATTCATCTAACACTTTACATCCTCTAGATTAATATATTTTTGCCAGAGGGAGCCATAGAACAACACTATATGCTGACATGACAGATTTAAATGAAAGACACTTTCATCAATGAACATTCCAATTTTCAATACCGTAACTTTTTCCATAAAAAGCTTCTTTTTGAAGTGATTGTTTTTTGTTTCTTTCTTTTTTATAAACCTACCATTCATTATTACATAATCAAATTGATTCATCATGTATACATACTTTTTGCTCCACTGTGAACCAGATGGAATCCAGTTGTTGTAAGATTTATTTGGAGTAAAAAGAATGAAGCAACATATAGCAATTGATTTATATCGGCAGAATATATAATACAAATAATTCTGTAAATTCAGCCCCCCCATCTCCATCCTGCCCTCCGCCTCCATCCTGCCCCCCGCCTCCATCCTGCCCTCCGCTCCATCCTGCCCCCCGCCTCCATCCTGCCCCCTGCCTCCATCCTGCCCCCCCGCACCCATCCTACCCCCTCACTACCATCCTGCCCCCCAGGGTCCATCCTGCCCCCTCAGCTCCATCCTGCCCCCCGCCTCCATCCTGACCCCCACCACCATCCTGCCCCCGCCACCATCCTGCCCCTCACCACCATCCTGTCCCCCGCCACCATCCTGCCCCCCTGCTCCATCCTGACCTCCCGACTCCATCCTGCTCCCCCGGCTCCATCCTGCCCTGCTCGCTCTATCCTGCCCTGCTCACTCCATCCTGCCCCGCTCGCTCCATCCTGCCCCGCTCACTCCATCCTGCCCCCCCGCCACCATCCTGCCCCCCCGGCTCCATCCTGCCCCCCTGGCTCCATGCCCCGCCGGCTCCATCCTGCCCCCCCGGCTCCATCCTGCCCACCCCGTTTCCATCCTGCCCCCCCCCCCGGCTCCATCCTGCCTCGCTCCATCCTGACCCCACTGATTAGCCACACCCGTCCACTGAACACCGAAACACCGACACCGCCGCACACAGACACCGCCACACAATACTGACACCGCTGCACACCACAGATACCGCTTCACACGACACTGCTAGCTCCATCCTGCCCCGCTCGCTCCATCCTGTCCCGCTCCTTTCTGACCCTGCTGATTAGTCTCGTCCGGCGACTGAGCACTGACACCAGCGCACACTGACACTGCCACACACCGACACCGCCGCACACCAACACCACCGCACAACACTGACACTGCCACACACCGCTTCACATCGACACTGCTTCACACCGACACCACCACATTCTGCCCCCGCTGATTAGTCTCACCCGGCGAATGAACACCGACACTGCCGCACACCGACACCACCACACACCAACACCGCCGCACAACACTGATACTGCTGTACACGCACTCTGCTGTAAACCAACACCGCTGAACACCGCCACCGCCGAACATAGACACCACCGAACACAGACACCGCCACACTCCGCCATCACCGCACAATACTGATAGTGCTGTACACTGACTCCACCGCACACCGACCCCGCCGCACACCAACACCGCCGCACAACACTGATACTTCTTTACACCGACACTGCTGTACACTAACACTGCTGTGCACCAACACTGCAGTACACCCACACCGCCACACACAGCACACTGACACCACCGCACAACACTGATAACGCCGCACACCACCACACACAGACACTGCCGCACAACACTGATACTGCTGCACACTGGCATTGCTGCACACAGACACTGCTGCAAACCGACACTGCTGCACACCGATACCGCTGCATACCAACACCACTGCACACAGACACTGCTGTACACTGACACTGCTGTAGGTATCTATTATATAATTGCCTAATTGTGTCTGTCTGTCCTGAAAATGGCACGCCAGCGCTCATTGGTCGCCGCCAGCCACGGCAACCAATGAGCGAAGCATATGCAATACAGCTGCGCGCATTCAAAATTTGCGCCAAGCTGAAACCTGGCAACGGCAACACATAGGCATCGCTATCGCCAAGATACGTGTGACATGCCGCGGCTATCATCAGGAGATACGACGGTAGCTGTGGCTCATCTACTGCCACACAGAGGTCCGTGGCGAGCCATCCGGGAGATGACTGGCATCAACTTGCAGCAGTAGTACCCCGACTGCTATTATGGGTATTCCTATATGGAGGCCGGAATTCAAATTCCCCGCCAAGCCGCGCTACTTCTCTGATTGGTCTCCGCGTCCGGCGGCGACCAATCAGTGAAGCGGCGCAGCGGAAAATATGAATCCTGTGCCGCTGATTGGTCACCGCTCTCAGCGGTGACCAATCAGCGGCGTAGCATTCAAAACCCCTGCCAAGCCATGCTCCGCTTTGCTGATTGGTCACCGTGGCCGGCAGCGACCAATCAGCGAATTGGCACAGCTTTGCGGGAAATATGAATCCCGCGGTGTGGGATTCAAAACCCCTGCCAAGCCATGCTCCGCTTCACTGATTGGTCGCCGCCTCCTACGGCCACCAATCAACAAAGCATGTTTTAAAACACACACCAAGTGCGCTGATTGGTCATCGCAGCTGGCGGAAAACAATAAGCGGAGCACGGCTTGGTATATTGGCGCTCAATTTGAACTGCCGCTCATAGTGTGACGCACTTCTCTGCTGTTTATAAGGCTGTCAGTCATAGTGTGACGCAGTTCACTCCTGTTTATAAGGCTGTCAGTCATAGTGTGACACAGTTCACTCCTGTTTACAAGGTATTCTAGAATACCCGATGCGTTAGAATCGGGCCAACATCTAATGGATTCTATATTGGAGAGATTGGAGAGATTCCAGTAGTTTCTCGTAGGTGGGAATTGATAAGAAGTAAAATGAATTGGGGGTATCAGCTGCTGAGAGCCATTGTCCATAATTATAAGATATATTGCCAGCAGTGAGGAGGAGAAGAAGGGAGAGGGAGAGGAAGTGATAAAAGGAGAGTCGCCATCTTGTTTTGTGCTTTAATAGGAAGGATGTGAAGTTTAGGAGCAGGTCTAAAGATGAGGTCAGGTGGGGAGGTAAGATGAAAGGTGAGATAATTATCTGTTTGGAATGGGATGGGGCTTTTGGATTGCAACGGAAAGTATGGATTAATGGAGCAATAACTATATTGACATATGTGACATGGCAGTAATGCGCATGCGCCCCTGGCGCTGTGCAAATCACTTCATTCTTCATTATACTCCTTCCCATGTCAAGCCGCTGTGCTGAGTGCCCATGCAACTTTTTTAAATCTTTTGCCGGCACCTCCCTCCCCGCACCCTCCATCTGATGTAATAACGCAACTGGAATAAAGAAACCTGTCTTCACCGGTCCAATGAGTGCCGCCTCCTTCTTTCTTTATGGATAAAAATGACTATGTCTTACGGCTGAGCAACGCTGGACCTGGTTCTGTGCCACAATCTCAATCGCAGCAACATAAGGTCAGTGCCCCATTTTCTTTCTATATGTAATTTAGATTCAATAAACTGTTGTAGCTCTTACCTTCTGGTCACTACTAGGACATTTCTGGTATATTTCCAATATGCACTTAAAAGCTGCACTTTATGTTCTATCAAAATAACTGTTATTTAAATCCACGCACCTCGAATTGCCTTAAACAATTTATATTTTTCTTAATTTTACATTTTTAATTTTTTAATTACTATAGTACAATCACTAAGATAACTGCTTAAAGAGGACCTGTCAACCACCTGGTGCATGGAAAACTAAATGCAGCACTGAATGCAGCATGTCTACTGCTTTCAGGGTAGGGTTAACCCATGTCTCTAGCCCCCCAGTAAGCTTTAAAAAAAACTTTAGAAACCTTACAGTTAAGAGGTCGCCTGGGTGGGATCTTATTAAGAGGCCCTGGCTGCTGGCACAATCCTCCTGGCCTCTTCCTTGTGTGTTCCGCACTTACTATGTGTCTGCCGCTGCATTCTCTTCTGCTGGGTCTGCCCTCCTCTTCTACTCCTGACGTCACAAGGAGCAGGAGCAGAAGAGGAAGACAGACCCAGAACAAGAGGATACGGCTGCAGACACAGAGGGGTAGGAACACACAAGGAGGAGGCAGGGAGGACTGTGCCTGGAGTCAGGACCTCTTAATAAGATCCCAACCAGGCGACCTCTTAACTGTAATGTTTCTAAAGTCTTTTTTAAAGCTTACAGGGGGGCTACAGACATGGGGAACCCCTTCCCTGAATGCAGCAGACATGCTGCATTCAATGCTGCATTTAGTTTGCCATGCACCAGGCTTTCCCACCTGCTATTTCGAATGAACAACTGATCAGCATCAGCTGTTTGTTTAAAATAGCAGATGGGAAAGCCGGCGATTAAATCTTTTCACCGCCAGCTTTCCCGTCTGGCTTTTAAACAATCAGCTGATTGCTTTACCGCCTGTTTTAACACCGGCTTCAGCTGACTCAGGTCCTTGAGCCTGATATTGATAATCTGATCAGTTTGCCATCCGGCAAACCGATCAGATTATATTGGATCCGGATTGGATGTCATGGGACTCTCGATCCTGGACTAAGTCGGAGGGGAAGTTGCTTTATTTATTAAAGATGGAGTCACTAATTGTGTTGTGTTTTATTTCTAATAATAATCTTTTTCTCTGTGTTGTGTTTTTTATTTATCTGATTACTAGAAATTCATGGTGGACATGTCTAATATTGGCATAACCCCATGAATTTCGGGCTTAGGGCCAGCTGATAGTACAAAGCTGGCCCTAACCCCATTATTACCCAGCTAGCCACCCGACACCAGGGCCGCTGGATGAGACAGATACAGCGCCAGAAGATGGCGCTTCTATGAAAGCGCCATTTTCTGGGGCAGCTGCTGACTGCAATTCGCAGTGAGGAGGGGGGGCCCAGAAAGCTTGGGCCACCCTGTACTGCAGATTCTAGACTTCAGCTGCTAGTTGTACCTGGCTGGACACAAAAATAGGGTGAAGCCCACATAGTTTTTTTTAGTTATTTCTTGAAATAATTAAAGAAAAGGGTTTGAGGCTGTGAGGATGGAGGAGGCTGAGGGGATGGAGGAGTCTGTGAGGATGGGGAGGCTGTGAGGATGAGGAGGCTGTGAGGATGGGGAGACTGTGAGAATGGAGGAGGCTGTGAGGATGGGGAGGCTGTGAGGATGGAGGAGGCTGTGAGGATGGAGGAGGCTGTGAGGATGGGGAAGGCTGTGAGGATGGGGAGGCTGAGGGGATTGAGGAGGCTGTGAGGATGGAGGAGGCTGTGAGGATGGAGGAGGCTGAGAGGATGGAGGAGGCTGAGGGGGTGGAGTAGGCTGTGAGGATGGAGGAGGATGTGAGGATGGAGGAGTCTGAGGGATGGAGGAGGCTGTAAGGATGGGGAGGCTGATGGGATGGAGGAAGCTGTGAGGATGGAGGAGGCTGTGAGGATGGGAAAGCTGAGGGGATGGAGAAGGCTGAGGGGATGGAGGAGGCTGCAAGGATGGGGTTTGCATTCAAACAGCGCGCCAAGCCGCAGTACTCTTCTGATTGGTCACCGCGGCCAGCCATTATTCATCAATGGAAACCTCAATGTCAGATATCCAGTGGCATTAAGGTTTCCATTGATGAAGAATTGCCCCACTATCTTTGAACCCCATATACAACACCATACCATCAATTTTTGTGTTCCAACAGTCTTGGAGGAATCTATCCACACTGGGTTAGTGTCAGACCAAAAGCGGTGGTTTTGTTCGTTCACTTCACCATTCCCATAAAACTTTGTTTCATCACTCATCTGAAGGCAATTATCTATGCTGTGAAGATATGAGATATGCAGCATCTGAAACAATGGATACTGGAAGCCTGTGCTAGCATTTCTTCTACAGTGTTGCTATCAGTGTGTCAAGAGTGGGAGAAGAGGGTTGCATTGACAATCCAACACTATGGGCAGTACTTTGAACACATTTTATAAGTGGTCATAAACTTGTAAATAACTCATGAAAGAATACATTTGCATTAAAACCAAGCACACCATTGTTTTTCTTGTGAAATTCTCAATAAGTTTGATGTGTCAAATGACCCTCTTCCCATTGAAAAAAATAAAGTTGGATTCAAAATGGCCACCATAGCCACCACCCATATGGAAAAGTTTTCCCCCTCCCATGTACTAATGTGCCACAAACAGGAAGTTGATATTAAAGATGAGCCACCACCCCGGTGTTTGAATTCGATTCGATTAATCGAATTTGCTGTGTGTTCATCGAATGTTCGTCAAATATTCATTGAACACCGTCGAACACGTCTAACACCATTGAAAATCAATGTAAAATGTGTTATAACGTTAGTACCAGGCGGGGGGAGCAACTGCAGGGAGGGGGGAGCGTAGCACTGGGAGCTGGGAGCGAAAGACACAGGCAGGGAAGCCGGCGGTGAGAAGAGGACTTCGCCGCCAACTTTCTAACTCTATGCTGCGCTCCCCGCTCCCTGATGCCTCCTCCCCGCTCCCTGGATCTGCTAACTTAGGATTAGGCGGGGAGGCGGTGGGGGGAGCAATGAGGAGGCATCAGGGAGCGGGGAGTGCAGAACAGAGCAGGAAAGCTAGCATCAGTTGATCATTTGAAATAACCGGTGGGAAAGCCAGCGGTGAGACTTCACCGCCGGCTTTCCTGCTCTGTGCTGCGCTCCCCGATCTCTGATGCCCCCTCATCGCTCCCGCTGCCGCCTCCCCGTCTGATCCTAAGTTAGTACCGGGTGGGGGGAGCAGATCCAGGGAGTGGGGAGGGGGCATCAGGGAGTGGAGAGCGCAGCACAGAGCAGGAAAGCCGGCAGTGAAGTCATCTCACCGCCACCGGCTTCCCCGCCCTGATCCTTTGCTCCCCGCTCCCTGATGCTTTGCTCCCCGCCCGGTCCTAACTTAGGATCGAGATGGGAGGTGGCAGGGGAAGCGGAGGATCGGGATGGGAGGCTGCGGGGGGCAGTGGATCGGGCTGAATGATTGTTTACAAACCGGCGGCTTTTTACTGCCGGCTAATTAAACAATCATGCCCCGATTTCAGCCTTTTCCTTTGCCCCCAGACCACTTTATAGGGTCCCTTTGGTGAACGAACTGTTATCGAACATAACCTCGAACTGCCGAATTTGAAGTTAATTGTTCGCATTCGTCGGATGACTCGAACACCGCTCAAAACAGCTTGAATTTAAGATTGGTGAGCACTTTGAATCGAGCATCGCTCATGTCTAGTTCATATCACCAACCATTCCAATTTTATTTAGGTGCATTCAAACAAATGGCCCACCCTGTAGACATTGTGCATAAATTCCAACAGCATCACGCATGTATTAGTTAATACATTGCTCAAAGTATAATGGCCATGAGTGCTACCCTCAATGACGCATTAGCAACCAACATGTTACCATACCAACCTCGACATCCATTTCATGATCTTAAACAGTTGATCATTTAATCAGGGGGTATTTTTAAAATATGTATCAAAGAAGAAATAGGAACACTGATTTAATCATTTGTTTTAATTTAAGATGACAAGGCATCCCACTAAGAATAGTTGCAACATCAATCCATCTCTATGATGCTGGCTGGGCTCATTATGACTACAGTGCAAGTGATTTCTCTTCATGACACATTACTTTAATAATGTGATCACAGTGTAAGTTTTTTCTGTTGCGAATCAGTTCCTGAAAGGTTCTTCAAAAATTGAATATTCAAAACGTATTTCTTGAAAGCTAAAATATTTTCTCAGAAAATAAAAGATAAAATAAATCAAATAAATGAAGAAGTGTATAGGATGTTTGCAGGTCATTTTATCCATGTTTTTTAGATTATTTCAAGATTTCATGCTTTATCTACATTCTCCTGTGTTAGACAAATTTCTACACATGGGATTTCATGGAAATTCCTCTCCTTAAGAGAATTTCTTTCAAATATTCTCTTTGGAAACATGCCGTTCTTTGAAACTTTAAGATAACATAAAAGAAGTTCTAAGCCTTTGATGTAAACATAAAAAAATTAATATGGGGTGGATTCCATCTCAATGGACTTTCACTGCTTCGCCGACCATGAGAAGATATCTGTATTTAACCTCACGCGATGTTCCACTGAGACTACAGGGTGTTAATTTTGCAGCATATTTTGGTTGAAAAAAACTGTAATGTGCCAAGATCCCGTACCTACACAATTATCTGTCAATCATAAAAGAGGAGTCATGGGAGGGATCAAAGCAATACAAATAGTTGAGAAGGAGCTCTCCATGTGGATTCTACTTTTCCTACTGCCTGAGGTGAAAATGTAAATTCCACCCCTTCCCTCAGTGCAATTTAAACTTGCAATGGACACATGCAATTTTGTCACAGTTTTGGGGAGTTTGTATTTACAGTATTCATTTGCTATTTAGTCCCCTTAACCAGTGGCATAACTTCAGGCCCAGGGGCCCCGATGCATCTAGGGACAGAGTTAGGACTGTCTTTACCAGGGCCCACCGTGAAGTTGGTGAGGCAGCTTACTGTACGTTTTTTGCAAAAACGTATAAACCAAAAGGCCCTGTTTTTTGTCACGGCACTGGCTATTTATAATTTTTACAGCAGAGCGCCTTTTGTGTGACACTTATACGGTTTTTGCATTGGTTTTTCACCTACTTCAGATATGTCAAGATGAAACTATGGGTAAAGAGTAAGTGCAAATAGGGCCAAATGATAAAATAAATTATTGGTTCACTCACCTAGTCGAGTTATGTGAAACACAACCAATTATATTTGCACAGAACAGCTGCTGCAGAAATCCATGTGCCACAAGGCCGTTGAGTATGCCGAAAACTGGATATAAGGGGACCATTTGGTTGGTTTCCTGAGGAAGAAATTAGAAAAGCTACTGGAAATTAGTGATGAGCGAGTATAGCCATTAATATTTGCTACTGGAACGAACAGTACAGTATTCATGATACTCATTGCTCTGCAAGTATCGCTAGTGCTTGCGAGTGATGTATCAATCATGATGACAGCTTTCTTCAGTACACTAAGGGAGATGGTACCCCAGTGAGAGCAGATTGAATGTTAGGCTCTCTCTAGTGGGGGGGGGACACAGTAGACACAAGGTGTTTTATACAGTAGAAACATCCCTGTCCTGGAAAGACTCATTTTATTGCTGGATGTATGTGGGCGGAGCCTATCACTAATGGTACCTTTACACGCCGCGACGGCAGGCTGGATACATCCCGCTACTTCACGTGCACGAGCACGCTCAAACGGTTACAAACGGTCAACGCATCACCTTTACACGCCGCCACAAGATGCGCTACGCCACGCTACATCTATAGCTAGCTACATCGCCGGGTGTCTCAAGTAGCCAGCTGTAGCTCATTTACACACCGCTATAACCAGCTACTATGGGTGGACCTGGTGCAGCAGGGCCAGCACATAGGCGTGCTACAATTGTGGATTACGAGCCGTCCGTACGCTGATAGGACGAAGCAATAACATCCTGATTGGGCAGGCATCGCAGGAGGCTGAGTAATACAGCACGCTCGAGCAATTGTGTAGTGTGACTCGTCAGCTCCTTTAAATATGCCTCCCTATGCAGCGACTACCAATCGTCATGCAGCAGCTTCCACCAATGATCGCACATGGGGCGCGGTAACACGGAGCCAGGGTCACGCCTTAGCTACATTGCAGCTACATCGCAGGCTGTCCCGAGTTCCCTTCTGTTGCCTCTTTACACGCCGATACAGCTCACTACCATCGGCGATGTAGCCATCAGTTTTCGAGCAGACCTAGGAAACAGATGTATCTGTTGCCGGCTGTAGCGTCACGTCTTCAGACGCCGCTACGACGGGCTACATTGGCGCTACAAGCTACATTTGTAGCCTGTAGCGGGATGTATCCAGCCTGCCATCGCGGCGTGTAAAGGTACCATAATTGACTGACATTGGACTTGCTATTAACTACAGTGCCATTTGTTTTAAACATTTTGACTATATTGTGCAGTGTGAACAAAAGATCATTGGAGATGGACTTGTAAACTTGAGATTGTTGACATTTTTCAACAGTTTTGGTTCTCAAGTCTTTAGACAGTTTTCTTCTCCTACTTCTCTCTTCCATGCTTAGTGTGGCACACATCAATATAATCACTGCAAAGGAAGCAATTAAAAGTGACTTTTACTAATGTATGCCTCTTCAAAAGACCCACAGATGGGAAGCCAGCATGTCAGCAGCCATTGTAAACCCATTGTGCATGCCCTTGACAGACTGTTGAAGCTAAGCAGCAGGAGCCTCGGTCTCGGGCTGAATGGGAGATCGCATGAGAGACTAGGGATGAGCGAGTCCGAAAAGACTCGGAATCGCAAGACCCCAACGAGTCCGAGTCAAGGACTCGGGACTCGTTGCGAGTCCAGCGAGTCCAATGTTAATGAATAGGGAATAGGGATGAGCGAGTCTACTCGCTAGGACTCGCCGAGTAATAGCGAATAATGCTATTTACAAATCGCTGATGTGTCTCTGAAAGTGTGCGAGTCCAAACTCGCAGGTTTTTCTCTTATTTGGAGCCGATGATGGGAGGGGGAAGCGATTCTCCGGTACACACCATGCTGTAAAAGCAAACAGGAAACGACTCGCTCTGACAGACGCACACACAGAGCAATCCATTCCCCAGAGCAATAATGGCCGGCCGTGTCAGTGTGAATACGCTGCGATTGATTCCTCTGGTGGAGGCTCGGCCACTGCTATGGCTCCCAACAGACCCTGACTATGGGGATAACATCATGAGGACTACTGCCTGGAGAGAGATCGCCCAAGTGATGTTCCCTGCGTTCCATCTGAGTGGCCATGATGAGCAGAGCAATATGAGTAAGTTAAATGAGTTCACCCGTTATATATTGGATTTACTGTATATATACTCGTGTATAAGCCGACCCGTGTATAAGCCGACCCCCCTATTTTTGCCCCCAAAAACTGTGAAAACATATTGACCGCCATCCTGGTATACAGCGGCTATCACTGGTAGACAGCCCCCCAGCAGAGTATACAGCTCCCCCTGCAGAGTATACAGGCCCCCAGATGGGTATACATGCCCCCATATTATGGTAGACAGGCAGGGGCGGACTGGCCCAGGCCGGTGTATTTTCCCCTATTTTGGGCCGCCTGGACCATGAAAAGGGCTGCCGCCCGCACGGCTCATGCGGCTGCAGGAGCATGAAGCAGCGCATGACCCCGAAGCAGCAGCCGGAACCGCAAGCTCCTGGCCGCGCGATGACGTCATCAGCGCGCGGCTGCGGCCAGGAGTGAGCGGCTGTGAGGAGCGCGAGGCTGCGGCTGGGAGCGAGCCCTAGGAGACTGCGGGAGCTGCGGTGACTGTGAGGCGGCCGCCTGTCATCGCCCCCCCCACCCCCCTCCTCACCTGTGTCGGACCGGTGAGGGAGGGCTGGCACCCAAACTGTAGGGTGCCAGTCAGTCCCTGTATACAGGGCCCTCAGTGGGTCTACAGCCCCCCCAGCAGTGGGTATACAGGGCCCCCAGCAGTGGGTATACAGGGCCCCCAGCAGTGGGTATACAGGGCCCTCGTGGGTATACAGGCCCCCCATAGCAGGGTATACAGGACCCTCAATGTGTTATCATGCGCCGTTGCATAGTTGCCTATATTTGGATGGGGTCACAACAGTACACTTAGTTTAAGGGCTGGTGCTCCTGGCTCTTACGGCCAGGGGGTTGGGTGTATATTAATACCACTAATGAGCAGAGTCTGGTGCCCGCACTATTACCTTCTCGATGCGTCGACATGTGACCTGCCTCATTTGTGATAGTGTCCACGTGAGCTCAATGTCCGTAATGCTGTTGATGATGTTCCACACTGTCGTGTCACTGTGCCTTGTATACACATTACACACACAACATGAATAAAATGTTATTGTTGATTTGTACACAAACTTTTGGTGTTTCAAATATTACACATGTCTAAAGCCGGTTTGAAATCATTTCACAGTTGACCATCTTCAAAAACGGTGGAGGAGCTGCCGCGATCAACATCGCAAACAATATCGGCAGATCGCAGAGGGGGACCCGGGAGCAGCTCCAGAGCTGATATACAAACATTATGACCGGCTGTCCTTCCTTGGACCGGTGGCCCGTATGCCAAGGTATGTGTCTGCAGCACTGTTGTCTACTATTATTATAATTTATTTATATAGCGCCATTAGGTCTCATGGCACTTTACATGAGGATAATGGTTAACTACAAAAAACAGTAAAGGAAGACAATCAGGTCGTACAGGTACAAGAGGAGAGGACCCTGTCCACGAGGGCACACAGTGTACGTATGAAGCTCTATAATGAGTGTGCTGGTTTACATACCCACACTGGGGTTTGTTTCTGCCATGGTCCAACAGATTTCTATTACCTTTGGCAGTGATCCAGGACATACACATTTATATTCACATTGTGACGTTGGGACAAATAAGCAGGGTGGGCAGACACAATGTTCCGTGACCTCACAATTAGCTCTTATTGTTGGCATGTTTGTGGAACAAAGCCATGTTCTTCCCTGCAATGGCCTCTAAGGTGTGTGGCCTTGTCTGGTTTGCCTGTCGTAAGCATCATTTGTATGTGTTCCTAATGGCCTCCGTCCACTTGCATAAGGGCCACATACATCCCTACACGTTTAATTGTGGGTGTTTTTTAGGCTAAATAACGTTGTAAGGATATACCCCTTTTGCACTAAACTGTTTGTACACCATCCCAGATTGTTTACACAGTCATACACATTTGAGGACATACCCTGTATCACTACAAATATGTGTGGGTGAGTTTGGCCATGGGTATATTTGTGGCTGCAAGGTGATGGTATAGATATTAGGATCCACATGTGAATTTAATTGTTTTGTTGTTAACTGATGGCTACATTAAGAATCCTTCGGAAAACATTGTGTATTAATGCTGTATAAAATTAAACTTAAGGGGGCCATATTTTCAGTGCAACAGACTTTTATGTACAAGGTCCTTTAGGAAACAAGAAGTTTGCCCTTGCTGTTCCCGGCTTTGTGTTCGGCCCCGTTGGAATAATTGTAAAACTGTCCATCTGGGAATACCACCTTGTTTGGCACCGACGATGTGTGACCTGCTGATCAAAAACAACCCCATACTCTATGTCCATTACAGTCGTTTCAAAATCCAAGCCATATGTTTTGTGGGGTTTATTTACCAAGACATTCCTGATTAGCATACATGGCAGCAACAAGGAGTGTAGGCCACTAACGCCGAATGCTCATGTGTCACCTATGCTGCAGGACTCCATTTACTGTCTTGCTCACCTGCCCTATAGATGTGGGTTATGTGCTTTGAAACCAAGGTCGCCCACACTGCGTCTTTTACTCTCCATCTGATGGTAAGCAACCCTGAAGAATGTGTTTGCCTCTAAGTGTCAGGCTATAGCTTTGTCCACATAAAGTTACAACAAAAAGTAAATGCTATACTTGTGGCCACTAATATGTCTTCAAGTGCCTAAATAGCTGTCCTGCCTAAGGCAGGGCACAGTGTAATTGGGGAGACAAATGGTTTAATTTCAAATGTAATGTCAAAAAATCGAGGACCAACACTACCCACACATAGATTATTGGTTGAGGCATGAGCCAAAATGTCCTAATTTATTGGCTGCAATTCAATCTTAAGGTCAACAATGAAAACACAGAATACACAGATATGGGAGCCATGAACGAGGGTTGAGAAAGAAGTGGATGGAGATAGTGGCTGAATAGTCATTATTATATATATTGTATTATATTAATTATTATATTATATATATATATTGTATACGTTTGAACCCCTTCACTGGTTTATATAGCTGATGTGACCTAAAAGTTTGGTACATTAAGTATGTCAAGTTAAAAGTGAAGTCAGGTGGCCTTTTTTTTTCATGTGAAACATTGGTGTTATTGATCGTCTAGATTAGATGGGATGGGGGGGGGGGGTAATAATGTGGGGAAAAATTATGTATTATTATGGAATTAGCAAACAAAGTGACGTATTCCTTTATGTTATGTACAGTTGGTTATTCTTTAATAATAATAAAAAATATCTGATTCAGAACACACTGATACACAGTCAAAAAAGCGTGCAACTTAATGTTTGACCTATGTTTTTGTTTATAAATGCAATGCATTCACCAAACTTTTTTGGCCTTTACCCACAGAGAGGTTCACTACCGCAGGCGCCGTGCACCACAACAGCTGCCTGAACAGGCGAGGGAGGCCCCAGAAGCACCGGAAGTGGAGGACCAAGGCCAAGCTGGTGGAATACCACCACCGCCGCCGCCACCAGCTCCAACACCACCACCGCCGCCGCCACCAGCACAAACACCACCACCACCGCCTCCACCATCAACAACACCACCACCACCACCGCCGCCACCAGCACCAACACCACCACCACCGCCGCCACCAGCACCAACCCCAGCTTTGGGGCATGTCCGGCCGCCAGAGGAGGTTGTTGCAGGGCCAGAAAATCGGGCACAAAGTAATGCTGACTTTGCCCGCAGTCTCCTACCGTTCTTGGATGACATCCCATTCGAGAGACGACTGCGGGCATGGTCAGCAATACATATTGTCATCGATGCATGTCGCCCTCCAAACCACCCTGGCCAGGTCTTTTCATATTTGGAGGGGTGGCAGCAATCTGGGGCAAACAGGCTGGACAGGCACACACCACGGCGGGACAGCTATGTGGCGACCCTGAGGCCGTACCAACCTTTCTGGCCAACCCACATGGACCTTCGAACCCAAGGCCATTTTGAGAGACCGGCCCAGGTGACCCAACCTACAGGGTTAGAAGCAGTGGGGGAGGCTATCCATGGGGCCCTGGACATCCTCCATGACCAGGGTGATGGTGGCGGGGTAGAGGCTACCCCAGACAATCGTCCCACCTACCACCAGATGTAGGTTCAACTTTTTTTTTTTGCTTTGTTAATGTAAATAGTGCATGTTTGCACTTTTTACATCTGTATTTCACGTTGCTTTTCAAAAGCTTAAAAAAAAAAAAAAAAAACAAAAAAAAAAAAAAACAATAATCTGACATCTTTGCCATTAAGGCATAATAATACAGATTTTAAAAAAAAATGCTTTGTGTCTGTCTTTTTTCAGGGAATGGATGTGTAGGTTGTTTTGTGGGTGGCCTTAAAGTCATCATCATTAGCAAGTACTTTACGGCCTGCATGGCGCATGAGGGCACCTTGGTTAGTACGTGTAAAATCATTACTGCACATACCAATGTTGCTAACAAAGAAATAGTGCCTGTGTTTGGGGGGGGGTTACTTAATGACTCGGTATGTTAACAACACTAGGAACACAGATGCGAGAGGCTGGGACGTCTACTTGCAACACACAATGTATATGCGTTATCTCCGTAGCGTACAGTGGGACCCTTCGCCAGGCTACAGCAGGATCATAGTACAAGCAACGTCTTCGATGCAGGCATAGGCTTGTTGCCTCAAACAATTAGCCCAAGGGGCTGTTTGGAAAATTGGGTATAAATGCAGGCCTAATGGCCATGATAAGCTTCTTAGGCTGGGTGCCTCAAAAAATTAGCCCAATGGGCTTGGTCAACTGTTTTTAGATATAGAGGAGGGAGCGTGGCCCATACTATAGTCTTGCTTGTCTTGAGAGCATCGGAGAAGCAACATATTCGATGCAGGTATAGGCTTGTTGCCTCCAAAAATTAACCCAAGGGGCTGTTTGGAAAATTGGGTATAAATGCATGCCTACCGGCCATGATAAGCTTCTTAGCCTGGGTGGCTCCAAAATTTTGCCCAAGGGTCTGTTTGGCATTTTGAGTATAAATGCAGGCCAAATGGCCATGATAAGCTTCTTAGGCTGGGTGCCTCAAAAAATTAGCCCAATGGGCTTGGTCAACTGTTTTTAGATATAGAGGAGGGAGCGTGGCCCATACTATAGTCTTGCTTGTCTTGAGAGCATCGGAGAAGCAACATATTCGATGCAGGTATAGGCTTGTTGCCTCCAAAAATTTACCCAAGGGGCTGTTTGGAAAATTGGGTATAAATGCATGCCTACCGGCCATGATAAGCTTGTTAGCCTGGGTGGCTCCAAAAATTAGCCCAAGGGGCTGTTTTGCATTTTGGGTTGAAATGCAGGCCTAAGGGCCATGATAAACTTGTTAGCCTGGGTGGCTCCAAAAATTAGCCCAAGGGGCTGTTTGGCATTTTTAGTGTAAATGCAGGCCTAAGGGCCATGATCAGCTTGTTAGCCAGGGTGGCTCAAAAAATTAGCCCAAGGGGCTGTTTGGCATTTTTAGTGTAAATGCAGGCCTAAGGGCCATGATCAGCTTGTTAGCCAGGGTGGCTCAAAAAATTAGCCCAAGGGGCTGTTTGGCATTTTTAGTGTAAATGCAGGCCTAAGGGCCATGATCAGCTTGTTAGCCAGGGTGGCTCAAAAAATTAGCCCAAGGGGCTGTTTGGCATTTTTAGTGTAAATGCAGGCCTAAGGGCCATGATCAGCTTGTTAGCCAGGGTGGCTCAAAAAATTAGCCCAAGGGGCTGTTTGGCATTTTTAGTGTAAATGCAGGCCTAAGGGCCATGATCAGCTTGTTAGCCAGGGTGGCTCAAAAAATTAGCCCAAGGGGCTGTTTGGCATTTTTAGTGTAAATGCAGGCCTAAGGGCCATGATCAGCTTGTTAGCCAGGGTGGCTCAAAAAATTAGCCCAAGGGGCTGTTTGGCATTTTTAGTGTAAATGCAGGCCTAAGGGCCATGATCAGCTTGTTAGCCAGGGTGGCTCAAAAAATTAGCCCAAGGGGCTGTTTGGCATTTTTAGTGTAAATGCAGGCCTAAGGGCCATGATCAGCTTGTTAGCCAGGGTGGCTCAAAAAATTAGCCCAAGGGGCTGTTTGGCATTTTTAGTGTAAATGCAGGCCTAAGGGCCATGATCAGCTTGTTAGCCAGGGTGGCTCAAAAAATTAGCCCAAGGGGCTGTTTGGCATTTTTAGTGTAAATGCAGGCCTAAGGGCCATGATCAGCTTGTTAGCCAGGGTGGCTCAAAAAATTAGCCCAAGGGGCTGTTTGGCATTTTTAGTGTAAATGCAGGCCTAAGGGCCATGATCAGCTTGTTAGCCAGGGTGGCTCAAAAAATTAGCCCAAGGGGCTTTTAAATGTTTGCTAACAGAAAATAAAGGTTGATTCCTTGTGAAAAGGTGTTGTGATGGTTAATGAAACCGAAGTTAAGGTGTAGTGTTGGTTTAAGATGAAGCAGCCTCATTACCAGGTTGCAGGATCATGGTTACGCAAATCGTTACTGGTCTTGTACATACTGCTTGTACCAAAAAGACACAATATAATACAATGATTAATTATATCATATTGATGTTGAACGTGGCACTTCAGCTCTGAGTACTGTCGTCTTCAGGGCTCAAGAAGTCTTGTGAAATCCAGTTCCTATTAAACTTAATTAGAGTAAGCCTGTCTGCATTCTCGGGAGTAAGACGTGTCCTGGTATCAGTTATGATACCCCCAGCGGCACTGAAAACCCGCTCTGATGTCACACTAGCTGCAGGGCATGCCAGCACCTCCAAGGCATACAACGAGAGCTCTGTCCAAGTGTGGAGCTTGGAGACCCAGTAATTAAACGGGACTGCGGCATCAGTCAGGAAGCAGGTACTGTCACTTAAGTATTCTTGTACCATGTTGGTAAGTTTCTGTCTCCGAGAGATGGTTACTGGAGCAACATGGCGCTGCAGGTTCGATGGCTTATTGAACATAGCCCACTTTGCGGACATCTTTCCAGCATCTCTTCTGGACAGCGTGGATGATTGTGCCCCGACCAAAGGCTGCTGTTGCACAGAGTTGCTAACCATGGGCAGAGTGTTGTCTGACGGTGATATTCGAAGCATATTATCCACAAGAACCCTCTTGAAATAGTCAATTGTCAAGCCACGTGGTGACTGAAACAGCAGCGAGGTGAATTTATCTTTATAACGTGGGTCCAGAAAGGTGGCCAACCAGTAGAGGTCGTTGTGCAATATGTTAACCACTCGTGGGTCTTCTAGCAGACAAGTCAACATGAAGTGAGCCATGTGTCCTAAGCTGCATAGAGTCATGTCTTCAGTGTCCTCAGAACGATGTTCAATACCCATTGTATCGGCAAAGTCTGTCTCCGCCTCCTCCTCTCCAGGCCACCCATGGTGGACAGACACAAAGCTGGGGTTGTGAGTACCATCTGGGTTGACATCGGCACCAACAAAAAATAAATCCTCTTCATCGTCTTGCTCCTGTTCCTCCTCAGGAGCCATAGTTGCCTGGTCATACTGGCTCTGCTGGCTAGGTACTGCGCTGTTTAAATCTGGCTCCATAGCCATCTGCTGGGCTCTCAATGCTTCATTTTTCTGATTAATGAGGGATTCTTTCAGCAGACACAGCATGGGTATAGTGACACTGATGATGGACTGATCACCGCTCACCAGTTTTGTGCAGTAGTCAAAATTATCAAGAACCTCAGATGTGTCAGCGATCCACACCCACTCCATTGTACTAATATGTCGTGGCTGACTGCCGGTCTGACGGGCATGTTGCAACTGATACTCGGATATTGCCCTCTGCTGCTCATTGATCCTCGATAACATATGGAATGTAGAGTTCCATCGTGTCGGCATGTCACAAATGAGTCTGTGGTTGGGCAAATTCAATTGCTTTTGAAGCAATGAAAGTTTTCCAACCGCTGTTGACGAATGACGAAAATGTGCACAAACTCGACGCACCTTCTCCAGTAGGTCACATAGCTCTGGGTATGTACGCAGGAATTTCTGCACTACTAGATTCAGCACGTGAGCCATGCAAGGCACGTGCACAAGGTTTCCGAGCTTTAGTGCAGCCACTAGGTTACGACCATTGTCGCTCACCACGAGACCGGTCTGGAGTTGGAGTGGGGATAGCCACTCATCTGTCTGTTCCTTCAGACCTTTCAACAGCTCTACTGCAGTGTGCGGTGTGTGACCTAAACAGATCAGCTTCAGCAGAGCCTGTTGGCGTCTTGCTGAAGCACTGCAGCAAACCTCCCAACTTGGCCGTGATGTTGAGGGCAATTGAGGATTGGTCGAGGAAGCGGAAGATGGGGTAGTGGACATATAGGATGATGCAGAGACCCTGAATGAGGTTGTGCCAGCTATCCGTGGCGTGGGTAGGATGTTTGATGTTACACTAACATCGTTTGGCACACTCTCCACAACGTTGATCCAATGCGCGGTGAGCGAGATGTACCGGCCCTGTCCTGAACTGCTTGTCCACGTGTCCGTAGTAAGGTGTACTTTCCCGGTTACAGCGTTGGTGAGGGCACGCTTGAGGTTGTTAATGACATGCTCATGTAACGCGGGGACGGCACAACGTGAAAAGTAGTGGCGGCTTGGAACCGAGTAGCGTGGTACTGCCACAGCCAAAAGCTCACGGAAAGAGTCTGTACCCACAAGCCTAAACGGCAGCATCTCGACTGCTAACAACTTAGCTATCTGGGCATTTATTTTTTTGGCTAATGGGTGGGAAGAGTGGTATTTCTGCTTCCTTTCGTACAGCTGTGTCACTGATAACTGTAAGGATGTTGATGACCGAGAACTGTCTGCACTCGTGTTCAGTCTCTCTGCAACCGCTGCTTGTGATGAGTACATATCAGCTGGACCAGCTTCAGCAACACTTGATTGTGACGGACGTATCTGAGTTACCGTCGCAGTCTTTGGGTCAGATGACACTGTTGTGGAAGGCTGCACTTTTGACCACTGAATAGGGTGCTGACCAGCCATGTGCTTCCGCATACTGCTGGTGCTCTGGTTTCCTTTCCCGTGGCCTCTGCTTAGCCTTGCATGGCAGATGGTACAGATGACCACATTTTCTTGAGAAGGCCCATCTTTAAAAAATTTCCACACAGTGGCTGACCGACCTCTAGGCTTGACTGTACTCCCTGAGGGATTACTGAGGCCCACATTTGAGACATTTTGTCCAACAGTTGACAAATTTTGAGCCACAGTGGACACATTTTGGGCAACAGTGGTGACTCTTTCAGTTCTGGTGGGAGGAGTAGGCCTTGGTGCCTTTGTTGGTGGGACATACACACTTTCTTCCTCCGTGCTGCTCTGCTGGCTCTGCATCGCAACATTCCACGTGGGATCAGTTGTCTCATCATCAACCCCTTCGTCTTCTAAATCTTCCCGATAACAAGATTGATTTTGCTCCCCAGATGACAAGTGTGTCACTGTCTCATCATCATCATCCTCCAACTCCTGAGATGGTCTAAGACTTTGCTGAAAGACACGTTCATGTGGCCGGGGTGTCTCTAAAACTTGTCCATGATTGGACAATTCTTCGTCAAGTATCTCATCTACTACGGAGTCTGGCAAACCGGATTCATGTAAAGGATTATATGTACCAAATAAGTCATCTGAGTGACCCATGTCTGTGTCAACATTTTCATGGGGCTGCTGTTGGTCTGAGGAACTGTGAAGAGGTTGTGGATTAGATGACCCAGCATGGTATGTACCAACAGTAGACACAGTGCTCAAGGAACCTTGAGTGCTGCAAGAACCTGTTGTTGAGGTCTTGTCTGCCAGCCAAGACGTTAGATGCTGTTCGTCTTCCGGCCTCAATACTCGTTTACTTTCCTGACGGGGAAAGTTAGACAGGAGGAACGATCGATCAATCCTCGTCTGTCTGCCCGAACTGGTGGATAGTTGGCCACGACTACCAATGCCTGTACCTCTTCCCTGTCCCTTAGCAAGACTTTTTTTGGGATTTGGTTTTTTGTGTGACATTTTATAATTTCTGGTGGCTTTCTGGGGGCTTGTAAAACAAGTAGCAGGTACTATTTCGTGAAAGGTACACACTAGAGGCTAAGATATTTTAAGACAGATGGAAGGTACCGTGCGAGCTGCAGGCAGGACACCGTACAGCAACGCACTGGCACAGGAAAAAATTGTTTAGTACGCAGAACCAGGCACACTTAGGCTGCGGTGCTGGCTGCGTGCAAGTTTACAAGTACCGTGCGAGCTGCAGGCAGGACACCGTACAGCAACGCACTGGCACAGGAAAAAATTGTTTAGTACGCAGAACCAGGCACACTTAGGCTGCGGTGCTGGCTGCGTGCAAGTTTACAAGTACCGTGCGAGCTGCAGGCAGGACACCGTACAGCTACGCACTGGCACAGGAAAAAATTGTTTAGTACGCACAACCAGGCACACTTAGGCTGCGGTGCTGGCTGCGTGCAAGTTTACAAGTACCGTGCGAGCTGCAGGCAGGACACCGTACAGCTACGCACTGGCACAGGAAAAAATTGTTTAGTACGCACAACCAGGCACACTTAGGCTGCGGTGCTGGCTGCGTGCAAGTTTACAAGTACCGTGCGAGCTGCAGGCAGGACACCGTACAGCTACGCACTGGCACAGGAAAAAATTGTTTAGTACGCACAACCAGGCACACTTAGGCTGCGGTGCTGGCTGCGTGCAAGTTTACAAGTACCGTGCGAGCTGCAGGCAGGACACCGTACAGCAACGCACTGGCACAGGAAAAAATTGTTTAGTACGCAGAACCAGGCACACTTAGGCTGCGGTGCTGGCTGCGTGCAAGTTTACAAGTACCGTGCGAGCTGCAGGCAGGACACCGTACAGCTACGCACTGGCACAGGAAAAAATTGTTTAGTACGCACAACCAGGCACACTTAGGCTGCGGTGCTGGCTGCGTGCAAGTTTACAAGTACCGTGCGAGCTGCAGGCAGGACACCGTACAGCAACGCACTGGCACAGGAAAAAATTGTTTAGTACGCAGAACCAGGCACACTTAGGCTGCGGTGCTGGCTGCGTGCAAGTTTACAAGTACCGTGCGAGCTGCAGGCAGGACACCGTACAGCTACGCACTGGCACAGGAAAAAATTGTTTAGTACGCACAACCAGGCACACTTGGGCTGCGGTGCTGGCTGCGTGCAAGTTTACAAGTACCGTGCGAGCTGCAGGCAGGACACCGTACAGCAACGCACTGGCACAGGAAAAAATTGTTTAGTACGCACAACCAGGCACACTTAGGCTGCGGTGCTGGCTGCGTGCAAGTTTACAAGTACCGTGCGAGCTGCAGGCAGGACACCGTACAGCTACGCACTGGCACAGGAAAAAATTGTTTAGTACGCACAACCAGGCACACTTGGGCTGCGGTGCTGGCTGTGTGCAAGTTTACAAGTACCGTGCGAGCTGCAGGCAGGACACCATACAGCAACGCACTGGCACAGGAAAAAAATTGTTTAGTACGCAGAACCAGGCACACTTAGGCTGCGGTGCTGGCTGCGTGCAAGTTTACAAGTACCGTGCGAGCTGCAGGCAGGACACCGTACAGCTACGCACTGGCACAGGAAAAAATTGTTTAGTACGCACAACCAGGCACACTTAGGCTGCGGTGCTGGCTGCGTGCAAGTTTACAAGTACCGTGCGAGCTGCAGGCAGGACACCGTACAGCTACGCACTGGCACAGGAAAAAATTGTTTAGTACGCACAACCAGGCACACTTAGGCTGCGGTGCTGGCTGCGTGCAAGTTTACAAGTACCGTGCGAGCTGCAGGCAGGACACCGTACAGCAACGCACTGGCACAGGAAAAAATTGTTTAGTACGCAGAACCAGGCACACTTAGGCTGCGGTGCTGGCTGCGTGCAAGTTTACAAGTACCGTGCGAGCTGCAGGCAGGACACCGTACAGCTACGCACTGGCACAGGAAAAAATTGTTTAGTACGCACAACCAGGCACACTTAGGCTGCAGTGCTGGCTGCGTGCAAGTTTACAAGTACCGTGCGAGCTGCAGGCAGGACACCGTACAGCTACGCACTGGCACAGGAAAAAATTGTTTAGTACGCACAACCAGGCACACTTAGGCTGCGGTGCTGGCTGCGTGCAAGTTTACAAGTACCGTGCGAGCTGCAGGCAGGACACCGTACAGCAACGCACTGGCACAGGAAATTTTTTGTGGAAAAATGGCACCAAAATTATTTGGTAGACTAGTGCCAAAAATAAGAAAAAGCTTAGGATTACAGCTCTGCGGAAAGCTGGGTGAACTAAGCTCTGAGGATGGTGCTGGATTCACTGTAAGGCTGCTCCTATCTCCCTTCCTTACAGTCCTGTACAGCAATCCTCCGTCCTGGTAGTTCTGAAAAGAACTTTTGGGTTATGTGTGAGGAATCTTGACTCCTACACTCCGTCCTGTTAGTTCTGAAAAGAACTTTTGGGTTAGATGTGACTCCTACACTGCCTAACTGTCCCTAGATCTGCTCCAAGTCTCCCTGCACTAGGTCAGCTCTTCTCAGCAATGTGCCCAAAATGGCGGGGGCAAGCCTTATATACTGCCTTGCCTGTCATAGATGACATAGGCATCACGATGGACAGCAGCCAATCATAGTCCTGACACAACCAAAGCTGCTATGCCATTACTGACTATGATTGGCTATCTTCACAAGTTTTCTGACCTAACACGCAATGCTGACTAGTAACATAAAAGATTCTGGATTCGCGAGTCCCGAATAGAGAATACAGGACTCGGAATCGCAGACTCGCTAGGATTCGGACTCGTAGACTCGCTCAGACTCGCTGCTGTTTGGGGAGATTCAAGCTATATAGCGATGTGATAGAGCGAGTCTAGCGAGTCTAGCGAGTGAGAGAAAGTAAACTATGACAAAACTAAGATTGCCATTCACTTGCATTGGACTCGTTACTGAGCGAGTATTCGCTAAAAGACTCGCCGATTCCCGAGTCCAGCGAGTCCCTTAAGAATCGCCGAGTAACGAGTCCTAGCGAGTAGACTCGCTCATCCCTATGAGAGACCCAATGGGAATCTCAATGGAAGTCTCTATGGGTTACCCAATGGGAATCTCAGTGGGAGAGCCTGTGGCAATTTCAATGGGAGACCGTGGCTGCATTGACTTTTGACAGACCAAAGGGCTGGTAAGAGTAGAAGCCATTGACAGTAATTAAAACTGACTTTTATTAATGTACTAGTAAAAAGGCTTGATGCAATTGCGCGGTGAAATGAATTGTGTGTATACAGGCGGGTCTGTGGGTAGCAGAGTATACAGACGGCTCAATGGAAGTCTCTATGGGTGACCCAATGGGAATTTCAATGGATGTCTCTATGGGTGACCCAATGGGAATCTCAGTGGGAGAGCATATGGCAATTTCGATGGGAGACCATGGCTGCATTGACTTTTGACAGGCCAAAGGGCTGGTAAGAATAGAAGCCATTGACAGTAATTAAAACTGACTTTTACTAATGTATGCCTCTTCAAAAATCCCACAGATGGGAAGCCAGCATGTCAGTAGCCATTGTAAACCCATTGTTCATGGCCTTGACAGACTGTTGAAGTTAAGCAGCAGGAGCCTCGGTCACGTGCTGGATGGGAGACCTCATGGGAGACCAAATGGGAATCTCAATGGCAGTCTCTATAGGTTACTCAGTGGGAGAGCCTATGGCAACTTCAATAGGAGACCGTGGCTGCATTAACTTTTGACAGGCCAAAGGGCTGGTAAAAGTAGAAACCATTGACGGTAATTAAAACTGACTTTTACTAATGTATGCCTCTTCAAAAGTCCCACAGATGTGAAGCCAGCATGTCAGCAGCCATTGTAAACCCATTGTGCATGCCCTTGACAGAATGTTGAAGTTAAGCAGTAGGAGCCTGGGTCACGGGCTGGATGGGAGACCTCATGAGAGACCCAATGAAAATCTCAATGGAAGTCTCTATGGGTGATCTAATGGGAATCTCAATGGAAGCCTCTATGGATGACCCAAAGGGAATCTCAGTGGGTGAGCCTATATCAATTTCAATGGGAGATGATGGCTGCATTGACTTTTGACAGGCCAAAGAGCTAGTAAAAGTAGAAGCCATTGACAGTAATTAAAACTGACTTTTACTAATGTATGCCTCTTCAAAAATCCCACAGATGAGAAGCCAGCATGTCAGCAGCCATTGTAAACCCATTGTACATGCCCTTGACAGACTGTTGAAGCTAAGCAGCAGGAACCTCGGTCACGGGCTGGATGGGAGACCTCATGAGAAACCGAATGGGAATCTCAGTGGGAGAACCTAAAGCATTTTCAATGGGAGACCATGGCTGCATTGACTTTTGACAGGCCAAAGGGCTGCTAAGAGTAGATGCCATTGACCAGAGGTCCCCAACTCAAGGCCTCGAGGGCCGCCAACAGTGCAGGTTTTCAGGATTCCTTAGTATTGCACAGGTGCTAATGTGATCATCTGCACAGGTAATGGTTCCAAGCCCTGTGCAATACTAAGGAAATCCTGAAAACCTGCACTGTTGGCGGCCCTTGAGGCCTGGATTTGGGGACCACTGCCATTGACGGTAATTAAAACTGACTTTTACTCATGTATGCCTCTTCAAAATTCCCACAGATGGGAAGCCAGCATGTTAGCAGCCATTGTAAACCCACTGTGCATGCTCTTGACAGACTTTTGAAGCTAAGCAGCAGGAGCCTTGGTCACGGGCTGAATGGGAGACCTCATGAGAGACCCAATGGGAATCTCAATGGAAGCCTCTATGGGTGACCCAATGGGAATCTCAGTGGGAGAGCCTATGGCAATTTTAATGGGATACCATGGCTGCATTGACTTTTGACAGGCCAAAGGGCTGGTAAGAGTAGAAGCCATTGACAGTAATTAAAACTGACTTTTATTAATGTAGTACGGTAGTAAAAAGGCTTGATGTAATTGCGCGGTGAAATGAATTGTGTGTATACAGGCGGGTCTGTGGGTAGCAGAGTATACAGACGGCTCTGAGGGTAGCAGATTATACAGGCGGCTCTGTGGGTAGCAGAGTATACAGGCGGCTTTGTGGGTAGCAGATTATACAGGCGGCTCTGTGGGTAGCAGAGTCTAGAGAAGGCTCTGTGGGTAGCAGATTGTACAGGCGGCTCTGTGGGTCGCAGATTATACAGGCGGCTCTATGGGTAGCAGAGTATACAGGCGGGTCTGTGGGTAGTAGAGTATAGAGGCGGTTCTGTGGGCAGCAGAGTATACAGGCGGCTCTGTGGGTAGCAGAGTATAGAAGCGGCTCTGTGGGTAGCAGAGTATACAGGCGGCTCTGTGGGTAGTAGAGTATACAGGCGGCTCTGTGGGTAGTAGAGTATACAGGTGGCTCTGTGGGTAGCAGAGTATAGAGGCGGCTCTGTGGGTAGCAGAGTATAGAAACGGCTCTGTGGGTATCAGACTATACAGGCGGCTCTGTGGGTAGCAGAGTATAGAGGCAGCTCTGTGGGTAGCAGAGTATACAGGCGGGTCTGTGGGTAGCAGAGTATAGAGGCAGCTGTGTGGGTAGCAGAGTATACAGGCGGCTCTGTGGGTATCAGAGTATAGAGGGGGCTCTGTTGATAGCAGAATATGATGTGGTGGGAGGCTGGAGAGATGAGGAGAGCAGAGGCTGGAGGGGTGAGGAGAGCAAAGGCTGGAGGGGTGAGGAGAGCAGAGGCTGGAGGGGTGAGGAGAGCAGAGGCTGGAGGGGTGAGGAGAGCAGAGGCTGGAGGAGTGAGGAGAGGTGAGGCTGGAGCGGTGAGTAGAGGTGGGGCTGGATGGGGAGGAGAGGTCCGGATGGAGGGGTGAGGAAAGGTGGGGCTGGAGAGTTGAGGAGAGGTGAGGGTGGAGGGGTTAAGAGAGGTGAGGCTGGAGGGGCGAGGAGAGGTGAGGGTGGAGAGGTGAGAGGGAGGGGTGAGGAGAGGTGAGAGTGGAGGGGTGAGGAAAGGTTCGGCTGGAGGGGTGAGGAGAGGTTTGGCTGGAGGGGTGAGGAGACGTTCGGCTGGAGGAGTGAGGAGTGGTTCGGCTGGAGGGGTGAGGAGAGGTCCAGCTGGAGGGGTGAGGAGAGGTCTGGCTGGAGGGGTGAGGAGAGGTGCGATGTGACCTGAGGGGAAGGAGCGGATTGGGCGGTGTGTGGTAAACACAGGACGGCCATCCGATTGGTCCAGGACGCCGAGTCCTGGCCAATGGGATGGGCGTCCTGTGTGTAGAACACAGCGCCCAATCCGCTTGCAGGGGCGGCGGCGGCCAAAGGGAATGAGTGGGGCGTGTCAGGCTTTTCAGCCTGTCAGGGTCCGCTCACTCCCATTGGCTGCTGCCGCCCACAGGACGACGTCACTGGCTCCCGGCACCCGGCCACAGCCCCTACACTCCTACTCCACCAGCATGGCGACACTGAGGCCGCAGCGGTGAGAGAGCGGCGAGGGGCGGAAGCTACTGCCGGCATCCGGGCAGCGTGGACCTCGCGGAGGGCGCGAGGCCGGTCGCGATGACGCGGGGCCAACGGTTGGCAGGATGGCGCCGGTGTTAGGTAGTGCGGCTGAGGATGGAGGAGGCTGAGAGGATGGAGAAGACTGTAAGGATGGAGGAGGCTGTGAGGATGGAGGAGGCAGTGGGGATGGAGGAGGCTGTGAGCATGGAGGAGGCTGTGAAGATAGGGAGGCTGTGAGGACGGAGAAGGCTGTAAGGACGGAGGCGGCTGTGAAGATGGAGGAGGTTGAGGGGGTGGAGGAGGCTGTGAAGATAGGGATACTGTGAAGATTGAGGAGGCTGTGAGGATGGAGGAGGCTGAGGGGATGGAGGAGGCTGTGAGGATGGAGGAGGCTGTGAGGATGGGGAGGCTGTGAGGATGGGGAGGCTGTGAGGATGGAGGAGGCTGTGAGGATGGAAGAGACTGTGAGGATGGAGGAGGCTGAGGGGATGGAGGAGGATGAGGGGATGGGGAGACTGTGAGGATGGAGGAGGCTGTGCGGATGGAGGAGGCTGTGAGGATGGGGGAGGCTGTGAGGATGGGGAGGCTGTGAGGATGGGGAGGCGTGTGTGGCAGCGCTCCTGCAAGGCAGGGGTTAAAAAAATAAAAAAAGATTATGCTCACCTGACCCCGAGCCCCTGCCGTCTCCCGCCGTCTTCCTCCAGGCTCCCGGTGGCTCCCGCTGCCTGCAGAGCTCTTCTACAGCAGTACAGGACCTGCGGTGATGTCAGAGTCACGTGACCGGAGGTTACCATGGAGTAAGCTGGTGTCACGTGACTCTGACATCACCGCAGGTCCTGTACTGCTGTAGAAGAGCTCTGCAGGCACCGGGAGCCTGCGGGAGCCACCGGGAGCCTGGAGGAAGACGGCGGGGGCTCAGGAAGAGGTGGGGAAATATTTTTTTTTTTTTTTTTTAACAGTAGTGCGGCTGCGGCTCGCGATGACGCTGCGCGTCATCGCTCGCAGTGCCGCAAAGGAGCTTGGGATTCGGCGACAACGCCCGAATTCCAACTCCCGATTATATAAGTAGATGCCTCTTCAAAAGTCCCACAGATGGGAAGCCAGTATGTCAGCAGCCATTGTAAACCCATTGTCCATGCCATTGATGGACTGTTGAAGCTAAGCAGCAGGAGCCTCGGTCACAGGCTGGATGGGAGATCCAATGGAAATCTCAATGGAAGTCTCTATGGGTGACCCAATGGGAATCTCGGTGGGAGAGCACATGCCAATTTCAATGGGAGACCATGGCTGCTTTGACTTTTGACAGGCCAAAGGGCTGGTAAGAGTAGAAGCCATTGACAGTAATTAAAACTGACTTTTACTAATTTATGACTCTTCAAAAGTCCCACAGATGGGAAGTCAGCATGTCAGTAGCATAGTAACCCATTTTGCATGCTCTTGACAGACTGTTGAAGCTAAGCAGCCGGAGCTGCGGTCACGGGCTGGATGGGAGACCTCATGAGAGACCCAATGGGAATCTTATTGGCCGTCTTTACGGGTGACCTAAAGCGAATCTCAATGGAAGCCTCCATGGGTGACCCAAAGGGAAACTCAGTGGGAGAGCATATGGCAATTTCAATGGGGGACCATGGCTGCATTGACTTTTGACATGCCAAAGGGCTGGTAAGAGTAGAAGCCATTGACGGAAATTAAAACTGACTTTTACTAATGTATGCCTCTTCAAAAGTCCCACAGATGGGGAGCCAGCATGTCAGCAGCTATTGTAAACCCATTGTGCATGCTCTTGACAGACTGTTGAAGCTAAGCAGCGGGAACCTCGGTCACGGGCTGGATGGGAGACATCATGAGAGACCTAATGGGAATCTCAATGGTAGTCTCTATGGGTGACCAAATGGAAATCTCAATGGAAGTCTCTATGGGTGACGAAATGCGAGTGCCTATGGCAATTTCAATGGGAGACCATGGCTGCATAGAGTTTTGACAGGCCAAAGGGCTGGTAAGAGCAGAAGCCGTTGACGGTAATTAAAACTGACTTTTACTAATGTATGCCTCTTCAAAAGTCCCACAGATGGAAAGCCAGCATTTCATCAGCCATTGTAAACCCATTGTGCATGCTCTTGACAGACTGTTGAAGTTAAACAGCAGGAGCCTCGATCACGGGCTGGATGGGAGACTTCATGAGAGACCCAATGGGAATCTCAATGGAAGTCTTTATGGGTGACACAATGGGAATCTCAGTGGGAGAGCCTATGGCAATTTCAATGGGAGGCCATGGCTGAATTGACTTTTGACAGGCCAAAGGGCTGGTAATAGTAGAAGCCATTGACGATAATTAAAGCTGACTTTTACTAATGTATGCCTCTTCCAAAGTCCCACAGATGGAAAGGCAGCATGTCAGCAGCCATTGTAAACCCAATGTGCATGCCCTTGACAGACTGTTGAAGCTAAGCAGCAGGAGCCTTGGTCACGGGCTGGATGGGAGACCTCATGAGGGACTCAATGGTAGTCTCTATGGGTGACCTAATCGGAATCTCAATGGAAGTCTCTATGGGTGACTCAGTGGGAGAGCCTATGGCGATTTTAATGGGAGACCATGGCTGAATTGACTTTTGACAGGCCAAAGGGCTGGTAATAGTAGAAGCCATTGACGATAATTAAAGCTGACTTTTACTAATGTATGCCTCTTCCAAAGTCCCACAGATGGAAAGGCAGCATGTCAGCAGCCATTGTAAACCCAATGTGCATGCCCTTGACAGACTGTTGAAGCTAAGCAGCAGGAGCCTTGGTCACAGGCTGGATGGGAGACCTCATGAGGGACTCAATGGTAGTCTCTATGGGTGACCTAATCGGAATCTCAATGGAAGTCTCTATGGGTGACTCAGTGGGAGAGCCTATGGCAATTTTAATGGGAGACCATGGCTGAATAGACTCTTCACAGGCCAAAGGGCTGGTAAAAGCAGAAGCCATTGTCGGTAATTAAAACGGACTTTTATTAATGTATGCCTCTTCAAAAGTCCCACAGATGGGGAGCCAGCATGTCAGCAGCTATTGTAAACCCATTGTGCATGCTGTTGACGGACTGTTGAAGCTAAGCAGCAGGAGCCTCGGTCACGGGCTGGATGGGAGACTTCATGAGAGACCCAATGGAAATCTCAATGGAAGTCTCTAAGGGTGACCCCATGGGAATCTCAGTGGGAGAGCCTATATCAATTTCAATGGAAGACCATGGCTGAATCGAATTTTGACAGTCCAAAGGGCTGGTAAGAGCAGAAGCCATTGACGATAATTAAAATTGACTTTTACTAATGTATGCCTCTTCAAAAGTCCCACAGGTGGGAAACCAGCATGTCAGCAGCCATTGTAAACCCATTGTGCATGCCCTTAAAAGAGTGTTGAAGCTAAACAGCAGTAGCCTCGGTCACGGGCAGGATGGGAGACCTCATGAGAGACCCAATGGGAATTTCAATAAAAGTCTCTATGGGTGACTCAGTGGGAATCTCAGTGTGAGAGGCTATGGCAATTTCAATGGGAGACCATGGCTGCATTGACTTTTGACAATCCAAAGGGCTGGTAAGAGTAGAATCCATTGACAGTAATTAAAACTGACTTTTACTAATGTATGCCTCTTCCAAAGTCCCACAGATGGAAAGGCAGCATGTCAGCAGCCATTGTAAACCCAATGTGCATGCCCTTGACAGACTGTTGAAGCTAAGCAGCAGGAGCCTTGGTCACAGGCTGGATGGGAGACCTCATGAGGGACTCAATGGTAGTCTCTATGGGTGACCTAATCGGAATCTCAATGGAAGTCTCTATGGGTGACTCAGTGGGAGAGCCTATGGCGATTTTAATGGGAGACCATGGCTGAATAGACTCTTCACAGGCCAAAGGGCTGGTAAAAGCAGAAGCCATTGTCGGTAATTAAAACGGACTTTTATTAATGTATGCCTCTTCAAAAGTCCCACAGATTGGAAGCCAGCATGTCAGCAGCCATTGTAAACCCATTGTGCATGCCCTTGACAGACTGTTGAAGCTAAGCAGCAGGAGCCTTGGTCTCGGGCAGAATGGGAGATCGCATGAGAGACCCAATGGGAATCTCAATGGAAGTCTCTATGGGTTACCCAATGGGAATCTCAGTGGGAGAGCCTATAGCAATTTCAATGGGAGACCATAGCTGCATTGACTTATCACAGGCCAAAGGGCTGATAAGAGTAAAAGCCAGTGACAGTAATTAAAACTGACTTTTGCTAATGTATGCCTTTTCAAAAGTCCCACAGATGGGAAGCCAGTATGTCAGCAGCCATTGTAAACCCATTGTCCATGCCATTGATGGACTATTGAAGCTAAGCAGCAGGAGCCTTGGTCACAGGCTGGATGGGAGATCCAATGGAAATCTGAATGGAAGTCTCTATGGGAGACACAATGGGAATCTCATTGGGAAAGCCTATGGCAATTTCAATGCAGACCATGGCTGCATTGACTCTTGAGAGGCCAAAGGGCTGGTAAGAGTAGAAGCCATTGACGGTAATTAAAACTGACTTTTACTAATGTATGCCTCTTCAAAAGTTCCACAGATGGGAAGATAGCATGTCAGCATCCATTGTAAACCCATTGTCCATGCCATTGACAGGCTGTTGACTTTTGACAGGCCAAAGGGCTGGTAAGAGTAGAAGCCATTGACATTTATTAAAATTGACTTTTACTAATGTATGCCTCTTCAAAAGTCCCACAGATGGGAAGCCAGCATGTCAGCAGCCATTGTAAACCCATTGTGCATGCTCTTGAAAGACTGTTGAAGCTAAGCAGCAGGAGCCTCGGTCATGGGCTGGATAGGAGACCTCATGAGAGACCCAATGGGAATCTCAATGGAAGCCTCTATGGGTGACCAATGGGAATCTCAGTGGGAGAGCCTATGGCAATTTCAATGGGAGACCATGGCTGCATTGACTTTTGACAGGCCAAAGGGCTGGTAAGAGTAGAAGCCATTGACGGTAATTAAAACTGACTTTTACAAATGTATGCCTCTTTAAAAGTCCCACAGATGGGAAGCTAACAAGTCAGCAGCAATTGTAAACCTATTGTGTATGCCCTTGACAGACTGTTGAAGCTGGATGGTAGATTTTAATGGAAGTCTCTATGGGTTACCCAATGGTTATCTCAGTGGGAGAGCCTATGGCAATTTCAATGGGAGACCATAGCTGCATTGACTTTTGACAGGCCAAAGGGCTGAAAAGCGTAGAAGCCATTGACAGTAATTAAAACTGACTCTTACTAATATATTCCTCTTCAAAAGTCCCACAGATGGTAAGGCAGTATATCAGCAGCCATTGTAAACCCATTGTCCATGCCATTGACAGACTGTTGAAGCTAAGCAGCAGGAGCCTCGGTCACGGGCTGGATGGTAGATTTTAATGGAAGTCTCTATGGGTGACCCAATGGGAATCTCAGTGGGAGAGCCTATGGCAATTTTAATGGGATACCATATCTGCATTGACTTTTGACAGGCCAAAGGGCTGGTAAGAGTAGAAGCCATTGACAGTAATTAAAACTGATTTTATCTAATGTATGCCTCTTCAAAAGTCCCACAGATGGGAAGCTAGCATGTCAGCAGCCATTGTAAACCCATTGTGCATGCCCTTGACAGACTGTTGAAGCTAAGCTGCAGGAGCCTCGGTCACAGGCTGGATGGGAGATCTCATGAGAGACCCAATGGGAATCTCAATGGACGTCTCTATGGGTTACCCAATGGGAAACTCACTGGGAGAGCCCGTGGCAATTTCAATGGTTGACCGTGGCTGCATTTACTTTTGACAGACCAAAGGGCTGGTAAGAGTAGAAGCCATTGATAGCTAATTAAAACTGACTTTTATTAATGTACTAGTAAAAAGGCTTGATGCAATTGCGCGGTGAAATGAATTGTGTGTATACAGGCGGGTCTGTGGGTAGCAGAGTATACAGGCGGCTTTGTGGGTAGCAGAATATACAGCCGGCTCTGTGGGTAGCAAAGTATAGAGAAGGCTCTGTGGGTACCAGATTGTACAGGCGGCTCTGTGGGTCGCAGATTATACAAGCGGCTCTGTGGGTAGCAGAGCATACAGGCGGGTCTGTGGGTAGCAGAGTATAGAGGCGGCTCTGTGGGTAGCAGAGTATAGAGGCGGCTCTGTTGGTAGCAGAGTATAGAGGCGGCTCTGTGGGTAGCAGAATATACAGGCGGCTCTGTGGGTAGCAGAGTATAGAGGCGGCTCTGTGGGTAGCAGAGTATAGAAATGGCTCTGTGGGTATCAGACTATACAGGCAGCCAGCTCTGTGGGTAGCAGAGTATAGAGGCAGCTTCGTGGGTAGCAGAGTATACAGGCGACTCTGTGGGTAGCAGAGTATAGAGGCGGCTGTGTGGGTAGCAGAGTATACAGGCGGCTCTGTGGGTATCAGAGTATAGAGGGGGCTCTGTTGATAGCAGAGTATGTTGTGGCGGGTGGCTGGAGGGGTGAGGAGAGCAGAGGCTGGAGGGGTGAGGAGAGCAGAGGCTGGAGGGGTGAGGAGAGCAGAGGCTGGAGGAGTGAGGAGAGGTGAGGCTGGAGCGGTGAAGAGTGGTGGGGCTGGATGGGGAGGAGAGGTGCGGTTGGAGGGGTGAGGAAAGGTGGGGCTGGAGGGGTGAGGAGAGGTGAGGCAGGAGGGGTGCGGAGAAGTACGACTGGAGGGGTGAGGAGAGGTGGGGGTGGAGGGTTGAAGAGAGGTGAGGGTGGAGCGGTGAGGAGAGGTGAGGCTGGAGGGGTGAGGAGATGTCCGGCTGGAGGGGTGAGGAGAGGTGAGGATGGAGGGGTGAGGAGAGGTGAGGCTGGAGGGGTGAGGAGAGGAACGGCTGGAGTGGTGAGGAGAGCAGAGGCTGGAGGGGTGAGGAGATCTCCTGCTGGAGGGGTGAGAAGAGGTCCGGCTGGAGGGGTGAGGGGAGGTCCGAATGGAGGGGTGAGGAGAGCAGAGGCTGGAGGGGTGAAGGGAGGTGGGGGTGGAGGGGTGAAGAGAAGTGAGGCTGCAGGGGTGAGGAGAGGTGCGGATGGAGGGGTGAGGAGAGGTGCGGATGGAGGGGTGAGGAGAGCTCCGGCTGGAGGGGTGAGGAGAGCTCCGGCTGAAGGGGTGAGGAGAGGTCCGGATGGAGGGGTGAGGAGAGGTCCGGCTGGAGTGGTGAGGAGAGATGCGGCTGGAGCGTCGAGATCTCCACTCGTGGCAGGACGTGGCTGCGTGCTGGGGCTGATCGCAGCCCCAGTCACACGGCATTGTCCTCTGCGGCGGGTTGGGTGCTGCAGAGAGGGATCAGTCCCTCCCCTCAGGTCACACATGTTACCTGAGGGGAAGGAGCGGATTGGGCGGTGTGTGGTAAACACAGGACGGCCATCCGATTGGTCCAGGACGCCGAGTCCTGGCCAATGGGATGGGCGTCATGTGTGTACAACACAGCGCCCAATCCGCTTGCAGGGGCGGCGGCGGCCAATGGGAATGAGTGGGGTGTGTCAGGCTTTACAGCCTGTCAGGGTCCGTTCAACTCCCATTGGCTGCCGCCGCCAACAGGACGAAGTCACTGGCTCCCGGCACCCGGCCACAGCCCCTAGACCGCTACTTCACCAGCATGGGGACACTGAGGCCGCAGCGGTGAGAGAGCGGCGAGGGGCGGAAGCCACCGCCGGCATCCGGGCAGCGTGGACCTCGCGGAGGGCGCGAAGCCAGTCGCGATGACGCGAGGCCGACGGTTGGCTGGATGGCGCCGGTGTTAGGTAGTGCGGCTGAGGATAGAGGAGGCTGAGAGGATGGAGGAGGCTGTGAGCATGGAGGAGGCTGTGAAGATAGGGAGGCTGTGAGGACGGAGGAGGCTGTAAGGACGGAGGCGGCTGTGAAGATGGAGGAGGTTGAGGGGATGGAAGAGGCTGTGAGGATAAGGATACTGTGAAGATTGAGGAGGCTGTGAGGATGGAAGAGGCTGAGGGGATGGAGGAGGCTGTGAGGATGGAGGAGGCTGAGGGGATGGAGGAGGCTGAGGGGATGGGGAGGCTGTGAGGATGGAGAAGGCTGTGCGGATGGAGGAGGCTGTGAGGATGGAGGAGGCTGTGAGGATGGGGAGGCTGTGAGGATGGGGAGGCTGTGAGGATGGAGGAGGCTGTGGGGATGAAAGAGGCTGTGAGGATGGAGGAGGCTGAGGGGATGGAGGAGGCTGAGGGGATGGAGGAGGCTGCGAGGACGAAGGAGGCTGTGAGGATGGAGGAGGCTGAGGGGATGGAGGAGGCTGTTAGGATGATGAAGGCTGAGGGGATAGAGGAGGCTGAGGGGAAGGGGAGGCTGTGAGGATAGGGAGGCTGTGAAGATGGAGGAGGCTGTGAGGATGGAGGAGGCTGTGAAGATGGAGGAGGCTGTGAGGATGGAGGAGGCTGTGAGGATGGGGAGGCTGTGAGGATAGGGAGGCTGTGAGGATGGAGGAGGCTGCAAGGATGGAGGAGGCTGTGAGGATGGAGGAGGCTGTGAGGATGGGGAGGCTGTGAGGATAGGGAGGCTGTGAGGATGGAGGATGCTGCGAGGATGGAGGAGGCTGTGAGGATGGAGGAGGGTATGAGGATGGGGAGGCAGTGAGGATGGAGAGGCTGTGAGGACGGAGGAGGCTGAGAGGATGGGGAGGCTGAGGGGATGGAGGAGGCTGTGAGGATGGAGGAGGCTGTGAGGATGGAGGAGGCTGAGGGGATGGGGAGGCTGTGTGGATAGGAAGGCTGTGAAGATGGAGGTGGTTGTGAGGATGGGGAGGCTGTGAGGATGGAGGAGGCTGTGAGGATGGAGGAGGCAGTGAAATTCTTATACTTACAATCCGCCGAGCGCTTGGTGCTGGGAGTAGTAGCAGCCATTGTGCTGATAGGACCTTGCATGATGGCAGAATGACATCTGCGTTCTGCACTGTGATTGGGGCGCTCGCGGTCATGTGATAAGTACGTCACATATCACATGACCGCAAGCGGGCAAATCACAACGCTGAACGCAGATGTCATTCTGACATCATGCAAGGTCCTATCAGCACAATGGCTGCTACTACTCCCAGGACCAAGCGCTCGGTGGAGGGTAAATACAAGAAGAGATGACACAGGAGCGAGGGAACGCGGGGAGCGCAAGTGGGGAGGAGCGCGGTCAGGGCAGAAGGAGCAGGGGGGAGCGCGAGTGGGGTAGAAGGAGTGGGGGAAAGCGCGGGCGGGGCAGGAGGAGGAGCGGGGGTGCCGCGGGGGGGCTATAAGGAGAGCCGCCACTGCGGCCAGTGTGTATTCCGAGGAGTGGGGTGCTGCCTCTAAACCGCTACTTCACCAGCATAGCAACACTGAGGCCCCAGCGGTGAGAGTGGCGGGTGTGAGCTATCGCGTCATCGCTCGCAGCGCTGTAAAGGATTTTGGGATTCGGCTACAATGCCCGAATCCCAAACTCCCGATAATATAAGTAGATTTCTCTTCAAAAGTCCCACAGATGGAAAACCAGTATTTCAGCAGCCATTGTCAACCCATTGTGCATGCCCTTGACAGGCTGTTGAAGCTCATCAGCAGGAGCCTCGGTCACAGCCTGGATGGGAGACCTCATGAGAGACCCAATGGGAATGTCAACGGAAGTCTCTATGGGTGACCTAATGGGAATCTTAATGGAAGCTTTTATGGGTGACCCAATGGGAATCTCAGTGGGAGAGCCTATGGCAATTTCATTGGGAGACCATAGCTGTATTGACTTTCGACAGGCCAAAGGGCTGGTAAGCGTAGAATCCATTGACGGTAATTAAAACTGACTTTTACTAATGTATGCCTCTTCAAAAGTCCCACAGATGGGAAACCAGCATGTCAGTAGCCATTGTAAACCAATTGTGCGTGCCCTTGACAGACTGTTGAAGCTAAGCAGCAGGAGCCTCGGTCACGAGTTGGATGAGAGACCCAATGGGAATCTCAATGGAAGTCTCTATGGGTGACCCAATGGGAATCTCAGTGGGAGAGCCTATGGCAGTTTCATTGGGAGACCATAGCTGCATTGACTTTCGACAGGCCAAAGGGCTTGTTAGCGTAGAATCCATTGACGGTAATTAAAACTGACTTTTACTAATGTATGCCTCTTCAAAAGTCCCACAGATGGGAAGCCAGCGTGTCAGCAGCCATTGTAAACCCATTGTGCAGGTCCTTGACAGACTATTGAAGCTAAGCAGCAGGAGCCTCAGTCATGGGCTGGATGGGAGACCTCATGAGTGACCCGATGGGTATCTCAATGGAAGTCTCTATGGGTGACACAATGGGAATCTCAGTGGGAGAGCCTATGGCAATTTCAATTGGAGACCATGGCTGCATTGACTTTTGACGGTCCAGAGGGCAGGTAAAAGTAGAAGCTATTGACGGTAATTAAAACTGACTTTTACTAATGTATGCCTCTTCATAAGTCCCACAGATGGGAAGCCAGTGTGTCAGCAGCCATTGTAAACCCATTGTGCATGTCCTTGACAGACTATTGAAGCTAAGAAGCAGGAGCCTCTGTTACGGGCTGGATGGGAGACCTCATGAGTGACCAGATGGGTATCTCAGTGGGAGAGCCTGTGGCAATTTCAATAGGAGACCATGGCTGCATTGACTTTTGACAGGCCAAAGGGCTGGTAAGAGTAGAAGCCATTGACAGAAATTAACACTGACATTTACTAATGTATGCCTCTTCAAAAGTCCCACAGATGGGGAGACAGCATGTCTGCAGCTATTGTAAACCCATTGTGCATGCTTTTGACCGACTGTTGAATCTAAGCAGCGGGAGCCTCGGTCACGGGCTGGATGGGAGACCTCATGAGAGACCCAATGGTAGTCTCTATGGGTGACCCAATGAGAATCTCAATGGAAGCCTCTATGGGTGACCAAATGGGAGAGCCTATGGCAATTTCAATGGGAGACCATAGTTGCATAGACTTTTGACAGGCCAAAGGGCTGGTAAGAGCAGAAGCCATTGACATTAATTAAAACTGACTTTTACTAATTTATGCCTCTTCAAAGGTCCCACAGATGGGAAGCCAGCATGTCAGCAGCCATTGTAAACCCATTGTGCATGCTCTTGACAGACTGTTGAAGCTAAGCAGCAGGAGCCTCGGTAACGGGCTGGAAGAGAGACCCAATGGGAATCTCAATGGAAGTCTTTATGGGCTACCCAATGGGAAACTCAGTAGGAGAGCATATGGCAATTTCAATGGGAGACCATGGCAGCATCGACTTTTGACAGGCTAAAGGGATGGTAAGAGTAGAAGCCGTTGACGGTAATTAAAACTGTCTTTTACTAATGAATGCCTCTTCAAAAGTCCCACAGATGGGAAGCTAGCATGTCAGCAGCCATTGTAAACCCATTGTGCATGCTCTTGACAGACTATTGAAACTAAGCAGCAGGAGCCTCGGTCACGGGCTGGATGGTAGATTTTAATGGAAGTCTCTATGGGTGACCCAATGGGAATCTCAGTGGGAGAGCCTATGGCAATTTCAATGGGAGACCATGGCTGCATTGAATTTTGACAGGCCAAAGGGCTGATAAGAGTAGAAGCCATTGACAGTAATTAAAACTGACTTTTACTATTGTATGCCTCTTCCAAAGTCCCACAGATGGGAAGCCAGCATGTCAGCAGCCATTGTAAACCCATTGTTCATGCTCTTGACAGACTGTTGAAGCTAAGCAGTAGGCGCCTCGTCACTGGCTGGATGGGAGACCTCATGAGAGACCCAATGGGAATTTCAATGGAAGTCTCTATGGGTGACCCACTGGGAATCTCAATGGAAGAGCCTATAGCAATTTCAATGCAGACCATGCCTGCATTGTATTTTGACAGGCCAAAGGGCTGGTACGAGTACAAGCCATTGACGGAAAATAAAACTGACTTTTACTAATGCATGCCCCTTCAAAAGTCCCACAGATGGGAAGCTGGCATGTCAGCAGCCATTGTAAACCCATTGTGCATGCCCTTGACAGAGTGCTGAAGTTAAGCAGCAGGAGCCTCGGTCACGGGCTGGATGGCAGACCTCATGAGAGATCTCATCAGAGACCCAATGGGAATCTCAATGGAAGTCTCTATGGGTTACCGAATGGCAATCTCTGTGGGAGAGGATATGGCAATTTCAATGGGACACCATGGCTGCGTTGACTTTTGACAGGCCAAAGGGCTGATAAGAGTAGAAGCCATTGAAAGTAATTAAAACTGACTTTTACTAATGTATGCCTCTTCAAATGTCCCACAGATGGGAAGCCAGCATGTCAGCAGCCATTGTAAACCCATTGTTCATGCTCTTGACAGACTGTTGAAGCTAAGCAGCAGGAGCCTCCGTCTCGGGTTGGATGGGAGACCTCATGAGAGACCCAATGGGAATCTCAAAGGAAGTCTATATGGGTGACCCACTGGGAATCTCAGTGGGAGAGTCTATGGCAATTTCAATGCAGACCATGGCAGTATTATGTTTTGACAGGCCAAAGGGCTGGTAAAAAAAGAAGCCATTGACGGTAATTAAAACTGACTTTTACTAATGTATGCCTCTTCAAAAGTCCCACAGATGGGAAGCCAGCATGTCAGCAGCTATTGTAAACCCATTGTGCATGCTCTTGACAGACTGTTGAAGCTAAGCAGCAGGATCCTCGCTCACGGGCTGCATGGGAGACCTCATAAAAGTCCCAAAGGGAATCTCAATGGAAGACTCTATGGGTGACCCAATGAGAATCTCAGTGGGAGAGTCTATGGCAATTTCAATGGGAGACCATGGCTGCATTAAATTTTGACAGGCTACAGGGCTGGTAAGAGAAGAAGCCATTGACAGTAATTAAAACTGACTTTTACTAATGTAAGCCTGTTCAAAACTCCACAGATGAGAAGCCAGCATGTCAGCAGCCATTGTAATCCCATTGTGCATTCCCTTGACAGACTGTTGAAGTTAAGCAGCAGGAGCCTTGGTCATGTGCTGGATGGGAGACCCAATGGGAGTCTTAATGGAAGTCTCTATAGGTTACTGAATAGGAATCTCTGTGGGAGAGGATATGGCAGTTTCAATGGGAGACCATGGCAGCAATGACTTTTTACAGGCCAAAGGGCTGATAAGAGTAGAAGCCATTGACAGTAATTAAAACTGACTTTTACTAATGTATGCCTCTTCAAAACTCCCACAGATGGGAAGTCAGCATGTCAGCAGCCATTGTAAGCCCTTTGTTCATGCTCTTCACAGACTGTTGAAGCTAAGCAGCAGGAGCCTGGGTCACAGGCTGTACGGGAGACCTCATGAGAAACTCCATGCGAATCTCTATGGGTTACTGACTAGGAATTTCAGTGGGAGATCCTTTGGCAATTTCAATGAGAGACGATGGCTGCATTGACTTTTGACAGGCCAAAGGGCTGATAAGAGTAGAAGCCATTAATGGTAATTAAAACTGACTTTTACTAATGTATGCCTCTTCAAAAGTTCCACAGATGGGAAGCCAGCATGTCAGCAGCCATTATAAACCCATTGTGCATGCTCTTAACAGACTGTAGAAGCTAATCAGCAGGAGCCTCGGTCTCGGGCTGGATGGGAGATCTCATGAGAGACCCAATGGGAATCTCAATGGAAGTCACTATGGTTTACCCAATGGGAATCTCAGTGGGAGAGCCTTTAGCACTTTCAATGGGAGACCATGGCTGCATTGACTTTTGACAGGCCAAAGGGCTGATAAGAGTAGAAGCCATTGACAGTAATTAAAACTGACTTTTACTAATGTATGCCTCTTCAAAAGTCCCACAGATGGGAAGCCAGTATGTCAGCAGCCATTGTAAACCCATTGTCCATACCATTGACAGACTGTTAAAGCTAATCAGCAGGAGCCTCAGTCACAGGCTGGATGAGAGACCCAAAGGGAGAATCAAAGGAAGTCTGTGTGGGTGACCCAATGGGAATCTCAGTGGGAGAGCATATGGCAATTTGAATGGGAGATCATGGCTGCATTGACTTTTGAGAGGACAAAGGGCTGGTAAGAGTAGAAGTCATTGACAGTAATTAAAACAGACTTTTACTAATGTAGTCCTCTTCAAAAGTCCCACAGATGGGAAGCCAGACTGTCAGCAGCCATTGCAAACCTATTGTGAATGCCCTTGGCAGGCTGTTGAAGCTAAGCAGCAGGAACCTCGGTCTCGGGCTGGATGAGAGATTTCATGTGCGAACCAATGGGAATCACAATGGAAGTCTCTATGGGTGACCAAATGGGAATATCAGTGGAAGCCTCTATGGGTGATCTAATGGGAATCTCACTGGGAGAGCCTATGGTGATTTCAATGCAAGACCAAGGCTGTATTGACTTATGACAAAACAAAGGGCTTGAAAGAGTAGAAGCCATTGACGGTAATTAAAACTGACTTTTACTAATGTATGCCTCTTCAAAAGTCCCACAGATGGGAAGCCAGCATGTCAGCAGCCATTGTAAACTCATTGTTCATGCTCTTGACAGACTGTTGATGCCTCGGTCACGGGCTGGATGGGAGACCTCATGACAGACCCAATAGGAATCTCCATGCAAGTATCTATAGGTGACCCAATGGGAATCTCAGTGGAAGAGTTTATGGCAATTTCAAAGGGAGACCATGGCTGCATTGACTTTTGACAGGACAAAGGGCTGGTAAGAGTAGAAGCCATTGACAGTAATAAAAATTTATTTTTTCTAATGTATGCCTCTTCAAAAGTCCCACAGATGAGAAGCCAGCATGTCAGCAGCTGTTGTAAACCCATTGTGCATGCTCTTGACTGACTGTTGAAGCTAAGCAGCAGGAGCCTCGGTCACGGGCTGGATGGGAGACCTCATGAGAGACCTAATGGAAGTCTCTATGGGTAACCCAATGGGAATGTCAGTGGGAGAGCCTATGGCAATTTCAATGGGAGACCATGGCTGCATTGAATTTTGAAAGGCCAAAGGGCTGTTAAGAGTAGAAGCCATTGACATTAATTAAAACTGACTTTTACCAATGTATGTCTCTTCAAAAGTCTCACAGATGGTAAGTCAGCATGTCAGCAGCCATTGTAATCCCGTTGTGCATGCTCTTGACAGACTGTTGAAGATAAGCAGCAGGATCTTCGGTCACGGGCTGGATGGGAGACCTCATGAGTGACCCAATGGGAATCTCAATGGAAGTCTCTAATGAATTACCGAATGGGAAACTCTGTGGGAGATGATATAGCAATTTAAATGGGAGACCATGGCTGCATTGCCTTTTGACAGGCCAAAGGGCTGTTAAGAGTAGAAGCCATTGACAGTAATTAAAACTGACTTTTACTAATGTATGCCTCTTCAAAAGTCCCACAGATGGGAAGCCAGCACGTCAGCAGCCTTTGTAAACCCATTGTTCAGGCTCTTGACATACTGTTGAAGCTAAGCAGCAGGAGCCTCAGTCGCGGGCTGGATGGGAGACCTCATGAGAGACCCAATGGGAATCTCAATGGAAGTCTCTATGGATGACCCACTGGGTGTCTCAGTGGGAGAGCCTATGGCAATTTCAATGCACAGCATGGCTGCATTGACTTTTGACAGGCCAAAGGGCTCGTAAGAGTAGAAGCCATTGACGGTAATTAAAACTGACTTTTACTAATGTATGCCTCTTCAAAAGTACCACAGATGGGAAGACAGCATTTCAGCAGCCATTGAAAACCCATTGTGCATGCCTTTGACAGAGTGTTGAAGGTAAGCAGCAGACGCCTCGGTCACGGGCTGGATGGGAGACCTCATGAGAGACATAATAGGAATCTCAATGGAAGTCTCTATAGGTGACCCAATGGGATGCTCAGCAGGAGAGCCTATAGCAATTTCAATGGGAGACCATGGCTGCATTGACTTTTGACAGGCCAAAGGGCTGGTAAGAGTAGAAGCCATTGACGGTAATTAAAACTGACTTTTACTAATGTATGCCTCTTCAAAAATCCCACAGATGGGAAGCCAGCATGTCAGCAGCCATTGTAAACTCATTGTGCATGCGCTTGACAGACTGTTGAAGCTAAGCAGCAGAAGCTTCAGTCACGGGCTGGATGGGAGACCTCATGTGAGACACAATGGAAGCCTCTATGGGTGACCAAATGGGAATCTCACTGGAGAGCCTATGGCAATTTCAATGGAAGACCTTGGCTGCATTGAATTTTGACAGGCCAAAGGACTGGTAAGAGTAGAAGCCATTAACAGTAATTAAAACTGACTTTTACTAATGTATGGCTCTTCAAAACTCCCACAGATGGGAAGCCAGCATGTCAGCAGCCATTGCAATCTCATTGCGCATGTTTTTGGCAGACTGTTGAAGCTAAGCAGCAGGAGCCTCGGTTACGGGCTGGATGGGAGACCTCATGAGAGACCCAATGGAAGTCTGTATGGGTAACCCAATGGGAATCTCAGTGGGAGAGCCTATGGCAATTTCAATGGGAGACCATGGCTGCATTGAATTTTGACAGGCCAAAGGGCTGGTAAGTGTAGAAGCCATTGACAGCAATTAATACTGACTTTTACTAATGTATGCCTCTTCAAAAGTCCCACAGATGGGAAGCCAGCATGTCAGCAGCCTTTGTAAGCCCATTGCTTATGCTCTTGACAGACGGTTGAAGCTAAGCAGCAGGAGCCTCGGTCGTGGGCTGGATGGGAGACCTCATGAGAGACCCACCAGGAATCTCAATGGAAGTCTCTATGGATGACCCACTGGGAGTCTCAGTGGAAGAGCCTATGGCAATTTAAATGTAGACTATGGCTGCATTGACTTTTGACGTCCAAAAGGCTGGTAAGAGTAGAAGCCATTGACGGTAATTAAAACTGACTTTTACTAATGTATGCCTTTTCAAAAGTCCCACAGATGGGAAGCCAGCATGTCAGCAGCCATTGTAAACCCATTGTGCATGCCCTTGACAGAGTGTTGAAGGAAAGCAGCAGGAGCCTTGCTCACGGGCTGGATGTGAGACCCAATGGGATTTTCAATGGAAGTCTCTGTGGGTGACCCAATGGGAATGTCAGTGGGAGAGCCTATGGCAATTTCAATGAGATACCATGGCTGCATTGAATTTTGACTGGCCAAAGGGCTGGTAAGAGTAGAAGCCATTGACGGTTGTAAAAATTGACTTTTACTAATGTATGCCTTTTCAAAAATCCCACAGATGGGAAGCCAGCATGTCAGCAGCCATTGTAAACCCATTGTGCATGCCTTTGACTGACTGTTGAAGCTAAGCAGCTGAAGCCTCGGTCATGGGCTGGCTGGGAGACTTCATGTGAGAAACAATGGAAGCCTCCTTGAGTGACCAAATGAGAATCTCACTGGGAGAGCCTATGGCAATTTCAATGGAAGACCATGGCTGCATTGACTTTTGACAGGACAAAGGGCTTGTAAGAGAAGAAGCCATCGACGGTAATTAAAACTGACTTTTACTAATCTTCAAAAGTCCCACAGATGGGAAGCCAGCATGTCAACAGCCATTGTAACCCATTGTGCATGCCTTTGACAGAGTGTTGAAGGTAAGCAGTAGAGATGAGCCACCACCCCGGTGTTCGAATTCGATTCGATTCGTCGAATCGACGGGTTGTTCGACGAATGTTCGTCGAATGCTCGACGAACACCGTCGAACACCCCGGAAAATGAACAAACCGGGCTTGTGGGGCTTTTTCACTTCCACAATGTATATACATACATTGTGGAAGTGAAAAAAAGTGAAAGAAAGTGTTAAAAATAACAAAAAAATCAATGCTCACCTGTCCGCGGTCCACCGAAGCCTCCGGCAAGGTCCTGTGGCTTCCAGGACCTGTGGTGACGTCATGTTCTCGCGGGAACTCCGGTCATATGACAGGAGTTCCGCGAGAACATGACGTCACCACAGGTCCTAGAAGCCACAGGACCTTGCCGGAGGCTTCGGTGGACCGCGGACAGGTGAGCATTGATTATTTTTTTATTTTTAACACTTTCTTTCTTTTAGGGAATGTTTATTTTGGCTGAAAATGCGGCAGATGCGGTTTTCTGACCGCATCTGCCGCATTTTTGAACCAAAATCGAACATGTTTGAAATTCGCCGAATTTGAACCAAATTGTTCGAATTCGGCGAATGACTCGAATAGGGCCAAAATCAACTCGAATTTGAGATTGGCGAACTATTCGAATCGAACATCACTCATCTCTAGTAAGCAGCAGGAGCCTCGGTCACGGGCTGGATGGGAGACCTCTTGAGAGACCCGATGGGAATCTCAATGCACGTCTCTATGGGTGACCCAATGGGAATATCAGTGGGAGAGCCTATGGCAATTCTTAATGCAGACCACGGCTGCATTGACTTTTGACAGGCCAAAGGGCTGGTAAGAGTAGAAGCCATTGATGGTAATTAAAACTGACTTTTACTTATGTACTAGTAAAAAGGCCCGATGCAATTGCATCGGGAGAGCGGTGAAATGAATTGTGTGTATACAGGCGGGTGAGTGGGTAGCAGAGTATAGAGGGGGCTCTGTGGGTAGCAAAGTATACAGGGGGCTCTGTGGGTAGCAGAGTATAGAGGGGGCTGTGTGGGTAGCAGAGTATACAGGCGGCTCTGTGGGTAGCAGAGTATAGAGGGGGCTCTGTGGGTAGCAGAGTATAGAGGGGGCTGTGTGGGTAGCAGAGTATAGAGGGGGCTGTGTGGGTAGCAGAGTATACAGGGGGTTCGGTGCGTAGCAGAGTATACAGGGGGCTCTGTGGGTAGCAGAGTATAGAGGGGGCTCTGTGGGTAGCAGAGTATACAGGGGACTCTGTGGGTAGCAGAGTATGATGTGGCGGGAGCTTGAAGGGTGAGGAGAGGTTCGGCTGGAGCGGCGACATGAGCGCTTGGCGGCAGGACGTGGCTGCGTGCTGGGGGTGATCGTAGCCCCGGCATTGTCCTCTGCGGCGGGGGGTGGGCTGCAGAGAGGGATCAGTCCCTCCCCTCAGGTGACACATGTGACCTGAGGGGAAGGAGCGGATTGGGCATTGTGTGGTAAAGAGAGGACGGCCATCCGATTGGTCCAGGACGCGGAGTACTGGGCAATGGGATGGGCGTCCTGTGTTTAGAACAGAGCGCCCAATCCGCTTGCAGGGGTGGCGGCCAATGGGAGTGAGCGGGGCGTGTTAGGCTTTGCAGCCTGACACGCCCTGTTCACTCCTATTGGCCGGCGTCACTGGCTCCCGGCACCCGCCCACAGCCCCTACACCGCTACAGCAGCAGCATGGCGACACTGAGGCGCTAGCGGTGAGAGAGAGAGCGGGGAGGGGCGGAAGGCAGCAGCGGCATCCGGGCAGCGTAGACTTCGCGGAGGGCGCTCACGATGAGGCGCTGGCGGCGGGGCCGACGGCGGTTGGCAGGATGGCGGCGGTGTGAGTTAGTGCGGCTGCGGTTCGCGATGACGGTATCGCGTCATCGCTCGCAGTGCCGTGAAGGACTTAGGGATTTGGCTATAGTGTCCGAATTTCAAACTCCCGATTTATATAAGTAGATATGTGTATAAACTGTATATGTACATCTGCTTATATAATTGTGTGCCCGTCCTCTACCGCTTTTGTGTCCCCCTGTCCTCTGCCCGTGTCCTGTGTGCCTGAGTCCTCTGCCCCTGTTCTGTGTCCTCCTGTCCTGTGTGCCCTTGTCCGGTGTCCCTCTGTCCTGTGTGCCCCTGTGCGGTGTCCCCCTGTCCTGTGCGCCCCTGTCCTCTGCCTCTGTTCTGTGTCCCTCTGTCCTGTGTGGCCGTTGTGTGTTCCCCTGTCCTCTGCCCCTGTTGTGTCCCCCTGTCCTCTGCCCCTGTCCTGTGTGCCTGAGTCCTCTGGCCCTGTTCTGTGTCCTCCTGTCCTGTGTGCCCTTGTCCGGTGTCCCACTGTCCTGTGTGCCCCTGTGCGGTGTCCCCCTGTCCTCTGACTTTGTTCTGTGTCCCTCTGTCCTGTGTGCCCGTTGTGTGTTCCCCTGTCGTCTGCCCCTGTTGTGTCCCCCTGTCCTCTGCCACTGTCCTGTGTGCCTGAGTCCTCTGCCCCTGTTGTGTGTCCTCCTGTCCTGTGTGCCCCTGTCCGGTGTTCCCCAGTGCTGTGTACCCCTGTCCTGTGTGCCTCTGTTGTGTGTCCCCCTGTCCTCTGGCCCTGTTGTGTTCCTCTGTCCTGTGTGGCCCTGTCTTCTACCCCTGTTCTGTGTCCCCTTGTCCTGTGGGCCTGTTGTGTCCCCATGTCCTGTGTGCCCCTGTCCTCTGCGCCTGTTGTGTCCCCCTGTCCTCTGGCACAGTTCTTTATCACCGAGTCATGTGTGCCCCTGTTCCCCTGTCCTCTGCTCTCTGTATTTCTTCCAGTGGCATTGAAGCCGGTCATGTGACAGGGCGGGCTAATGTGACATCACAGAGGGCCTGTCACATGACCGGCTCCAAAAAGGAAGTATTACTGCAGGCAGCAGAGCGGGGAGGGGTAAGTGCGGAGCGGCCGGGGGAGAGCGGGCGGCAGCGGCGATACTGGGCGCCATATGCGGCGGGAGAAGAGCGGTATGTAGCGTCAGGAGATGAGCGGCTTGTGCGCATGAGCGGCTGATCTCCCGAGGGGCGCTGGGCGGTCACCTCGGCGGGGGCTATGTTGGTAGGATAGCGGAGTCTGTGCGGCGACGTGTAATATCCAAGATGGCGGCAAAATCTTGCGAGATTTTGGACGCCATGTTGGAAATTATATGTCGCCGCAAGGACAGTGCTCCTCCAGCTGCATGGCGTCACCGAGGTCCCAGCGTTGCTAGAGCAGCGAGGGGCAGCGGTGACCTCGCGGAGGCGGCGGCGGAGCGGAGGTGGCGGCGGGGGCGGACGGGTGGGCGGCGGAGACGGCGGGTGGCGGAGACGGCAGTGCGGCTGCGGCTCGCGCAAAGGAGTCTGGGATTCGGCTACAGTGCCCGAATTCCAAACTCCCGATTATATAAGTAGATGCCTCTTCAAAAGTCCCACAGATGGGAAGCCAGCATGTCAGCAGCCATTGTAACCCATTGTGCATGCCCTTGACAGACTGTTGAAGGTAAGCAGCCGGAGCCTCGGTCACGGGCTGGATGGGAGACCTCTTGAGAGACCCAATGGGAATCTCAATGCACATCTCTATGGGTGACCCAATGGGAATCTCAATGGAAGTTTCTATGGGTGACCCAATAAGAATTTCAGCGGGAGAGCATGGCTGCATTGACTTTTGACACGCCAAAGGGCTGGTAAGAGTAGAAGCCATTGACAGTAATTAAAACTGAATTTTACTAATGTAGGCCTCTTTAAAAGTCCCACAGATGGGAAGGCAGCATGTCAGCAGCCATTGTAAACCTATTTTGCATGCTCTTGACAGACTGTTGAAGCTAAGTAGCAGGAGCCTCGGTCACGGGCTGGATGGGAGACCTCATGTGAGAACCAATGTGAATCACAATTGAAGTCTCTATAGGTGACCAAATGGGAATATCAGTGGAAGCCTCTATGGGTGACCCAATGGGAAACTCAGTGGGAGAGCCTATGGCAATTTCAATGGGAGACCATGGCTGCATTGACTTTTGACAGGCCAAAGGGCTGGTAAGAGTAGAAGCCATTGATAGTAATTAAAACTGACTTTTACTAATGTAGGCCTCTTCAAAACTACCACAGATGGGAATCCAGCATGTCAGCAGCCATAGTAAACCCATTGTGCATGCCTTTGGCAGACTGTTGAAGCTAAGCAGCAGGAACCTCGGTCTCGGGCTGGATGGGAGATTTCATGTGAGAACCAATGGGAATCACAATGGAAGTCTCTATGGGTGACCAAATGGGAATATCAGTGGAAGCCTCTATGGGTGATCTAATGGGAATCTCACTGGGAGAGCCTATGGTGATTTCAATGCAAGACCAAGGCTGTATTGACTTATGACAAAACAAAGGGCTTGAAAGAGTAGAAGCCATTGACGGTAATTAAAACTGACTTTTACTAATGTATGCCTCTTCAAAAGTCCCACAGATGGGAAGCCAGCATGTCAGCAGCCATTGTAAACTCATTGTTCATGCTCTTGACAGACTGTTGATGCCTCGGTCACGGGCTGGATGGGAGACCTCATGACAGACCCAATAGGAATCTCCATGCAAGTATCTATAGGTGACCCAATGGGAATCTCAGTGGAAGAGTTTATGGCAATTTCAATGGGAGACCATAGCTGCATTGACTTTTGACAGGACAAAGGGCTGGTAAGAGTAGAAGCCATTGACAGTAATAAAAATTTATTTTTTCTAATGTATGCCTCTTCAAAAGTCCCACAGATGAGAAGCCAGCATGTCAGCAGCTGTTGTAAACCCATTGTGCATGCTCTTGACTGACTGCTGAAGCTAAGCAGCAGGAGCCTCGGTCACGGGCTGGATGGGAGACCTAATGGAAGTCTCTATGGGTAACTCAATGGGAATCTCAGTGGGAAAGCCTATGGCAATTTCAATGGGAGACCATGGCTGCATTGAATTTTGAAAGGCCAAAGGGCTGTTAAGAGTAGAAGCCATTGACATTAATTAAAACTGACTTTTACCAATGTATGTCTCTTCAAAAGTCTCACAGATGGTAAGTCAGCATGTCAGCAGCCATTGTAATCCCGTTGTGCATGCCCTTGACAGACTGTTGAAGATAATCAGCAGGATCCTCGGTCACGGGCTGGATGGGAGACCTCATGAGAGACCTCATGAGTGACCAATGGGAATCTCAATGGAAGTCTCTAATGAATTACCGAATGGGAAACTCTGTGGAAGATGATATAGCAATTTAAATGGGAGACCATGGCTGCATTGCCTTTTGACAGGCCAAAGGGCTGTTAAGAGTAGAAGCCATTGACAGTAATTAAAACTGACTTTTACTAATGTATGCCTCTTCAAAAGTCCCACAGATGGGAAGCCAGCACGTCAGCAGCCTTTGTAAACCCATTGTTCAGGCACTTGACATACTGTTGAAGCTAAGCACCAGGAGCCTCGGTCGTGGGCTGGATGGGAGACCTCATGAGAGACCCAATGGGAATCTCAATGGAAGTCTCTATGGATGACCCACTGGGTGTCTCAGTGGGAGAGCCTATGGCTATTTCAATGCACACCATGGCTGCATGGACTTTTGACAGGCCAAAGGGCTCGTAAGAGTAGAAGCCATTGACGGTAATTAAAACTGACTTTTACTAATGTATGCCTCTTCAAAAGTACCACAGATGGGAAGACAGCATTTCAGCAGCCATTGTAAACCCATTGTGCATGCCCTTGACAGAGTGTTGAAGGTAAGTAGCAGAAGCCTCGGTCACGGGCTGGATGGGAGACCTCATGAGAGACCTCATGAGAGTCTCTAATAGGTTACAGAATAGGAATCTCTGTGGGAGAGGATATGGCAATTTCAATGGGAGACCATGAATGCATTGACTTTTGACAGGCCAAAGTGCTGATACGAGTAGAAGCCATTGACAGAAATTAATACTGACTTTTACTGGTGTATACCTCTTCAAAAGTCCCACAGATGGGAAGCCAGCATGTCAGCAGCTATTGTAAACCCATTGTTAAAGCTCTTGACAGACTGTTGAAGCTAAGCAGCAGGAGCCTCGCTCACGGGCTGGATGGGAGACCCAATGGGAGTTTCAATGGAAGTCTCTGTGGGTGACCCGATCGGAATGTCAGTGGGAGAGCCTATTGCAATTTCAATTGGAGACCATGGCTGCATTGAATTTTGACTGGCCAAAAGGCTGGTAAGAGTAGAAGCCATTGACGTTTGAAGAAAATTAACTTTTACTAATGTATGCCTCTTCAAAAATCCCACAGATGGGAAGCCAGCATGTCAGCAGCCATTGTAAACTCATTGTGCATGCGCTTGACAGACTGTTGAAGCTAAGCAGCAGAAGCTTCGGTCACGGGCTGGATGGGAGACCTCATGTGAGACACAATGGAAGCCTCTATGGGTGACCAAATGGGAATCTCACTGGGAGAGCCTATGGCAATTTCAATGGAAGACCTTGGCTGCATTGAATTTTGACAGGCCAAAGGACTGGTAAGAGTAGGAGCCATTAACAGTAATTAAAACTGACTTTTACTAATGTATGGCTCTTCAAAACTCCCACAGATGGGAAGCCAGCATGTCAGCAGCCATTGCAATCTCATTGCGCATGCTTTGGCAGACTGTTGAAGCTAAGCAGCAGGAGCCTTGGTTACGGGCTGGATGGGAGACCTCATGAGAGACCCAATGGAAGTCTGTATGGGTAACCCAATGGGAATCTCAGTGGGAGAGCCTATGGCAATTTCAATGGGAGACCATGACTGCTTTGACTTTTGACAGGCCAAAAGTCTGGTAAGAGTATAAGCCTTTGACGGTAGTTAAAACTGACTTTTACTAATGTATGCCTCTTCAAAAGCCCCACAGATGGGAAGCTAGCATGTCAGCAGCCATTGTAAACCCATTGTGCATGCTCTTGACAACTGCTGAAGCTAAGCAGCAGGAGCTTCGGTTACGGGCTGGTTGGGAGATCTCATGAGAGACCTCATGAGAGTCTTAATGGAAGTCTCTAATAGGTTACAGAATAGGAATCTCTGTGGGAGAGGATATGGCAATTTCAATGGGAGACCATGAATGCATTGACTTTTGACAGGCCAAAGTGCTGATACGAGTAGAAGCCATTGACAGAAATTAATACTGACTTTTACTGGTGTATACCTCTTCAAAAGTCCCACAGATGGGAAACCAGCATGTCAGCAGCTATTGTAAACCCATTGTTAAAGCTCTTGACAGACTGTTGAAGCTAAGCAGCAGGAGCCTCGCTCACGGGCTGGATGGGAGACCCAATGGGAATATCAATGGAAGTCTCTGTGGGTGACCCGATGGGAATGTCAGTGGGAGAGCCTATTGCAATTTCAATTGGAGACCATGGCTGCATTGAATTTTGACTGGCCAAAAGGCTGGTAAGAGTAGAAGCCATTGACGTTTGAAGAAAATTGACTTTTACTAATGTATGCCTCTTCAAAAATCCCACAGATGGGAAGCCAGCATGTCAGCAGCCATTGTAAACTCATTGTGCATGCGCTTGACAGACTGTTGAAGCTAAGCAGCAGAAGCTTCAGTCACGGGCTGGATGGGAGACCTCATGTGAGACACAATGGAAGCCTCTATGGGTGACCAAATGGGAATCTCACTGGAGAGCCTATGGCAATTTCAATGGAAGACCTTGGCTGCATTGAATTTTGACAGGCCAAAGGACTGGTAAGAGTAGAAGCCATTAACAGTAATTAAAACTGACTTTTACTAATGTATGGCTCTTCAAAACTCCCACAGATGGGAAACCAGCATGCCAGCAGCCATTGCAATCTCATTGCGCATGTTTTTGGCAGACTGTTGAAGCTAAGCAGCAGGAGCCTCGGTTACGGGCTGGATGGGAGACCTCATGAGAGACCCAATGGAAGTCTGTATGGGTAACCCAATGGGAATCTCAGTGGGAGAGCCTATGGCAATTTCAATGGGAGACCATGGTTGCATTGAATTTTGACAGGCCAAAGGGCTGGTAAGTGTAGAAGCCATTGACAGCAATTAATACTGACTTTTACTAATGTATGCCTCTTCAAAAGTCCCACAGATGGGAAGCCAGCATGTCAGCAGCCTTTGTAAGCCCATTGCTTATGCTCTTGACAGACTGTTGAAGCTAAGCAGCAGGAGCCTCGGTCGTGGGCTGGATGGGAGACCTCATGAGAGACCCACCGGGAATCTCAATGGAAGTCTCTATGGATGACCCACTGGGAGTCTCAGTGGAAGAGCCTATGGCAATTTAAATGTAGACTATGGCTGCATTGACTTTTGACGTCCAAAAGGCTGGTAAGAGTAGAAGCCATTGACGGTAATTAAAACTGACTTTTACTAATGTATGCCTTTTCAAAAGTCCCACAGATGGGAAGCCAGCATGTCAGCAGCCATTGTAAACCCATTGTGCATGCCCTTGACAGAGTGTTGAAGGAAAGCAGCAGGAGCCTTGCTCACGGGCTGGATGTGAGACCCAATGGGATTTTCAATGGAAGTCTTTGTGGGTGACCCAATGGGAATGTCAGTGGAAGAGCCTATGGCAATTTCAATGAGATACCATGGCTGCATTGAATTTTGACTGGCCAAAGGGCTGGTAAGAGTAGAAGCCATTGACGGTTGTAAAAATTGACTTTTACTAATGTATGCCTCTTCAAAAATCCCACAGATGGGAAGCCAGCATGTCAGCAGCCATTGTAAACCCATTGTGCATGCCTTTGACTGACTGTTGAAGCTAAGCAGCTGAAGCCTCGGTCATGGGCTGGCTGGGAGACTTCATGTGAGAAACAATGGAAGCCTCCTTGAGTGACCAAATGGGAATCTCACTGGGAGAGCCTATGGCAATTTCAATGGAAGACCATGGCTGCATTGACTTTTGACAGGACAAAGGGCTTGTAAGAGAAGAAGCCATCGACGGTAATTAAAACTGACTTTTACTAATCTTCAAAAGTCCCACAGATGGGAAGCCAGCATGTCAACAGCCATTGTAACCCATTGTGCATGCCTTTGACAGAGTGTTGAAGGTAAGCAGTAGAGATGAGCCACCACCCCGGTGTTCGAATTCGATTCGATTCGTCGAATCGACGGGTTGTTCGACGACTGTTCGTCGAATGCTCGACGAACACCGTCGAACACCCCGGAAAATGGACAAACCGGGCTTGTGGGGCTTTTTCACTTCCACAATGTATATACATACATTGTGGAAGTGAAAAAAAGTGAAAGAAAGTGTTAAAAATAAAAAAAAATCAATGCTCACCTGTCCGCGGTCCACCCAAGCCTCCAGCAAGGTCCTGTGGCTTCTAGGACCTGTGGTGACGTCATGTTCTCGCGGGAACTCCGGTCATATGACAGGAGTTCCGCGAGAACATGACGTCACCACAGGTCCTAGAAGCCACAGGACCTTGCCGGAGGCTTCGGTGGACCGCGGACAGGTGAGCATTGATTATTTTTTTTATTTTTAACACTTTCTTTCTTTTAGGGAATGTTTATTTTGGCTGAAAATGCGGCAGATGCGGTTTTCTGACCGCATCTGCCGCATTTTTGAACCAAAATCGAACATGTTTGAAATTCGCCGAATTTGAACCAAATTGTTCGAATTCGGCGAATGACTCGAATAGGGCCAAAATCAACTCGAATTTGAGATTGGCGAACTATTCGAATCGAACATCGCTCATCTCTAGTAAGCAGCAGGAGCCTCGGTCACGGGCTGGAAGGGAGACCTCTTGAGAGACCCGATGGGAATCTCAATGCACGTCTCTATGGGTGACCCAATGGGAATATCAGTGGGAGAGCCTATGGCAATTCTTAATGCAGACCATGGCTGCATTGACTTTTGACAGGCCAAAGGGCTGGTAAGAGTAGAAGCCATTGATGGTAATTAAAACTGACTTTTACTTATGTACTAGTAAAAAGGCCCGATGCAATTGCATCGGGAGAGCGGTGAAATGAATTGTGTGTATACAGGCGGGTGAGTGGGTAGCAGAGTATAGAGGGGGCTCTGTGGGTAGCAAAGTATACAGGGGGCTCTGTGGGTAGCAGAGTATAGAGGGGGCTGTGTGGGTAGCAGAGTATACAGGCGGCTCTGTGGGTAGCAGAGTATAGAGGGGGCTCTGTGGGTAGCAGAGTATAGAGGGGGCTGTGTGGGTAGCAGAGTATAGAGGGGGCTGTGTGGGTAGCAGAGTATACAGGGGGTTCGGTGCGTAGCAGAGTATACAGGGGGCTCTGTGGGTAGCAGAGTATAGGGGGGCTCTGTGGGTAGCAGAGTATACAGGGGGCTCTGTGGGTAGCAGAGTATGATGTGGCGGGAGGCTTGAAGGGTGAGGAGAGGTCCGGCTGGAGCGGCGACATGAGCGCTTGGCGGCAGGACGTGGCTGCGTGCTGGGGGTGATCGTAGCCCCGGCATTGTCCTCTGCGGCGGGGGGTGGGCTGCAGAGAGGGATCAGTCCCTCCCCTCAGGTGACACATGTGACCTGAGGGGAAGGAGCGGATTGGGCATTGTGTGGTAAAGAGAGGACGGCCATCCGATTGGTCCAGGACGCGGAGTACTGGGCAATGGGATGGGCGTCCTGTGTTTAGAACAGAGCGCCCAATCCGCTTGCAGGGGTGGCGGCCAATGGGAGTGAGCGGGGCGTGTTAGGCTTTGCAGCCTGACACGCCCCGTTCACTCCTATTGGCCCGCGTCACTGGCTCCCGGCACCCGCCCACAGCCCCTACACCGCTACAGCAGCAGCATGGCGACACTGAGGCGCTAGCGGTGAGAGAGAGAGCGGGGAGGGGCGGAAGGCAGCAGCGGCATCCGGGCAGCGTAGACTTCGCGGAGGGCGCTCACGATGAGGCGCTGGCAGCGGGGCCGACGGCGGTTGGCAGGATGGCGGCGGTGTGAGTTAGTGCGGCTGCGGTTCGTGATGACGGTATCGCGTCATCGCTCGCAGTGCCGTGAAGGACTTAGGGATTTGGCTATAGTGTCCGAATTTCAAACTCCCGATTTATATAAGTAGATATGTGTATAAACTGTATATGTACATCTGCTTATATAATTGTGTGCCCGTCCTCTACCGCTTTTGTGTCCCCCTGTCCTCTGCCCGTGTCCTGTGTGCCTGAGTCCTCTGCCCCTGTTCTGTGTCCTCCTGTCCTGTGTGCCCTTGTCCGGTGTCCCTCTGTCCTGTGTGCCCCTGTGCGGTGTCCCCCTGTCCTGTGTGCCCCTGTCCTCTGCTCTTGTTCTGTGTGCCTGAGTCCTCTGGCCCTGTTCTGTGTCCTCCTGTCCTGTGTGCCCTTGTTCGGTGTCCCACTGTCCTGTGTGCCCCTGTGCGGTGTCCCCCTGTCCTCTGCCCGTGTCCTGTGTGCCTGAGTCCTCTGGCCCTGTTCTGTGTCCTCCTGTCCTGTGTGCCCTTGTCCGGTGTCCCACTGTCCTGTGTGCCCCTGTGCGGTGTCCCCCTGTCCTCTGACTTTGTTCTGTGTCCCTCTGTCCTGTGTGCCCGTTGTGTGTTCCCCTGTCGTCTGCCCCTGTTGTGTCCCCCTGTCCTCTGCCACTGTCCTGTGTGCCTGAGTCCTCTGCCCCTGTTGTGTGTCCTCCTGTCCTGTGTGCCCCTGTCCGGTGTTCCCCAGTGCTGTGTACCCCTGTCCTGTGTGCCTCTGTTGTGTGTCCCCCTGTCCTCTGGCCCTGTTGTGTTCCTCTGTCCTGTGTGGCCCTGTCTTCTACCCCTGTTCTGTGTCCCCTTGTCCTGTGGGCCTGTTGTGTCCCCATGTCCTGTGTGCCCCTGTCCTCTGCGCCTGTTGTGTCCCCCTGTCCTCTGGCACAGTTCTTTATCCCCGAGTCATGTGTGCCCCTGTTCCCCTGTCCTCTGCTCTCTGTATTTCTTCCAGTGGCACTGAAGCCGGTCATGTGACAGGGCGGGCTAATGTGACATCACAGAGGGCCTGTCACATGACCGGCTCCAAAAAGGAAGTATTACTGCAGGCAGCAGAGCGGGGAGGGGTAAGTGCGGAGCGGCCGGGGGAGAGCGGGCGGCAGCGGCGATACTGGGCGCCATATGCGGCGGGAGAAGAGCGGTATGTAGCGTCAGGAGATCAGCGGCTTGTGCGCATGAGCAGCTGATCTCCCGAGGGGCGCTGGGCGGTCACCTCGGCGGGGGCTATGTTGGTAGGATAGCGGAGTCTGTGCGGCGACGTGTAATATCCAAGATGGCGGCAAAATCTTGCGAGATTTTGGACGCCATGTTGGAAATTACATGTCGCCGCAAGGACAGTGCTCCTCCAGCTGCATGGCGTCACCGAGGTCCCAGCGTTGCTAGAGCAGCGAGGGGCAGCGGTGACCTCGCGGAGGCGGCGGCGGAGCGGAGGTGGCGGCGGGGGGACGGGGTGGGCGGCGGAGATGGCGGGTGGCGGAGACGGCAGTGCGGCTGCGGCTCGCGCAAAGGAGTCTGGGATTCGGCTACAGTGCCCGAATTCCAAACTCCCGATTATATAAGTAGATGCCTCTTCAAAAGTCCCACAGATGGAAAGCCAGCATGTCAGCAGCCATTGTAACCCATTGTGCATGCCCTTGACAGACTGTTGAAGGTAAGCAGCCGGAGCCTCGGTCACGGGCTGGATGGGAGACCTCTTGAGAGACCCAATGGGAATCTCAATGCAGATCTCTATGGGTGACCCAATGGGAATCTCAATGGAAGTTTCTATGGGTGACCCAATAAGAATCTCAGCAGGAGAGCATGGCTGCATTGACTTTTGACACGCCAAAGGGCTGGTAAGAGTAGAAGCCATTGACAGTAATTAAAACTGACTTTTACTAATGTAGGCCTCTTTAAAAGTCCCACAGATGGGAAGGCAGCATGTCAGCAGCCATTGTAAACCTATTTTGCATGCTCTTGACAGACTGTTGAAGCTAAGTAGCAGGAGCCTCGGTCACGGGCTGGATGGGAGACCTCATGTGAGAACCAATGTGAATCACAATGGAAGTCTCTATGGGTGACCAAATGGGAATATCAGTGGAAGCCTCTATGGGTGACCCAATGGGAAACTCAGTGGGAGAGCCTATGGCAATTTCAATGGGAGACCATGGCTGCATTGACTTTTGACAGGCCAAAGGGCTGGTAAGAGTAGAAGCCATTGACAGTAATTAAAACTGACTTTTACTAATGTAGGCCTCTTCAAAACTACCACAGATGGGAAGCCAGCATGTCAGCAGCCATAGTAAACCCATTGTGCATGCGTTTGGCAGACTGTTGAAGCTAAGCAGCAGGAGCCTCGGGCACGGGCTGGATGGGAGACCTCATGAGAGACCCAATGGAAGTCTCTATGGGTTACCCAATGGAAATTTCAGTTGGAGAGCCTATGGCAATTTCAATAGGATACAATGGCTGCATTGACTTTTGACAGGCCAAAGGGCTGGTAAGAGTAGAAGCCATTGACAGTAATTAAAACTGACTTTTACTGATGTATGCCTCTTCAAAAGCCCCACAGATGGGAAGCCAGCATGTCAGCAGCCATAGTAAACCCATTGTGCATGCCTTTGACAAACTGTTGAAGCTAAGCAGCAGGAACCTTGGTCACGGGCCGGATGGGAAACCTCATGAGAGATCCAATGGTAATCTCAATAGAATCCTCTATGGGGATCTCAGTGGGAGAGGCTCTCCTCACTCCTCCAGCCTGCGCTCTCCTCACTCCTCCAGCCTGCGCTCTCCTCACTCCTTCTGCCTCTGCTCTCCTTACCCCTCTAGCCTCACCTCTCCTCACCACTCCAGCCTCCGCTCTCCTCACCCCTCCAGCCTCACCTCTTCTCACCCCCCAGCCTCACCTCTCCTCACCCCTCAGCCTCACCCCTCCAGCCTCCCCTCTCCTCACCCCTCCAGCCTCCCTTGCCTCACCCCTCCAGCCTCACCTCGCCTCACCCCTCCAGCCTCACCTCGCCTCACCCCTCCAGTCTCGCCTCCAGCCTCTGCTCTCCTCACCCCTCCTGCCTCCGCTCTCCTCACCCCTCCTGCCTCCGCTCTCCTCACCCCTCCAGCCTCCGCTCTCCTCACCCCTCCTGCCTCCGCTCTCCTTACCCCTCCAGCCCCACCTCTCCTCACCACTCCAGCCTCCGCTCTCCTCACCCCTCCAGCCTCACCTCTTCTCACCCCTCCAGCCTCACCTCTCCTCACCCCTCAGCCTCACCCCTCCAGCCTCCCCTCTCCTCACCCCTCCAGCCTCCCCTCTCCTCACCCCTCCAGCCTCCCCTTGCCTCACCCCTCCAGCCTCACCTGCCTCACCCCTCCAGCCTCACCTCGCCTCACCCCTACAGTCTCATCTCGCCTCCAGCCTCTGCTCTCCTCCCCCTCCTGCCTCCGCTCTCCTCACCCCTCCTGCCTCCGCTCTCCTCACCCCTCCAGCCTCCGCTCTCCTCACCCCTCCTGCCTCCGCTCTCCTTACCCCTCCAGCCCCACCTCTCCTCACCACTCCAGTCTACGCTCTCCTTACACCTCCAGCCTCACCTCTCCTCACCCCTCCAGCCTCATCTCTCCTCACCCCTCCAGCCTCACCTCTCCTGACCCCTCCAGCCTCCGCTCTCCTCACCCCTCCACCCTTCGCTCTCCTCACCCCTCCTGCCTCCGCTCTCCTCACCCCTCCAGCCTCCGCTCTCCTCACCCCTCCTGCCTCCGCTCTCCTTACCCCTCCATCCCCACCTCTCCTCACCACTCCAGTCTACGCTCTCCTTACACCTCCAGCCTCACCTCTCCTCACCCCTCCAGCCTCATCTCTCCTCACCCCTCCAGCCTCACCTCTCCTGACCCCTCCAGCCTCCGCTCTCCTCACCCCTCCACCCTTCGCTCTCCTCACCCCTCCAGCCTCCGCTCTCCTCTCCCCTCCAGCCTCACCTCTCCTCACCCCCCTCCAGCCTCACCTCTCCTCGCACCTCTCCTCACCCCTCCAGTCTCACCTCTCCCCACTCCTCCAGCCTGCGCTCTCCTCACCCCTCCTGCCTCCGCTCTCCTTACCCCTCCAGCCCCACCTCTCCTCACCACTCCAGTCTACGCTCTCCTCACTCCTCCTGCCTCTGCTCTCCTCACACCTCCAGCCTCACCTCTCCTCACCCCTCCAGCCTCATCTCTCCTCACCCCTCCAGCCTCACCTCTCCTGACCCCTCCAGCCTCACCTCTCCTCACCCCTCAACCCTTCGCTCTCCTCACCCCTCCAGCCTCCGCTCTCCTCTCCCCTCCAGCCTCACCTCTCCTCACCCCCCGAAACCTCCGCTCTCCTCACCATTTTAGCTTCACCTCCCCTCACCCCTCCTGCCTCCACCCTCCTCACCCCCCCAGCCTCACCTACCCTCACCCCTCCAGCCTCACCTCTCCTCACTCCTCACCCCTATTGGTAACTAATAGTAAATAAACTATATATGGATTCTAGACTACCTGATTCTTTGGAATCGGGCCGCCATCTAATATATCTAATATATAAAGCTGAATGTGTGTATGTGTATATGTGTGTATGTGTGTATATCCGGGATTGGCATCTACACCGTCGCAACTATAGCCACAAAATTTTGCACAGTCACACGTCTCAACCCCGGGAGCGTCATAGGCTATGTTGTGAGGCGAAATTTTAAACCTGCGCGTTCCAGTTCACCAAACAATTTTGGCCCTATCTACATAATGGGGAAAAAGTGAATGGAAAAATATTGGAGGAAAATCGACAGCTGTCAGCCATAGAGACAAAATTTTGCAAATTCACACGTCTGGACCCTGAGAGCGTCATAGGCTATGTTGTGAGTCGAAATTTTAACCCTGCGCGTTCCAGTTCACCAAACAATTTTGGCCCTATCTACATAATGGGGGAAAAAGTGAATGGAAAAATATTGGAGGAAAATCGACAGCTGTCAGCCATAGAGACAAAATTTTGCACAGTCACACGTCTGGACCCTGAGAGCGTCATAGGCTATGTTGTGAGGCGAAATTTTAACCCGCGCGTTCCAGTTCACCAAACAATTTTGGCCCTATCTACATAATGGGGAACAAGGGAAAGGAAAAGTGTGGGAGGAAAATCGACAGCTGCCAGCTACAGCTACAAAATTTTGCACAGTCGCACGTCTTCACCCCGGGAGCGTCATAGTCTATGTTGTGAGGTGAAATTTTAACCCTGCGCATTCCAGTTCACCAAAAAATTTTGCCCCTATCTACATAATGGGGAAAAAGTGAATGGAAAAGAGTTGGAGGAAAATCGACAGATGTCAGCTATAGAGACAAAATTTTGCACAGTCCTACGTCTGGACCCCGCGAGAGTCACAGGCTAGGTTGTGAGGCGACATTTTAACCCCGCGCATTCCCATTCACCAAACAATTTTGCCCCTATCTACATAATGGGGAAAAAGTGACGGTTACCAGTTGACAGTTGTGAATGAGAGGGGCTTAATGATAGCGCCAAAGACTAACAGCACATACCAGCATATAGTCACTAAGGTGGGGCCCCAACATGAGATATTCACCACGCATGGGGACATGTATACACAACACACGCACACAAAGAGTAACAGCAAGTGTATAGTCGCTAAGGTGCAGCCCCAACATTGGATACTCACCACGCACCCAAACAAACACACACACACCACAAAGAGACACACACAACACAGAGACACACACACACCCCCAAGGGGACACACACACACTCTATAGCGACACATGCACTCACCCCACAGGGACACACACACACACACACACACCACAATGAGACACACATGACACAGACACACACACCACACAGACCCCCCCCACAGGGACACACACACATAGCCACCCTATAGGGACACATGCACTCACCCCACAGGGACACACACACCACAAAGAGACACACACACACACCACACAGACCCCCCACAGGGACACCCACACATACACACCCTATAGGGACACATGCACTCACCCCTCAGGGACACACACACACACCACAAAGAGACACACACCACACAGAGACACACACAACATAGAGACACACACACCCCACACCCCCCCCCCACAGGGACACACACACATACACACCCTATAGGGACACATGCACTCACGCCACAGGGACACACACCACAAAGAGACACACACAACACAGATACACAAACACCACACAGACCCCCCCACAGGGACACACACACATACACACCCTATAGGGACACATGCACTCACCCCACAGGGACACACACACACACCACAAAGAGACACACACAACAGAGACACACACCACACATACCCCCCCCACAGGGACACACACATACACACCCCGGGGACACACACACCACACAGACCCCCCCCACAGGGACACACACACATACACACCCTATAGGGACACATGCACTCCACCCTCAGGGACACACACCACAAAGAGACACACACAATACACATACACACACACACACCACACAGACCCCCCTACAGGGACACACACACATACACACCCTATAGGGACACATGCACTCACCCCACAGGGACACACACACACACACACCACAAAGAGACAAACACAACAGAGACACACACCACACAGACCCCCCCACAGGGACACACACATACACACCCCAGGGACACACACACCACACAGACAGACACAGATGTGCACAAATCACCTCACACAACTCGCCTCACATGTGTGCTATCTTTATTTCCAAACATAAACATCTGATTAAAAACAGCCAATGTGCAACACATGTGCCATATAGGGAATTAAGGCAGATGTCAGTCACATGAGCTGTCTATTATGTGTATGTGTGAGGTAACATATACTGCCCGGTCAGGGGGAGGGTTTACTGTTGGCTGGAGATTTATTAGGCTGCCTATAGCAATCAATCACAGCTCAGCTTCTATTTTCCTACAGGTCATTAATATGACATATTCAAATTCTATTTTGTTATAGCTAACAGCAGTTATTTATTAACCCGGGTGTAGCCGGGTACTACAGCTAGTATATATATATATATATATATATATATATATATATCTTATGTAAAGCTGAGTGAATGTGTGTGTATGTGCTAAATGAATCTTTACCATTGCATTTCAATCATACTGTTTGAATGTGTTTGAGGAAACATGCTACCTTGGCTGTTTTGACAGTTAGCCTGGATATTTATCAGGTGGTCTAGAGCAGAGGTTCCCAACTCCAGTCCTCAAGGCACACCAACAGTGCAGGTTTTCAGGGTTTCCTTAGTATTGCACAGGTGATAATTGAATCACCTGCACTGGGGATGATTCCAATTTCTAAGGAAATCCTGAAAACCTGCACTGTTGGTGTGCCTTGAGGACTGGAGTTGGGAACCTCTGGTCTAGAGCAACCTGTCACAGATTAGCTTCTGATTGGCTGCTCTAGGCAACAAAGTACATTCTTACTATAACATGGCTTATGCATGTCCGTGAAACTTTCAGGGAAGCTTGATGAAGACTTCTGGTAAATACCACATGCTGGGACATAACTGTCAGTGAAGCAGAAGTCACAAAACCCCAAAGTGATTAGGATGCCTCTTTGCTATTCTTCTAAAAAATTGTAACATTTGAAATCCCTGGTGATTTGGATGAAGTACAAAGCTGATCTCAGTGTGGACAAGAGGCGGATTAGGAGTAGCCAGGGTCCTGAGCTGTTTAGAAGATGAGGGTCACCCCAAACCCAAGTATTATGTGACATATCACATGATCAACTTTTGAAATATCATGTGATAGGTCATGATATTAACATACACGGTCAGATTCATAGAGGCAAAAAAAGAACAATAGTGGTGCATAGCCACCTAGCCTCCCGTATACAGCAGGAGGCTGCACACAGATCCCAGTATTGCGCAGGAGGCTGCACACAGCCCCCAGTATACATCATGAGGCTGCACACAGTCCCCAGTATACAGCAGAAGGCCACATAAAGCCCTCAGTATAAAGCAGGAGGCCACACAGAGCCCCCAGTATTACAGCAGGAGGCCAAACACAGTCCCCAGCATACAGCAAAAGGTCGCACACAGACCTCAGTGTACAGAAAGAGGCAGCTCACAGCCACCAGTATACAGAAGGAAGTCAGACATAGCTCATGGTATACAGCAGGAGGCAGCAGATAGCCCTTTGTATTATAACAGGAGCTCACACATAGCCCCCTGTATTAGAGCAGGAGGCTGCATATATCCCCCTGAATTACAACCTAAGCCCCACATAGCCTCTGTATTACATCAGGAGTTCACACATAGCTCCCTGTATTACAGCAAGAGCCCAAACGTTATCCCCTCTATTAAATCAGGAGCCCACACATAGCCCCCAGAATACAGATTGAAGCAACACACAGCCCCTGTATACAGCAGGAGACCACATGCAACCCTTAGCTCCAAAAACTGATGGCATCAACTAGATGAATCTTCAAATTCTATGTCTCCTTCCAGGTGTGTGCAGGACCTACAGGTTAGTAGACACAGTGACAGACCCGCTCAAGCATTATTGTATCCAACGGAGTTCTTCAACTCCTTTCAACCACAAGAACATCCTCCGCATAACTACAAAGAGAACCTCGGCATAACCTATTTCTAAAACTTGGAGCACCTATTCTGCTGTTGAGAAATTTAGATCCACCAAAACTATGTAATGAAACAAGATTCATGATTAAGAACCTGTTGTAATTTTGTACAGCTTGTCTCAATGCAAGTCAGGGGTTAATGTTCTTAATTTGGCCAAACGTATTGACCTTTTGCTTGTTTTCTCATGTTTGCTAATTAATTGTTTCTTGCCAGTCGGCTGGGAGCCCCATTGTTCAAATTGGTGTATTGCTAATTTAATGTAAATTACCTGACCCTCTCACCCCCTCTGTCGGAGACTCAGTCCTGACTCAAAGGGATATTAGGTATGCATCTTGAAATCCATCCAATAAGAAAACAGCTTTAGCCCAATCCTGGAAGAACACAATATACCCTTAAATGTAGACTTATTAAAAGGGATCTTATTCAGTGACCAAGCAGAAATGATGCATGCCTAGGCACTCCAGCTTCGGCTAGGGGATCAGAACCTGGATTAGATTATAATATTGACTTCAGCATCGGATTCTCTGATTCAAGCTGAAATATCAGAGACTAGGTAAGTAAGATACTCAGGTTGGGATAGTTTGGTCACCTGGCTACAGACTTTGCTATACTCGGTCAGCTTCCTAAACTTGCCGCTATTCCTTTCTCAGTGGGTGTCTGCTGAAAGCGGGGTGCTGCTGGATTAAAGTAAGTGGCCCTGGAAGCCCTGAGGCACGAACATTCTAATCCTTGTGAGCCAGTGGTAGGTTGAGAAACTGTGTCCTGTTACAGTTTGTTTTGCTTGGTTATTTGTTATGTGCCTTTGATTGTTGGAGATCCAATAAAGTCTTACCATTGTGTGGTTCCTTCACCCTGTGTTGTCTGAGTAATGTTCCACCCATGGTTAAAGAGCTTGGGTTTTCAGTTGGGATGAGACCTGGCCAAGCGGTCTTTCTAAAGGTGCACAGGTCAGCAGATGAGAGCACCCACTGACGTCCATGTCTTCACAATTGCCTTTTGATTTTAAATGCCTCGAGTGTCCAGTTTGTCTCACATTTGCAGTGTTCATTACCAAGGTTCAGGGCCAGTCATTGAAAGTGGCAGGAATTGATTAGCAATTTTCATGCTTTTCTCATGGTCAACTTTAGGTGGACTGTTCGAGAGAGGGAAATGCCACAAAATCTGTTTACCTCTGCACCGAAAGGAAAAACAAAGAATGTCGTTTATCAAGAGGTTCTTGAATAAGGAGTTGCAGATAAAGTGCTTCACAGTAGTGGGGTAATCATTTTGAACATTTTTGTTGCATATCTGTGGTGTTCAATATATGATGTGAAATGCTACTATAAGTTTACATTTGGATGTTTAATAATACATTTTATGTCTATTTACTTTGTGACTTTTATGTGCAAGAAAAAGTGTCATGCAGTGTTCCGCTCTGCACTCACATGGTGTCATGACATCTTCTGACTCCGTTCACAATATGGAGTCTGACAAGCAACCTGGTGCTTCTTAAGGCCACGTCACACGCTTCAATATCGTTGACGTCATCATTCAAAAGTCACGTGTTTGGTGACACACGAACGATGTTGTGAACGCCATCATAGCGTGTAACACCGTGATGTCACCAGCCAAATTAAACAATCCTTTAATGGATCTTCATCCCAGATGTGTGAACATGTTCTCAAATCTGGCGATGAACAATCCTTCAACCTGTAGGATCGTGCTGTGTAACACCATGATGAACTATCTCCCAGCTGCACAGCCTATGCTGGGAGATAGTAACCATGGTACACATTGGGTTACTAAAAGCCGTGCGGCTCTTAGTAACCTGATGTGTACCTTGGTTACCAGCGTTCTCGCTGGTCGCTGATCGCTGGTGAGTCTGCCTGTGTGACAGCTCACCAGCGATCTGAATGATGTTGCTAGGGATCGTGCGTGCATGAGATCGCTAACAATATCGTTAACAATATTGAAGCATGTGACGTGGCCTTTAGTTGCTCAGCCAGAGTAAGACCGTCAGCTGTTTTGTGTTCACTAGTCATCTGTCTTGCAGGAGTTAACTCCCTGATGATTGGTAAATGTCCTGTTAGAATTTCAGGTTGCTTCTGTTCTATCACAGTTGTCTCCATCCTTTAAGTGTGGTGTAGCTTAGTCTCCCATATTGATAGGATACAGCTAGTATATCATATTTTTTATCTATAGAAAGGTAAAATTGTGATAAGAAACATGACAACAGTATCTTCTGCCTGGGACCTCAAGGGTGAGGATATCAAGTAAGCTGGAGAGCTCATAAAATTTTGAATGGCTGAGTACATCCCACAAACAGCCCTAACATGATATCATCAAGGTGAGGTATGTGGGGGTAATTTTGATCTAATGAAAAGCAGAAATTAAGATTGGTACCTTCTCAGTCCTTGGAAGGTTCAGCCTGCAGTGAGTTTTGTCTGTTTACTTAAGGAGTATCTCCCTTCATACATCTGAGCCATTCCCATGACCACTGTGTAGTCATTGTCTTTTGTCTACTCCTTTTATTTTATGCAATTGTGTAAACTTTATTGTTCAGTTCCCTTTTGTAACATATCTTTTTTTATTTTTATAAATACTGCCTACTTTTCAGATTAAGTATATAACATTTAGTAGTTTAGATCCTCTTGGTCTGTAAACAGGTGTCCAATTGGCCTGTAAAATGATTGGATGTGGTAGCTAATAGTTTTCCTTGGATTATTGTGGCAGGGACTGTACCATGACCTCATTCATTATACTTTAGTCAATCGTGCAATTGTCCTGATGATAGCGCGCATCACACTGCTGTTCATTACATATAAATTATTTTTTTGATCTTTGTGATGTCTTGTTAAAAAGTTTAAAAGAACTAAGTCATTAGAACATTTCCTATTTAATTTTTTATATATCACTGACTATGGGAAAAAAATCATGTATAATAATAATGATAATCTTTATTTATATAGTGCCAACATATTCTGCACCGCTTTACAATTCAGAGGTCCATATACAGTCATAAGTAACAGTTAAAAAAAAGTACAATTAGACCGTGACTATACCTATTTCTCCCCGGCCCACTCCTTGTACAGCAGAATAGATAGTCCTCTATAGGCCTTATAACCATATCAGACCACGCTCCGATTTTCTTTCAGCTCACCCTGCATGAGGGGGCACGTAGGCCTTGGAATTGGAGACTTAACAAGGGTCTGCTGGCAGACCAGACATGTTTGGTTGATGTTCGAGACACTATTAAGAGTTTTTTGAAGATCTACTTCACAGACCCCACTTCGATGCTGACTCAATGGGAAGCTTTGAAGTGTGTCATAAGGGGAACGTTGATTAAGCATGGTACACGATTGAAGAGGGAGAGGGGTGAGAGGATTAGTTCATTGCTTTCATCCATTAGCGCACTGGAAAAATCTCATAAGACCTCGCTTTCCCAAGAGACACTGGCGGAACTTTTCAAAACAAGGGGGGAGTTGAAAAAGTTAGTGGACCTACAATTCCTCAGACAGACGTCGAGGTTCCTCCAGCTCATGTACGAATTTGGAGACAAATGTGGGAGGCCTTTGGCCAGAATACTGCACCCCAGGAGCGAGGCGGGACACATAACCCAGATTAGGCGATCCTCAGGGGAGTTATCACAACACCCCATTGATATATCAGATACGTTCCAGGAATACTATGAGAAATTATATAACTTAAAGTGGTTCTACGGGGACTCACCAGCCGAGTTTGTCGATTGTAAAATCAAAAAATATATTGCAGATACAGCTTTACCCGTGCTACCCCAAAAGGAGCTGGAAGACTTGGAAGGTGATTTTTCTGCAGAGGAGATTCGGGAAATAATTAAAAACTCACCGACGGGTAAATGTCCAGGTCCAGACAGATTTACTCTTAAATTTTATAAGGTCTTTGATGAACAATTGACACCATTCCTGATGAGGGTCTTCTCTGCATTATCTCCCCAGTCATCATGGGTGGCTCAATCTCTAGAAGCGCACATTAGTGTTATCCCTAAGCCGGGTAGCGTTGATTAATGTGGATATCAAAATCAAAATGTTCTCTAAGGCCCTAGCCAATAGTCTAGCGCCTCTTCTACCGGGAATTATCCACAATGATCAAGTGGGGTTTATTAAAGGTAGAGAGGCTAGAGATAACACTAACAAGGTTTTGCTACTGATGTCTAAAGCAAAGATGTCTGACACTCCTTTGTGCCTTCTATCAATAGACGTGGAGAAGGCCTTCAATTGGGTTGACTGGGGCTTTATGCGGGCTGCCCTTAGTCAGATTGGGCTTGGATCTTGATTTGTTGAGTGGATAGTCTCCCTGTACAGTAATCCCTTGGCTAAAGAGCGCACGAATGGGGTCTTATCTTTGCCCTTAGCCATTCAGAATGGCATGCGACAGGGATGTCCACTATCCCGCCTCCTATATGTAATCACTATGGAGCACCTGGTGGTTGCTCTTCGAAATAACCCGAATATAAATGGGGTTGCAACTTGTAGGGGCAAATGTAAGGCTGCACTCTTTGACGATGATTTGTTGGTAATGGATACACAACACCGGATATCTTTCCCTTCTCTCATTAAAGAATTTAATACGTTCATTAAAATAAGTAACTTCAAGGTTAATTTTTCCAAAGCCCTGAATGTCTCTTTGCCTGAGCCAGAGGTACTTCAATTAAGGAAAAAACTTTCTGTTTAGGTGGAAACATGGCTGCCTGAAATACCTGGGGTTCATGATTCCCTCAGATCCAAAAAGGCTGTGCACCCTTAATTATACGCCTCTTCTTGAAAAAAACAATTAAAGATCTTAAGAACTATGATAAGAGAGGTCTCTCCTGGTTTGGGCAAATCAATGCGCTTAAAATGAACGTACTCCCTCGCTTCCTCTTCCTCTTTCAGGCGATCCCGATACACGTTCCCAGTGCGTTTTTCTCCAGCCTAAGATCGACAATTCTCAGATTCATATGGGGCAATCGTAGACCGAGGATCAGCCTCCAGACCCTCAGTAGACACAAAAGCAATGGATTTTAGGGGGTATTATAAGGCAGCCGTATTGACCAGGTTTGTAAACTGGCATTTTCACCATAATAACAAACAATGGGTTGAGATTGAACAGATGGATTCAGAGACTCCGCTGAGACTCCTCCCGTGGTTGAAGGCAGAGTCTAGGGGTATGAATGGAGGTGAACCCAGATTTTGTGAGATGGCATTGAAGGTTTGGGAAGCAGAATGTAGAAGGTGTTACCTTCCTTTGGGTTGAAATCCACTGGCACCCCTATTCTCCAACCCTGACTTCATGCCTGCTGAGAGATCCTCTAGGTTCCTGTGTTGGAGGAGAGTGGAAGATCCCCGCCTACATCAGATCCTGTGAGCGGGAGCTCCTGGAGCGATGGCTGGAGGTGGCAGTGTGGGGAGACGGGACTTTTGGCTAGAATTAGCCCAGTTGAGATCCTTTTTGGAGAGAATGGGTGTCTGCAATAGAAGACTCGCACCACTATCACAGTTTGAGAAGATTTTCATATCCAATGACCCCCCCCAGGCATAGTATTTCAGTCCTATATGCACTGCTGAGCCAGAGAGGAGAGGGTAGCAAGCTTAATTTCATGATGAGATGGGAGGAGGAACTTCATTTGGTCTTCTCTGAAGAGGAGTGGCACAAGGCATGCATTATGACACATAAGATGTCTATGGTTTGCTTTGACAGGAGAAGAACTTTAAAATCATGACTAGGTAGTATCGTTGTCCGAAAACTTTACATGAAATCTTTCCTTCAGTACCGGATAGGTGTTGGAGATGCGACAGCGAAAAGGACACAATGCTGCACATTTGGTGGAGCTGCGGGTTGATCCGACCCTTCTGGAACTTAGTATTTGATTTGTACTTTAACATTTCAGGGAATCGAATACCTGCCTCCCCGTCAGTTGCTCTTCTGACGATTCTACCTGATTCACTTAGCTCCCCAAAAAAAGATATTTTGAGATTTTGCCGCTCGTATGGTTATTCCTAGGTTTTGGAAAACTAGTCAGAGGCTAAGATTGACTGATGTGTTAATTGAAATGAATAAAATCTATCAAATGGATGATCTCACTGCCGAGATAAAGGGCCCCAAGGAGAAATTCTTGCGAATATGGAGCCCTTGGATCTTGTTCATGGATTCCCCTGTTTTTACCAACGCATTCAAGGAAGATGACCCATAATTGGTAGTCTACGTCCCACATACTCCAGTAACAGTGCAGAAAAATTTTAAACATAACGTCCCTGGGGGAAGTGATGGGAGAGGGGTACCCCCTCTTCACCCCCCCCCTTTTTTTTCCCCCTCTCCCTTTTTCTTATACTTCGACCCTCTCTATATTCTTATCTCACCCTGAAGCCTCCCATACTTCTTCTTCTTCTCCTTACTCTTCTACCTGTTCTATTCTCATCATGCTCATCAAAACACATACTACTCCACTAGAGACTCAGGAGAAAGACCCCGACATTGAGTCATTAAGACCTAATGGGCAACGTGCCAGGAGGATGGGTACTTACCCTTCTTTCTATGTAATGTACGTAGTTATATGCTTCACATATTCTCTTTGATAAGGTGGTGGAGTGATACCCTCCACAGTTATAATACCGTATTTAGTTTTCCTTACTTAGTTTCTTATTAACTTTCTTTAAATTGTTTTGTGATATGTTGAGAAATTGGTCATTTTTGTCCAATAGTGGTGGTACCTGCTACCTGACATACTGAACCACCTACTTGAACCTAACCGCAATGTAATGTCTGTAACATTTTTTTTCTGCAAACTTCTTATGCCTTGGTTTAATAAAAATTAGTTTACATAAAAGAAAAGGCCAATTACAGAAAAAGTTTAAACTAATGATGACCCTGCTCGTAAGAGCTTACAATCTACAATGAGGTGGGGGTGACACAAAGTACAGGTGTTTATTTACAACGATGGTCCAGCCATCTTGAGGAAATGGGCGATAGAAAAAAACTGCATGAGCCATCACCAGCCAATCTTTGTAGAGCTTTTGGGTCTGGTGGATTTCTACAGAGAGTTATGTTAAGAGAAATAGTCAATAGGCTTTATATAAAGAACTTCGATTAGGGAATGCGATTGGCTGCCTTGAAAAGATTAATTTTTAGGGAGCGCCTAAAACTACGTAAATTGTGGATAATCCTAATTTCTTGAGAGAGAGCATTGGGAGGTATGGATTAGTGCAGATGTTAGTGCACATTCATTTCCAGAGTGCAGAGAACAGGTAGGGTGAGAGACAGAGAGGAGGGTAGAGAGGTAGGGACTAGGGAGATGCTGCACTGTGAAGAGCAATCTGGGTGAGAACAAGCAATTTTCATTCTATTAGGACTAATATTAAAGTGATATCCAATAAAAATTGGAAGGCAATTGTCCAATTTATATGGTGTTGTGGGTGAGCCACAATAGAAAGTCTAATCAACTGTGCAAAAATTGCATGACTTACCATTTTTTTAATATAGATAGTGGTATAATTTATTTATTATTTTTTTTACGTTTACAACCATTTAAAAAATACATATAACACAGAAACTAAATTTAAACAATAGCTCATTTTTTTATGACACATTCTCTTTACAAACTCTGTTAAAGAGAACCTGTCACCAAACCAGGCGTGGTGATCTAATTACAGCACTGGATGCAGCATGTCTGCAGCATACAGACAAGGGGTCCCCCAGCCCTTGAGCAGCCCTGTACCCCGAGATAATACACTTAGAAAACCTACATGCTGCAGCCATTAAAGAGGTGGCTAGGGGTAGGAGCCGAAGGGCAGATTCACACCCCCTGCATGTGTAATCTGCCCACCGCTGCCAATCATTCTCTCCCTCTTCAGCAGCATTAAACAGAGGTTATTTCTTTTTCAGAACTTGCCGGTTGGCCCCACCCCCTGAGGGGTGGGGCCAAACCAGCTCCCTGCGAGCCGCGGTCCCGACCTATCAGAGGCGGCAGCTGTGTGCAGCTGCACACCGGACCAGAGGGCAAATTAGCTCTCCAGTTCTGTGTGCTGATCCAGTCCGCGGCTGTCTGGCTCAAGCGGACAGCCACGGATCGGATCCCAGCCGTAATGTGAAGCCAGCCTAACAAGATTTATAATTATCAGGGTCAAAAATCAATTGTTATTGTCACATGTGGCTGCCTGGTTTACTCACAAGCATATATTATAATGTAAAGTGCAGAATTTTATTATGCTTCACATTTATCTGAGTCTTGTTTTTATTCTTTCATAACCAACACCTATAAATAAAACCCTGCTTGTGAATGTCTATTTGTGCACACAACATCTTACAAGCCCAAGCATTTACATTTTCACACTCAAGAAAGCTGAGATGTCTTTGTGATAGGAAAATGAGCCTTTGTTGCCCATTTCCTTGGAATAAGTGTTTATTCAACCAATTAAATTGTTTGAGAAATGGTGCTGGTTCTGCTAGCTGCAGCTTTCCACAGCTTAGAATTAATTACTTTAGAAAATGTTTCATGTTATTGTTTAACAAGTGAAGTATATTCAGCTTTATTTTTCCATTCATCAGCAAGTTTAAATTGTGAAGTCTAAACCATAAAAATGGATTACTTGCATTGTATTTAAAGGGAACCTGACAACTGATATACCCTGCCCAAACAGTGTGCAGCATGTATCAACCACTGGGTGTATTATCACAGCCAGGTGTGTTTAATTCTGAAACGCTGTGGCATTTCAGGAAATAATGTGCTTTCATAGCAGAGACCAAGCTACACTACAGACTATTTTGACAAGTTAGCCTATACACACACATATGCTGAGAGCTGTTGGTCACTGTCAGCTGGCGGGGAGAAGTCGGCCAGCTATTAGGCTATATTCACACACAGTGTTTTTGATCCATCTTTAAGCTGCAATACTGGATCTGCTTTTCAAAAAAAATAGCAGAAATGCATCATTTGTTCTTGATCTGTTATTGATCAGTTTTTGATGCGTTTTTGGCTGGTGTGTTTTTTAAGCCCATAGACACTGGTTTTGATGGAAAAAGCAGCTCAGGAAAATGGATCCATAATTGACATGCTCATTGTTTTTCGTCGTCGGTTTTTGCAAAAAAAAACAGATCACTTAAATACAGCGTGTCTCATCACCACATCTTAAAAACTTATAGACTTTGTTGGAAATCTCTGAAATTGATCCGTTTCACAGCACTGCCGCTGCAAAAACAGATCCTCACAAAACCGATCACAGCATATATACAATGCATTGTGAAAGTATTTGGCCCCCTTGAACTTTTCAAACTTTTGCCACATTTCAGGCTTCAAACATAAAGAAATAAATTCTAATTTTTTTGTGAAGAATCAACAAGTGGAACACAATTGTGAAGTGGAACGAAATTTATTGCATATTTTAAACTTTTTTTAGCAAATAAAAAACTGAAAAGTGGGGCGTGCAATATTATTCGGCCGCCTTTAGTTAATACTTTGTAGCGCCACCTTTTCCTGTGATTACAGCTGCAAGTCGCTTGGGGTATGTCTCCATCAGTTTTGCAAATCGAGAGACTGAAATTCTTGGCCATTCTTCCTTGCAAAACAGCTCGAGCTCAGTGAGGTTGGATTGAGGCGTTTGTGAACAGCAGTTTTCAGCTCTTTCCACAGATTCTCGATTGGATTCAGGTCTGGATTGTGACTTGGCCATTCTAACACCTGGATATGTATATTTTTGAACCATTCCATTGTAGATTTTGCTTTATGTTTAGGATCATTGTCTTGATGGAAGATAAATCTCCATCCCAGTCTCAGGTTTTTTTACAGACTCCAACAGGTTTTCTTCCAGAATGGTCCTGTATTTGGCTTCGTCCATCTTCCCATCAATTTTAACCATCTTCCCTGTCCCTGCTGAAGAAAACCAGGCCCAAACCATGATGCTGCCACCACCATGTTTGACAGTGGGGATGGTGTTTTGAGGGTGATAAGCTGTGTTGTTTTTACGCTAAACATATCGTTTTGCATTGTAGCAAAAAAGTTCGATTTTGGTTTCAGTTTGGTTTTCAGAGCACCTTATTCCACATGTTTGGTGTGTCTCCCAGGTGGCTTGTGGCAAGCTTCAAACGAGACTTTTTATAGATATCTTTGAGAAATGGCTTTCTTCTTGCCACACTTCCTTAAAGGCCAGATTTGTGCAGTGTATGACTGATTGTTGTCCTTTGGACAGACTCTCCCACCTCAGCTGTAGATCTCTGCAGTTCATCCAGAGTGATCATGGCCCTTTTGGCTGCATCTCTGATCAGTCTTCTCCTTGTTCGAGATGAAAGTTTAGAGGGATGGCCAGGTCTTGGTAGATTTGCAGTGGTCTGATACTCCTTCCATTTCAATATGATCTCTTGCACAGTGCTCCTTGAGATGATTAAAACTTGGGAAATCCGGCTTTAAACTTCACCACAACAGTATCTCGGACCTGCCTGGTGTGTTCCTTGGTCTTCATGATGCTCTTTGCACCTGAAACAGAACCCGAGACATCACAGAGCAGGTGCATTTATACAGAGACTTGAGTAAACACAGGTGGATTCTGTTTATCATTACTTATCATTTAGGACAACAATGGATCATCCAGAGATCCTCACTGAACTTCTAGAGTGAGTTTGCTGCACTGAAAGTAAAGTGGCCGAATAATATTGTACGCCCCACTTTTCCGTTTTTTATTTGTTAAAAAAGTTGAAAATATGCAATAAATTTCATTCCACTTCACGATTGTATTCCACTTTCTTGTTGATTCTTAACAAAGAAAATTAGAATTTATACCTTTATGTTTGAAGCCTGAAATGTGGCAAAAATTCAAGGGGACCAAATACTTTCACAACACACTGTATTGGGTACAAGGCTTGTCCTGGTCACCTATCTTGCATCTGAAGTACAGATGATATGGCTTCTTCACTTGAGAAGTAGCACTTTTCTTTTGGTTGGCAAATGTCAATTCCTCAGAAATATAGCAAAAATTGTCCATAGTATTAATGCACTTTCGAGGCATTAGTATTTTGTATTGTAACTAAATGGATAAAATATTAACAGCTTTTTCTAACAGTAGCTTAAACTGTATGCCATGAAGTCTGAAATATTATTATTATTATTATTATTATTATTATTATTATTTATTTATAGAGCACCATTAACTCCATGGTGCTGTGTTGGACCCTGGTACCTGTTGGGCACCACAGAACTCCTTAGGGCATGAATGGAGTAAGTAACAGAACAGCAATCTCACAAACAAAACAAAACACCAACAACACATTAGAACACCTGGTTTCACCCCAAGCCTCTAGGGGGAGCTCCACTGGTCACTTTGAGCCAGTTCCCCCTATAAATAGGGTCTTGGAGGGAGAAACACCAGAGTGTGCTGACGCTAGGAGAGCTGCAGGTTGTGTGCAATCTCAGGCTTATGAGACACATACTAGGCCCAACCAGCCTATCTAGCAAAGTGAGGAGACCCTTGCAATTGGGGTAATAGGAAAGGAGAGCACCTCTCAAGGACAACAGAGTTACCTTAACTCTCCCTCATCATTCGGTTACTGGAACCGAGCTGTGGGAGCTTCCCAGCCACCACAGAGAACCAGCATACTTCACAGGGAGTCTAGCCCCCTGTTCACCTGCCGCACCTACCTACGAGAGCCCAGGGAAGAAGATAGAATTATCATCACCCTTTTACAGTGCCCTCAGTGCAGCTACCCAGGTGAAATACGTTCTATTGAACATACTACCAGGTCCGGCTGGATTCCACGTCCACCCGACCTTAATTAGAAGAGACAGAGAAAGGAAGCCTACACCACTGCTTGCTGTGAACCTCCAGGAGTGCTGACCTCACCCTCACCCGGTCCGAGTGTACCTGATAACCATCAGTAAAGGTACCTAAAAGACTTTGGTGTGTCTGTGCTCTCATTCCCGGATCTAACAGCAACCCGACTAAGCTGCCTCACAACATCTTGTGCAGCTCCTGGCTCCGGGGACTCCCGCTCATCCTGTGGGGAGCGTCCCATCTAGCTGCCTAACATCCCCCGGAGGCCTAGCAGTGCCGGTGAAGTCACCGGAATACCCGCAGGTGGCATCACGAAGACAATTAATCCCCTTACTGTTCAGCCATCCCCCCTATTGATCTGGACAACCGGGCCCCACAGCCGCAGGCGCGGTTCCGTGACAAGGAGAAGAAAACGCCTGCGACGTGCAGAACACGGCTACGGTGAGTCAGAATTTGGCGTCACGAACAGGATACGAGCAGGCCCGTTCCTTAACGGGTATTGTGTGCTATTTAATGACTGTATATACCGAACTGTATATTTGAACCGCCATTGCTGTGCGAAAGGTGGGAAAAGAAGGGGCATTCCTAGGCAAAGGGCACGAAGATAGGCCACGCCTCCTACGCTCTGACGACTTCCCCTAGACGCAGCAGGAACCGGAAACTCCCGTGGTGCCTCACTCCTCACCTCGAGGCCAAGTCTTCCGTTTGAAACCGAAAGGGCTGGCCGCGCCTAACTAAGGGGGAGCAACGATGAGTATCCCGGCTCCTAACAACGCGGTACCCCTGCTAAACCAAGCGGCACCGCAAAACATACCTCTTGATGGACAGCAACAAGCCGGCGGTATGCTACAACAACCTGCTCTGATTATGCCGATATCCCTGCCTTATGTTCCGAATGCGACCTGGTTACCCAAGTACAGCGGTACCCCCAGTACCTTGGAGACATTCCAGAGGAAGATATGCCAAGCGCTGGACATGTACGCTATGACCGGTAAGCAGAGAGCTTCAGTTATTATGGGACAGTTAACAGGCGCAGCCGAGCTGCAAAGCCGCAACTGGTCTGTAGAAACTCAGGAATCTGTAGAGCAGGTATTCGCTAAATTAGCCCGGGTTTTTGAATGCCATACTGAGGCTGAATTAAGACTGTCGTTCTACCTCAAGTTTAGGGAAGAGAGGTGTACCACAGTCCACGCTGCCAAGTTCACTCACATCAAAGAAAACGAGTGGACGATGTCCAGTTCAATCCTTCTTTATTCTCCTACGCGTTTCGGCGCCTAGCCTGGCACCTTCATCAGGGATATATCCCTGATGAAGGCGCCAGGCTAGGCGCCGAAACGCGTAGGAGAATAAAGAAGGATTGAACTGGACATCGTCCACTCGTTTTCTTTGATGTGAGTGAACTTGGCAGCGTGGACTGTGGTACACCTCTCTTCCCTAAGCTTCTGGTTTCGTCTTCACGTTTGTGAGACCGGTGGAAGTCCAGCAGCAGCCATCAGGATATTTATCCAAACAGGTCTACAAACCACTTGTGGGTTTCACAACTGGAACAGGTGAGTGTTTCACTTTTCTCACCTTAACACAAGCTAGTGTCTAGTGATAAGGGCACTATTGCGCCTCTTGTCCCCCCCCTCTTCTTTTGTTCTACCTCAAGTAACCAGTTACCCTACTGTAACTACAGATGAAGAACAAAAAGAAAATCTAGTCTATACAGATATTGGATACTTACCAGCTGACTGGCCACAATGCAATGGCGCATACATCATACCAGTTATGTATTTCTACCAACCTGTAGAAAATCAACCACCAATTCCAAATCAACAAGTTCAACAACAACAAGTTCAAGTGCAAGATATGCAGCCTGTTATATTGGAACCTGAGATTCCTGTAATCAGTGAACCTGCTAGTCCCACAGTAAGAGAGAACCTTCCTACACAACTACCTACAGAAGATAGTCCAGTAGATAGATTACGCACTTACTATGGCATTCCACAAAGCAGAAGTAGAGAAAGAACCACTTCGTATACTACACCAACAGCTTTTGAGACACCCACACTACGCAAATCCACACGTAGTACATTAGGACAACCCCCAAACAAGTATGGAGAATGGGTTTAAAATGTAGTGGAATATAGTACCTGTCAATGTAAATAGTAACCGTTTCAGAACCTGTAAAAAGTAGTGTACAGAAGGGTGGAGGAACTGGGCCCTGTCCCAAGTATATTCAGTTGGGGACAGAAAGCGCCTGGTAAAGTAAAGAAGGTTAGTACCGGCCTCCCAAGCAGAGACACCCATAGGGAATGTATAAAGTTTAAAATGTGTACCGTATATTTGTGGACTTTACCTTTTACCCCTTTTCATAAACTTTGGACAATTGTCACAGGACTTGTGTGACCAAAACGTTACCTTTTCCAGCCTGCGGCAGATGTACTAGTGCCGTATGGACTGTTTTTCACCTTTTTCATATTTTTTTCCCTTCCTTTTTAGTGATTTTTGAATTTTTCTTGAAGACTTTGTAAATAACTGTTTATAAAATGCTTAGAAGTTAAGATGTAAAAAGAACTTTCTGCTCAGCCGGGAGAACTGAGGTTAACTAAGGGGGAATGTGGCACCCTGGTACCTGTTGGGCACCACAGAACTCCTTAGGGCATGAATGGAGTAAGTAACAGCACAGCAATCTCACAAACAAAACAAAACACCAATAACACCTTAGAACACCTGGTTTCACCCCAAGCCTCTAGGGGGAGCTCCACTGGTCACTTTGAGCCAGTTCCCCCTATAAATAGGGTCTTGGAGGGAGAAACACCATAGTGTGCAGACGCTAGGAGAGCTGCAGATTGTGTGAAATCTCAGGCTTATGAGTCACACACTAGGCCCAACCAGCCTATCTAGCAAAGTGAAGAGACCCTTGCAATTGGGGTAATAGGAAAGGAGAGCACCTCTCAAGGACAACAGAGTTACCTTAACTCTCCCTCATCATTCGGTTACTGGAACCGAGCTGTGGGAGCTTCCCAGCCTCCACAGAGAACCAGCATACTTCACAGGGAGTCTAGCCCCTGTTCACCTGCCAAACCTACCTACGAGAGCCCAGGGAAGAAGATAGAATTATCATCACCCTTTTACAGTGCCCTCAATGCAGCTACCCAGGTGAAATACGTTCTATTGAACATACTACCAGGTCCGGCTGGATTCCACGTCTACCCGACCTGAATTAGAAGAGACAGAGAAAGAGTTTTTTACCAGGCTATTTGCGCTCCCAGAGGTCTATGATCCAAAGCTTCTTATAATTTCATAAAGAGTTTTTTAATATTTCTTAAGAAAAGCACATACAACGCGTTTCGACAGTATAAAATGTCTTCCTCAGGTATATTGTTAAAAGTATTCCAAAATTGTGGATAGCTTTATAGGAAATAGTATTATGCTAAATAGGGTGTGGACCACTAAGGTTAATTACTGACACACCTGCTGTATAGCTGCTATACAAGTTTGGTATAATCAGAAGCACATACTAAAGATAAAACAAAAAAAAAAAGAAAAAAAACACATTACATGTATATATAGAGCATAGTAAAATTTGATTATGACAGATAAAATGTGAAATATAATTTGATCATAAATAGCATAAAATGTTCAGTATAGTTATATAACAAATTTAAAATTGTTGTATGTGGCTGAAATCCATTTAAAATACACATACAAAAAAACAAACCAAAAAAAAACAAAAAACAGTGCTCATTAGAATTGTGAGAAAACACACAGTATCCAAGGAAGGATTAATATTATATTCCCTCAATCACCTCATTTAATCCGTCCGGGTGTAGAGAACCCATTTTAAAAATCCAATAAGATTCTTTACGATTTAATTTTTCAGTGCGGTTTGGGCAGTTCTCCGGAATTTGCTCAACTGGTGTAACTTTTATATTGAATTGTTTATTATGCTTCAAACACAAGTGCCGGGACAAACTATGTTTCATGAAGCCATTTTTCGCATTGTGTCTGTGGCCATTCATACGTGTTCTCAGGGACTGGATAGTACGTCCCACGTACTGAATGCCACAGGCACATGTGATGACATACACCACAAATTGGCTGTCACAGGAAAGTCTCTGTGTAATTGGGAATGATTCTCCCGTGCTGTTGCAGTGAATTCCTGTCGCATTGTGATCTATGATTCCACAGCAGCAGCACTTTTTTGAATTGCATCGCATTACACCAGTTTTTTGTTGTCATTTTTATTAGTTTTACCTGTATTATTTTTTGTTTGATTAATTTTCTGGTTTCCCTGTGATAATTTTTTTAAATGACTGGGGGCAATAATACCTCTTATTGTTTGTGCCCTGCGGAAAGTGATACTAGGTTTTTCTGGTAGGATTTTTTTCAGATATGCATCTCTTTTCAGTAGATACCAATATTTATTAAGTATCCTCCTAATATCATCGTTGTTTCGATTATATGCTGTTATAAAATTGTATTGCCATCTGTTATTTTTCTTTATTTCCTCACCGTTTTGATCTTTTTTATCCTTCCGGTTTAATAGACATACATCCTGAGTTTTTTTCAAAATTGTTTGATAGGCACTCACAATTAATTTTTTCGGATAATTTTTATCATAAAATTTTTTGAATAAAATTTGAGACTGTTTAATGTAATCATCTGTATTTGTATTATTTTTTCTGATTCTATGAAATTGACTAAAAGGAATATTTGTTTTCCACTTTTTGTAGTGCGCACTGTTATAATGTAGGAATCCATTACTGTCAGTTTTTTTAAAAAAAGTTTTACTGACAATTTCTTTGTTTTTATGTGACAATTCCAGATCTAGGAAGTCTATTTTTTCATTGTTTATCTTGGCAGTGAATGTTATTCCCCACTGATTAGCATTCATGTCGCTGATGAATTGCTCTGCTTTCTCCTGACTTCCCCTCCAAATAAAGATCAGATCATCTATAAAACGACGGTATAGGATTATATGGTTAGCATAATCCTGTTGGGTGATCGGCGATGAGGACTCGAGTAGCCCCATAAATAAGTTTGCGAAACTTGGGGCCACTCGCGTCCCCATCGCGGTCCCAAGCAGCTGTATGTATAGCTGTTCCTGAAATTTAAAAACATTGTGTTCAAGAATAAATTTTAGACCTTTCAGTAGAAATTCTCTTTGGGAATCTGGCATATCCTTAATACCTTTTAGGTAGTGCTCCACTGCTTGTATTCCCAGATCATGCTGTATATTAGAATACAAGGCGTTTACATCCATGGTAATGAAAAGAAAATCTTCCTCCCATGTAATGTTTCTGATTTCATTTAGAAGCTGATTAGAGTCCTTTAGGTATGAGGGCAAGGTTTTTACTAGTTCTTGTAGAAACAAGTCGATGTAATGAGACAGCTGACTTGTGAGGGAACCAATGCCTGCTATTATAGGTCGACCTGGTGGACTTTTCAGGCATTTGTGCACCTTAGGAAGGTGATAAAATATAGCAGTATTGGGATTCTTATTCGTCAAAAATCTCTTTTCTTTTTTATTTATAATATTTTTTTCCAAAAGCTTCATGAATTAAATCATGATATTCATCTATGTGGTTTTTGGAAGGGTCCAAGTGTAATTTTTTATAATATTTTTCATCACCAAGTATATTTTCTGCTTCTTTCAGATATATTTCCCTGTCCTGAAGTACTATCCCTCCCCCTTTATCAGCCTCCCTTATTATTATTTTAGTGTTATCCTTTAGATTTTTTATGGCACTTCTTTCTTCCCTAGAGATGTTATTTTTGTAACCTTTTATTTTTCTATTTTTGACATTTTTATTTTTAGAAAGATTGGATTTTTTAAAGATATTGTTTTTTTCCTCACTCATATGTCTAAATTCTTCGTTTACCATAGAAAAAAATGTTTCGAGGTTGCTACCCCGATGATGAATAGGGTTGAATTTAGACTGTGGACATACTTCCTTGTGCAGACAATTTTCTTTTTTATCAGTGCTTTTTTCCATTTTCTGTTCTAAATCTTTCTTTCCCAAATTTTCCTCAATGGAAAAATGACGTGCTATTGTCAATTTACGTACATATTTATTTAGATCTATAAAAAGGTCAAAGGCTTTTGCTTTTTGTGTTGGGCAAAAACCCAGACCTTTAGAAAGCACTGCCAATTCAGCTTCTGTTGGACTGTATTCAGATAGGTTAAAAATCCGGATTGAATTTCTGGTATTATTTTCCTCTTCTATAGTTTCTTTTCCTTTTCTACATTTTGCAGTTTTTTTCTTTTTTCTCCCTCCTCTGGACCCTCTGGGCCTCCTTTTCTTTTTAATGGTTTTGTGGAGATTTGGGGAAAATATTTTAGAATCGTATTTATTTTCTCCTCTGGCAACGTTAACGGTGCTGCTATTTGTTAACCGCTCTCGATGCTTGGTAATAATATCTCTGATAGTGGAGGGCGTTTTACCACCAGCTCTAAAAAAGAAATATTAGAGTTTGCTGGTGAGGGTGATGGTGCCTGCATAACCGTAGTGTACAGGTTTGGGGAGCTGGGGGTCTCATGTATAGTAAATTGACTACACAATAATGGAATTTCCTGATTATCCTCTCGGGGACACAATGTTTCTTGGGTCCCCGTGAGGCTCAGTATAGAGTTTTCAGAGGGGAATTCAAACTGACTAGTACTGCCTTCCTCTCTTTCTTTACACCTTTCCTCGCTGATTTCCTCTATTTTTTTGCTCCTTTCCTTGCTGATTTCATTGTTCGTCTTTTTTCTCAAGGCATTAGACTGGGATATCCCAGGTGTGGATGAAACTATTTTACTCGTCCAATTTTTGTTGTTATAATTTTTCGGTATGGCCCCTGCTTCTTTATAAGTAAATTTATTGTTAGAAGTAGTTCTGATTTCCTCCCCCAATATAGCTTTTGTTTTCAGATTATAATATGTTCGTAGACCCCTGACCATTTCATCTTGTTTTTTTACAGGACTATTTTTTTCTTTAATGTCTATTTTTTTAGGGCCTGTTGCTTTAGGTAATTCTTTTTCATTTTTTCTTTGTTTTAAATCAAAAAAATCCCTTCTTACTTTTTTTGTTTTTGTTTCTATTAAACCATTCTCAAAAACTTCTAGATTTCTGTTTGTATCCCTATTCAGGGCCTCATATAAAGGGAAGGTTTCATAGGAGGAAAGTTCTTTCAAATCCTTTTCACACAGTATTGAGAAGGTTTTTGCCAGCATATTACGTTTTTTAATCAACAATTTTATAAGGTTATATGAACAATCATCCAGTATATCATACCATTCATCTGAGAAGATCTCATCATCCTCAAAAGTACTTTAGAAATGGATGCGCAAACCTGCTGGTATGATATTCTGGTGTAGACACAGGTTTAAAAAATCTGCGTCCAATTGGTGTCTGATTTCATTTTTCATATTCTTTTCCAAGCTGTAAAAAAGCTTAGTAATTTTTAATTTAATATCAGGATTACAATCTTTTTGTTGTGCACCTGTATTGTCCTTAATCGGTTCAGTCAATATCAGGGTTGATAGAATATTTCTTCTGCGATCTGCTCTATTCAAGAAATGCTCCATTTTGATCTTCGCTGCTCTCAAATTCCTGATCCAACAATCAAGAGTCCTCTCCTGGTACTGTTACAAGGGATCCTTGCAGTATATAAAGTTTCTGGTAGAAGAAAAGGAGAGGAAGAAAGCGCACTGATCTAAATGTAAATGTATAATCAGATCGTAGGTGGATGTGGATGGCACTCACCTTTTTTAGGTCTTGTTCACTTGCGTATCGGTCACTAGGGACCGATAGGGACCTGTACACTACGGTTATGCAGGCACCATCACCCTCACCAGCAAACTCTAATATTTCTTTTTTAGAGCTGGTGGTAAAATGCCCTCCACTATCAGAGATATTATTACCAAGCATCGAGAGCGGTTCACAAATAGCAGCACCGTTAACGTTGCCAGAGGAGAAAATAAATACGATTCTAAAATATTTTCCCCAAATCTCCACAAAACCATTAAAAAGAAAAGGAGGCCCAGAGGGTCCAGAGGAGGGAGAAAAAAGAAAAAAACTGCAAAATGTAGAAAAGGAAAAGAAACTATAGAAGAGGAAAATAATACCAGAAATTCAATCCGGATTTTTAACCTATCTGAATACAGTCCAACAGAAGCTGAATTGGCAGTGCTTTCTAAAGGTCTGGGTTTTTGCCCAACACAAAAAGCAAAAGCCTTTGACCTTTTTATAGATCTAAATAAATATGTACATAAATTGACAATAGCACGTCATTTTTCCATTGAGGAAAATTTGGGAAAGAAAGATTTAGAACAGAAAATGGAAAAAAGCACTGATAAAAAAGAAAATTGTCTGCACAAGGAAGTATGTCCACAGTCTAAATTCAACCCTATTCATCATCGGGGTAGCAACCTCGAAACATTTTTTTCTATGGTAAACGAAGAATTTAGACATATGAGTGAGGAAAAAAACAATATCTTTAAAAAATCCAATCTTTCTAAAAATAAAAATGTCAAAAATAGAAAAATAAAAGGTTACAAAAATAACATCTCTAGGGAAGAAAGAAGTGCCATAAAAAATCTAAAGGATAACACTAAAATAATAATAAGGGAGGCTGATAAAGGGGGAGGGATAGTACTTCAGGACAGGGAAATATATCTGAAAGAAGCAGAAAATATACTTGGTGATGAAAAATATTATAAAAAATTACACTTGGACCCTTCCAAAAACCACATAGATGAATATCATGATTTAATTCATGAAGCTTTTGGAAAAAATATTATAAATAAAAAAGAAAAGAGATTTTTGACGAATAAGAATCCCAATACTGCTATATTTTATCACCTTCCTAAGGTGCACAAATGCCTGAAAAGTCCACCAGGTCAACCTATAATAGCAGGCATTGGTTCCCTCACAAGTCAGCTGTCTCATTACATCGACTTGTTTCTACAAGAACTAGTAAAAACCTTGCCCTCATACCTAAAGGACTCTAATCAGCTTCTAAATGAAATCAGAAATATTACATGGGAGGAAGATTTTCTTTTCATTACCATGGATGTAAACGCCTTGTATTCTAATATACAGCATGATCTGGGAATACAAGCAGTGGAGCACTACCTAAAAGGTATTAAGGATATGCCAGATTCCCAAAGAGAATTTCTACTGAAAGGTCTAAAATTTATTCTTGAACACAATGTTTTTAAATTTCAGGAACAGCTATACATACAGCTGCTTGGGACCGCGATGGGGACGCGAGTGGCCCCAAGTTTCGCAAACTTATTTATGGGGCTACTCGAGTCCTCATCGCCGATCACCCAACAGGATTATGCTAACCATATAATCCTATACCGTCGTTTTATAGATGATCTGATCTTTATTTGGAGGGGAAGTCAGGAGAAAGCAGAGCAATTCATCAGCGACATGAATGCTAATCAGTGGGGAATAACATTCACTGCCAAGATAAACAATGAAAAAATAGACTTCCTAGATCTGGAATTGTCACATAAAAACAAAGAAATTGTCAGTAAAACTTTTTTTAAAAAAACTGACAGTAATGGATTCCTACATTATAACAGTGCGCACTACAAAAAGTGGAAAACAAATATTCCTTTTAGTCAATTTCATAGAATCAGAAAAAATAATACAAATACAGATGATTACATTAAACAGTCTCAAATTTTATTCAAAAAATTTTATGATAAAAATTATCCAAAAAAATTAATTGTGAGTGCCTATCAAACAATTTTGAAAAAAACTCAGGATGTATGTCTATTAAACCGGAAGGATAAAAAAGATCAAAACGGTGAGGAAATAAAGAAAAATAACAGATGGCAATACAATTTTATAACAGCATATAATCGAAACAACGATGATATTAGGAGGATACTTAATAAATATTGGTATCTACTGAAAAGAGATGCATATCTGAAAAAAATCCTACCAGAAAAACCTAGTATCACTTTCCGCAGGGCACAAACAATAAGAGGTATTATTGCCCCCAGTCATTTAAAAAAATTATCACAGGGAAACCAGAAAATTAATCAAACAAAAAATAATACAGGTAAAACTAATAAAAATGACAACAAAAAAACTGGTGTAATGCGATGCAATTCAAAAAAGTGCTGCTGCTGTGGAATCATAGATCACAATGCGACAGGAATTCACTGCAACAGCACGGGAGAATCATTCCCAATTACACAGAGACTTTCCTGTGACAGCCAATTTGTGGTGTATGTCATCACATGTGCCTGTGGCATTCAGTACGTGGGACGTACTATCCAGTCCCTGAGAACACGTATGAATGGCCACAGACACAATGCAAAAAATGGCTTCATGAAACATAGTTTGTCCCGGCACTTGTGTTTGAAGCATAATAAACAATTCAATATAAAAGTTACACCAGTTGAGCAAATTCCGGAGAACTGCCCAAACCGCACTGAAAAATTAAATCGTAAAGAATCTTATTGGATTTTTAAAATGGGTTCTCTACACCCGGACGTTTTAAATGAGGTGATTGAGGGAATATAATATTAATCCTTCCTTGGATACTGTGTGTTTTCTCACAATTCTAATGAGCACTGTTTTTTGTTTTTTTTTGGTTTGTTTTTTTGTATGTGTATTTTAAATGGATTTCAGCCACATACAACAATTTTAAATTTGTTATATAACTATACTGAACATTTTATGCTATTTATGATCAAATTATATTTCACATTTTATCTGTCATAATCAAATTTTACTATGCTCTATATATACATGTAATGTGTTTTTTTTTTTTTTTGTTTTATCTTTAGTATGTGCTTCTGATTATACCAAACTTGTATAGCAGCTATACAGCAGGTGTGTCAGTAATTAACCTTAGTGGTCCACACCCTATTTAGCATAATACTATTTCCTATAAAGCTATCCACAATTTTGGAATACTTTTAACAATATACCTGAGGAAGACATTTTATACTGTCGAAACGCGTTGTAGAAATATTAAAAAAACTCTTTATGAAATTATAAGAAGCTTTGGATCATAGACCTCTGGGAGCGCAAATAGCCTGGTAAAAAACTCTTTTGGATCTATATTCCTATGGTAACTCGGTCTGAGCTACTTACTAGCTACCAGGGATTTGCAGCATACCGACTACTGAGGAAACCTACGCCTGGATACTTAATGGTCCCTAGTGACCGATACGCAAGTGAACAAGACCTAAAAAAGGTGAGTGCCATCCACATCCACCTACGATCTGATTATACATTTACATTTAGATCGGTGCGCTTTCTTCCTCTCCTTTTCTTCTACCAGAAAAGAGACAGAGAAAGGAAGCTCACACCACTGCTTGCTGTGAACCTCCAGGAGTGCTGACCTCACCCTCACCCGGTCCGAATGTACCTGATAACCATCAGTAAAGGTACCTAAAAGACTTTGGTGTGTTTGTGCTCTCATTCCCGGATCTAACAGCAACCCGACTAAGCTGCCTCACAACATCTTGTGCAGCTCCTGGCTCCGGGGACTCCCGCTCATCCTGTGGGGAGCATCCTATCTAGCTGCCTAACATCTCCCGGAGGCCTAGCAGCGCCGGTGAAGTCACCGGAATACCCGCAGGTGGCGTCACGAAGACAATTAATCCCCTTACTGTTCAGCCATCCCCCCCTATTGATCTGGACCACCGGACCCCACAGCCGCAGGCGCGGTTCCGTGACAAAAAGAAGAAAACGCCTACGACGTGCAGAACCTGGCTACGGTGAGTCAGCTGTACATGAGAAAGGGATACATACAAACAAGTTAAAAATACAATGAACAAACTAACAGTAAAAGACTGATACAGAGGGGAGAGAGAGGACCCTGCCCTTGCGGTCTTAAAGAGGACCTGTCACCAAATCAGGCATGGTGATCTAATTACCGCACTGGATGTAGCATGTCTGCTGTATCCAGGCAAGGGGTCCCCCAGACCTTGAGCCCCCCTGTACTCCGAGTAAATACACTTAGAAAACTTACATCGTGCAGCCAGAAAGGAGGTGGCTAGAGGCTGGAGCCGAAGGGCAGATTCACACCCCCTGCATTTTTAATCTGCACTCCGCTGCCAATCATTGTCTCCATCGTCTGCAGTATAACACAGAGTTTATTTTACAAATGGCCGCTTAGCTCCACCCCCTGAGGTGACATCACTGCTTATACCCGCCCTGCTCTATGGTTAACATGCAGGGGGCAGGGTTAAGCGGCCATTTCTAAAATAAACTCTGTGTTATACTGCAGACGATGGAGACAATGATTGGCAGCGGTGGGCAGATTAAACATGCAGGGAGTGTGAATCTGCCCTTCGGGTCCAGCATCTAGCCACCTCCTTTCTGGCACGATGTAAGTTTTCTAAGTGTATTTACTCGGGGTACAGTGGGGCTCAAGGGCTGGGGGACCCCTTGCCTGGATGCAGCAGACATGCTGCATCCAGTGCTGTAATTAGATCACCATGCTTGGTTTGGTGACAGGTCCTCTTTAAATTCTACATTAACAAATATGTTAAATGCTCAGCTTTTCTGACTGGACTTTATATCATACACTGCTGATGTCAGCTTAATTCAGCAGGCACCTGGCAGAAGTACTTCATTGCATCAGAAAATGATACAATAAACAGCACTACAGTTAGGAGTGTCCCAAGCCATCAAGTCTACTGGCTTGTAAAGGTGTAGAATTTTTTGGGAGCTTTAAATGAGTTTTTTAAGCTACCTGGAGTTTACAGGGTTTTTTTTGACAACTGCAGGGTCTGAATTTTGAAAACAGTACAAGATGTGGCAGCAGCTGGGAAGTCCAGGAAGCTTACAATGTCATTAAAACATCCATTTAAGAAAGCTTAATATTTTTAAGGATTTTTTTAAAATATTTATTTTTTATTTGTATTATTTTTTTTTTTTTGGAGAGCAAACCTTCATTATTGCAGAGGGTTAGCAGCATGCAAGGCCATGTGTTCTACACATATGTATCAGTTCATATAAAAATAGCATATGGCCATTATTTGTTTCACATACATGATCTTACAGGTCTGTTTACACTCATGAAACACCATATTATGGGTATTGCTTCTTGAAAATGTGCAATCCCTATTTCATGTCATAATATTAATACTAATAGTAATAATATTTAATCATTTATATAGCACTATTAATTCCATATCACATTACTAAAGGTACTGTCACACGCCTCCATATTGCCGGCAAGAACGCTGACAATTTCCGAATTTGGCGATGTGGAAACCACATCGCATGTGCGTAGTGGCGTGTGACTGGGTGATTCTACGGGGAGAAATAGCCGGTGGCACATCGCCTGATTGCCCTGCCATGCAGAAAATTGAGGCGATATCCACCAGGTGATATCAGCGCACCTTGGCGTGTGACAGGGCAATAGCAATGTAGAAAGCGAGCTCAGAAATTATGGAATCAATCCCGTAGGAGTGCCTGAGCATGCTGTTTGCCATGCCCCATCTGCAGCGATTGATGGTTTCTCCTTCGTTTCCATTGGCTGCCCGTTGCAAAGGCGCCATATTTGATGATCTGTGCGTTCTTCACCAGACTCATCTTCTTCTTCTGCATCACAAGAAAGGCATTCAAAGTACGAGCATCATGGACTAGCGCATCAGAATGATACTGTGTGTATGATGTTTGCACGTCCTGACTAAATGCTCAATCATCCGATATTGACGATTGGTATATGATGTCATATGAACTATCTCCGTATGTCCGAGGACTCCTTCAAGCTCCTATTGGAACGCATTTGGCCATGGATAGCCCGTCAGGACACTGTGATGCGTAGAGCTGTGCCACCTGAGGACCAGTTGGCTGTTACTTTGAGGTTCCTGGCAACAGGTCGTTCGATGACAGACCTGCAATACTCTGCAGCAGTCTCGCGGCCACTGCTGAGCCGCCTCATACCCAAGACGTGTGAGTCCATCTGGAGTTGCCTGCTGCCATCCTACATGCGTTTCCCAACAACCCCTGCAGAATGGATGCACGTTGCCAGTGGTTTTGCGGATTGGTGGCATTTTCCAAACTTCGGCGGGGCATTGGATGGTAAGCACGTGAGGATCACGCAACCCCCAACATGGGTTCCTTTTATTACAACTATAAAGGGTATTTTAGCGTGGTCCTCCTGGCCCTGGTTGATGCTTGCTATGAGTTCCTCTACGTGGATGTTGGCATTAGGGATGGGCGAATCTACTCGCTAGGACTCGTTACTCGGCGAGTAGTAAGGGACTCGCAGGACTCGGTACTCTGCGAGTCTCCCAGTGATTACTCGCACGAGTCCAATGCAAATCAATATCAATCCTAGTTTTGTCAGAAACGCTGACAAAACTAGGATTGCCATTGTTTGCATTAGACTCGGCTACTGTGCCAGTGATAGCAGGGAAACTCGCTAGTAACTGCTGTTTCTTTGCGAGCCGAGTCCAGCTGTCTTCTCTGTGCAGCTCCAGGGTCCTAGAGCCCGCCTGCTCACAGACATAATGTAGCAGTGCTGAGATTGTTCTCAGTCTGCTCATTCCCTGTGCATAGATATAGATGGACATCGCGTTTTGGACTACGTCGGACGGAAGAGGATTTTTTTAATTAAAGATGGAGTCCCTAATGGCTTTTCTTTTTATTTCAAATAAAAAATTTTCTCTGTGTTGTGTTTTTTTAACCCTTTATTGGAGATGCTTAGTGGCCGGGTCAAACATGGCCTGACATTAAGAATCTCGGGCTTAATACCAGCTTGTATAACAAAGCTGGTATTAACCCCTTTATTACCCAGCGTGCTACCGCCACCAGGGCCGCTGGAAGAGCGGGGTTCAGCGCCAGAGGATGGCGCTTCAATGAACGCGCCATCTTATGGGGCGGCTGCGGGCTGCAATTTGCAGCGGGGGGTGCCCAGAAAGCTTGGGCATCCCTGCACTGCGGATTCCAGCCCCCCGCTGCTTAGTTGTACCTGGCTAGACATAGAAATTGCGCGGAGCCCCACGCATTTTTTTTTTATTATTTCATGAATTTCAGAGTCAGAGTCTCAGAGTCAGAGTCTCAGAGTCAGAATCTCAGAATTTCATGAAATAATTAAAAAAAAATGCGTGGGGCTCCGCGCAATTTCTATGTCTAGCCAGGTACAGCTAAGCAGCTGGGGGCTGGAATCCGCAGCGCAGGGATGCCCAAGCTTTCTGGGCACCCCCTGCTGCAAATTGCAGCCCGCAGCCGCCCCAGAAGATGGCGCGTTCATTGAAGCGCCATCCTCTGGCGCTGAACCCCGCTCTTCCAGCGGCCCTGGTAGCGATGGCACGCTGGGTAATAAAGAGGTTAGGGCCAGCTTTGTATTATCAGCTGGCCCTAAGCCCGAAATTTATGGCGGTCACGCCAATATTAGACATGACCGCCATGAATTTCTATTAAATTGTTTTAAAAAAAACACAACACAAAGAAAATTTTTTATTAGAAATAAAAAAAAAGCCATTAGGGACTCCATCTTTAATTAAAAAAATCCTCTTCCGTCCGACGCAGTCCAAAACGCGATGTCCTCTCTGCTACATCCCCTGTGCATATATATAGATGTCTGTACACAGGGAATGAGCAGACTGAGAACAATCTCAGCTCTGCTACATCATCTCTGTGCACAGACATTCATGTCTGTACACAGGGAATGAGCAGACTGAGAACAATCTCAGCTCTGCTACATCAGGCAGCAGGCAGGCTCTAGGACCCTGGAGCTGGCAGCCAGCACAGAGGAGAAAGCAGGACTCTTATCTGTGCGAGTTTCCCAGCCAGCGATTACAGTTGCAAAGTAAACGAGCAATGCAAATAAATGACAAAACTAGGATTGCTTCAGGCTGAAGCTTCCGAGACACATCTGCGATTTGTAATCTCACACTACTCGCTATTACTCGCTTCCCCATTCATTAACATTGGACTCGCTAGACTCGCAACGAGTAGCGAGTCCTGGGCTCGGACTCGCTAGAGTCAAGCGATTCCGAGTAATTTAGGATTCGCCCATCACTAGTTGGCATGAACGGCCGTGTGTCAGATGGGGGTGTGTTTGGACACAGCTCCTTTGGGCAAGATCTGAGGAGAGGTGCTCTCAACTTGCCCTCAAATGATGTCATGACCGGTCATCTCAACTTTGTGTTTGTGGGGGATGAAGCATTTCCACTTCATGCTCACCTACTTCGGCCATATCCCCAGAGGACTGCCACTTCTGAGCAACGCATTTTGAATTACCGGCTATCCCGGGCTCGCGGTGTAGTTGAAAATGCGTTCGGGATCATGGCCAATAGATTCCGCTTGTTTCATATGCCTTTGAATATGAAACTGGAATCTAATGATATAGTAGTGCTGGCATGCTGTGCGCTGCATAACTTCCTGCGTCGTAGGGATACTGCATCATACACGCCAGCAAGTTTTGTGGATTCAGTGGACTCCACAACAGGGGAAGTCAGTCCCGGGGCGTGGTGGGCATTCGACCCAGGTCTTGCGCCATTCCATCCGGTGAGCCAGGGTCTGAGTGCTCAGAATACCAGGAGCAGCAGGGACAGCTGCTGCTCCTATTTCAATGGCACTGGGGCAGTGGCCGGGCAACAGGTGTAGGGTGGCTGTGGTTATCAGGCACCACCAGCAGGAGGAGGGTGTAGTCATCTGTGTGGCTGCACCACAAGTAGTGTGTTTGTTTTTTTTGGCTTAAGCTGTCTTTATTTGGGTTTTGTTTGGACTTCAAATTTAATTGTTGTGTTTTATTTACCTTTATCGTTATTATTATGGCCATTGTTTGCGCTCGCGTTTTTATTATTTGTGTGATGTAAACACTTGTGTTTTGGATGTGTCTGTAATTTGATTACATTTGTTTGTGCACAAAATGAAAAGCCAAAAAAACAATCCTAAATACTTGTGTATGAGGCGACCCCAGGCCATGGCGTACTCGGGAGCCGGACCGGTGCTGTCTCTCTGGGGTATCACGGTAGTCGTGACCCGGTCCCGTGGCCTGGGCATCAGTTGAAAAAGGGGTTATTTACAAGGGATGATTTGTCGTGACACCACCCGGGGTATGTGGTTAGTAGAACCATCGCTGCCATATTCCTGCTGGAGATGGTGACTTGGGGCAGTGAGGATGGTAAGCCCTCCTCGGGTAGAGCTGAGGGTCCCAAGGGCAGGAGTAGTAGTTGTGGATGGGACCAGATTGGGGCTTTGTGCTGGGTACAAGTCACTTACTTCAATGCTGCAGTTTCTCCAGTCAGTAAGCAGGGCTGACAGGCTGTGGCCCTCCAGGTGGGACTTCTCTGTGACGCTGCAAGTAAACAGTCTCAGGCAAGTGTGAGCTTACTGGGTACTTTACTTGATCTTTCCAAAGCAGTTTATGTGGTGCCCCGCTATGCAGGCGTCACAGAGGGATACTGCACCCGTAAAAGAGGTGCAGATACTCCAGCTGCAGGTGGATCATAGGATGGTGGGTGGCACCCATTAACCAGCACACCCACACTAGATCACACAGTGGGAGGTTACCCGGGAGGGAATAAAACCACCTCTAGGGGGAACTAAAGAGTCGTAGTGAGAGTCAGGCAGTGAGCCTGGAGGAGCAAGGAGGTCTTCTTTTGTCTCCAAGAGTGTGGAGCTAGGGTCTCTCGGCTGAGGGACCAGGGAGAAGAAAGGAAAGCTTCCCAGGTGCAGAATGTTACCGGGTACCCGAGCCCACACCTGTGGGATCCTTTAAGGACCACAGAAAATCCAGAGACCTGTGGAGTATATATTGCTCCCAGGCTCATAAGCGAACAGAAGAGGGTACCAGGCACCGCTTGATAGTTCGGCTGTCAGCCAACAGAGGGTTATCCGATGGGAGCAAAGGAGAGAGACAGAAGGAGGTCATTTTCGCTTTATGGAACCAGACTTCACCACCACTGGGAAGCAGGAAAGGAACACATGGGAATAGAGCATGAAGACTCACTGAGAGTCCACCATATCACCTAAGATCTGCCTGTAGACACCCGTTCAACTACTTGTCCTCACATCATCAGGAATACTGCACTGAACGTTTGTATGCAACTAATTAAATTGCCAGTAAAGTACCCGCAGGAACAGTGATTTTGGACTCAGTTTGCTTCCTTTCTACGAACGCTGCCCCGGAGGTTCCGGTCCTACCTGTGGGGGACCACACCATCCTAGCCGCGATACCATCCACCTCCAGTGGACTGTGGCGGCGCTGGTGCAAATCATCAGAGACTACAGATGGTGTCACGAAGACAAACTTTGTAAATAGTACCTTGTACATATTAACCCCTTTTTTTAAAAAAAAGAATAGTCCCCCAGGACACGGGATCAGATGCGGCCACCATTCCCTTTGACACAGTTAGCCCCCTTGCGGCCTGATAACCAAGTACCCCACAGCCTGTGGCTCGACATTTACAACAGTTAACGTTTACAGTTCCTTCAATACAGTTCACACATGTCACACTTAAACACTCCAGGTTACTCCAACTGTGCAGCTTAGGAAGCTTTTCTTTGTTGCTCCCTCAAAGTCCTTTCAGGCCCTTCTCTCAGTATAAACGTAGTACCTCACTAACAGGTTTGGTCTGGCTGTCTTGGACTCATGGGTGAAGAATTTTCCTTTAAAGTTAGGGTCACCAGTCCTATTGTGACAACTGTATTCATCTGCCGCAGTGATAAGTTAGGCTGCAGCACATAAAGTCTCTGCCCCCCACCGGTGTGTCTCGTGATTAGAGTATAGAATCCCCGGTCACTTCATCAGAGCCAGTTCTCTGGTGTCGGCCTAGCCCTCCAGTGTCCCAGGTTGCTGTCTTTGGGCACTGCAGGCTCCTTTTGTCTGTCACTGTGCTAAGGGTTCCTCCGCGCAGCACAGGTCTCAGGCTGCCGGGCCCTTGTCCTCCTACCGTCCTTAGCTGTGGGGTCTCTTTCCAGTCTTTCCCCTACCCTTCACTTCCAGGTTGTGGAGCGGGCTTTCTCTCCAGGGATCTGTGCCTCACAGGATTCTGCGCCTCCAGTGAGTCTGAAACTGTCCGGGAAGTCTCTTTCTGTTTCTGCTCTGCTGTTCTCAACTCTGTTCTCCTCTGGTCTCCGTCTACTCTTGTCTAACCCTGTGTGGTGTGCTCCTGGATTTTGTTTGAGTCACTCCTCCCACATTGTCAGTGTCCTGCCTACACTTCACCCACTGTGCTACTACACCCTGCCACCCCTTGCCCATCCTAGAGTCCTAGACGTAGGGTCGGTGCTTGTGCTGTGGGTGTGTTTTCAACCTTGCTTACCAGGCTGCACTTCCCTCATGTGGCCTCCTGGTCGCAGTGGCGCCACATGTATGTGTTGAATTTTACTTACAGGGCCGTTGCACATAGCATTATGCTGTGCAGAGAGGTATGTGAGACCATAATGGTCTTTATGGGTCCCTGCAGCATTGTCCGCAAATGTTCTGTACACAGGACCAGCCCTTTGGGGCACACTGTATGCTTTGACTGTGTCTTCCTGTCCATGTTATATGGATTTACACATGGGTATGTGTCCACACACATGGACAATTGTATTGTGTTTGGGGAGGATGGCGGTAGACATCAGTATCCACAGAGAAATATGTCTGCACACACATAGTTCTGCCATGGCCTGACACAATCCATCCACATATGTCCAGAGTGTTGTTTGTTGCTTACCGACATCACCAACAGACGCACACATAGCCATTCACAGTGTCATCCACAGAACAACAGAGGAGCCAACCTGTGTGGCACTTTGGCAACACCAAAGTGTCTTGCAGAAGCCGCACCACATGGCACGAGCGTGGAGTAGCGAGATAGTAGAAAGGGCAAATGTGTCATGTAGTGAGCAGACTTCCAGACAAGCCTGACCAATGGTAATGCAGTTGTGTATGCCAATTGGAGTGGTAGGGGCGCGGTGTAACACACTCTGGCACGCCTGTCTCCTCGCCGTGGTCAAACTCTACGCCCACATTGCTAATGTGGTTGTGGCGTGTGACGCAGAGATGTGTGAAGGGAAAATCGCTTCCGGTCTTCTGCAGGCGATTTCCGGAACACAGGATCGCCGGAGATCGCACGCGAGATCTATACGTGTCACTGCTCCACGGCACTGTGAAAAAATTGCCCGAAACATGCACACTCACGTCAAATCGCCAGCGATATGGAAGCCATATGGCGGCGTGTGACGGTACACTGGCAACAATGTCCCTATTGGGGCTCACATTCACGCCATACATTTACAATACAGGGTTTTGGCAAGTGCATAACAGTCTTATATGTATGATTCATATTACAGTTGTCCTTGAATTCCTGTAGTGCTCAGTATTCCATATGAATTGATGGTGAATAGTGACCTGAATAAACTTATATGTTTTCATCTTCATTATGGCTAGGGTCACACTTGGAAGACACATTGCGATTACCGCATCCAGATCCCGACGCGGTAATCTCATGAGCCTTCAGACACATTTTGTATTCAAAATGTGTTCCTAAACCCGCATCCGGTAACCGGATTGCTCATAATGTGCAATCAGGTTGCCGGATGCTTTGTTCATCCCTGCGGCTGCGGGGATGAACAAAGGGTTAATGTTGTGTGTCCACCCTCCCTAGAGACATGTTGTCCAAAAACTGTGGCATGTCAATGGTTAATGTCTATTATTACATTATCTTTGCCCTGAGGAAGCAGCAGGTCCTGCTGTGAAACGCGTTGCCTCAATAAACGGACATTAAACATACCCTTCCTGCTTTGTGGTCTGCGCAAAATCTATACCTGGGCTTTTTTTCTACACAAACGGATTTCTCCCTCACCAGGTGTCTGCAGAGACCAGGATAACAAGGCTCTTGCAGTTTGTTGTGACTCACATAACCCTAAAAGGTGAGTCACACTAATCGGGGGGCATTGAATTATCATCATAGATAAGACCCTATGTGCGCTCCCTTCTCTCTTTGTTTTAAACTTCTCAATGAAAGCCGGCGGCTCCTCGCTGTAAGGAGGATTATCAATACATAATGTGCGTAAGCACATTGCAGGGCAGCAGCCTCAATAAGGAGCTGACCCTGCTGCTTATGCAAATTGCGTACTGTACTCACCACTATCCATGGTGCTGAAGCCTTAAACATCACTTTTATGGCCAGCGCACATTGAAACTCCGTTGCTACAAGAGTAGCCCCTGCAGCTCCCCAAGAATGTCTGGCAGACGAGTACCAGGAACAACTGCGACAACGATCCAAGGCATGGTTGAAAATGATGAAAGACAATGTCAGTTACTGTAAAAAAAAGCCAAATACACCATCATTTCCCTGAGGTACCACATGTGTTGGTTGTAAGTCTTTATTACTGCCTCAGCAACAGGAGTGTTGATTCCTCTGTATGCTACAAGTTCTTGCAGTAATGTTATGTCATTTTGCGGCAAGGTGGCTGGGATCATACAGGGGTACCAAGCCTTCAAGAATAAACAGAGAGTAAAAGTGAAAAATTGCCGGAGATTTTTTTAACTCTGTCACAGTTAAATGAAATTGGTGCTGAAAGATGAGGATCTTCAGAACGTATACCAGTCTGGCCATACATGGAGCCCAATGGTTGGCGCCTTGTGTGGTGATATGCATGTCTGGGTTTCATAAGAAAAACAATGATGTGCTTGGTTTTAACATAACTTAATTTTTTCATGAGTTATTTACAAGTTTATGACCACTTATAAAATGTGTTCAAAGTGCTGCCCATTGTGTTGGATTGTCAATGCAATCCTCTTCTCCCACTCTTGACACACTGATAGCAACACCGCAGAAGAAATTCTAGCTCAGGCTTCCAGTATCCATTGTTTCAGATGCTGCACATCTGGTATCTTGACAGCATAGACCATTGCCTTCAGATGAGTGATGAGGCAAACTTTTTTGGGAATGGTGAAGTTAAACAAATCCACCACTATTGGTCTGACACTAACCCACAGTGGATAGATCCCTCCAAGACTGCTGGAACACAAAAATTGATGGTATGGTGGGGTATATGGGGTACAAAGATAGTGGGGCCATTCTTCATCAATGGAAACCTCAATGCCACTGGATATCTGACATTGCTACATGATTCAGATAGCCAGTGATTAAACACTATTTTCATGCAATAAAATGCAATTCATTTATTTAAAAATCATACAATGTTATTTTCTGATTTTTTTTCTGTCTCTCACAGTTGAAGCATACCTTTAATGAAAAATTACAGTCCTCTAATTTTTGTAGGTGGAAAAAGTTATAAAATTATCATTGCATCAAATACTTATTTTCCCAACTGTATATAAATCTGTTATAGGAGGATCAATTTTTATCCCACTGAACAACCCTTTTTGATAATAGTTAGAATGAATATGCTTTCTTCTTACTTAAAAGATATATATTAATTTACATATTTATACATTTAAAAATTTTTCGTGAAAATCATATCTTTTGAGAGAGATCTCATTTTATATAAAAAAAAATTTATTTGTTATATACAGCATTGGTGACCGGATAACTGTGTTTCAGGAGGCTCAATAATATCTGGTTCCTGTTCAAGATCCTAAATTAGAAAACAAACCGCAAATCTTTCAGATGTAAGCCCCAAACAGTGGAATAACGTGAAACTCCTGGGACCCAATGCAAAATCTGTAACAGGATCCCTTCATTATTTACTAACATGTGGTTTTTATAATACTAGTATCTTCTGATATAGCAGATAGGCCTTTGTGGAATGTTATCATAAAGTTCTTAGGTATTAATACATAATGTATAGAAGGGCCCCCACCTACTACATGCCATTTATAGTATAACACTCTATACTATTTATACAGTATGTAATTAATCCTTTTAGGCCCCTCAGACACCAAAATCCATGTTTGACAAAAAATGTGTGGATAATAACTCTAAAAATGCCAAGGAAAAGCCTTGGAAATTAGCGAATCTGAATTTATCTGATTCACTGAACTCTACTTTTAACCAGGCTATCCAAATAATATCGCTTTTTTAAGAACAGGAACTCCTCGCTGTTTTGAAAGAAAAGAATAGCTTTTAAGCAAGCCATATAAAAATAATTTTTTGAACAGAAAATTGTTGCATAATGTTTGCATAACAAGAACATCATATGGTTTCCACCAGCAACACTGTAAAGCCATATAGCACACTGGACAACAGTATAACCCCTGGTAAAAATTATGGAATCACCTGGCTCGGAGGATATCCATTCAGTTGTTTAATTTTGTATAAAAAAAGCAGATCACAGACATGGCACAAAACTAAAGTTGCTGACATATTACCTGGTGTAGTCAGCTGCCTTTAAAAAAATCATGGCATATGCTCAGCCTTGCATCGAACCATTATCAGTCACCACTATCTCTTGCGTGCAGGAGAAGACAGGCTGCTTTCTGATCTTATCTTTAACCTCCATAGTTCAGTGTGGAAAACTTTACATTTGTCAAAATGAATCAGGCAGTGATCAGTGCTGGCTTTCATTAATCAACAGATGATGCCAATGGTTAGATGTGCCATAGCATCTGCCTGACTGTCCGTGTTCTATACTGTACTGCTACCAACAGTGCCACGAACAGCCAGGCATCGACACTGTGTTCATAATGTCATCTATATTGTGCTGCAATTGTGGCTCCCAGTCTGGTTATTTCATAATTTTTGCCAGGGGTTGTATATGTGTGTTAGCCTGTAATGGGTTTGTAATGCAGTGGCAGAGCAGCATAATACAGAAATATAATCTGGCAAGCGAAGAAGTATCTGGCAGAGTATGATCAGCTGTGACAGACATAATTCCTGCACGCAAGAGATAGTGGTGACTGATAATATTCGAAGCAAGGCTGAGCATATGCCATAATTTTTTAAAGGCAGCTGACTACACCAGGTAATATGTCCGCAACTGTGCTGCACGCATCTTTACCAGGTGAGAGTTCAGTTAGCACACATGCAGGTGATTGAACACTTGTTTCCTCAACACACAATCAGGGATAGATATCTTGTAGTACAACGGAAATGGAGACATTGTAGGAGGATAACTGGAGGCTAGTCTGATTGTTGGCCAGCTTTCTTTTCCCAAATAATCAGGTAATGTCAATTCATGAGGTCAGGGACTATTCTGCCATGAACCAATATGTACATTTCGTCTCAGGTATGGTTCAAAGTCACTCTTAGGAGAAGGGCCGGAAAAATATTTACATTATTAGTGGCTTCCAACACTGATATATTTAGCAGCTGTAGTACAGCAGAAAGCCTTCAGATCTCTTCCCTGCCACTGTTAGGCTAGGGTCACACATAAGCCCTTGGTCCGTTTTTGGCTTCAGAATTTGGATTTTTTTTTTTCTAAGTCCAAAAACGGATAGAAAAACGGATTAGATGTAATAAACACCCTGTCCGTTTTTTTTCTGCACCTAAAAACATTGCTAGGCACGTTTTTTGGTGTCCGTTTAAAAAAAAAAAAAAAATTAACATGGGCCCTATGGAAAAATGGATCCGTTTTTTTGGGGGTACCTTAAAAAAACGGATACGTTTTTTCAGGAATTTTGTTCAAAAAATTACTAAGTCCAAAAACATTCAGGGGTGCAGGAGGCTCAAAAAGCACCCAAAAAAAAACGGATTGGTCATGGAAATCACTTCCAAAAACGGATTTCTATGTGTGACCACAGCCTTACTCTGCCAGACTGCAGTCTACTTCTGGGCTGTAGCCCTTTGGAGTCCAGAGCCACACAGAGTACAATAAGTCATGCAATTACATAACTGCACTATGCCAACCGCATCTACTTCAAGATACAATTTAAGAAATTACAATAATGTGGAGAACTGGGAACAGAATTAGGTGAGTTTTTTTTATTTAATTATGTAATGCAGTCTAGCAGTCTAGGAGTTAGGGAGGAGGGGATGGGTTGTGATGTAATCTGTATATTAGGAATCTTAGAATCCACCATACTAAATTAAGGGGCCTCTGCGTTTAGGTGTCTGTGTGGGCCATCATACTAAATGTAAGTGGCTATGAGAGTCACTGAATTTTGGAGACTGTGGACGTGATATTTAATTTAGTGTGCTGTAGGTGAAATCATACTGTATTTATGGGGCTATGGGAGATATCATCCTGCAGTTAGGGGGCTGTAAGAGCCATCATAATGCAAGTATGGGATTTTTTAGGTCATTATACAGCATTTAGTTGGCCATAGGAGGGCATTACACTGCATTTACGTATTGGTGGTGGCCATCAGACTGCATATTGAGGGCTGTGGGGGCCATTATATTGTACATTTGAAGCTCTGTGGTCTTTCTACAGTATATGAGTAGCTCTGTGGGCTTCACAATGTATATAGTGTTCTATGGAATCAGTTAAACAACATATAAGAAGTTGTGGGGATATTATTCTGCATGATGGGACTTGTTGGCTCCATCACACTGTATACAGAGAATCAGCGGCGTTATTATAGTAGCACAGGGGACCTATGTGAACAATCATACTGTATGCTTGGGGGCCATCATCATCTTTAGAAGGAGCTATGTAGGCCTCATATTGTATATAAGGAGCTTCATTTTATGTATGAGGCAATATATGGGGGGCTGTGGGAAATATACAAATTAGGGGAGCGAGCAGTTGGGTACCAATTGAAAGCCCAATGGTGGATCATATCGTTATAGAGAAGTACAGAGATATAATAATAATAATAATTTAATTAATTAATTATTACTCTTACTATCATTATTATAAGAAAGCATTGAGGTATTAGTTAAGTGTGAAGGTTACGTATAGTTCATAATAGAAAATGGTGTGGAAGCCATATTTTATAGGAGATGAGAGTGTAGATGAATGTGCAATAATAGATGCAGTATTAAAGTCATACTTTGTGCAAGGAGTACAAAGAAGGCTATTATTTAGGGCACAGTTTAGGACTAGAGATGAGCAAACAACTTCAGTGTTCCGTTCGGTTTGCCACACATTGGCGAATTGTTTGACGAACTGTTTGTCGAACCCCACTCCAACTTCATTGAAATCAATGGCAGGCAACATTAATTCCTTACATGTCAAATACATTTTTACAAGAACACATTAAAATTACAATTCTCATTCACTCTGTATTTACTGTATTCAACATATAACTGCAAAAGGTTTATATTTAGAAAAGATTCTCTATTTGTTGTGCATTTTTTCCAATATTGTTTCCTTAACTAACCACCTTAGATCACACACTTTATGTCCAGCTTTATATAGATGTTGAGGTACCGTTGTTTCAAGCCATGTGTATCAAAATCTCCACCTTTGATCCACAGTTGATCCACAGTCAGGCAAGACTAAGTATAAGGCTAGGGTCAGACTTGAGTCATGCATTTGCTAAATGCATGCGCTATTTTCATCTGCAAATGTTGAAAAACGCATGCGTTTATGCACTCATAGACGCCAATGCAAAAAACGCATTGCAAAAGTGCAATGCGTTTGACGCTATGCGTTTTTGCAAGTGCACCACAAAATGCGGTATGCAGCATTTTTTGGTGCTTTTGCAAAAACGCATGCTTTTTTTAACATGGAAGTCTATGGGAAATGCATGCGTTAATGCATGGTACATATATGTGCTCTGTGTTAACACATGGGCTAAAAATGAACATACATGCCATGAAAATGGCAAGGGAAAAAAAGGACCCTTTAATGCATCTTTCCAACGGATGCAAGCTCCCAAGTCTGACCCTAGAATAAGTCATGAGTGAGCACAATAATACTCAAGTTACTTGAATTGAGCAGGTCAAACACTTGGATGGTGTCAACTCGAGTCCCGAGTATAATGGAAGTCATAGGGAAACTCCAGCATTTTTCAGGAAGACCCTAAGACTAGGGTTAGACTTGAGGCTGTTGGAGCCGCTAAAATCTCTGAAATTCTGACACAGCACATAGTGTTAAGCCTGTGGTGCAGTGGTTGACTGCCCCAAAGGTGTCGGTGCTGGGACTTGTGGTTCCACAGCTCTGGTAAGGCATTAAATGTGTTGGGGCTGCAGGTTGGAAGCCAGGGGAGTGTCTGTCTAACCTGGATCCTCCTGTGGGCGTGACAGATCAAACACAAGCAGAATCCCTCTCAGTCACATGGGCTGTGAGGTCATGAAAGGACCTTGACCAGAGGAGATGGTGTGGGTTGTTTGAGCCACGCAGAGTCAAGACACCTAGTCTCTGTGCCTGGGACGCCGTTAGCCTTGGAAGGCCTGAGTACTGGAGAACAGGTGTAAGAGATGCGGAAATGTTGCACAAAGTCCTGCAACCAAACACCCTTATTGCCGGCCATCTCTTACCTTCTGTCCCTGTCCCTTGTGACTGCGGTAGATGACAGACTAGAGGGAAGAAATAAACGTTCACCCACCGGTAGTCATTGGTAAATGTAATTTTAACATTTTGCTTCCTTATCTAGGCATGTGGTGTGTATGATATGGTCTCTGAACCTCATAAAGCCTATGCAGACAATATAAGAACTGACAAAAATTAGAACTAATGTGTTCACTGAAATAACCTGTATTAGACATATGGGAGGGCCGCATAACCAGGAATAAATATATAAAAGCAACCATGACAAAAATTGTTCTACAATAAATGCGGTAGGATATGAGATCTCCAGATCTTTTATTCTTTTGCATCTTTGTCACACTTAGGCTATGTGCACATCAGTCGTTTTGTGGGCTGTTTTTTACCGGTTTCCGTCGGCGTTTTCCGCTCAGTTTTATGTTAATTTATGTTAATCCTAGCCACCGGCTGGATTAACATGATACTCAATGGAGTTTAGAAAACGCTATCTTCATTAGAACAGTTTTTTTCTGGTCGTTTTCAGTTTTTCCACCGGTTTTCAAAAATAGAGCAAGTGACTTCTTTTGGCCGTTTTTCCAGCGGTTCCAGCATAACAAGTGCACCAGAGACCAGTCTGAAAAAACGGCAAGAAAACCGCCGAGAAAAACGCTGTAAAACCGGGCGGAAAACGTGGAAAAAACGCTTGAAAAACGAGGAACAATGCTGAGCACAGAAAACTCAGTTTCTGCTAATCTACACCGGTTTTTGGACGTTCTGCAGAGATGCACAAACGTCAGATGTGCACATAGCCTTAAATGTTTCAGATCACCAAACAAATTTAAATATTAGACAAAGTTAACACAAGATAACACAAGTAAAAATGCAGTTCATAAATATTCAGTCTGGGAGCACAAAACTAAAGTAAAACTGAGGAAAGAGAAGAAACAGCTCACCAGACACAATTTGGGTGCACTGCCCCGAGACTCTGTACTGGCTGCCAGGAGGTAACATGGTAGAAAAAAAAGAAATTCAGTATCCACAAAAATGAATTGTGGAATTAAAATGTGACTTTAATTATCTTCTTTAAAAAAAAGTGGTGCAAGATCATTAGTCACTGGTTAATGCGCTTCGAGCAAGGAAAACTGCTCATAATCATGACATTGTTTCATTGTCCATCAAGGGTTTATATACAAAGTAAATTCATTAATTTAAGAATGGAGTAAAAAAGTCTTTTGCAACATTTAACATTTAAGTGATGGATAAGGCCCCTTTCAGACTGGTGTTTTTGTCCAGATCCGCAGGATCTGAACAAAAAACGCATCTGCCGAGGGTCCCGCCTAATGTCCGCACTTGCGGCAAGCCCCATGCATTGTGTATGGGGCTTGTGGTAATGTGCGGCAGGTGTGGCAAGTGCAGTTGCGGCAGATGTGGCAGGTGCAGCCGCGAAAAAAAAACACGGTCAGCAGCGGTTTTCTTTGCGGCCGCACCTGCCGCAATTCCCATAACCGCACTTGCCGCACCTGCTGCACATTTACCGCAAGCCCCATAGACAATGCATGGGACTTGCCGCAAGTGTGCCGCAAGTGCAGCCGTTCATTGAAGTGCCATCTTCAGGCGCTGAACCCAACTCTTCCAGGGCCCTGGTGCGGTGGATCACTGGGTAATAAAGGGGCTAGGGACAGCTTTGCATTATCAGCTAGCCCTAAGCCCGAAATTCATGGTGGTCATGCTAATAGTAGACATGACCGCCATGAATTTCTAGTAAATTCTGTAAAAAAAACACAACACAGAGAAACTTTCTTTTATTAGAAATAAAACAAAAAAGACATTTAGTGACTCCATCTTTATTAAATAAATCCTCTTCCGTCCGACGTAGTCCATAAACGCAATCTCAGCACTGCTACATCGCTCTGCATAGACACACATGTCTATGCAGAGCGAGAGAAGGCTGAGAAATGACTACAACAGTCAGGGTTCACCTCAGGTCATAGCTCGGGCTATGACCATGGGTGAACTCTGCTGACACATCCCGAAGACTGCCACCGGCCGCCGGAGATTGCCAAACGCCGGCAGAGCAATGAATAAACTGGAAGTCTTTAACTTCCGGTTTATTCACTGCTCTGCCGGTGCTCGGCAATCTCCGGTGGCTGGCGGCAGCAGCAGTATGGCTGTGACAGCTGGGTTCACCTGCAGTCATAGCCTGAGTTATGACCTGAGGTGAACCTTGACTTATGTAGTAATTTCTTAGCCTGCTCTCCCACTCCATAGAGATGTGCGTCTATGCAGATCGATGTAGCAGTGCGATGTCGTTTTAGGACTGTGGTGGATGGAAGAGGATTTCTTTTATTAAAGATGGAGTCAATAAGAGTATTTTTTGTTTTATTTCTGTGTTGTGTTTTTTTTTTTAAACAATTCACTAGAAATTCATGGGGGGCATGTCTAATATTGGCGTGACCCCATGAATTTTGGGCTTAGGGCCAGCTGATAACAAAAAGCTGTCCCTAACCCCTTTATTACCCAGTGAGCCACTGCACCAGGGCCCTGGAAGAGTGGGGTCAGTGCCAGAACATGGCGCATCAATGAACGCGCCATTTTCTGGGGCAGATGCTGGCTGCCATTTGCAGCGGGGGTGCCCAGAAGGCTTGGGCCTCCCTGTGCTGCGGATTCCAGCCCCCAGCTGCCTAGCTGTACCTGGCTGGACATAGAAATAGCGCAGATCCCCACGCATTTTTTGTTATTATTTCATGAAATTCATGAAATAATTAAAAAAAAGGGGCTCCCCTATATTGTTGTGTCCGGCCAGGTACAAATAGGCACCTGGGGGTTGGTGGCAGCCTGTCGCTGCCTGCTGTATCCGGCTGGATACAAAAATACGGCGAAGCCCACGTCAAATTTGTGTCTGAAAAATCCAAAAAACAATATGAATGAAAGGAACTGCATCTTTATTAACCCCTCGACCATGGTCAATGGGTTAATAAAGATGCAGTCCTTTTTTATGAGATTGTTTTATGGATAAATGGATTTATCAGAAAGATTTAGACGTGGGCTTCGCCGTTTTTTTGTATGCCAGCCAGATACAGCAGGCAGCAACAGGCTGCCCCCAACCCCCAGCTGACTATTTGTACCTTTCTGGACACAGAAATATCGGGGAGCCCTTATTTTTTATTATTTCATGAATTTCATGAAATAATAAGAAAAAAATGTGTGTTGCTCCGCGCGATTTCTATGTCCAGCCAGGTACAGCTAGGCAGCTGGGGGCTGGAATCCGCAGCGCAGGGAGGCCCAAGCCTTCTGGGCACCCCCCGCTGCGAATGGCAGCCTTCAGCTGCCCCAGAAGATGGCGCATTCATTGATGCGCCATGTTCTGGAGCTGAACCCAACTCTTCCGGGGCCCTTGTGCGGTGGCTGACTGGGTAATAAAGGGGTTAGGGCCAGCTTTTTGTTATCAGATGGCCCTAAGCCCGAAATTCATGGGGTCATGCCAACATTAGACATGCCCCCCATGAATTTCTAATAAATTGTTTAAATAAAAACACAACACCAAGAAAAATTATTTTTATTTGAAAAAAAAAACAAAAACAAACTTAGGGACTACATCTTTATTTAAAAAAAATCTTCTTCCATCTGACATAGTCTAATCCAGGGTTCTTCTTTAGCTCTGCTACATCTCTGGAAGAGAACCTCCACCAGAGATGTAGCAGGGCTGTACACTCGGGAGTGGGAAAGTTCATGTGAGTTCATGCAGGCAAGCATGAACTCACATGAACCTGACAGCACTGCTACTTCAATTGAACAGCTGACCTGAGTCAGCTGTTCATTTGAAAATCCCGGCGGGAAGGTGTCCGACAGAGAAAACCTGATCAAACCGGATTCTCCCGGATTGTACCGGTTCGGTGTAATCCGACACCCCATAACATGGGACTCTATGGTACCGGAATGCCCCGGACCGGGGCAATCAGGGAGAATCCGGTTTGAACTCACAGTTCATGACCGTGGACAGCTCCCTGCGTGCCGTGGTCAGTTCTGCGTTCCCCACTGCCTAAAAGCCCAATCCTCCGATCCCCCCGCAGCCTCCCCACCCGATCCTAAGTTAGGATCGGGCGGGGGAGCAGGGCCAGGGAGCGGGGAGGGACAGGAGGGGGCAGGGAATGCAGAACAGAAGGAGATAGCCGGCGGTGACGTTTTTTCACCGCCGGCTTCTCCGCCTGGGTCCTTCACTCCCCGCTCCCTCGCCCTGCTCCCCCCGCCCGCTCCTAACTCAGGATAGGTTGGGGAGGCAGTGGGGGAGCGGAGGATCCTGCTGTCAGGCGGCGGGGAAGCCAGTAGGGGGATTCAACTCTGTTTAAAAGCCGGCAGCTTTTTACCGCCAGCTTTTAAACAATAAAATGGGGAATTGCAGATTTTTCCTCTGCTGCCAGACCTCTTTATAGGGTCCAGCAGCAGAGGAATTACTCGCAATACTCGCCTCCCCATTGACTTACATTGGACTCGCTAGACTCATAACAAGCACCGAGTATCGGCACCTACTGTTTACGAGTCTAGCGAGTCCGAATATTTCAGTACTCGCTCATCACTATTGTTAATCATTGTTAATTCTATACCATACATTTTACTGTGTTTTCAACTTGTAGTATATAGTTGCCTTGATATCGTCTTTATGTGATACATATTTGTACACCTTTTTCAAATCAATATGTGATGCATTATTTTAATGGTTAAATGTTGCAACACACTTTTTTACTCCATCCTTCAATTAATGAATTTACATTACATTTAAGCCCTTAATGGACAATGAGATTATGAGACAAGAGCAGTGTATCTTGCTCGAAACCCGTAGACTGTTGTCTACTGCATTGACATGTTTTTGAATGTTTGCGTACCACTTTTTTTGACTAAGGTAATTAAAGTCATGTTTTATACTTCATTTTTGCAGATGTAGGATTTCCTCTTTTCTATAACATTGATGACTTATCCTAAGGGTAGGTCATCAATATTCAAGTCCTGGACAACTCCTTTAACAATATCTTAAATTCCAGAAGTACATCTTAGTATCCTAGAATTTAATATGTGCATTATTTATTTGTACTTATCAGTGTGACCTTTCCCCCCACCCCTCAGCCATACAAACTGCTGACTATGTCAAACGCAAACACACCTGAAGGTTAATGTCATTTTATAAACCCACCTGCTAGAACATGCTTTACATGTGTATGTCTAGCAAAGGTGCTAATAAAGTCTATAAAGTTAGTTTGTTACATTACGTAAAAATTACTGCAGGAGTTTTAAGAATAACTGGTTGCATTTGTAAATCCAATAAACTGGTCATTATGTGAAGTATAATATCAAATAAGCAATTTTGAAAATACCAAATTGCCTGCACTACAAAATTACATGCATAATAGGTACAGGTTCAGGTGCAGACAGGACAGGTTTGGGCTCAATCAGAATAGGTTCAGATTTGGGCAGGATAGGTTTGGGTTCAGGTAGGACAAGTTCAAGTTCACGTGAATACAATGTCACAATCCTCACAACAGGTCCAAGACACACTAGATTAAGAAGTTGCTTAGACATCTTCCTACAGGAAAGGATTTCTTAAATGGCTAGTGCCTCCCAGGTATAGGCTGGGGCAGGGCCAGACAGGGACCAAAAAGCAGCCCTGGAAAACAAACCCCACTAGCCCACACACTGTATCACCCATCAGCCCCAATATGTTAATTTTGCTTTTACATTTTCGTGGCCTTAACCACTTTCTTAAAGAATTTACTTGAAGAGCCACATGTGAATGGTGCAGCAGAGGCAATAATCAACCACAACTCCATTTACATGGTGGTCTTCAAAGCTCCATTTCTCAGGATTGTGAGGTCCCAGTGATCAGCCAAACAGACACACAGCCAGCCACACACATAGCTAGCCACATAGACAGACAGCCACACAGAGCCACAGCCACACACAGAGCCACAGCCACACAGAGCCACAGCCACATAGACAGCCACCAGCCACACACAAACAGCCAGCCACATAGACAGCCACCAGCCACACAGCCAGCCACATAGACAGTCACACACAGAGCCACAGCCAGCCACACACAGAGCCATAGCCAGCAATATAGACAGCTATTGCCAGCCACACACAGCCAGCCAAACACAGACACAGCCAGCCAAACACAGACACAGCCAGCCAAACAAAGACACAGCCAGGCAAACACTGACACAGCCAGCCACACACACAAAGCCAGCCACACAATCAGACACAGCCAGCCACACATCTACAGCCACAGCCAGCCACATAGACAGACACACATACACACACAGCCAGCCACACACATACAGCCAGCCAGCCACAAACAGCTAGCCACATAGACAGCCACCAGCCACACATCCAGCCACATAGAGCCAGCCACACACAGTCAGCCACACATAGCCAGCCACACACAGTCAGCCACACACAAACAGCTAGCCACATAGACAGCCACCAGCTACACAGCTAGCCACACACAAACTGCCAACCACATAGACAGCCACCAGCCACACACATACGCAGTCAGCCACATAGACAGCCACACAAAGCCAAAGCCAGCCAGACACTCAACCAGACACACAGTCAGCCACACAGACGGCCACACACATACAGCCAGCTAGCCAGCCAAAAACAGCCACATAGACAGCCAAAGACAGCCAAACACAGGTGCAGCCACCCGCCTACACAGCCACAGACACAGCCAGCCACACACAAAGCCACAGCCAGCCACACACACAGCCAGCAATATAGACAGCCATAGCCAGGCACACACAGACATACAGCCAACCACACAGCCAGCCACATACACACAGCTATCCAGCCACACACACAGATAGCCAGCCACAGCCAACCACACACAGCCACACCCAGCCACACACAGCCAGCCAGCCACACACACAGCCACACAAACAGCTTCAGCCAGCTACACAAACAGCCCCAGCCAGCCACACACAGACAGCCACACAGTCAGCCACACACAACCAAGCAGCCCCAGCCACACACAGACACATTCAGCCACACACAGCCAAACAGCCCCAGCCACACACAGACACAGTCAGCCACATAGCCACACAGCCCCAGCCACGCAGCCTCAGCCAGCCACACAAACAGCCCCACCCAGCCATACACAGACAGCCACATAGTCAGCCACACACAGCCAAGCAGCCCCAGCCAACACAGACACGGTCAGTCACACACAGCCAAACAGCCCCAGCCACACACAGCCATCCACAGCCATGCAGCCCCAGCCACAGCCAACCCCAGCCAGCCACGTGGCACCAGCCACACAGAACCAGCCACAGCCACCCAGCCCCAGCCACACACAGACACATAGTCAGATACACAGACACACAGTCAGGAACACACAGCCAGCCACAGCCATGCAGCCCCAGCCACACACAGACACAGTCAGACACACAAACAACCACACACAGCCAGCAGCCACGCAGCCCTAGCCACACACAGACACATAGTCAGCCACACAGACACAGTTTGCCACACACAGCCAGCCACGCAGCCTCAGCCACACAGACACATAGTCAGCCACATCCATGCAGCCCAAGCCACAGCCACACACAAACACATAGTCAGCCACACACAGCCACAGACACACAGTCAGGCACAGCCACGCAGACCCAGCCACACACAGACACATAGTCAGCCACACAGACACAGTCAGCCACACAGCCAGCCTCGCAGCCCTGCCACACAGTCAGCTACAGCAATGCAGCCCCAGCCACACACAGATACATAGTCAGCCACACAGAAACACTGTCAGCCACACAGCCATACACAGCCACACACAGACACAGTCAGCCACACAGACACAGTAAGTTACACAGAGCCCCTCAGCCACACAGACACATAGTCAGCCCCAGCCACGCAGCCCCAGCCACACAGTCAGCCACAGCCACACACAAACACATAGTCAGCCACACAGATACACAGTCAGCCACACACAGCCACACAGTCAGCCACAGCCACGCAGACCTAGCCACACACAGACACATAGTCAGCCACACAGACACAGACACAGTCAGCCCCAGCCATACAGCCACAGCCACGCAGACCTAGCCACACACAGACACATAGTCAGCCACACAGACAGCCCCAGCCATACAGCCCCAGCCACACACAGTTAGCTACAGCCACGCAGCCCCAGCCACACACAGACACAGTCAGCCACGCAGCCAGCCACAGCCTCGCAGCCTCAGCCACACACAGATAGTCAGCCACACAGCCAGCCACGCAGTCCTGCCACACAGTCAGCTACAGCAATGCAGCCCCAGCCACACACAGACACATAGTCAGCTACACAGAGACATAATCAGCCACATAGCCAGACACAGCCACAACTACACACAGATGCAGTCAGCCACACAGACACAGTCAGTCACACACAGGCCCAGCCACACACAGCCAGCCACACACACAGTCACAACCACACACAGTCAGCCCCAGCCATGCAGCCCCAGCCACACACATACACATAGTCAGCAACACAGACACAGTCATTCATCTACAGCCACGCAGCCCCAGACACACACAGACACACAAAGACACATAGTCAGCCACACAAACACTGTCAGCCAGCCACAGCCACGCAGACCCAGACACACACAGCCAGCCCCAGCCACGCAGCCCCAGCCACATACAGACAAATAGTCAGCCACACAGACAGACAGCCCCAGCCATACACAGACACATAGACAGACACACTCACAGTCAGCCACAGACACACACAGACACACACAGCCAGCCACACACAGTAAGAGTGAAAGAGAGAGAGACACACACACTACTCACCAAAACCAGCAGCAGCTGCTGCTGCAGCTCATCTTGCACATTTTGCTGACTCCCGCGCTGTGGAACAACTTCCAGGACCTGCAGTAGAGATAAAGAGATGGGGACCAGAGAGATTGACTGGAGATAGGGCTCACAGAAGAGATGAAGGGGCATGGCCTGGAGGAAATTGAGGGCCCGCCCTCTCACCTTTCCTCCTGCCCCTTCTCCTGTCAATCTCCTCGGGCCATCACAGCTGTCAGAGCAGAGCAGTCATGCTCTCCCGGCCCCTGTTGCTCTCCTCTGATGTCTTGTTGTCAGCTTAGCGGCCTCGCCGCCGGTGCTCCCCAGTCCCTGCTATGCCAGCAGGTTGTGGCTGCAAGGTGATTTAAAGCCGGCCTGCAGCCCCATAGGGAAAAGTCCCACCTTTCCCAATTGTCAGTCCGGGCCTGGGCTGGGGACACTTTCAGAGTATGCCTACTGCCCCTATAAGATGCGGGGGTGTGCAGCACGCACCCTAAGCAGGTAGATAAGAGACATGCACGATGTGTGCAGACACTGGGAGATGAAAGCCAAAGTAGCCAGTGGAACTTGTGGACCACTACGGTCATGAGTACATCACTACAATGTCAAAAGGGTCATCATGCAGCCTTCACTCAAAATCTTTTGAGGGACATCGGCTGGCCCTTACTCACAATCTTTTGAGGGTAATCAGGCAGCCCTCACTCAAAGTCTTTAGGGGTTATTATGCAACCCTCAATTTTAATTTTTATGGGGTGTTTATGATGCCTTCTTTCATGTTTTTTCAGGATGTGTATGAGGCATACTGCTATAATGTCTTAACAAATATAGATGGATACCCAGGGGTAAATGTTTTTCAGCCCCTACAATAAGTTCATAGGCTTTAGCAGTTTAGGAGTCCCACTCCTTAAAAATGGTGAAAAAATGTTTTCTCATGCACTCCTCTACAAGCCTACCAGGGTGTATTGCAATACCTCCATCTAGTTTTTGTCAGCCCTTGCACTTAGTATATAGGCTTTATGAGTCTAGGAGTCCCACGAAATAACAATTTTAACCCCTTCACGATCAAGGGTTTATGTGTACCTTCCTCCCTTGTGCTGAGCTGGCATCATTCCTGGCACATATCAGCTGACCTAATTAGATGACATGTGTAGCTAACAGAAAACATTGGATCCGATAGGCACTGTTAACCCTTTACATTGCACTGTCAATTACTGAAAGTGTGTTGTAAAGCACTGTGACGGCGCTGTTCCCTGTCGGCATCAGCAGCCCAGTGCCTCCATGCATTGCCGTGAAAGCCCAGATTAAGCTGATGACCTGGATGCTGTCAAGACTCACATCCTCTCAGTGATGTCTGAGCGGCATCAATGGCAGAATGTGATTATTTGTGCTCTGCATAGAGATGCTGAAGCATCTCTTTGGAGGACACAAGCGATCAGATGCATTGTTGAGGCAATGTAAAATAAAGGAAAAGCCCAAAAAAGTATGAAAACAATAAAAAAATAAAAGTTCAAAGTTCCCCCTTTTGCCACATTGAAAATAAAACTAATAAAGAAAAATACACATATTTGGTATCGCCGCTTTCAGAAATGACTGATCAATCAAAATATAACATCAGGTAATGAGATCTGTAAACCGCTCAACGGAAAAAAAATCTAAACATCAATCTTACGTCTTTTTGGTCGCCATATTGCAATAAAATGCAATAACAGACTATCATCTCTACCTAAAAATGGTCAGCTTGTCAGCACAAGATGCAAAAAATAAGCCATCACACAGCCCCAAACCCCAAAAAATGAGAATGTTATTAGTCGCCAAATATGGCGACAGAGGTGCAATTCTTTTTCCTTAAACACTTCTGAATTTTTTTCACTGCTTAGATAACAGTAAAAGTATACATGTTTGGTATCTATAAATGCATGCCAACCAGATGCATCATAGTGACAGGTCAGTTTTATTATATAGTGAACATGGTGAATAAAAAACCCCAAAAACAAACATGGTATTTTTTTTCAATTTCACAGCACTTGGAATTTTTTTCACGTTCTCCAGTACACTATACTGTATGGTAAAATGATTTATGTGTTTAAAAAGTAAAGGTCATCCTGCAAAAACATATGTCTATATTGACGGAAAAAGAAAAAATTGATGGCTCTTGGAAGAAGAGGAGGGAAAAACGAAAAACGGAAAGCGAAAAATTGCCCAGGGAGAAGAGGTTAATAGAATGTGTATGAGGCCCTCCTTTAAAGGAAAACTGTCAGGTCGAAAATCCATATGTAACTGCTATCATTTTCTAATTCCTTACTCTAAACTCTGTTAGGTCCCTAGACACCACTCCCCAGCTCACCTCTCCTAGGTCTGTATCCTCTGCTCCTCTATCAATTGGGCATCCGGTGTCCAGGCGTGCTGTGTCTCGGAGCCATCACCAGGTCCCCTTCCTGTCTGCTGACCACCAGGCTCACACATCAGCACACCACAATAGTCGGAGTCATGAACCTAATCATCAGTGTATTAAGCGCGGCCGTGCTCCTCCCCTGTGAATACGGTCAACCTGACACTCCCCTTGACCAATAGCTGTCCGTCCTCCAGTATATCAGGCCACCTCCACTGATGGGAGGTGCCTGATTATTGAGTTAGTAAACTTCTGCTTCTCTGGCTGTTAGTCAGGCCCTCCTTGTACTGTCCTCCAGTATACCCATACTTGCTCTTCTTGCCTCGAGCTCTGATCCCTCGAATCCTCCTTAGCTATATTGTAGTTTAGGCTAACCCTACTAGCCGCCCCCCCTGGTACTAGCAGCTGTGGTATTTAGACCACCTGGGCTTGCCACTGACAATCCCTGTATAGGGGAGAGCTGCTGAGAGGGAGTGCATAATTACATGACAGTTTAAAGGCCACTTCACATGCTAGGATATCGTTAATGATATCATTGAAACGTCATGGATTTGTGATCGTTCAAACGATATCATTTGTGCATCATTGCTTGTAAATGAACGATGTAGGAAGAAAAAATCGTTAGAACTGTCAACAAAAATTTGTGATCCAGACCTCAAATCTATCGTTTGTTGTCCATTTAACATCATGGGAAGAAGCAACATCTTTCAGTGTGACACCTTTTTGAACGATGTCGTTCATATTTCTCCTATTCCTGCCGCTTTGTAAAATCGTTCAAACATTCTTCTCCAAATAGCTGGAGCGTTGTTAAATTTAAGATCGTTAACGATATCCTTGCGTGTGACAATGCACTAATGATGTCGGAAGGATAGCGGTCACGTGACATAGCTAACGATATCCTTCACCTATGTCATAGGGTGTGAAGCGGCCTTAACACAGCCAGGGCTAATCGTCTTTGCTTATAATGGAGAGGACTAATGCGCCAGCTGTCTGCGGGGTCTGACAATGTTGATAACATAGAAACTACAAACAGTAGAATAATGATTTTACAGGTTTTTAGAAGGTCTGCCCAGGCACTATTTAAGGTTAATATTAGTATCAAACTGAAAAATTACCTGAGAGTGTCCCTTTAAATCTAATACAAGCTATATTGGAGCACGGTTTCTCCTAATTTATGTCAGTTCTTGCAATGTCCACAAAGACTTTGTGAGTTTGAGGCTAGGGTCACATTTGCGCTAAAATTTACAGATCCTGATCCGGTTTTGAGCTATTAAAAAGCTCAAAACCGGATAAGGAACAGCTCCCCATAGGAGCCCATTATTTAAACCGGATTGCTCTATATGCAATCCGGTTACCGCTTGCGGACCTGCAGCCTGCGGTAAAAATCATGCAGGCTGCAGTTTTCGCAACGGTTAGGAAAACGCAGGTGGATTGCTATAATGGGCTCTTTTGGGAGCCCATGTGGCTGCTGCATGGCACATGTGAATGCCTGCGGCAGCCATGTGCTTTGTTCATCCCTGCTGCCGCAGGGATGAACAAAGGGTTAATCTTACTAATACATGTGGGCAACATGTCTCTAAGGGGTGCCCACCCTCCCTAGAGATATGCTGTCCACTCAGGTGGGCATGTCAGGGGTTAATATGTGTCATGATAGTATTGCCGGCTATTGTCGGCTTTTTCAATTTTATGAATGAATGCGGCAGCGCCTCACTGTAGAGGAGATACTGTACGTAATGTACGTACTGTATGAGCCCCTGTCCTTGGTCCTGAAAGTTGTAACATTAGGTCTATGGCTGTGCGCTGCCCATAGACCTAATGTTACAACTTTCAGGACCAAGGACAGGGGCTCACACAGTACGTACATTACGGACAGTAGCTCCTCTACAGTGAGGAGCCGCCGCATTCATTCAAAAAATTGAAAAAGCCGACAATAGCCGTCAATACTATCATGACACATATTAACACCTGACATGTCTACCTGAGTGGACTGCATGTCTCTAGGGCGGGTGGGCACCCCCTAGAGACATGTTGCCCACATGTATTATTAAGATTAACCCTTTGCTCATCCCTGCGGCAGCAGGGATGAAAAAAGCATACGGTAACCTGATTGCTCCGGATTACACATCCTGAGCAATCTGGTTACTGCATTCAGGTTTGCTGGACACATTTTGTCACATAAATGTGACTGAAGGCAACTGCAGTTACCGCATCCGGATCTGTATGTGGTAACCGCAATTACCTGTCCAAATGTGACCCCAGCCTTAGTGTCCCTCTATCATAAATTAAACAGGATGTATCTAACCAGGTAACAGCCACCACATATGCAAGTTTTATTGTCAATGTCTGTAAGTGGAGTAATACTCTGGCAACATTGTTCCCAGTAGTGACCTTGCAGTCAGAGATACATCCAGGTGTCTTTGTCATGCTGTTCCCATTCCAATTGAGTAATTTTCATCTCCCCAGCCCTCCTGTTATGGGACGTCACACGCGTCAATGTCGCCAGCGATCTCATCGCTGGCGACATTGAAGGCTGATCGCTGGTGAGCTGTCACACAGGCAGACTCACCAGCGATCAGTACCAGCAAGATCGATGGTAACCATGTAAACAAGTGGGCAACTAAGTGCCGTGCGGGGCTTAGTTATCCGCTGTTTACCATGGATACCAGCTCCCAGCGCTTGCTGAGAGTCGCTGGGAGCTGGCTTCTCGCTTGTCTCCCGGTGTCACACGCAGCAATGCTGCGTGTCCACTGGGCCACCATTGTCAGGTTTTAGAGCAGTTTCTAAAACCTGGCGACCATTAACCAGCAATTTATCGGTGGTTGATGCGCCCTGTCACACACGTCAATATCGCTGCAACATCATGTGCAGCAGCGATATTGCACGCGATATTGACGCGTGTGACTTCCCCATTAGAATCTTCTGGAAAAATGCTCGAGTTTCCCACTGACTTTTATTATACTTGTTGCTTGGATTCAGCCCATCTGAATGTCAGACCTGCTCAATTTGAGTATTGAGCACTTGCACATTTTATTGCTCGCTCATCTCTATTTATTGACTATATTAGCTTCAAGTTTTTAGTAACCAATTAAGTTCTGTACATAATGGTATTATTTATTGTATGTTAGGGTACATGGCAACAAAATAGAACAATATGTCCAAGATTTCACTGCAACCACCAAATTGCCAGTGAAATTGCATGCAATATTGCGTTGTGTAACGGTACCCATACTGTTTCATTACAATTCTCATTATTCCTTAGTACTTTTTGGAGACTACTGAAACCTAATGCTTTAAGAGTGCCTAAAGTCTGACTTCCATGACCCTATTTGTTGAAAAAAAAGTTCGCAGACATACATCTGAAAAGTAAACACTTCTGGGTTACACCTCATAAATGTGTAGGTCAATTTTTTATGCTTCTGTACATTATGTATATCACTTTGCAAGATTCCATTACTTATGTAGATCCACATTCATGACAAGAGTATCATAAATATTTTTAGTTAAACTAGCCATGACAGCAAAGAATGTATGGTATGAAAAACATGCTTTACCGAAGACATTTTATCAACATCCTTCAAAGAGAGTTACATAATACAAATTGCTTTGGAAGTATATTTATAAACATTTTGGTCATTAATTTGGAAGAGCCACCGGCAGTAATCTACTTCATGTTCACACTGCTTATAAATACATTATAGAAAATTCTGCCATGTGTGGCATTGGTTAAAACAATAATAATAATGTGTTGACTATATTTTGTAAGTACTCAAAATGGAATATCTGTGAATGATATTAATTGTAATCTCGAAATATAATATTTTTTTCGAAATCCTAGAACTTTCTGCAGGTAGAGAATTGTGGCTGCTGGTACTTTGGAGCCATTCAGTTAACTATGGGTTGACATTTACACTCGGACCATGAAACACAGTCTACAGGCTGTCATAAAACAATGTGTAGCCTACGCACTGGGGAAATCAGAGGCAATGTATTACCTTGAGGTTTCTGTATTCTTGCGGTTGAGCTACTAATTTGAACAGGAAGAATTCAGTGAGTAAGATAATTATATGTAATTACAGATAATCCTTATTGCTTCATATAAACTGTAATGACACTACTTCACTTCATATACATATTTAGGTAAAATTAATAATTAATTCCACAAAATGACCCTAACAAATGCATAGCATGAATTTCATTTGTTGAACTATAATTTCTCCCTTTGACCAAATGTGATAGCACTATACCCCCTCCTTCTGACTTGCAGCTTGCTGCTTATATAAGGCTAAGGTCACATTTGCGTTATGACCCTAGCCTGACGCAAGCGCTAAATACTATGCGCTACCAGGCAACGGAGCCCCATAGAAACCCGATGTTTACCTCGCCAACCGGCCATGCACAAAGCTCCAGGAAGTGCGCTTTAGCTGACCACACAGTAAATGTGGTCTGCAGCATTTTCCTGTGCGCAGTCCAAAAGCGCACATCCGTGAGCTTTGTGTGTAGCCGACTGCTAAGGTAAACATCGGGTTTCTATGGGGCTCCGTTGCCTGGCAGCGCATAGCTTTAACGCTATGCACTGCGGCTGAAATATCTAAGTATTTAGGGCTTGCAGATATTCTTCGACGAAGTGCCTCAATGTCCGCGCTGCTGCTCCAGGATCAAAGGAACCAAGACACAGGGATGTCTGGATCAGCTTAAGCTTTTATTAACCGACGCGTTTCAGAGCCACATACCGAGCTCCTTCCTCAGGGAACATCAAGATTACACTGAACACAATCTTATTTAAAAGAGAAAAGGCGCCAAAACATAATTGAAATTACATCAGCATGAAGGGAGGATCTAAACATGACGTCACATTGTTTGTAAACAGAATCTCGTAACAGCTAAAATAATTATCAGTGTCAAATTCACAATAGAATATATCAATAAAGTGTACACTTATTATTAAATAGTTTCATATACATAATATATTCATAATATATTCATATACATAATTATATTTATGTATATGAAACTATTTAATATTAAGTTTACACTTTATGGATATATTCTTTTGTGAATTTGACACTGATAATTATTTTAGCTGTTACGAGATTCTGTTTACAAGCAATGTGACGTCATGTTTAGATCCTCCCTTCATGCTGATGTAATTTCAATTATGTTTTGGTGCCTTTTCTCTTAAGCTGATCCAGACATCCCCGTGTCTTGGTTCCTTTGATCCTGGAGCAGCAGCGCGGACATTGAGGCACTTCGTCCAAGAATATCTACAACACAACCACAGTTACCTGTGGGAGTGCAGTCCCTGCGGCAGCTGCCTTAAGGCTTTTCTACCAGTTGTGGATTTCACAACTGAAAAAGGTGAGCAATTCCACATCATAAAGAGAAAGTGTTTAATTGAGATAAGACCCCATATGCACATTATTTTTTCACATATTTAGGGCTTGCGTCAGGCTAGGGTCATAACGCAAGTGTGACCCTAGCCTAAGTCATCTCTTAAAGAAGTTGCCCACTATTCTCAATCACTATGTTTCCTTTCGTTAAATAATACCAACTATACTCGCTTCCAGTGTGGATATTGTTCCAGTGGTGTTGGCACTTGCTCTCCCAGGGCTTGTGTGACAGTGTTATGATTTGTGATCCCTTTGGTCAATAGGTGGCAAGTAAACTGTTCCCTGGTTTTGTCATAACTGATATCCAGAGGGAATAAGAGCTGTGGCTGCTGTCTAACTTTCTATGGATGTGTCTAATTTGTCTAAAGAAGGAGACTGTGAAGCAGTCACTTTACTTCAGACTGTAGGGATCACGTGACATTATAGTGTCACACAAGCCCTGGGAGAGTCACTGACGACAACTCTCCAACAGCACCAAAGGTTATTTTTGTTGGGGAAGCATAGTGATTTTAAAGGCTTATTACAGTCTGTGTGTGGGTTTGATGTTCCTACTCCCTTTCCTTCTGCACTGTCTGCACAGACTTTCACAACTTGTATAACGTTACATATAAGAACAGGCAGAGGGGTATAAGTCTGTAGATTTAGCCAGAATATAGATTGAAATACAATGCAATGGCCATAACTGTAAGTGATTAGGGTCTGGTATCATCTGAGCATCATGGCTCTTGTTATCAGCATTCATGACTTCTGTGATAACAGTGCAAAAATACAGAGACTGCACAAATGTTTTACATTGATATTATGTGGATACCTTTTTTTCATAACTTAATATGACATTTTTAGTTAACAGTTTATTCAGAATGTATAAGTGAACTCTTGGCTTCCGTGTAAACATAACTAACTAGACTCTTACATTCTAATGTTTTTAATGGAGCAAATGACAGGTTCCAGTATAATTAAATCCTTCTCATGAAGTATCACAAAGTACGGTTGTTGAATTAAGACAGTTTTAAAGATTCCCCTATAATAGTTTTACAATATATTTAGTCTTAAAGAGAACATGTCACCCCCATGGTGCTTGGCAAGTTGAATGCAGCACTGAATGCAGCATGTCTACTGCATTCAGGGAAGGGATCCCCCATGTCTCTAGTCCCCCGGTAACATTTAAAAAAGACTTTAGAAATCTTACAAGTAAGGCTGGTTTCACATCACGTATTTTTTCCTGCCCGTGTCTGTATATACATTGCAGAAGTGAAATTAGACGGTTAGGAGCAGTTTTAGTGTACTCAGCATGCTCAGTACACTAAAATCGGGCCCTAGGAACAATCAGCTCGTGGATCCGTGGCTGTCTGTTGTAAAACGGACAGCCACAGATCTGATTTGGCCCCCATGTATGCCTATGTGCTACGGATAACATCGGATTTACCCTTAATGACATCCGATATGTGTAGGTTCTGATTCTGTCCGAATTCCTTCCGAGACTGAATCAGATCCGACATGATCAGCGCCAAAATAACATGTGCTCCATAGGCCAAGAAATGTGTGATGTGAAAGCAGCCTAAGAGGTGTCCTGGGTTGGATCTGATTAACAGGTCCTCACCGCTGACACAATCCTCCCTACCTCCTCCTTGTGTATTCCGCCCCCTCCATGTGTCTTCCGCCTCCTCTTCTGCCGGGTTTGCCCTCCTCTTCTGCTGGGTCTGCCCTCCTCTTTTCCTGCTCTGTCAATCACGCTGCCGCACAGCACTCAGTGTGAGCGGCTGTAAGGCGCATTGCGTGATATCAGCGCCAGACTCCTGTCCTGCTGTATGAATAAAGCATAAACAGGGCAGGCTCTGCCGCTAACGTCATGCAATGCTCCTTACAGCCGCTCACTCCAAGTACTGTGTGGCAGCGTGATTGACTCAGAGCAGGAGAAGAGGAAGGCAGACCCAGCAGAGGAGGAGGCGACAGACACATGGAGGGGGCGGAAAACACAAGGAGGAGGCAGGGAGGATTGTGCTAGTGGCGAAGACCTCTTAATCAGATCCAACCCTGCGGACCTCTTAACTGTAAGGTTTCTAAAGTCTTTTTTTATAGGTTACAGGGGGCTAGAGCCATGGGGGACCCTTTCCCTGAATGCAGCAGACATGTTGCATTCTGTTGTGCATTTAGTTTGCCATGTACCAGGGTGGGTGACAGCTCCTCTTTAAATAAAGACTGGCATACAGTGACATCTGGGGAAGATTACCTAGGCCTCTCTGATTCAGGGAAATAATGTCATCAGCTGGCAGCAGTTTAGGTAAATTTACACACAGCAAATTGCAAAAAAAAATTTACATTCAGGAGATTACCAATTTTTGTTAAATTCAAGGCAATTTAATTCTACTGGACTAAATTTGTTAATCTCTAGTCTAGAATAATCTGGAACATTCTAAAAAGAGATAGAAGAAAAGAAGCAGTTTAACCTGCAACATTCCCTTTAGCTAAGGTAATTTGTTTTGCAGCAAAAGCCACGTACACGTGTATTATCAATAGGGTTAAAGAAGCCAAATGCTTGCAAAACACATTGTGATTGTTTAACCCTAAGGCAATAGTCATAAAGACATATGAATACCTAACAATTTTAAGCAGAGTAAGAGTAGCTGCCGGCTGCCCCAATTTTGATATTCATGGTTTTCAGTCTTTGTGACATACTAAACATATAGTACACTCTGTGATGATTTTCTGAGTGTAGAATAGTTGTAGACATATTTCCTGTTACGTATAGCCTTTTATCAAGAGATGCAAAAAAGAAAGAAAAAGGGTTAAGTTAAAGCCTTACTTTAACTCCTTACTCATAAGGTAAAAAATGTTTGTACCATGTTAGCCAGTAGATAGAAAAATATTGGAATCTGAAACTCCTCAGTGGTTGATACCTTTTAAAGGCTAACTGAAAAGATGGTAAGAAAACCAAAGCAAGCTTTTGAGACTCTATGTCCTCTTCTTAATGACCTGATGAAGAGGCAATAGAGTCTCGAAAGCTTTCTTTTCTTTTTCTTACCATCTATTCAGTCAGGGATGTAACTAGGTTTGCCAGCGCCCGGGGCAGAGATCTGTTTTGGCGCCCCCCCCCCCCCCTGCCAAAGTAGGTGAGGACCAGGAGGGTGCTGTCAGATTTCAGCCCCGCCGCCCCTATTGCAGCCCTGGTTGCAGAACGGGGGGGGGGGGGTTTGGGTGCTGTCGGAACGTAGCCGCGCCGCTCATATTGCAGCCGCGGGGGGGTGGGGGGGTGCCGTCGGTGTGTGTGCATGTGTGCAGCAGTCAGTGTGTGCAGCAGACAGTGTGTGCAGCAGACAGTGTGTGCAACGGTCAGTGTGTGCAGCAGTCAGTGTGTGCAGCAGGCAGTGTGTGCAGCAGACAGTGTGTGCAGCAGACAGTGTGTGCAGCGGTCAGTGTGTGCAGCGGTCAATGTGTGCAGCAGGCAGTGTGTGCAGCAGGCAGTGTGTGCAGCAGACAGTGTGTGCAGCAGGCAATGTGTGTAGCAGGCAGTGTGTGCAGCAGGCAGTGTGTGCAGCGCTAGCTCTAGAGGGAGCACAAGGACAACAGGTGGCAGCATGCTGCTGACTTATGTTAATTATAAGGAAGGGTGGGAGGACCCAGACATGAATGTGGACATAGAGGGCAGATGTGACACCCACCAGTCTCCGGGGCAGCATCCTCTTGGTGTTGGGGGTCAGTACACTCAGCTCCGGGGATCTCTCCTCCATGTCAGGAGCGGAGTGAGCAGGACAAGTGCAGTGCGCCTGGCCGCCACCAGAGGGCGAGGAGGAGGCGCTTTACAGGAGTCCTACATGTCTATGATGAGCACTGTCGGATTCGAGCCGCGCCCACGCCGCTCATATTGCAGCCGTGGGGGGGTGGGTGCCGCCGGCGCCCCCCGCTGAGTTTCGCCCGGGGCAAAAGGTCCGGCTGCACCCCCCTAGATACGCCCCTGTATTCAGTTAGTCATTAAAAGGTATCAACCACTGAGGACTCTTAGATTCTAATATTTGTTTTACCTCCTTACTGACATACCGTATATCGTAATGGCACATTGTATGTTGGTTCCCCAGTTTTTGAGCTGACATCTTTGCTAGCAGGTGATATTTGTGCTATTCAAACATCATCTGCCTCTTATAGCCACAGGTGGAGTGGAGCTGACCAATCTCTGACAGCGGCATTACAGTGCTTGTCATAGCTACATCATAGGTTCTGATTAAGGAATTTTATTTTACAACACAAGAAAATGTTCTGATATTTTTAATGTGCTCAATGCACATGATTTTTGAATAAAGAACATGAATTTATCCTGGAAAATGGAGTGTTGACTTTTTACCTAGTTGCACATTCCAATGCAGTTACAAAGGGGAGATTTGTTTCTTTAAGGCTTTGTCCACACATAGCGCTTTTTTTGCCTTTTTTTTTTTCGCGGGCGCTTTTACCAGCGTTTTGCATCCGCGCAAAAATACAAAAAAAGGAAGCAGTGGTTTTCACAGAGCATGCTTTTTTTCCCCGGGGGAGAAGTGAGGGGAGGAAGAATCCTGGTTCCTCCTCCCCTCTGTGACATGTGTGACTGCCCCCATTTGATTTCGCAGTGTATTAATGTACACTGCAAAATCAAAATGAAAGAAAGTCAGAGTTATTAAAAATAATAAAGAATACTTACCCTCTGCCGGCTTGTTCGTGCTATCTGGAGCTGAGCGAAGTCCTTGTACCGATGTGATAAGACCTTGCATGATGTCATGGGTGCTGATTGGCCACTCGCGGTCATGTGATAGGTAAGTATTAATTCTTTATTATGTTTTAATACCTCTGACTTTCTTTCATTTTGATTTCTCAGTGTATATTTATACACTGCAAAATTAAATGGGGGCGGTCACATATGTCACAGAAGGGAGAAGGAACCAGAAGTCTTCCTCCCCTCTGTAACATCAGAACCAGCAGCACCGTCCGCTATGGTAAAAAGCGCCGGCAATCCTGCTTAAATAATTGACATGTTAATTCTTTTTACACCGACACTTAGTCCCATAAAAGCGTGGCGTATTTTTACACTGTGTCTGTATGACAAAGTGATTTTCATATTCACTTTGCCAGCAGACAAAAAGCACATTGCGCATTTTTGAAAAGCGCTCGTAAAAAAGCGCTCAAAAATGCGCAATGTGTGAACGTAACCTAACTGTTCCAGTTGAAGGAAATTATACTACTTGAACAATACACTTGCTAAATCAGGCACGGACAAGTCTTATTTTTATCACATGACATTTACTTTTTCTCAGTTACTATTCACTTGTATCTTATTATGGTCCTTTCATTGATTCTGAGAGATCTTGTCTTCTCTTGTGAGGCCTCATATAAAGAGGTTGCTTTGGTATGACTGTGAAGCCCACTGGGACGGGGTACTCGGTACTGGACCGGGGTATCGCTGGGGGTATCACGGCAGTCTTGGTCCGGACCGTGTCCCGAGCCCACAATAAATGGGGGATATTTACAGGGATTTGTAGTGACACCATCCACGGGTTGTGGTCAGTGAGGGGACCATCGCTGCTGCACTTCCCGCCAGGAGGATGGATAGTGCGCAGCTAGATGGATGAGCCCGCCGCGGGTCGGGCTGCTCCTGACAGGGTATAAAGATGTATATACAAGTCTGTGTACAGGAAATCACACACAGGAGACTTAAACAGGGTTCACCGGGTTTTACATGCAAGTTCTTTGTGCAATATAACCAGTTCAGGGTACAGTTCATCAGTTCACAGTTTAGTTCTTTTACACAGTTAACTCCGGTTACTCTCTGAACCCTCTGCAGCCAGGTTCACTCTCTGAGACCCTTCACTCTCTCTGTAACCTTTCCGGCTTCCCTCTCATCTGTTCTTCCCTGTGGACTGTATGATGGCAACTCGGTCCCTTTGTGTGTGGCTTCTCCCTATGTGTATGGTCAGGAAGCCTGGGTCCTATGGTGTTGCTGTGCGTCCAGCCCGTGTGTTAGGAACTCTAACTTGGAATCAGAGTCCACCGTCGATTTGTCTGTTATCCGACGTATAGCTGCGGTCCCCCTCAGAGCTGACACTCTGGTCCCAGCCTAGCCTTGGGTGACCCTGCCTTGCAAGGGATCACCGGGCTCTCTCCGACCCGTGTGACTACCGGGTACGCCAGGGGAATCTCTCCTACCAATCGTTATGTTTATTGGTTTTTATCTGTTTTTTACACATTTTATATATTTTTATATTTTGAAGATATGATGGATAGGAATGTTATGGGTAGTGTTGTGGGGGAGGCTTATTTTATTAATGAGAAGATGCAATATGATCTACCTATGGTTGTAGTATTTATAGGGTTAACCAGGGGATTTAAGGATTGGTTGACATAAAGGGGGTTGTTAACCAATGAGGGTTGTTTTTTACTTATAAAAGTTGTAACTTTGAAGTCCTCCTTCATTCCACCTGAGGAAGACTGCTGTGTCAGTGGAAAAGCATTGTGGCTGTGAAGGAGAATAATAAAAAGCTAAGTTTTATCTATAATTTACCCTGCCTGCCTTTCCTGAGCGCTCCACAGACTGCTTTGCATTAATCATATGTTCCAGTTTCTCCTTTGGAGGATCAACAGCAGGAGCAGCTTGGAAGGCACAATAACAAAAGGACCTGTGGGGTGTGAGGTGAAGGCTTGGAGCTACAGGACCTTTCCTGTCTGAGCGGTCACGTGTTCAGAGCTGGGGCCGGAGGAAGCAGCTCACAGGCAGCAGCACACAGAGATTCCAGGGAGAGTGATTAAGCTCCACACTTCAAGTGATTTACCGGGGCTGTGCAGGGCAGTGCACAGCCTTCCAAGGTGAGCAGCTTTTGTACTAATTAGGGAAAGAAATTGTGTATAGAGGTGCAACCATTGCGCATCCTTTTCTGTTTATTTACATATTAGTATTCACAAATAGGGTCATTTTCACTAAGGTCCTTCTGATTCAAGCCTATCTCAGCAACAACGGAAATAGGTTTTCAAAGTATGAAGGAATTGGATGGAAATACTTGATTTGCAAAGCAGATTTGCTCTATTTAATTGTGAACAAGGTATATACAAAACAAGCTACTTCCAAAAATACAAATACATGTTATACACGATCAAGTGGAGAAGTAGAGAGAGATACACAAACACAGGTGTCGATACACGTGCACTCCTCAAGGAATTTAGGGTATGGAATATTTACTGCAGTTTACACGTTGCATCCACATGGTGAATCGGCACCCCTGAGAACAAAAAACCTAGGGACCAGCCCACCCATATGCCAGTGTGCATGAACCTTCCACAATGTCACAATGTTACAATACACTTCAGTTACATCATTCCTTGGAGGAACTGCATTGGATTTGGGGGATTATTTAATAAATGCAAACATAAAACCAGTCAAACTTTACCACACAATTATCCCCAGAGGAGATGTCTAAAACCAATAAAATGATAGACCGTGAGTTTGCCAAATGGGAGAAAGAGATTGTGGATTCTAAATCCGAAAAATACCAGAGAGATGTAGCCGATTTTTGCAGTGGCCGGGTATACAAGTGGTGTCGTGATATGGGGAAAAAGAATCCCAAAGCGACTGACCCTTTGCCCTTGGATCCACCTGTCTCCTCTGTGTCCTCTTTGGATGAAGATCTATCTGGGGGTGAAGAGGGTGGAAGTCGTTCTTTGACCAGTTCTGAATCAGCCAAGAACAAGGGGATAAAAGACCCATCTAAGAAAGACCAAGCTCCACCATGTCCATTGGGCGGAAAGAATAAGATAAACCAGTTAGAGGTAATAAATCTGTCTAATCATGCCCTAACTGTTGCTCAGATGGAGGTGTTAAAGCTTGGTCTAACTTTTGTCCTCTCTTCTAATTTTGATTGATTTACTGTAGCCAAAGACAAGAGTCTTTTTCTCAGGAACCTGATACTACACAAGCTACATTCCAAGCGACAGACTTCCACCAATACAGTTGACCCCCAATCTCAGACAGAGAGAGATGCAGTGTTGGCTTTACAGGAATTGGAGTAGGAGTCTAATCTTATCCAACAAGATAAGTTCCCAAAACATGTACTCCCAAGGCACACAACATTTCCCTCCCTTTCACTTTGCCCACAGGTCGAGATCTTTAACACATTGGTGTTGACGGATCTTGCTAAACTAAATACCTATAGAGGCCCAAAAAATCTCTTCTTTAAACAAAGGTGGGCTTTGCACAAACTACAAGACCTGAGGGGAGTCGTGATTAAAACTTTAGATAAGGGGGGAAACATTGTGATATGACCCTCGGGAATGTATGAGAAGGAAGCTATGCGCCAATTGCGCAATATGATATTCTATAAAAGACTTCCCTCCAACCCAACGGGAAAATATTTCGTTGAACTTACCAGGGTCCTTGAGGATGCCTTTGATAAAGGGATCATCCCCAACACAGTACTTGATGGCCTCCTCATCAAGTCACATGTGACCCCCACCTTCTATTTACTACCAAAAATTCACAAAATTCCACTGACTCCGCCAGGCTATCCAATTGTCTCTGGCATAGGGGGGCTCTGCGATATGACATGTAAGTTTATTGAGCATTATTTACATCTTCTTGTTGAGATGCCAGGGACACGTCGGATGTCCTGTGGAGGTTAGTTGGTGTGACTTTGGAGGAAGGGGTGTTGCTGGTGGCAGTAGACATGGAGGCATTATACACATGTATTGAACATCACCACAAGCTGCAGGCGGCCAAGTATTTTTTGGACATGAGTGGGTTGGATGGGTCACTGGCCAGTTTGATCTTCGATTTGCTCAAATTTGTGCTTACGTACATCTTCTTCCTGTTAGGGGACAGATACTACCTCCAGAGGCATGGCACTGTGATGGGCATGGCCTGTGCCCCATTGTACGCTAACTTCTTTATCGGGTATTGGGAGAGGGAGATTTTCGGTGACAAGGTGCGGGGTGCTGCCCAGGCACAGTGCTGGCTTCGTTACATTGACGACATTTTAATTATCTGTGGTGGATCTGTCTCCGAGCTGGAGGAGTTCATCTCCTTCCTGAATGTAAATAGTTTCAACATCAACCTGACTTACAAATATCACCCAGTGAGCATTGACTTTCTGGATATTAAGATTGTGATTAATCAATCAGGTGATGTTGGAACAACTATATTCAGGAAGGAGACCTCTGTGAACTCTCTCCTGCATGCTTCATCCTCACATGTGAGGTTCACAGTTGGAGCAATACCCACTGGACAATTTTTGTGTGGGGGGAGCAGCTACAGGGAGCGGGCATCAGGGAGCGGGGAGCGCAGCACAGAGCAAGAAAGCCGGCGGTGAATTTTTCTCACCGCCGGGTTCCCCGCCTGGGTCTTTCGCTCCCCACTCCCTGGTGCTGCGCTCCCTGATCCCTGGAGCTGCTCCCCCCGCCGGTTCTAAGTTAGAAGAAGCTGTTTTATATGTGTTTGACGGTGTTCGATGAACATTCGACAAACACACACCTGATTCGACTAATTGAATCAAATTCAAGCACCAGGGTAGTGGCTCATCTCTAGTGATTAAAGATGTGTCAAGAATTGCTCCATCTCCCTGATGCCGTTTTGGCAGAATATATTCCATGTCCTTACGTAGTAATGGTGGTATACACTCCATATCTAGCATGTATCGCTGGTCTAGATGTTCTCCTTGCCAGTCGCGGTCGTTTGATGACCCTGATTGATTTTTCTCCTAAACCTACCTTGTAATTTTTTTTGACCCTTGGCATATAATATTTCCTCTCTGTTATGAGGGACATCCATATTCCACCATTTCTTCTCTAAATTCTGGTATGTACTCACGCTGTGTCTTCTTGTTTGGAGATCTGTTTGGTCCTCCCCTTGGAATATAATGTGGTGATGTCATGTAATTTTTCTTCACCATGTATGGCCCTTCTTATATGGAGTGTTGAGTCCCCTAGCACCGCTCCCCAGCTCACCATTCCTGAGTCTGCATCCGGTGCTCCTTTGCTGATCAGGCATTCGGTGTCCAGGCGTACTGTGCCTCGAAGCCATCGCCGGATCCCCTTCCTGTCTGCTGACTGCCAGGCTCATGCACCAGCACGCTGCAGGGGTCGGTTTCATGAGTGTAATGAGTGGTGCACTAGGCGTGGCAGCGCCCTTCCCCTGTGACTCTTGGGGCCAGCTCGGCCCAACCTGACACTCCCTTTGACTAATAGCTACCCATCCTCTGGTATATCAGGCTACCTCCAATGATGGGAGGTGCCTGATTGTTAAGTTAGTTTGCCTCTGCCTTGCTGACTGTTAGTCAGGCCCTCCTTGTGCTTTCCCTTGGTAGAACCATTCCTGCACTCCCAGCCTTGGGCTCTGTTCCTTGATTCCTACTTAGCTATACCATAGTATAGGCTAACCCTATGAGCTGCCCTCCTGGTACTAGCAGCTGGGGTATTTAGACCCACTGGGCTTGCCCCTGACAATCCCTGTATAGGGGTTGGTCAAACTAGGACCAGCTCACCCAGGGGAGTTCGGTACCATGGCCCAGTGGGTCCACTCCAGGGCGCCTTCCCCGGGAAGCGTGACATGGAGCTTAACCGAATGTCGGATGGTTTGTCATTGTGTCCATGTTTTTTGGTACCCAGTGTATTAGTATGTATCCCTGTACTTGTGTATATATACCCTGGCACCTCCCCTTCAGATGCGCTGATATGATGCGCTGCTCTGCTCTATGTTATTCTGTTGTCTGCCTTCTTGTTGATTTGCTTTTAATTTGTGTGTCTCTTATTTTAACCTTTTAGCCACTTTTTGCACTTTATTTGGAGTTATCCTAAAATGTGGCTGAATGGACTGGATCAAACTCAGGATTTGTGATATGAAGACCCAACATGAAGATGGACTGCACCTTCATCTACAATAAAAAAAACTTTAAATGTATTAATTATCATGTATTAATTGGTGAGATTTACTGTTTTGGGACTTGATGTCATTATATGATCCATATCCCCTCGAGGTCCACATCTATGCATATTTTTAACTTGTTCCTGTATGCTATTCATTTACCTGGGCCTGTTGTGGGCAGCGATACTCTGTTCAGCACACTATGGGGTTACAACAAGCTCCCTGAGATTGCCTGTTAACCGGAGCATCCTAATAATGCGCCCTCTTTGGTAGAAGATGGTCAGTGCACGCGCGCACACTGCCGCGGTTATGTGACTGTGATGCGGCCAGAAGTGGGCGGTGCCCCGGGATACTGATGTCAATGGCGGAATTTCCTCCTCCCGGAATTTCGCTCCTGACCGCTTTTGCAGTTCACCGCTGACTGGCTGAAGGTGTGCGGCATGCGCCGCTATTGTTCTAATCTCAGCTAACCCACATAAAAGGAATCTCCATTCCCGGTCACACTCACCCCACAGCCCGCTGAGGAAGGACGAAACACGTGTCGGGGATCCTCCCTGACACAGGTGACTTCACCACAAGTGCTCTGTGTATGGCTAATTAACTTTAACTGATTTTATGTTTGCATTTATGAAATGGTCCCCCAAATTCAATGCAGTGCCTCCAAGGATTGATATAACTGAAGTGTATTGTAACATTGTGGAAAGTTCATACACACTGGCATATGGGTGGGCAACATGTACACTGCAGTAAATATTCCATGCCCTAAATTCCTTGAGGTGTGCACATGTATAGTCACCTGTGTTCATGTATCTCTCTCTACCTCTCCACTTGATCGTGTATAGCATGTATTTGTATTTTTGGATGTAGCTTGTTTTGTATATACCTTGTTCACAATTAAATAGAGCAAATCTGCTTTGCAAATCATGTATTTTCATCCAATTCCTTCGTACTTTGAACACCTACTTCCGTTGTTGCTATTTACTGATGTGTTGGTACTTTAGACATTTGAGGTCTTTTCTCATCCCTGCTAATTTTGTTACAAGCCTATCTCAGTCCAATCCTCTCGACACAAGTCTCCCATATCACCCTGGCCTAAGTTCCAGTCTATGGGATATTTTGGTCTATTGATCTCTGCAATCCATCATAATTCTTCTCAAGTACTTCTAAGCTTAGATCTTACTATGTGTTATCATAAAAAGTAAGGAAATGGCTCACCCCGCTTGATCCATATGAGTCCATGCTACTGCACGCACACACACCAAGCAGGAATATATATCCATCGGAGTGATCAATTTTACTGATGAAATGAATAAAGATGCTTGATGCGTCTAAAACTTATCAGAAGGAATCTTTCATAGTCCTCCTGACCATTATGTTACCATTTTAATGATATGGAATAAAGCCTAGAGATTTTATTACCTCTATTGGATGTGCTGAAATATTTATTTTTCCTGTTTTTGCATGTTTTTTCATCTCTCTTCATTTAGCAAACCTTTCTCAAGGCAGTCTGCTAGCTCTTGGACCTTAGGCCCAGCAACCAACGTACTCTGGCTTCTAAATCTAGGAAATTACTCTATTGTCTTCCAACAGAACTCTTCCCAGTCTGATTCAATCTCAAACTTTAAATCTATCAATTCTGGACCAAGGACATGCCAACCATAAAACACATTTAAGACCGTGTATTACATTGCAAAACTTCATATTATTTTCAAGGAGGTGTGGGCAGCACTTTTACTTTCTTACAATCGGAAGGTATAGTCTCATTAGCATAGTGTAAGGATACCCTATGAAGTGAGGATGAACTAAATGGTGAGCAGAGTTAAAACCAAGATTAATTGTACTATAGTATGCCATGGTTTGCCATCCCTGCAATGAGGACCTTGGGTGTTATAATAAAGGTGATGCTGAAGTATGACAGCAGGACTAAGTGAGTGCAGAAGTAGAAGAGAGGTTGCTGCCAAGGGAGATCATTGTGTGAGCTGCAAGTAATACCATAGTTGCAGATGTTCCATGCCATTGTACTTAAAGGGAACCTGTCAGCTTGTTTGTGCCCCCTCTGCTATCACTATCTGTACCTGCAACTTCATAATACTATTCTAATCATCCCTGTCTGAGCTCATTGTGTAATGTAAAAGGTGAAAAAAAGCATTTATACAGTTACATTCTATTCTACACCTTGGTAGAGGTAGACTGTTTGGCAGGATAATAGTTAACTCCCTATTAACTTGCATGGCTAAAGGACCTGTGTGATATAACGATCATGTGACTATAAAGGGCGGACCTAAGCGAGCAAACTCATATTATGTTATAGGGACTTAGCTCCGCCTATTGTAGTCACATGGTTATGACATCACATCAGGTCTCCCAACATGTTTTAACATAAGGCTGAAATGTTAACTATTAACCTGCCAAACAGTCTCCGTCCTCCAAGCTGGAAACTGACTGCCTCATTACTTAAGGAAATTTAAGTGTATAAATGCTTTTCTTTCACCTTTCACATTACACTATGAGCTCAGACAGGGATGATTAGACTGGTATTATAAAGCTACAGCTACAGACAGTGATAGCTGGGGGGGGATTAACTAGCTGACAGGTTCCCTCTAAATCCAAATGGACGGTGCTATTTGATCCACGCACATTGCATACAATAAGCTGAAACTCCAGTGGATGAAAGATAGTGGTTCCTTTATTCTCAACATGTTTCTGAGCGTATCCCTCCTCCTTCATCAGGATGGCAACCACATTCTCCTGATGGAGGAGCAGGGATACGCTTAGAAACACATTGAGAATAAAGGCACCATTATCTTTCATCCACTGGAGTTTTGGTTTGTTGTATGCAGTGTGCGCGATTCAAATAGCACTGTCCATTTGGATTTTTTCTACAGCCACAGTGATTACGTGAAGTCTGGGTCCAGCAACAACTGTACTACAAGCATACATCGGTTGTGGGTCTCACAACCTGACAAGGTGAGCAGCAACATTAGCAATTTGCATAGTTTTCGTAAAAAGGATGCTATTGTGCTTTTGTTTTCTCCTTTTTCTGTTTAATGCCATTGAACTTAGCATGTCTGTCATTGCAAAAGGATTGGAAGTATGGTTGTGGAAAAGCCCACAATGCCAATGTACTGAATAAACAGGACAAAAGATGGATGAGACACCGCCTTGATTTGTGGGAGCGCCAAAATGGTAATTCCTGAAGTCTGAGGCCTGGCATAGCTCAAGTGTGACTTTTATTTTCTGTTTGGGTGATGCATTTACAAGCACCAGAAAGTGAGAGGGAAGAGATAAATAACATTTATCATACGTAGTTCAATCAGAAAACTTAAAGTACTCTACATCCTATCTAAACAGTTCCAATAAAATCTTTTGCTTCATCTAATGTCAAGGCTCTCAATGTAACACCTGTTCCTGGCAACAAAAGGGTATAAAATATCTTGAGCACCTCTTACATACTACTGATTTTCTCGTGTTTGTTGGTGGCATGGAAGAAATCCTGTGAGATTGTAAAAACTCAAGTATAATAACATCTATTTTATACATCAATTACCGTAAACATTGCCTATTTTGAATTTTTAGGAGTGATGTCCATAAAATAAAGTCCATGTATAGCTACTGTATGTACAACTAAACTATTCTGATTTGCTTGAGATATCCTAATAATAGAATAACATGAAATAACCAGCGAAAAAAGTAAAAATAAAGTTTAATTATTCCATTGAGTATTCTGAGAAATGCTATTTTTGGTTATGACAAAGCAATATTGTCTAATCTAATAGTATCGTTTTTTTACATCTCCCTATGGCAGATACTAAAATTCTAAAAAATTGAAATAAAAACTAAAAGAAAAGCAGAAAAGCGCACATAGGGTCTTATCCGGGTATAACCGGGGTGTTGTATTGTGTGCTGCTGCACTAACCTTATGTTGTTGTGAGAGTCACAACAACTATTGAAGCGTAAGCCGACTTTCAGCACTCCGCCCAAGGGAAACCGATTAATGCACTGGATGAAAGGTGGTAATTCGTGCACTGCCGTCTGTCCGTTGGTTCCAAGAAATCACAAGATGTTAAAAGCAATACCTTTAATGTCTAATTCTTACGCGTGTTGTGGTACTTCAGACCACTTCATCAGAGATCCACAAAGGTTTACAGACATATACAAAAAACAGGCTATCAGTAGAACCTGGAACTAAATGGCACTCCCATCATCCCATCCTGATGTCGATTAGAATCAATTAGCATATTCTTTCAATCCAACATGCAATTATCCCAATACACTTTTTTCTCTAAGTAAAAAAAATACTATGCAGTCCGAATTCTATGTTAATTCTCTAAATAATTTCAAACTGGTGTCTCAATATTCAAATTGATCAAGCCTAAAAACATCAAATAATAATAATTGAGGGAAATTATTTGATGTTATTAGGCTTGATCAATCAGAATATTGCGACACCAGTTTGAAATTATTTAGAGAATTAGTTTGAAATTATTTAGAGAATTAACATAGAATTCGGACTGTATAGTATGTTTTTTTCCTTAGAGAAATAAGTGTATTGGGATAATTGCATGTTGCATTGAAAGAATATGCTAATTGATTCTAATCGACATCAGGATGGGATGATGGGAGTGCCATGTCATTTACATCTACTTCCAGGTTCTATTGATAGCCTGTTTTTGTATAAGTCTGTGTAAACCTTTGTGGATCTCTGATGAAGTGGTCTGAAGTACCACGAAACGCATAAGAATTAGACGATAAAGGTATTGCTTTTAAGATCTTGTAATTCCTTGGATTTCTTGGAAGCAATGGACAGACGGCAGCGCACCTTTCATCCAATGCTTTAAAAAATGGAAATGAAATGTTAATATAGGTAGAGAAAAAAACCTGTATTATTCATCAATTAGCAAAACATTTAGAAGTTGTTTTTTTTGTTTTTCTTTTTTAAATGTTGGTATGCACACCTATGTGGGACAAATAAATACTATCTTTGGATATGCTAAAAATTAGTTATTGTAAAAAACGTAAAAGAAGTAAGAATATATAAACTGCGAAATACATGGAGTAAAGAATGCAATGTGGAGAGCATAATAGATATTTTTAACAGGTAACTCAACATCTCATTTTTCCTCCCTCTAATAATCTTCATAAACCCAATATTGTCTTTTCCATGTGTAGTTCTACCATTAATCCCCAGCAGCATGCCCGCTGTCTTGGGGTTATATTTGACTCGCATCTCTCCTTCACTCCCCACATCCCATCATTCGCTCGCTTATATCACCTACATCTGAAAAACATCTTTAGAATTTTAGCTTTTCTTACTGTTAACTCTAACCGTTGCACTTATTTCATTTTTGTCTGGATTATTGCAATTCTCTACTAATCAGTCTTCCGTTTACTAAACTCTCCCCTCTCCAATCCATCCTTAGGATCATATGTCTCTCTAACTGCTTCACCGACTTTTCTACATTGTGCCAGTCATTTCTCTGGTTGCCAATCTGCTACAGAATACAATATAAAATTATCACTCTGACCCACAAAGTCCTCCACAGTTCTGCACCGCCCTACATCTCCTCCCTCATCTCTTTTTATCGCCCTACGTGTACCCTCTTTTCCTCAAATGACCCAAGACTGATATCATCAATAATCCGAAACTCCCACTCCCGTCTCCAAGACTTTTTGCAAGTTGTGCCAATTTCTCTGGAATGTACTACCAAAAACAATTTGATTCCCAATACCAAGCTTTAAGGACGCATTTCTTTTGACTAGCCTATAACCTTATCTAACTTATTTAACTATTCCTATACTGCCCTTTTCAAAATTGTCTTCCAAAGCTGGACCTTCAATACACTTAATAGACCTCTGTACCTGTCCTGGCTGGTGACCGGTTCATGTAGTTATATGAATCCAATAATTACAGTATATTGATGGCTGGACCATATATAACAAGCAAATTTTACCATTTACCTTTTGTGCCTCTCCTATTTCCTCGCAGATTGTAAGCGTGTGAGGAGGGCCCTTACTCCTTTTGGTATTTGATGAATTGTGTTGTTCTGTATTTTCTCATATTGTCTTTACATGTCTCCTCTGAATTCTGAATTGTAAAGTTCTGTGGAATATGTTTGGCCCCATATAAGTAACAAATAGTATTTTGAATATTATTATAACAGTTAAAAAAGTATAGTTGCTGTTATTTTCTCTGTAAAATGCACTTCTTTTTCCTCAAATTTGGAAGGAAAGTGGAGTGTGGTTTTTTGGTTTAATATTCAGATGTACCTGGCACCCAATCGGGGGAATGAAGCTAGGTAAAAGGAGGCAGGAGAAGGGTTGCTACTGCAGGAAGCCAGTGACTTGGGTGAACACATGTGCCTGCTATTAAGGAAAATTAATATTCACCATTCCCCTCGCTCATAATTACACCCACTTCTCCGCACTGAAGCAGGTGCCAAGAGTTGGGTCGAGTTATGAATTTGGGAAGTGTGAAAATTAATTTTCTTTAATAACTGACACACTGATCGCCCCAGCCATTGACTTACTGCAGCATCTGGGACAATCACATGTGTTATTACTATTAAAGAAAATTAATATTTACTTCTTCTCAAGCTCATAATTCCGGGTATGGGGAGAAATGAATATTCATTTTGGATTAACTAACATCAGCATATAACTGAAGGTGCATTACATTGACGTCCTGCACTGTTCCACTTACATGCCAAAATCAGTGGCTTGCATCAGAAGGGGACACAGTCCAGTAGGGGAGCAGAGGGTTGCTTATTTTTTTATTTGTACAGTCCAAGGGGAGACATATATTTCAGGATAGGCCCATGCTGGAGGACATACATACAGTATGGAGATCATATATACCAGGATGGGTGATATATTTACCAGGATTGGCTCATAATGGGAGACATACAGTACATATCATGATGTGGAAAATATATACCAGGATGAAGGATATATATAACAGAATGGGCCCAGGATGGGAATCATATATACTAGGAGGGTATCATACATACCAGGATGGGAGACATATATAGCAGGATGGACCACATACATACCAGGATGGGCCACATATATACAAAGATGGGGGATATAGACACCAGGATGGGCCATATATTTACCAGGATGTGCAAAATATACACCAGGATGAGGATATTAGTACAGAATCGGGGGAGTAACCAATAAAAAAACAAACACAAAAAATGTACATGGCGTCCAATAAAGAAGAAACCATGAGAACGAACAATAAACCCCTAAAAACAAATACATTATTAAAAAAAATATCAATGGATGTCATAAAAAACAGACGGTACAATGGTGAATTTTCACAGTATTCTATATAGGGTGTCTCAAAGTGGGGGGAGGTATAGATGTGTTTATTGAAAGTAAAGCTGTACTTATAGACAGGGAAACTGTCACTTAATGTACCCCTACCTGCAAGCGGAGGTTAAGCACCATAAATTTTGCAGTGCCCTGACTATCTCTCCTGTGGACACCCTATCAGTGACAACATCATCACTAGCCACAAAAATACTAAATGTTTATAAGTTATTTGCTTGTAAAGGCTATTTAACCCCTTCCCGACCTATGACGTTGTGGGACGTCATAGAAGTCAGTGCCTTCCTGACCTGTGACGTCCCACGATGTCATGGCAGTTACCGCGGCCTGTTGCCCCGGAAACCACAATCGGACCCTGGTGCTCTGTGATTCCTATCACAGAGCACCGGGGCTTGAGGTCAGGGGGGGTGGATTCCCCACCCGGCCCCCAGGATCGTGGTGATTGGCTGTTTGAACAGATTGCCCCCTCCATGCTAATGGGGAGTGATCTGATCACTCTCCATCAGCTTCAGCATGGTGTTGGTGCAGGCACTTTTGCCAGCTGTCGCCTGCTGCTCCCGCTGCCTTCTGCCCACCATCTGCTGGTCCCGCCGTTTTCTGCCCGCCGCCTGCTGGTCCCATCGCATGCTGGTCTCACCACCTTCTGCCTGCCACCACTTTTCTACAGCCTGATCCCCCTGCATGGGGATCGGGCTGCAGTGAAGTGACCTGACAGCCGGGCACAGTGATCTGCTATGTGATCACTGTGCCTGGGCTGTCAGATCGCTTCTCTGCAGCCCGATCCCTATACAGAGGGATCAGGCTGCAGAGAAGCCTTCCGACAGCCTGGGTACAGTGATCCACTATGTGATCACTGTGCCTGGGCTGTCAGATCACTTCTCTGCAGCCTGATCCCCCTGCATGGGGATTGGGCTGCAGTGAAGCGATTTGACAGCCCGGGCACAGTGATCCACTATGTGATCACTGTGCCCAGGCTGTCAGATCGCTTCTCTGCAGCCTGATCCCTCTGCATGGGGATCGGGCTGCAGAGAAGCGATCTGACAGCCCAGGCACAGTGATCCACTATGTGATCACTGTGCCTGGGCTTTCAGATCACTCCTCTGCAGCCTGATTGCCCTGCATGATGATCGGGCTGCGGAGAAGCGATGTGACAGCCCAGACACAGTGATCCACTATGTGATCACTGTGCCCGGACTGTCAGATCGCATCTCTGCAGCCTGAGTGCCCTGCATGAGGATTGGGCTTCAGAGAAGCGATCTGACAGTCCGGTCACAGTGATCCACTATGTGATAACTGTGCCTGGGCTGTCAGATCGCTTCTTTGCAGCCTGACCCCTCTGCATGAAGATCGGGCTGCAGTGAAGCGATCTGACAGCTCGGCACAGCGATCCGTTATGTAACAAGCCTCAGAGATCATTTGATCTCTGAGACTTGGGTTTGCACAGTGATGCTGCACTGTATGGCAATGATCTGTCATACAGTGTATCATCGCTATGACACCAAAGGACATTTGGTCCCTTGCTTCAGTCTCTGGATGTAGCAGAGGCGATCAAGCGTCGTGGGACCATCGTTTTGGACCATGTCGGATGTTAATAAAGATGAAGTCCTAATGTTGTTTGTGTTTTTTTTTTTCAAATAAAAAGATTTTTCACTGTGTGGTGTATTTTTTTACTATTAACTAGAGATTCCTAATGGCCGGGTCTAATATTGGCACAACATTATGAATCTCTGGCTTAGTGCCAGCTGCCAATAAAAAAGCTGGCATTAACCCCTTTATTAACCAGTTTGCCACCATCACCAGGGCCAACTGGAAGAGTCCGGGTACAGCTCCAGAAAATGGCACTTCAATAAATGCGGCATTTTCTGGGGCAACTGCGGGCTGTAATTCGCAGCATGGGGGACCCAGAATGCCTGAGCCTCTCCATGCTGAGTACTCCAGCCCCCAGCTGCCTAGTTGTACCAGGGTGGACCAAAAGCATGGCGGAGCCCCACATCATTTTTTTTCTCAAATTAGTTCTACAAATAAAAAAAGAGTTTTGCCGTATTTTTAGTTGCCAGTCAGGTACAATGAGGCAGCTGGGGGTGGGTGGCAGTCCATAGCTGCCAAGTTGTACCTGGTTGGCAACCAAAAATACAGCGAAGCCCAACATTTTTTTTATTTATATATATATATATATATATATAACTAATTTGAGAAAAAAAATGTGGGGCTCGTGCATATTTTTGGTCCAGCCAGGTACAACTTGGCAGCTGGGGGGCTGGAATCCTCCATGTGGAGGGACCCAAACAATCTGGGCCCCCCACGCTGTGAATGGCAACCCACAGCCACCCCAGAAAATAGTGCATTCATTAGAGGCGCCATTTTCTGGCGCTGTACCCTGACTCGTCTAGTTGCCCTTGTGCTGGTGACAATGCTGGTGGCACACATGGGCTCTCCATATGCGACATGATGTCCGCTAACAATTTGAATGGAAAATTAGCTCCAATTGTTAGCGGACATCATGTCGCGTATGGAGAGCCCCTGTGTGCCTAAACATTGGAGCTCCCCCACAAGTGACACCAATTTGGGAACTAGACCCCCCAAGGAAATTATCTAGATGCATAGTGAGCACCCTCAGGTGCTTCACAAATTGATCTGTAAAAATGAAAAAAGAAACTTTTTGTGAGAAAGAAAAGTACTTTTTCATATTTATGGATCAATTTGTGAAGCACCTGGGGGCTCATAGTGCTAATTATGCCTCTAGATAAGTTCCTTGGGGGGTCTAGTTTCCAAAATGGGTTCACTTGTGGGGGAGCTCCAATGTTTAGGCACACAGGGGGTCTCCATATGCGACATGGTGTCTGCTAACAATTGAAGCTAATTTTCCACTCAAATCGTTAGCGGACACCTTGTCGCGTATAGAGCCCCTTTGTGCCTAAACATTGGAGCTCCCCCACAAGTGACCCCATTTTGGAAACTAGACCCCCCAAGGAACTTATCTAGATTATAGTGAGCACTTTGAACCCCCAGGTGCTTCACAAATTGATCTGTAAATATGAAAAAGTACTTTTTTTTTCACGAAAATGTTCTATCAGCCACAATTCTTAATATTCACATGGGCAACGGGATCATATTGATTCTAATATTTGTTGCGCAATTTCTCCTGAGTACACCGATTCCTCATGTGTGGTCATAAACCACTGTTTGGCCGCACAGCAGGGCTCGGAAGGGAAGGAATGCCATTTTAATTTTGGAGCTAATTTTCCATTAAAAAAGTCAAATTGTGCTCCTTCCCTTCTGAGCACTGCCGTGCGCCGAAACAGTAGTTTATGACCACATATGAGGTATCGGTGTACTCAGGAGAAATTGCTTAACACATTTAAGGATCTATTTTATCCTGTTGCCCATGTGAAAATGAAAAAATTGAGGCTAAAAGAAAAGGTTTGTAAAAAAAAAGTACTTTTTCATTTTTACGGATCAATTTGTGAAGCCCCTGGGGGTTCAAAGTGCTCACTATGCATCAAGATAAGTTTCTTGAAGGGGCTAGTTTCCAAAATGGGGTCACTTGTGGGGGATCTCCAATGTTTAGGCACACAGGGGCTCTCCAAATGCGACATGGTGTCCCATAACAATTAGAGCTAATTTTCCATTCAAAAAGTCAAATGGCGCACCTTTCCTTCCGAGCCCGGCCGTGCGCACAAACAGTGGTTTATGACCACATATAAAGTATTGGTGTACTCAGGCGAAATTGCCCAACAAATTTTATGATGCATTTTATCCTGCTGCTTATGTGAAAATGAAAAAATTGAGGCTAAAAGAACATTTTTGTTGGAAAAATTAAAATGTCCATTTTTTCCTTCGATGTTGCTTTAGTTCCTGTGAAGCACCTGAAGGGTTAATAATCTTCTTGAAAGTAGTTTTGAGTAGCTTGATGGGTGAAATCTTTGGAATGGTGTCACTTTGGGGTGTTTTCTGTCATGTACACCCCTCAAAGGGACTTCACATGTGATGTGGTCACTAAAAAAATGGTTTTGTAAATTTTGCTGGAAAAATGAAAAATTGCTGATGAACTTTGAACCCTTATAACTTTCTAACAAAAAAAAAATTCCAAAATTTTCGACAAATTTTTGATTTTTTTCACAAATAAACGCAAAAATTATCGACCTAAATTTACCACTAACGTGAAGCCCAATATGTCACGAAAAAACAATCTCAGAATCGCTAGGATCCGTTGAAGCGTTCCAGAGTTATTACCTCATAAAGGGAAACTGGACAGAATTACAAAAAAATAACCAGGTCATTAGGGTTAAAATAGGCAGGATCATGAAGGGGATAAACAAATAGACCAAAACATGGCCCAACCAAAGATATAGTGCCAAAGAAATTTATAGACATCCTATTAAATGCAAGAATAATGGCGGGTTTACACGTCGCGATATCGCAGTACAATTTCAATCAAAAGTCACGTGGTTCAATCGTCGGAGGCGAAATCGTTCCTGCGTTGTATGGTGTGAACGTCCAATACGATGCAGGAACGATGTCAATGCGATATCGGGGATCGAATGAGCGTGCTATTCAATGCCCCGATATTGCATAGCGATTGAAGCCGGATCGTGCTGTCTAAACGCCCAATTACGATGCGATTTCATACGTCACCCATTCACTCCCATGTTAACTATGCGATCCTGGGTTGGGAGGCGGTGACATCGCACGGACGTTGTAATACGATATCGCAGCGTGTAAAAATTTAATGCGATGCGGGAGGAACGTGCACTAATTGCGCGCTCCCGCGCCATTGAGTTGCGATATCGAAACGATATCGCGGCGTGTAAACCCACCATAAGGGTATGTGCACATTGGACGGTTCTGCATCATTGCAGACCGTCAGAAAACCGGAGTAGAATTTCAGGAGATGAAATTCCTGACCTCAGCAGTGTCCATCGTTTTTTGAGCGTTTTTTGAGCGTTTTTTGAGCGGTTTTTTAGCGTTTATACAGCGTTTTCTCGGCGGTTTTCTGGCGGGTTTTCTTGGCGTTTTTAAGACTGTTTTTTGTGCACTTGTAAGCTAGATACGCTGGAAAAACGCTCAAAAGAAGTCACTTGCTCTATCTTTGAAAACCGGTGGAAAACCGGTGAAGAAAGTGGAAAGGAGAAAAAAAAAAAACGTTCTAATGTAAACAGCGTTTTCTGAAAACCATTGACTAGCATGTTAAGCCAACCGCTGGTTAGGATTAACATAAATTTACATAAAACTCAGCGGAAATCGCCGGCGGAAAACGCTAAAAAACAGCTCAAAAAACTTCCAATGTGCACATACCCTTAAAGATGTTCTGGTGATCCCAAATTGATAATGATCACAGTGCCCTACAAAGTTGCCTGGTTTAATAACCCAGATATAGTTTTACCAGAGCACACATATAAAGCACTCAAATGGGTTATAGTATAACAAAAGTCACTGCACCTTGAGAACCCCACTATGCACTTTCCCCCCAGTTGCAGGAAAAGTAAGTGTTTTATGAAATGTACGTCGCGGGATCTCTGAATTTGGGGTCCCTTACTTCTGGCAGCTTTAACCTGCAGTTTTAACTATCTCAATATGGGTATGTTTAAAATGGATACATTCCTGTATTACCATATTGTGTATGTATTATCATCCTCTGGATCTGTGCAATAAGATGGGATATGGGCTATGTTCATACATAGTTCCATATTAGCACTAATGCACTTTGCTTTCTTACTGACCTCCTTTTGTAATCACAGCTTTCCTAATGTGAAGGGTTAAACAATACCTCCATATTGAATTCAGCATATGTTATAAATAAGTCAGTTGCATGTATATAGGTGTAGCGTTTTTTGTACATGTACAGGTGCATCTCAAAGAATTATAGTATCATCAAAAAGTTAATTTATTGCAGTATTTATTCAATATATAAAGTGAAACGCATACATTATATAGAGTCATTACAAACAGAGTGATCTATTTCAAGTGTTTATTTCTGTTAATATTGATGATTATGGTTTACAGCCAATGAAAATCCAAAGGTCATCATCTCCATTAAAATAGGGAGAATGAAAGGTAAAAGACATAAAATATTACCTAAATAGGTATCAGAGGCTTCACCTTGTGTGGTTGTGAGAGTCACAACCACTATAAAAGCATATCACAGCTGCTGCAGTCCACAGCATGGTGCATATAGAGTAGGGAGGATGAAGGGTTAAAAACTATGCTGCCTTATTATATGAGACTAAAAAAGGGTGAATATAACATTCATTTATTAGTCAACGCGTTTCAGGACAAATCAACATCCTATTGCCATGTTTCAGGGAGTCCTGCAATGCGTTGACTAAGGGTGCCTTCACATTAGCGTTCCCCTCCGCAGCGTTCTGCGGAGGGGATCCACAATGTGAACGCAGCACCACAAGCCCCTATGTTGCGTCCCTGGTGCGGGCGAGAGTGTGTGATTTGTGTGCAGGCATCCGCCTGTGCACAGATCACATATGGCAGTGAATGGGTGCGCACGGTCATGCGCAGTCAAGCGCAGCACCGTGCGCTCCCATTCTAAACATAGGGGCTTGCGGTGCTGCATTCACATTGCGAATCCCCTCCGCAGAACGCTGCGGAGGGGAACGCTAATGTGAAGGCACCCTAATACATCAATATTATATTCACCCTTTGATGTCTCATGGAATACGGTAGCGCAGTTTTTAATCCTTCATCCTCCCTACTTTAATCTTCTGAGATAATGACCTTTGGGCTTTCATTGGCTGTAAGCCACAATCATCAACATTTACAGAAATGAACACTTGAAATAGATCACTCTGTAATGACTCTATATAATGTATGCATTTCACTTTTTGTATTGAATTACTGAAATAAATTAACTTTCTGATGATATTCTAATTCATTGAGATGCACCTGTATCTTTGGATCTTTATCTATCATATGTAATATATGGCAAGCTGCCAGTTTCTTCCTGTTTGTATCAGTCTCTAATTTTTATGATACTGCCTTGGCTACCATAAACGTAATAAACTTTATATTTATCTGTTTCATCTCTTATCTCCTATGTTTTTTTCTATGTATCTTTTTAGTTGTTGCAGTGACAAGGTTGATTGTTTGGATATATGGATTTCTGGTTATTATATACTAGTCACTAGTGCATCTCAATGAATTTAAATACCATAACAAATCAATATCATATTGCCATGATTCAGAGCATTTCTGGGAGACCTGAAGCACGTTGACTAATAAATCAATATTATATTCACCCTTTGATGTCTTGTGGAATACGTCAGTGAGTTTTTTACCCTTTATCATCCTTACTTTACTTTTCTGAAATAATGACCTTTAGGTTTTCATTGGCTATAAGCCATAATCATCAACATTAACAGAAAAACACACTTGAAATAGATCATTCTATTTGTAATGACTATATAATATATATATTTCCCTTTTTGTGTTGAATTACAAATAAATTAACTTTTTGATGATATTCAAATTCATTGAGATGCACTAGTATTCTCAGATGAATTCTCAGACATGTCGATCACGAAAGGTGTAGTTGATATTGATAATATAATTCATTGTGATAGTGTTCATGTCCTTGGGCAAGGGTCACACCTGCCTTGTGACCCTATCATGACGCAAGCGTTAAATACTTAGAAATTTCCGCCGCAGCGCATATCGTCAACGCTATGCGCTGCCAGGCAACAGAGCTATATAGAAGCCCAATGTTTACCTTAGAAGCCGGCTACACACAAAGCTCCAGGAAGTGCGCTTTAGCTGAGTGCACAGGAAACGCGGTCTGCAGCGTTTTCCTATGCACTGTCCAAAAGCGCACTTCCTGGAGCTTTGTGTGTAGCCGGCTGCTAAGGTAAACATCGGGTTTCTATGGGGCTCCGTTGCCTGGCAGTGGCAGAAATTTAAGTATTTAGCGCTTGCGTCATGCTAGGGTCACAACTAAATGTGACCCTAGCCTTACTCCCACAATTTTGTGCAATGTTCAGGATGAGGTCCTGTCTAAGGTTAAGAACACACTGGCTTGAAAAACGGACGAGTGCAATGCAAGACGACAGTCGCCAAAGCAAGTCAATCGGTCCGACAAAATCACAGACAGCACATGGACAGCACACAGACCATCCTAGTGGCATCAGTTTTTTTCACTGATACATTATCATTCTGTAGCTAAGAACACTGTAAAATGTTCCTGTAAATTATTCTACAGTAATAGCTGATGTGAAAAAAAAATGCATTGCACACGGATGCCACATGGACAGCACTCGGATGTGATCTGACTAAAAAAAATGCACAGTCGAATAGCAGTTGCATACCACACAGATCAAAAATGGATGTCACTCGTCCACCTCTCCTGGATGAAAAACAGACTGATTTTTTTAACGCCAGCGTGTCCCTACCCTAGGGGATTCAATTTTGTCCCCACTCTATTTGATACTATGCGTGATGTTAACAAATTTGCTTGACCCCTTATGGTCAATAGACACTTTTTTCTCTGATTCAGCTGAAATGAATAATATAAATAAAGGTTTACAACATGATCCTTTTACAAATAAAAGTGTTTTTAGGCAGCTGAATAATGAGGAATAATGTGCTCTCTTGGCATTACATGATTTGGGAGGTAAAAAAGATTGGTGACAGAAAATGACATGAAAACCAAATTTACCAATTTTTGCTATTACCCTCTGCAATCCAGGGTACCGGCCTTAGACGTATTTCAACAACTAGTTGAGAAAGACTTGAAAAATCTACAATTATGGACAAACACAAGTGTTCCAAAAAAGAGAAAAAATATAAATCCTCAAAAATATAGAGCGATTAACGACCTGGAGGATCGGAAAGATCTTGTTGTCAGGCAATCCGATAAGGCAGGTATGGTCATAATTCTGGATAGTGATTTGTACAAAAATCTTGCATTTTCTATACTGAATGACCATTAAACCTACTGGGTATTACCAGGGCCGGCCTCAGGCTAAATTGCGCCCTGTGCAAAATTCCCCTTTGGTGCCCCCAGACCATGTCACATGAGACATGCAGCCAATCAGTGGCACCTTCACTCTTTCCTCATATAAAACTGACATCCCGAGGAAATCAGGGAACAGCAGCAGCTCTCATTTATTCTGGATCACAGTTTTGAAGGAAGGGATAATGAAACAGCTGCTGATTGGCTGCAGGTCTCATGTGAAATAACGTCATGTGAAACCATGGAGACCTGGGGCACACATTGCTAGGACGATGCTTGGCTTTATCACTTGTCTAGTGTGGTTTTTTTTATCCATATAATGTAAAACGCCTAAAAATGCCTCACACAAAGCATGCTGCAATATAAGTATTTATAAAAAGAAAATCACCTGCAAAAAAGATCCTGAAACAATATCTACATGAGGCGTCTTTACTTTTACTTTACTGATAGGTTGTTTACATTGTGAGCCCCAATGGGGACAGTGTTCATGATGTATGTAAAGTGCTGTGGAGTTAATAGTGTAATATAAATGCAAAAAGTATTATTCTTAATATTATGTCACAATACCAGGATCTGAGGATCTTCTATTTCGAGGTCAGGGACTCTCTGACGCCGTGTTGCTGCTTGTCTCGCTGTTGTCCTCTTTTGAAACTGCAGTGCGGTGGACAAGAGAGCATTAACTGGTTAATAACAAGAAGTATGGAGTGTGTACTGAGCCATAAACCCTCCCCATACCATGAAGTATGGGGTGTGTACTAACTGAGCCATAAACCCTCCCCATACCATGTCCAGCAGACATTGTAGGATTACTACCCGTATATACTCGTGTATAAGCCGACCTGTGTATAAGCCGACCCCCCTACTTTTGCCCCCAAAACCTGGGAAAACCTATTGACTCGTGTATAAGCCGAGGGTGGACCCCAGCACAGGTATACAGCCCCCAGCAGTGTGGTATACAGCAGCCTCCCCAGTGGTATATACAGACCCCAGGGGTAATACAGCAGCCCCAGGGGTTATACAGCAGCCCCAGGGGTAATACAGCAGCCCCAGGGGTAATACAGCAGCCCCAGGGGTAATACAGCAGCCCCAGTGGTATATACAGGCCCCAGCAGTATATACAGGCCCCAGCACTATATACAGCAGCCCCAGTCGAATATACAGGCCCCAGCAATATATACAGCAGCCCCAGTGGTATATACAGGCCCCAGCAATATATACAGCAGCCTCAGTGGTATATACAGGCTTCAGCACTATATACAGCAGCCCCAGTGGAATATACAGGCCCCAGCACTATATACAGCAGCCCCAGTCGAATATACAGGCCCCAGCAATATATACAGCAGCCCCAGTGGTATATACAGGCCCCAGCAATATATACAGCAGCCTCAGTGGTATATACAGGCTTCAGCACTATATACAGCAGCCCCAGTGGAATATACAGGCCCCAGCACTATATACAGCAGCCCCAGTCGAATATACAGGCCCCAGCAATATATACAGCAGCCCCAGTGGTATATACAGGCCCCAGCAATATATACAGCAGTCTCAGTGGTATATACAGGCTTCAGCACTATATACAGCAGCCCCAGTGGAATATACAGGCCCCAGCAGTATATACAGCAGCCCCAGTGGTATATACAGGCCCCAGCAATATATACAGCAGCCTCAGTGGTATATACAGGCCCCAGCACTATATACAGCAGCCCCAGTGGTATATATAGGTCCCAGCAGTATATACAGCAGCCCCAGTGGTATATACAGGCCCCAGTGGTAGTGTATACAGGGCCCACTGGTGGTGTATACAGGGCCCAGTGGTGGAGGTGGTGTATACAGCAGGGCCCAGTGGTGGTGAATACAGGGCCTAGTATGTGGACTGGGGGGGAGGGGCGAGCCTTTACACACTCACCGGTCACCGCCGTCACCGTGCGTCTGCTGGGCGCTGGCTGTACGGAGGAGGAGAGGAGGGGCGGGCAGAGCCGCGGGACAGGAAGTCGGACTCCCGCCCTCCTCTCTCTCTGGCCGACGCGCCGCGGCCGCCGGCGGCCAGCACGGGGCCTCCCAGGGGGCGGGCAAAAATGCGCCCTGCACTAGATGGCACGCCTAGTTGTCGTCCCGGCCCTGCCTGCGGGTAAACCCGAGTGTGACTCGGGGTTACCGCTTCTGTCAGCTAAAGGGAACCAACCACCTCGGATGACCCTCATACACTGTTAATATGTGCCCCTGCAGCCTAGTAAACCATTTGCAGCACTGCTTTTGTGTGAAAAGAGGCTGCAGCAGAAGTGAGATAATGATTTTATACACTTGCATGCCTGCGTACTTCTGGGCGTCTCCCTGTGTGTGCTGGCACTTGTGAGCTGTGCCATCATGCCTGCTCTCCCCCTCCCTTATGCACGCCCCCTCTCAGCCTGCTATACTGTGTGAGGCTGATTGCGTCATAAAGGGGCGGGGCTACCGGGATGCCGCGATTTAGCCCCGCCCCTTTATGACGAGATCAGCCTCACACAGTATAGCAGGCTGAGAGGGGGCGTGCATAAGGGAGGGGAGAGCAGACATGATGGCACAGCTCACAAGTGCCAGCACACACAGGGAGACGCCCTCAAGTACGCAGGCATGTAAGTGTATAAAATCATTATCTCACTTCTACTGCAGCCCGCCGGTTGCCTGGACAACGCAGCCCTTGCTGCGATATGAAGCCCGGGCAGTCACACTCGGGAATACCGGTAGGGAGGGAGCCGCAGAGAGACCATAAATATCCGTCTCTCTGGCGCCCCCTTTGAAGCATGGCAGGCGGCGCCCTGTGCGACCGCACAACTCGCACAGCGGTAGGGCCGGCCCTGGGTATTACCATCTGATCCGAGTGTCTTGTTTAGGAAAGAATTAATAAAACTTATTGATGAGGGTATTTTGTTAGGTATCTTAAATGACAAGATGAAAACATATCTAGTACCAGATCACCTCATCACTAGTGATGGGCAAACCCCCCGATGATTTGGATTGGCTGGTTCGCCCGAGCTTTTTGTGAAGTTCAAGCTCGGGGCTTGAGATAACGCAAACTTGTAACCGAACCTCTAGCTTGGACTTTACAGATATGAAATGGGGTGGAGGGGCCGTAAAACAAAGCATAAAATTATTAATAAACATTATAATTATACTTAACGGTCCCGCGAAGGGTCCTCCCATCTCGCTATCTCCCAGCCGTATCTACTTCCAGGACCGCTCATTATTAACTTCCGGGTTTATTCACTCCATTGCTTAGCAATTTTCAGCTGGCCTCGGGAGTGTTCATGTCAGTGTTCACCCGAGTTCATGGCCCGAGCCATGAACTGGGGTGAACTCTGACTGTCATTGTCAGTATCAGCCTGCTTCTCGCTCTGCAAAGATGCTTGTCTATGCAGAGCGATGTAGCAGAGCTAACAATGCTATCCATGTGGACTTTTGTTGGATGGAGGATTTTTTTTATAATAAAGATGGAGTCTCTAAATTTTTTTTGTTTTATTTCTAATAAAAAAATTTCTCTATTTTTTTTAATCTTTACTAGAAATTCATGGTGGTCATGTCTAATAATAGCATGACCCCATGAATTTCGGGCATAGGGCCAGCTGATAATACAAAGCTGGCCCTAACCCCATTATTACCAAGCGAGCCACCCAGCACCAGAGCCGCTGGAAGAGTTGGATACAGCGACAGAAGATGGTGCTTCTATGAATGTGCCATTTTCTGGGGAGGGTGCGGACTGCAATTCGCAGCGAGGGGGAGGCCAGAAAGCTTGGGCCACCCTACACTGCGGATTTCAGCCCCCAGCTGTCTAGTTCTACCTGGCTAAACAAAAAAATAGGGCGAAGCCCACATAATTTTTTTTTATAATTTCCTGAAATTCATGAAATAATTAAAAAAAGGGTTTCCCTATATTTTTGTTTCCAGCCAGGTACAAATAGGCAGCTGGGGGTTGGGGGCAGCCCATACCTGCCTGCTGTACTTGGCAGCGATACAAAAATATTGCGAAGCCCACGTCAATTTTTTTTAATAGTTCATAAGAAAAACAGAAAAAAAATACATTTAGGGACTGCATCTTTATTAAACCCTCATCTCTGTGCTGAACACTCTCGGCTCTGCTTCATCAGAGACCAAGGGGACAAACAAAGCATCTATTCCCCCTGATTCCTGAAGGAGAGCCAGGAGCGCTACTGCATCATAAGGGGGAGTAACTGAGGTCATGACCTGAGCTGTCCACAGGTGACCTGAGTTACCCCCCCTTACGATGCTGCAGTGCTCTGAGCTCCACTTCAGGGACAAAGGGGATAGATGCTATGTTCATCCCCTTGATCTCTGATAAAGCAGTACCGAGAGTGTTTAGCACAGAGATGAGGATTGAGGGGTTAATAAAAATGCAGTCCCTAAATGTATTTGTGTTTTTTTTTTTAATGAACTATTTAAAAAAATTTCACGTGGTCTTCACCATATTTTTGTATGCCAGCCAGATACAGCAGACAGGTACGGGCTGCCCCCAACCTCCAGCGTCCTATTTGTACCTGGCTGGAAACAAAAATATAGGAAAGTCCTTTTTTAAATTATTTCATGAATTTCATTAAATAATTTTAGAAAAAGGACTTGGGCTTTGCCCTATTTTTGGGTCCAGCCAGGTACAACTAGGCAGCTGGGGGCTGGAATCCGCAGCGCAGGGTGGCCCAAGCTTTCTGGCCCCCCCTCATGCTGCAAATTTCAGTCCACAGCCGCCTCATAAAATGGTGTGTTCATAGAAGCACCATCTTCTGGCGCTGTATCCAACTCCTCCAGTGGCCCTGGTGTCGGGTGGCTCACGGGGTAAGAATGGAGTTAGTGCCAGCGTTATATTATCAGCTGGCTCTAAGCTTGAAATTCATGGGGCCATGCCAATATTAGTCATGACCACCATGAATTTCTAGTAAAGATAAAATAAACACAACACAGAGAAAAAATTTTTATTAGAAATAAAACAAAAAAAAATTAAGAGGCTCCATCTTTATTATAAAAAAAATCCTTTTTCCGATGTCCACATGGATAGCAATGTCAGCTCTGCTACCTCGCCCTGCATAGACAAGCGTCTATGCAGAGCGAGAAGCTGGCTAATACTGACAATGACAGTCAGAGTTCACCTGAGTTCATGGCTCGGGCCATGAACGTGGGTGAACCCTGACGTCACCGCACGAACATTGCTGGAAAGAGCCAAAGACTGCCGAGAGCAGTGAATACTGCCAGAAGTTAATGAGCAGAAGCGGCTGGGAGACAGCGAGACGGGAGGACGCGTCGCTGGACAGGTAAGTATAATTATAATGTTTATTATTAATTTTAAGCTTTTACAGGCCCTGGACCAGAACTGTAACATGGGTTTCCCATGGAAACCTGCGATTGGGACCTTGGTATGGGTCCAGACCTTTACAGTTTGGGTTCGCCCATCCCTGTTCATCACCGCAATATTCCATGGTTTACCTAAAACCCACAAGGGGATGTTTCCCTCCATCCTATAATTTCTGGGATGAGTAGGTTAGGGGAGAATTTAAGTGGGTGGCTTGATGATCACCTTCAGTCCCTTATACTCAGGATCCCGGGATTATTAAGGGATAGCACAGATGTTTTATATACTTTTAAAACATTTAAATGTAGGGATGATTATGATTTCTTTACATTCAATGTAGTAAACCTGTATTCAGTTGTTCTCCGCCATCTGGCTGAAATAGCAATGCAACAGCACCTTAACAAGTATAGTGCATACTCTTATGAATTAATAGAAATCATCATGTCATGTTTGTAATACCTCATAAAACACAGTCATTTTTCATTTGATTCTCAATTTTATCTACAGTTAGAAAGTGCTCCAATGGTAGTTATAGCCTCCCTGGCGGTATGAATAGGTCAGGAATTTTGTGCTAAAAGCGGGCTTACCCGCGGTCGCGGCAGATGCGGTTAAAAAACCGCATCTGCCGCACTTGCCGCATAGCCGCCGCACTTGCGGCGCACTTGCGGCGCGGTTGCGGCGCGGTTGCGGTAATCGCCATAGTAAGTATAAGGGGACTTGCGGCAGATGCGGCAAGTGCGGTTTTGCAATTGCGGCAGGTTCGGCAAGTGCGTTTTTTTCCGCGGCCGCACCTGCCGCAAGTGCAAAACCGCACTTGCCGCATCTGCCGCAAGTCCCCCTATACTTACTATGGCGATTACCGCAACCGCGCCGCAACCGCGCCGCAAGTGCGGCGGCTATGCGGCAAGTGCGGCAGATGCGGTTTTTTAACCGCATCTGCCGCGACCGCGGGTAAGCCCGAGCCTGACTCGGGGTTACCGCTTCTGGCAGTGATTTTTAACCCCGAGTCAGGCTCGGGAATACCGCTAGGAAGGTTAATGGCATGGTGGGTGGAGAAAACAATCTATGATGTTCACGGCATGGTCTATGGCAGTATTGCTTGGTATGGTTGCTTTCTGGATGACCTTCTGTTTGTTTGGTTTGGTCAACCAGCGACCATATTGACCTTTACTGCCTTTATCAATAACAATGATTGCTATCTGTGTTTTGTTTGTTCTGAACTTGGTAACAGTATTGCTTTTTTGGATTTAGGGTTGTGCAGTGATACAGAGAAAGAGATAGTTAATGTTTCCCTCTATAAAAAGGAAATAGCAGGTAAAACGCTCTTAGTATCCTCTAGCTGCAACCCTGCACATAACATTAAGGCATTACCTTACCGTGAATTTATTAGAGTTTGCAGAATCTGCTCTAAGGGTGCGTGCACACGATCAGGAGACGCAGCATTTTGGACGCAGCGTCTTTGCGCTGCGTCCAAAACGCTGCATCGTACAGTAGAAGCATAGTGGATGGGATTTCAAGAAATCCCATCCTTACTATGTGTAACCCGCCCGCAGCGTCTTTGGAGCTGCGGTGCGGGTAGCCGGGAGTCCGCTCCTCCGCAGCATGTTCATTTCGGAAGCGGCTCCCATCGGGTGACTGCAGGGAGAAGCCGCCCCGCACCCGCCTCACAAGGTGAGTACAGAGCGGCTGCGGTCTCCCTGCGGCCACCCGCGGCTTTCCTCAGGTCCGGAGGAGCTGCGTCCAACACGCAGCTCCTCCGGACCGTGTGCACATACCCTAATGGTTCTATCTTTCTAATGAAAGTAAGGGTACCGTTACACGACGCAACATTGCATGCAATTTCACTGGCAATTTGCTGGTTGCAGTGAAATCATGGACACATTGTTCTATTTTGCTGCCGTGTACAAATGGAACAATGTGTCCATGATTTCACTGCAACCAGCAAATTTCCAATGAAATTGCATGCAATGTTGCGACATGTAATGGTACCCTCAGATCCATTAAGCATAGGTTGTTTGACCTGGCATATGATTACAAGTGTATAAAAAATGCTGTTTTAGCTGCTAAAAATGTATCTAGAAAATCCATACTAAATATTGTTTTAGCTCCGGATTTACATGGTGAACCATGTGGGAAAAAGAATAAGATGCAAAATGAGGATAACTTTAGGGAAAAGGGTGGGAGAAAAAATACAGAAAATATTGGTTCATTCAATAATAATTAGTTTTTTTCTACTGCATATAGTTCACAGGTGATATTTAAAAAAATAATCTTAAAATATTTACCATTTAATGAACCAGGATAATGAAACAAATTCTTGATAATGGATGCAAAGTGGTGGCTCATTGGGTCAATTATTATTTTAACCAGTGGATTTTTCTCAGAAAGTAAAGAGACAACATAACTTAATCTTTAAGAGTATTACCAGTGTGGAGGTTCCAGATGTAATGGGTGTGATTTTGCTGTCAATCACAATACTGTTTTTTTCTGGTTCAAATGGCGTGCTGTTTCCAAAAAATAAAATCATCAATTGTGACACACATTATGTCATGTATGCCAGTGATTGCACCATCTGCCAGATAAAATATGTAGGGTATACAATACATACAGTTAAAAAGCGCATCTCTGAGCATCTAGACAACATCAAAGACAAATACAGCATATATTCATTGGCTGTGCAGCATTTTGTGACTGGCCATAATGCATACCCATCTGTTTTTTCATTTTATGCTATATAAAAAGTCAATTATCTGTTTAGGGGTGGTAGTTGGCAGAAATTGCCCTTCTTAAAGAAGATTACTGGATCTTAAAGTTGCATACCCGGTTTCGGAAAGGAATGAATCTAAGAAATGATCTTTTTTACATTTGTTAAAATAATGATATGAGATGTCTGTTATTATATCTCTAAAAATTAATTTATTTGTTCGGGATAAAATGTTGCAATGCGTAGTCTGTTATTGTAATTTAAACCCCTATTTTATATATATCCAACCTCTGAATATATATATATATATATATATATATATATATGGGTTAAGCGCACAATCTGGCTAGTGGCTGGAACCTTTCTCTTTAAGTCTATAGATTGTTCTTGGTCTCATTGTCTATTGATAACACAGTTAATAACACAGCACCCTGCACGCATCACTCCGCTCTGCTACTTGACCGCACAGACACAGTGACAGAACATCAGCTGATAGGGAAAGCACGCCCCAGCCACAAAGGCACCCACCTGACAGAAGAGGAGATCTGCGGCGTCTTGATCACGCGCCCAGATCTACCTCCACAGCGAGGAGAGAGACCGAACGGCAAATAGAGGAAAATCAAACTAGAAGGCAACAATTAAGTTCCTAAACAGGGGGAGAATTAAGCTGTCAGCAGCAGCAGTGACTGAAAGATATATTGTCCATTTCAGAGAGGAGAGATAGAAACTAGAAGGAGGAGAGGAGGAGAGACCGAATTAAATGAAATCCAACACAAAGGTACAGAAAAGTCAAACTATGACCACTGCAGTAGAGAAATAACATGAATGATAAGGCATATTGTGATTGCAGAAAGAAATAAGGACAACACTGACCGCACCAAGGCAAAAAGAATAGTTATACCGTACAGGTGAGAACAAAGAGGAGTACTTCCAAATCCTGATAAAAAGCAGGGTAAATTACAAAATGAATAATTGCAGGTTGACACTAAAGCAGCAAAGCAAGATGATCAATACAAAAGAAAAGAACCCCAGCAATATAACAAAGGTAAATTAATTAGCATATACAGGAAGCCAAAAAAATCAAGGGGTACAACAGTAGTACACTTATATTTATATTACAGGCATACAGAGAGGGACACCTGGAGGAAGCACCAGAAGGAGGGACTCATACTAGTGTATCAAGATCCCTCATAACCCAAAAAATCTAGTTTTAAAAAATCCTTTAAAAAAATTGTTTTTGCATGCTATGATTTTAGATGTGATTAATTGTTTTAAAATTTTAAAATTGTTTTAAAGAAGTTCAATAAAATTCCCGAGAAAGGGTTATATCAATACACTGTAGTATTAATAGACACCGAGACCAAGAACAATCTGTAGACTAAAAGAGAAAGGTTCCAGCCATTAGCCAGATTGTGAGCTTAACCTATATATATACAGAGGTTAGATATACAGTGCCTACAAGTAGTATTCAACCCCCTGCAGATTTAGGTGGTTTGATAAGATGCAAATAAGTTAGAGCCTTCAAACTGCAAACGAGAGTAGGATTTATTAACAGAAGCATAAATCTTACAAACCAAAAAGTTATGTTGCTCAGTTGAATTTTAAAAAATTTTAAACATAATAGTGTGGGTCAATTATTATTCAACCCCTAGGTTTAATATTTTGTGGAATAACCCTTGTTTGCAATTACAGCTAATAATCGTCTTTTATAAGACCTGATCAGGCCGGCACAGGTCTCTGGAGTTATCTTGGCCCACTCCTCCATGCAGATCTTCTCCAAGTTATCTAGGTTATTTGGGTGTCTCATGTGGACTTTAATCTTGAGCGCCTTCCACAAGTTTTCAATTGGGTTAAGGTCAGGAGACTGACTAGGCCACTCCATCACCTTGATTTTTTCCCTCTTGAACCAGGCCTTGGTTTTCTTGGCTGTGTGCTTTGGGTCGTTGTCTTGTTGGAAGATGAAATTACGACCCATCTTAAGATCCTTGATAGAGGAGCGGAGGTTCTTGGCCAAAATCTCCAGGTAGGCCGTGCTATCCATCTTCCCAAGGATGCGGACCAGATGGCCAGGCCCCTTGGCTGAGAAACAGTCCCACAGCATGATGCTGCCACCACCATGCTTGACTGTAGGGATGGTATTCTTGGGGTCGTATGCAGTGCCATCCAGTCTCCAAATGTCACGTGTGTGGTTGGCACCAAAGATCTCGCTCTTGGTCTCATCAGACCATAGAATCTTGAACCAGTCTGTCCCAGAGTCCTCCAAGTGATCATGAGCAAACTGTAGACGAGCCTTGACATGACGCTTTGAAAGTAAAGGTACCTTACGGGCTCGTCTGGAACAGAGACCATTGCGGTGGAGTACGTTACTTATGGTATTGACTGAAACCAATGTCCCCACTGCCATGAGATCTTCCCGGAGCTCCTTCCTTGTTGTCCTTGGGTTAGCCTTGACTCTTCGGACAAGCCTGGCCTCAGCATGGGAGGAAACTTTCAAAGGCTGTCCAGGCCGTGGAAGGCTAACAGTAGTTCTATAAGCCTTCCACTTCCGGATGATGCTCCCAACAGTGGAGACAGGTAGGCCCAACTCCTTGGAAAGGGTTTTGTACCCCTTGCCAGCCTTGTGACCCTCCACGATCTTGTCTCTGATGGCCTTGGAATGCTCCTTTGTCTTTCCCATGTTGACCATGTATGAGTGCTGTTCACAAGTTTGGGGAGGGTCTTAAATAGTCAGAAAAGGCTGGCAAAAGAGATAATTAATCCACACATGTGAAGCTCATTGTTCTTTGTGCCTGAACTACTTCTTAATACTTTAGGGGGACCAAACAGAATGCTGGTGGTTTGAGGGTTGAATAATAATTGACCCACACTTTTATGTTTAAAATGTATTAAAATTCAACTGAGCAACATAACTTTTTGGTTTGTAAGATTTATGCTTCTGTTAATAAATCCTACTCTCGTTTGCAGTTTGAAGGCTCTAACTTATTTGCATCTTATCAAACGATCTAAATCTGCAGGGGGTTGAATACTACTTGTAGGCACTGTATATGAATACGGTTTTAACAAGTAAAGGATATACAGACACACGGCATCACCCAGGGCGGACAGCTGCCAATCATAACAAGAGAGCTCCAGTGTTTAAGGTGTAGATACACGAATATCCCTATTTTAAAGTGTAGAAATAAAATGGATTTTACTATTTGGAACAGTGCTGAATCTGTCTACTTTCCTTGGAATATTATGTCAACTTATGATCAACTTCTCATTGTTGACTATGAAGTTTTTCATAAACACTCGGAAAATCTTCTCAGTACAGTTTTACTGTTGATGATGCACATTAACAACTCATAAAGGGCCTCTAAATACTGCTCAGTAAAACTATCTTCTTTCCTCTTAGTCATCGCTCTAGTTTACTATTTCACTTTGAGTGATCAGATATGAATGTAACATCTGGGGAAGATAGACAGGTTTATTAAAAACACCTGGATATCCAACAGACTGAGAATAAATTATCCCTAAATTAGATAAAAAAAATCTTTGTAAGTGTAGTGTAGTGATTCAACTGCAGCATTAAATCGGCTACATATGCACAAAAGTATCACTACATACCAACCATTTTCCATATATTCTGTTGCTTTTAGGTGTGTTCATATACTACTTCAAAGTACACAGACTGATTGAATTTAAATCTCTGAAATGCTTTTTATCTTTGAGTTAGAGGCCAGGGTCACACATGCCCATCAGTTTTTTTCCAATTTAGAAAACCTGATTCCGTTTTTGGAAATTGCCATTTTGGCACCTAAAAACCTGTACCTATATGTACCATGTATTAACGGATGCGTTTCCCATAGGGCCCCATGTTAAAAAAAATGTGTTTTTGGCCTTGTTCATACATACCAATCTGTTTTTTTAGCCCTTAGAAAAACTAATCCATTTTTCTAAGGGTGCCAATATTGTCCTCTGAGGTCCTGAACGTTTTTGGCAAGTTTTTGGACTTAGTCATTTTTTCATTAAAAACGCATATGCGTTAACGCATGCATTAACGCATGGTGCCTATATGTGCCCTGCGTTAATGCATGCTTTTCCCATAGGGTCCCATATTAAAAAACGCATGCGTTTTTTACAGCACCCAAAAAACGCTGCATGCAGTGTTTTTTGGGATGCTGAACAAAAACGCATGTGTTGTTAAAAAACGCAGCAACACTTAGGTGCACTATGCGTTAACACATATGCGTTTTTGGACTTTGAAAAAAAACAGTTCAAAATGTTCCCAAAAACGGATTTAAGGCAAAAACGCATCGTATGTGTAAACAAGGCCTTTCACAAAATTCTAAGTTGAAAAACTGATGCTTTTAACGGATCCAGGGCTCATGTGTGACCCTATCCAAATAGAGACATTTGGTGCTTCCTTATATCATATCATCCCTTTATAACAACATGATGCTTATTTGATGAAACCGAAAATAACATACTTTTAGAAGTACCGTATATACTCGTGTATAAGCCAACCCGTGTATAAGCTGACCCCCCTACTTTTGCCCCAAAAATCTGGAAAAACCTATTGACTCGTGTATAAGCCGAGGGTGGACCTCAGCACAGGTATACAGCCCCCAGCAGTGTGGTATACAGGCCCCCCCCAGTGGTATACAGGCCTCCCCAGTGGTAGTATACAGCAGCCCCAGTGGTAGTATATAGCATCCCCAGCAGCCCCAGTGGTAGTATACAGCAGCCCCAGTGGTAGTATATAGGAGCCCCAGCAGCCCCAGTGGTAGTATACAGCAGCCCCAGTGGTAGTATATAGGAGCCCCAGCAGCCCCAGTGGTAGTATACAGGCAGCCCCAGTAGTAGTATATAGGAGCCCCAGCAGCCCCAGTGGTAGTATACAGGCAGCCCCAGTAGTATATACAGCCCCAGTGGTAGTATACAGGCAGCCCCAGTAGTATATACAGCCCCAGTGGTAGTATACAGGCAGCCCCAGTAGTATATACAGCCCCAGTGGTGTATACAGCCCCAGTGGTAGTATATTGCAGCCCCAGTGGTTTATACAGCCCCAGTGGTAGTATATTGCAGCCCCAGTGGTGTATACAGCCCCAGTGGTAGTATATTGCAGCCCCAGTGGTGTATACAGCCCCAGTGGTAGTATATTGCAGCCCCAGTGGTGTATACAGCCCCAGTGGTAGTATATTGCAGCCCCAGTGGTGTATACAGCCCCAGTGGTAGTATATTGCAGCCCCAGTGGTGTATACAGCCCCAGTGGTAGTATATTGCAGCCCCAGTGGTGTATACAGCCCCAGTGGTAGTATATTGCAGCCCCAGTGGTGTATACAGCCCCAGTGGTAGTATATTGCAGCCCCAGTGGTGTATACAGCCCCAGTGGTAGTATATTGCAGCCCCAGTGGTGTATACAGCCCCAGTGGTAGTATATTGCAGCCCCAGCGGTAGTATACAGCAGCCCCCGTAATCCAGGGCCCCCCCAGCCTGACTCCGGTCACCTGTAAAGCAAAATATACTTATCACTGACCCGCTGTCCGCGCCCGCTCGCCGCTGCCGTCCGCGATCCTCCATCTTCATGCGTCTTCTTCCTGTTTACTGTGTTAGGCGCCGGCAATGACGTCATTGCTGCGACAAACACAGGAAACAGGAAGAAGACGCATGAAGATGGAGGATCGCGGATGTCGGCAGATGCGGGCGCGGATGGCAGCGGGACAGTGATAAGTATATTTTCCTTTACAGGTGACCAGAGTCAGGCTGGGGGGGCCCTGGATTACGGGGGCTGCTGGGGCTGCTCGTGGCTGCCGGTCCTGCCGTATGACTCGCGTATAAGCCGAGGGGGGTACTTTTCAGCCCAAATTTTGGGCTGAAAAACTCGGCTTATACGCGAGTATATACGGTAGTTGATAAATATGGCTCATACATGCTTAAATTCTAAATTTAAAATATTTTTTGAAAAACCTAACATAAAACCTTGCAAATACATGCAAACTTGGGTTCTGCAATTTCACTGATCATATTCTTTGCCTATTGATACGCAAGAGTCCAAGAAATTGCTAGTGCCTTGTGGGATTACTAGTTTCCACTTTGTATTCTAAGGACATTGAATGATGCACGTTTACCAGTTAAGTATTTCAAAAGGTTAATTATTTTGACAATTCCTTTTGTAAGAATGTACAAGCCTACATGACTTTGGTCATTTGACACTTTTGGGCTACCTTTAAAGTCTAGTTGACACTCTGCTGCTCTCTATTCTTGCACAAGCCTCTGGGTGAGAAGTAATTACAACAACAATAGATGAAACAGAGCTTTTCCCAAAAACAAGTAGTCTAAATATTCTTGTGTCAGCTAAAACAGGAATTTCTGTGCCCCATGGACTGCATTTTCCACTTTTGACAGGTTATATTGGTTTTAATTAAAAGCAATTATTCAAAAAAAATCTATAATTTGAATTGGAAATAAATGAAAGGTCACAAACTTTGTGAGAAATTTGTATTCCCAGTATAAGTATAGAGTAAAGACTGAGAAGTCTAAAAGTGAGGTGGCAGGCATATTCCTTGCTTGGGTCTACTATGACAGCTATGTGTGGCATAGTATATGACAAGTAATCTTGACAAATCGGTGTAAGTTTCAGAAATCGATGCATCTAAATTAGAGATCAGTGAGTCACTCTGCAAAGGATCGAGAATTTCTTGAAATCTGCAGTTTCACTAAAATTTAAACATATTAAGATTTGCAATCTATAGAGGTTTATGACACCATTTCACAATCTGCTGAAGCATCACTGAGTAGGCTAACATCACTTATGTTGCCACATGGACCTCTACCATAAGGCACTGTAACTATAACATTTTACAGATTATATATTATAGAAAGTTCTTACAACTCCAAAGTCAATGGGGACAGGGTAATCATTTTGATTCAGTTTTCTACAGTCAGGTGTGAAACAGTCAGGTATAGGCCCTGCTTTGCCCGCGTCTATTTGGAGGCCAGAAAGCACATAACAAGGTGAGATAATAGAGTTAGGGACCATCCTGATTGGGTACACTTTGTTAGGATTGGAAGGGTTTTAAGCTTTTATGATCAAAATAGTGTCAACTAAGAACCCTATGCTGTTATGTATTATAACTATTTATTTACAGTGTATTTGCTCACTGTTTTTATTTTAGGTTTTACCATTTAATGGCCACAGTGTCAATGTGCACCTATACATTTCACTTACTCCAAAGGCTGGAATTGGCTACAAAACCATAAGTAAGATGCTGGGTGAGAGGGAGACAACTCTTGGTGCAATAGTAGGAAAATGGAAATAATACAAAATGAATGTTCATCAACATCAATCTGGGGCACCATGCAAAATGTCACCTCATGGAGTATCTAGGATCATGAGGAAGGTGAGAGCTCAGCCTAAAACTACACGGGGAAAACTTGGTAATGATCTCAAGGCAGCTGGAACCACTGTTACCAAGAAAACCATTGGTAACAAATTACACTGTAATGGATTAAAATCCTGCAGTGCCCGCAAAGTCCAACTGCTCAAAAAGGCATAAGTGCAGGTCCGTCTGAAGTTTGCCAATAAATACCTTGGTGATTTTGAGAGTGCTTGAGAGAAGGTGCTGTTGTCAGATGAGACAAAAAGGAAGCTCTTTGGCATTATCTCAACTTGCCATGTTTGGAGAAAGAGAAATGCTGCCTTTGACACAAGGAACATCGTCCCCACTGTAAGTAACTTCCTTCCCACTCCTGGGCTCCCTTCCCTGGTCTCTAGAGCTGTAAATTTCAAAAACTTATCATGGATCATATCTTCTCATTGGAAAGTCCTAGGTGATGGCTTTGGTGCCATCGTATCTGGCCGGAACTTCAATATGCTTGGAGACCAAACCCGGCACACCTACCTGGCTTCTTCTAGCCATTCTATTTATCTCCCCAACCAAGGGTGCTAGGGATAATCAGGACCCATGTGTGTGAACTCATGGGTTCTCCCCGTGGATCTGGAAATATAATTGGTGCAGGGTTCAGATATATAGTAATTCCATAATCCTGTATTATATTACGGTGCCTTTCTGATTGATAATACTGTTTAAGGCTCAGGCTCCAGCAAGGGTTTTTTCCTGTTAGACCAATTTGTTATGTCCATATGCTTTTAAACAAGCTTATGCATTTTGGAAACAAGTACTGTGGACCAATGAGGTTGAAATAGAACTTTTACGCCAAAATGATTAAAAGTATGTGTAGAGAAAAAGGGTGTAGACTTCAGAACATCATACCAACCATTAGGCATGGGGTGTATCATGCTTTGGGGTTGTGTTGCAGCCAAAGGCAAATTGAACTTTTAAGGGGTAGAGGAAAGAATGGATTCAATAAAATTTCAATAAATTATTGATGCAAACAACATTATCTGTATAAAAGCTGAAATTTACAAAAGGATGGTTCCTACAATTGGATAATGATCCTTAACAAACATCAAAATCCACAATGGACTACCTCCGAAGGTGCAAGTTGAAGGTTTTTCAATGGTCTTTACAGTCCCCTGATCTGAAAATCATTAAAAATCTGTGCCTAGACCTGGACCTTGAAAGAGCAGTGCATGCAAAAAGACCCAGGACTATCACAAAACTGGAAGAATTTTCCAATGAAGAATGGATGAAAATCCCTGAAACAAGAATTGAAAAAATCTTGGCTGGCTACAAAAAGCATTTACAAGCTTTGATATTTGCTGAAGTGGGTATTAGATGGTACTAACTATGTAAGTTGCCAATATTTTTGCATCGGCCCGTCTTTTTTTTTTCTTCTAATTTTAAAATTTAAAAGATGAAAATATTTTTTTTGCATAAAATAAAATGGAAATGTGTCATCTTTGACTTTATGTGTTTCAGAAATTATTTCATTTTCAACTAGCTTAACTGTTCACAATAGCATTAATTTTGACCAGGGATGTCAAAACTTTTACATGGCACTGTATTACTCCTCACTGCCAGTATTATTCGCATTTGCAATAGGATTTATTTAAAGAGATTGTCCCATGAACAAAGTATATTTCATTCAATAGACCTTGGAATGTAAAGTTCCACAATTGGATACCTTAAACATCTTGTGCAAAGATAATCCTATATATGTATCTCTGCTATGTACTGTGTAATGGATGTGTCTGACCATACAGGGACATGGTCTGATCATACCACATCGCCTGTGCTGAGATAATCTTATATATGTGTCTCTGCTCTGTACTGTGTAATGGATGTGTCTGACCGTACAGGGACATGGTCTGATCATACCACATCTCCTGTGCTGAGATAATCTTATATATGTGTCTCTGCTATGTACTGTGTAATGGATGTGTCTGACCGTACAGGGACATGGTCTGATCATACCACATCTTCTGTGCTGAGATAATCTTATATATGTGTCCCTGCTATGTATTGTGTAATGGATGTCTCTGACAATAGAGGGACATGGTCTAATCATACCACATCTCCTGTGCTGAGATAATCTTATATATGTGTCCCTGCTATGTATCGTGTTATGGATTTGTCTGACCATATAGGGACATGGTCTGATCATACCACATCTCCTGTGCTGAGATAATCTTATAAAGGTGTCCTTGCTATGTACTGTGTAATGACTGTTTCTGACCATGCAGGAACATAGTCCATACATACCATATCTACTGGTCAGGGAAGAAAACAAAAGGTAGCATACAGGCAGGACAGCATGAGATCACAGCTGTTGGTTCTGTGAGGTAAGACAAGTTTAAAAATAGGCAGGGAAAGGTCTCAGTTCACAGAAAAAAATCATCTGTGATCCCATACTATCCAATCTGTATACTGTTTTGCTTCTCACCCTGCTTGGGATATGTGGTATGTGCTAACTATATTCCTACATGGTTAGAAACATCCAATATACAGTACATATAGTGGGGCAAATTTAGAAGAATATCTCAACAAAAAAACATTTGTTATTGCATCTAATTGTTTATTACATCTCTGAGAGGCTACAGGCTTAAAAAGGCATTCTCACATAGACTTGGCACAAGTTACTTTGCCTGACAGATTCCAGAGCTACCCCACCTTTCAGTCTGTAACCCCGGTAAAGGAGTCTGGAGTTACAATGGGGTCCACTGGACTTCTTTCAGAGAAAAGCTGCTGTCCGGAGGAGCAAGCAGAGTCAAGAGGGGTGGTCACACTGGTCCAATACCAAGAAATCATCAGCGACAAAACCAGGAGACAAGTAGATAGTCAAAGTCAGAACATGAGAAGTACAAAAAGGTACTAAGGAGTTAGGAAACAAAGAGCCTAGGTCCAGCTGTACTAAAATCTGGCAGCTAGTGATTATCTGTTGGGATTTATATGGAGTTGAGCCCCGCCCATGATTCCCACTAGAGAGCTAATAACTTACCAATCCACTGCAGCAAAAAATCAAATGTATTGGAAAGGGTGAATTAGTCTTTGTGATTGGAACACTAAACACCTACACGCTGCCGGTGTCCAACTGTAGCTGCATTGTTAATGTGGCACTGCAACACGACCAAAGTCAAAGTGGGGCTTACAACATTATGTACAGACACGGATGTGACATTAGGGTACCTTTACACGCGGCAACGTTTCTAGGAATTTCACTGGCAACCTATTGGTTGCAGTGAAATCATGGACACATTGTTCTATCTTGTTGCTGTCTACAAATGGAACAATGTCTCCATGATTTCACTGCAACCAATAAGTTGTCAGTGAAATTCCTAGAAAAGTTCCTGCGTGTAAAGGTATCTTAAGGGAACAAATAAATGCAAGATCTATCAAATAAAATGCATTTTATTCATGGGTCAGCCCCTTTTATAAAATTAGCTATGCATTTCTTCTTTATGAACACTAAATGTAGAGTCTGTAGTAACAGAAAGTAAAATCGGGACTTTTGTGATTCACATTACTTCAAGTATAATGACATGTAGTCTTAATGAAACACCAGTACATAGGATATTTGGTAGGTGAATACTGTATGATTTTACATGTTTATACCACATTGAGCCCATTTTCAAAAGAAAAATAGGATGATCAATCCCTTTTGGGAACTGTGTTGGATTTTTTGATGGGTATTATTTTACCACGAATCACAGGTGACTCATGATGGGCTAACTACGGTAAATGAACACATTATTTAACTCATGTTTCCCATCATGTAATGCTTGTTTCCTTTCTGTAATGAAGTGATGTTTGGTTCTCCAGTACGTCTCAGTGAAATAATAATACATCAGCATTGCCCTGCTTTCTGATCTACAATGAACATGTTTAAGAAGATAACTACTAGTAAAGAACATCTTGCCATAAAAGAGCAAGCAATTGTGACTGTTGAAAGCACTCTACGTATAGAAGTTCTGTCTCCCATATCTTCTCCTTCCACTTCAAAGTACTTTATTCGTTTTCATGCTGTTGACATTGATCGTAATAACATTGTTTGTACCAAAAGCAAGAATATAACTGTGTGAACCTCAGTGATTATGCATTATACCAATACCATCTTTGAATGTTAGAAAGATATGTGTTTTCATCCTTTTTAAAGAGAAAGATCAATATAAATATAGAAAAATGTAAAGGGATAAAAAAAAATAAATCCCTTAATGGTACGTTTTATTATATCAGCTGTTTCACATGTGTTACATAACTGAATTCTCCAGAAAAGGCTGAAAAAGCTGCAAGCAAATGCCCTAATGGTTACAATAATTGCAATTTGTATGGTGTTTAATTATTTTTGCTTACCAGCTGAATCAGGGCCGCACCGTCCATTGGACAGTGTGAGCCCTTTAAATCAGGTGGCAAGCTGGCAGGAGGAGCGGCTGTGCAGAAGGGGGCGGCGTCATATGCATACAGTGTCTTCCTGCCGCTGGCTGCGATAAGACCCAGCCTCTGCCCCTGCTGCATAAACAGACCTGTGGCGCGATGGCGGCGCAGATAGCAATCCCCCCGATCCTGACTTGTGGCTGCAGGGGCGCCCGTGCTAGCTACTGACAGCACCCCCCTCCAAAAGACACCCCCGGTCCTCACGTGCGACTGCAGGGGCAGCGGTGCTAGCTACTGACAGCACCCCCCCTTGTGTGGCTCAGGCAGCAGGGGGGCTTGATGCACCCCTGAGCTGAATAAACCTTTGGGGAGTCATTAAGCTGATACAGTTTTCACTATTTCTTCAAAATTTAAAACGTAATACAGTGCAAGATTTTCCATGATCACTCTATTTCCCTGGGTTATAACAGGCCAAAAAATCACTATGTGAAATCCTGCCCTTAACAATGTGGATAAGAAGTAGTAGAAAGGATATACATATAACACAGATAAATTAGAAGCGTACGGTATATTTCAAAGTATCAGTTTCAGAGGGGGAAAATAGGAAAAACAAATTGATGCAAATTCTGTGGTAATGATGCACTGTTATGGGGTGAATCTCCTGCTGACACTGTTATGGAGGTAATGTACTAACGTCCCTCATCCTGGGCCATTGCAGGTATACTCTGTATGTCCTCTATCCTGGTGTATATATCTCCCATTCTGGTATATATAATCCCCATTCTGGTACATATATAACACATTCTGGTACATACTGTATGCACCCCATCCTGGTGTGTATGATCCCCATTCTGGTACATATTTATCCCCTCCTGGTGTACATGATCCCCATCATGGTACATATGTCCTCTCTCATGGGATATACAGTTCTGGCAAAAATAAAGAGACCGCTGCAAAATTTTCAGTTTCTCTGATTTTTCACTTTATGCTGAAGGTATATTTTTGAGGAAAATGTACATTTTTCTTTTATTCTATAAACTACTGACAACAGGTCTCCAAAATTTAAAGTAAAAATTTTGTATTTATTTGCAGCAAATGAGAAATCGTCAAAATAATAAAAAAGAAACAGTGCTTTCAGACCTCAAATAATGCAAAGAAAACAAGTTAATATTTATTTAGAAACAAAAATACAAATTTTTTAACTCAGGAAGAGTTCAGAAGTCAATATTTGGTGGAATAACCATGCTTTTTAATCACAGCTTTCATGTGTCTTGGCATGCTTTCCACCAGTCTTTCACACTGTGTTTGGGTGACCTTATGCCACTCCTGGCACAAAAATTTAAGCAGTTCTTCTTTGTTTGATGGCTTGTGACTATCCATCTTCCTCTTGATTACATTCCAGAGGTTTTTAATGGGGTTCAGGTCTGGTCAGTTCCTCTGGATGAGACTATATGTTCATCTGGAGAAGCATTTGAGAAGCAGGCAACCGATTTGAGACAACGCTTTAGAGAGAGGGGTTACAGTAACAGGTCAGTCAAGAGAGTGTATCTCTGAGCTAAAAGTACATCCCGTGATGACCTTCTCTATGGGCGACAGGTGGTTGATACGACATATGCACAACCAATTCAGTTCATCTCTATCTTTATCTAGGAGTGGGGGACATTACGGGATGTACTGAATAGGCATTGGCCAGTCCTACAGTCTGACCCTGTTCTTAAGGACTCGTTATCGGATAAACCTCTTTTGACCAACAGGTGGTCATGCAACTTACATGATATATTTGTCCGGAGTCACTATGTCCCTGTCCCGCCGAACCCCTTTGGCTCCAGAGGCCCTCTGGACGAGTGTTATCCTTGTGGCCACTGCATTGCTTATCCAAATGTCCAGTGCATTAGTTCCTTAACCTCTTCTGATGACCTACAAACCTTTGATATCAGAAAGTATATATCATGTGGGAAAAGCAATGTGGTATACCATGCCACATGTGCTTGCTGACTTATTTATGTCAGTATGACATCCAGGGAACTGAGGAAGAGGGTGAGGGAACGTTTGAGGGACATTCTGGCATCTGCGATGGTGGACAGGGCCACACTGATAATACTGCTGTGGCACTTCCTGCAATACCAAGGTAGTGATCCGGCATCCCTGAGGGTCAGAGGGATCGATGTCATACATGGCGGAATCTGGGGTGGTGATACCAGGATGGTGCTCTCGCAAAATAAAACTTGGTGGACAGTGTCTCTCGACACTATGTCACTGCGGGACCTTAATGAACACCTGACGTGTGCCTCGTTCCTCTAGCCGTCGCTGTCTGATTCTGACTAAAGTATCCGTAGCCAATCTTTATTTGCGTGGTCCTTTTGGACTCGCTTCGTTATTATATGATTTTATGGGTTGACATTTTGTGGTTCACAGATCTGCCTGTTCCCCATTTGGGATCCGTAAGAATGCCTACAGTGATGTTATTGGACTCCTGAACTAGTGAAGTTTGGAAATAAACATTGGGCTCTGAACCACACGATGGACTTGAATGGAAATCTTGGACACAATGTACTAAAAAAATGTATATTTATATTTGAGATGTATGTCCTGGGTTTGGTGTATGTTCCTATTGTGTGCTTTTTATTATTTTTTGTAACTCTGTATGTTAAGATTTATCTGTTTTGAGGGGGAAATTTTGATTATATGTGGATGTAATTGCAATTGGTTTTGATGATTGTTTTTGGTACATGTATGTAATATATGTAAGATGGTGGTTTAAGGCTGACAAGCCTATTACTAATAATTATTGTGCCATCTTCGATCCCTTTGTAACCCATAATATAATTGGGAGAATCTCTCCATTCCCCTCTTTCGATATAATGAACAGTCGTTACATGTGACTTTGATGTAAAGTTTACTGTATTTATGTATGTTCCTTATGCTGGTTAGATGTGTTGTGACAGGTTACCTGTGCCACCTCCCTCACCAAAGCCTCCATTTCGGGTGTAATAAAATTTCACCTTAAAGTACTTTAATTTAAGTGTGTACTCCCTTTTCTTGGTATTGTCCTTATGGTCTTTGGCAAACTTCAGCCTGGCTCTCCTTTGCTTTTCATTAATGAAAGACTTTTTTTCTAGTTTTACATGACTTGAGCCCTGCCTTTAGGAGCCTGTTACGAACTGTTCTTGCAATGCACTTCACCCCAGCTGCCATTTGCCATTCATTTTGTAGGTCACTTGATGTCATCCTGCGGTTGCTCAGTGACATTCAAATAAGATGATGGTCATCCCGGTCAGTGGAGAGTCGCTTTCACCCTTTGCCGGTCTGTAGCTTTGTTGACCCAAAAGTCTGCTGCTAAACCTTGTTGTAATGGACTGCCGTTTTCAAAATTTTAAGGATGGAGGCCTTCTTTTCATCCCTCAAGACTTTTCCTTTTAATTCCTTTGGCATGGTTAAAAGTTGTTTTGTCATCCAGCTTATCCTATTGTAAGAGGATTGTAAAGACCACAGCAGTGTTTTTTTATACTTTCCCTCATTAAATAAGATTTGGTTCAGGTGATCACCTAATCAGAAGCACATTAAGAAGAATGAGGTGCACTTTGGTTGGAATTCAACTGACAGTGGAATGAAATGGCTGTCAAACAAGTAGAGATGGTGATTTTTCTAGAAAACTGTTTCTTTGCAATAAAGAAGTCTATTCTGCAAGTGGTCCAGAGAAATAAAATCTTACTCACAACAAACAACCAATTAAAATTATGCTGGACCTCTTCCTTTACATCTTAACTCAACAGTCTGCCCTCAAACTGCTCTTGGATCCTCTCCGAGATAAAGGAATTCTCTTCAACTGGGGCTTCCTTTTCTCCCTAATGATCTAGAGGGGCTCACAATTATTTGCTGTGCGGTCCTCTGAAAACCTGCCAACTTTCCTGACCGAAAGGTTTTTCACTTATAAGAGTTACAGTATATGACAGCCCTTGACTTTCTACCTGTTCATATTTCAGCTAATTAACATTTTTTTACTTGCCACCTATAGCATGTTAAACTATTATTTGATTGGCAGTAGTTTTATATGTTATATCTGCTTTAGTCAATCAGGAGCTACTTTATAGCATGTGTGTGGCAGCGATGGGCGTCATATACGAGGGTCAATATGTGTCATACAGGATGTGTCTAGAAACATACTGAAGTGCATTGTTCTCACAGATGCAAATGTGGGTGCAATGCAAAATAAAAGTGAGCGTGGACTAGGTCAATCTATTTTACCAAGTTAGATTTTAAAATTGATTAGAAGTTTGCAATTAAAGATTTTCTTTGTTTGAACAAAACTTACCTGGATAACTGTCTTTACAACATTGCTTATGTAAGGTCCGCGCCTACATATGTCATCCCTTTCTTCCTCCCCAATAGGCTAGGTACCTCTGTCTTGCCTTGTGAGGCCATCTAAGCTCCTTCTTTCTGACTATAATGGTTATGGAGTGTTTTCCTTTGCTTTAGTTTTTCACTGTTTTCTCATGATTTAATTCCCTGCTAATTTCCTTTTTTTCTTTTCTTTTTGATACTTGGGTCCAAGTAACAAGTTTCCACAATGAATGCTTAACAAAACATATTTGGGGAAACAGAGTATTGCTTCTATCAATGCAAAGGGGTTCAAGCACCCCGACAACATTTAGGCATACTTCATAATTTTCACCAACATAAGTATATACAGTATCTATATACTTATCTAAAATAGACTTTATGCTGTTACAACCTTTCAAATCTATCTCAGACTCCTCCCCTTTTCTTTGCCAGTCCATAGCCATACATTCACAATTATCCCCAAATCAGGAAAAAAACATTCCTATAAGAGTTATCACCCAATTTTCCTTCTAAATGTTACTCTAAAAGCATATATCAAATTGCTTGCACATAGATTAAACCCCCATCTATCAAGCTTCATTCACCCAGATTAGGTGGGTTTTGTCCTCAGCAGAGAGGGCCTTTGACAATACCCTCAATACATTTAATATTATTAATTATGCACTTGCCCACAAGACCCCCACTTTATAATCAGTCACTTAATGCCAGAAAGGCTTTTGACAGAATCTCTTGGTCTTCCCTATCCCAAACTTAAACATCATATTGGGCTAGGCATGGCTTTCACTTCTAAGATAATCATGCTGTATAATTCCCCATCAACTAGATTGAAAATTAATGGCATGCTGTTGGATTCTTTATCCATAAACAATGGACTCAACAGAGTCTTCTGTTACCCCTCTAATGTAAAAGAACACCTAATGAACTAATTCCAACATACATGGAATTAAAATCACTGGGTGAAAATAAAAATGATCAGCATATGCTGATGAGCTATTGATTTATATAAAAAATCCACACATCTCTCTAGCATCACTGATGCCTGAGGCATCACGTTATGGAAAATGTTGTAATTTTAAGTTAAACATTGATAAATCTACAGCCCTTATGTGTCCTTTCCCCAATGAGCACTTTAAAATACTAATTCTGCTGTAAATTTCCCCCAAACAACTCTATCAAGTATTTGTGCCCTCATGTACCCTTCAACCTCTCAAAACTGTTCTCAATTAACTTCTTTTCATTTATATCCAAATGAGAAAATTCTCAGCTGCTAAAATTGTTGAGAATCCTCTTGGTTTGGTACAATCAATACCCTGAAGTATATTGTCAAAAGTCAAAATTGCAGGGACAGGTAGCTATAGGTTTGGGGTAAAAACAAGCTGACAGGTTCCCTTTAAAAATGTGGGAATAGGTATTAGTGGTATCATCTGGGGTAGTACATTCCAGAAAACTGGCACAACATGAGAGAAGATGTTAGTCTGAAATAAGTTGCAAAAAGGTGAGTACGGATAGGGTGATAGACACAGATAAGGGAAGAGATATATGATAGTTCAGAACTGTGTAGAGCTTTGTGAGGGAAAATGATAATTTTGCACTCTATTCTGTAGTGAATGGGTAACCAGTAAAATGAATGACACAAGGTGCAGGCATCAGTAAAGTCACTGGACAAAAATTTGAACGTGACTGCTGCATTTAGCAAGGATTGAAGAGAATAAAGTTTGGCTGGAGGAAGACCGGTCAGTGGAGAGTTGCAGTAGTCTCGATGAGAATGAATAAGAGGGACAGTGAGTGTTTTTAGAGAATAAAATTTGAGTAAGGTCGGATTTCGAAGATGTTTTCAGATGCAAGTATCATGAGCAAATGGATGATTGGATATAATGAGTAAAGAAAGTTCTGTCAATATAATACCTAGATAGAGAGCATGGTGCTTGGGAGATATGGAGGAACCACCCAAAGTAATGGCAAGTGCACTCAAGTGTATTTTTCATAGGTACACAATCAGGTTGCAGTTCAACCGACAAATAATCAAACACTTGTTCATTGAGTGAACTAATCTTTTGTGAAACAAAAGATCATCTTTCTCAGCAGTGCATTATCCTCAATAAAAAGAGCTTGTGCTCACAAGAATAATGATAGCCTATGTGTGGCACCCCTTCGGACTAGTAGCCACAGAGAAGTGCAGCAGCTGGAATGGTAAGCCATTCACCCCAAACCAGATGCACCTAACACATCCCTATATTCCTATACCTAGGACTTTATGCCAGGCAAGGGAGAATCGGGGAAAAGCAGAATGGTGGGTGGAGCTTAGGTGGTACCTGTGAAAGGGGGAGGAGTTACAGTAGTTTACCTCAGAATGAGAGTGACAATTAGTCAGACGGAGGTTGGAGTTGAAGGAGGGTTCAGGACTGAGCAGATTGACAACAGAAAAGAGACTGTAAACAAGAGAGGAAAAACACCGGGACCCAGTGCATTATGGGCGTGATCACGTGATCGGCCCGGCTTCAATAAGCGCATTACGCATGCGCAGAGCCGAGCCGATCATATGATCAAGTCCATAATGCCCTGGAGCTGATCACGTGATCGGCCCAATAATGCACCGCGCCGGATGTGACGTAGCGGCCAGTGCATGATAGGCGTCTAAAGGGCGGGAGATTCCAAATAGAGGGGTGGAGATGAAGAAAAAATAATGCCGCCCAGCGGGGTGTGCGCGGCCGGATCGCATGGAGCCTGGCGCCGCCTTTTCAGTCCCCAGCCTCAGGGACTTCTGTAAGTTAGAAGTTATTTTTCTGATCTTTTATAGGGCTCCTTTAGCTCAGATAGGGATACATAGGGAGCAGCTAGGAAGGTGTAGGGACAGGTAGAGATAGTGTAGGGCCTTAATTCTAGGTGACAGGTTCCCTTTAAATGCAACTTCTCAACTGCTTTATTTCCATCTATCACCACCTTCCCTGAACTGATGTTTAAGGTCTTTGTGTGGCCTTGAACTGGTTAATGGTGCCAGTTAGTTTGCGTAATTGAATTTTAAAGTGTTGTTATTTTTCATAAATAAACCCATTTGTAGTTTGGTTATGTTTACTTGAAGAAGTCAAAATATTCTCCACGATAGTTTATAGATGACTGTGCAAAGGACTGTGCACTAATTTTGTAATCATTTGCTCTTTTGTAATTAACACGAGTGCTCTATACAAAAAAATCCATTTCACTTGATTCATTTTGTTCAGGAGATATTCCACATAATGTACTTAAACTTCATGGGTGCCAATAATAATGAAAAGGACTGTAAATTTACTACTTACTATTTTGTAGGGTATAAGTAAAATTTCTGCAACCAAATACTAAACGTGCGCACATCACTATATATATAGTTATATATAAGCAGCCCACCTGGGCATCACTAAAAGGTTGTAAATCAGTCACTCTTCAGCACACTCACTGGTGTAACTGGCATCCTAGGCAACACCCCTCGATGAATGGTAGGTTTGTGAGTGGTTGTTTCATCAGTATTTTGCACTATGCTGCCTCTGCTGCCATTGGAGCCTGTTGCACATCACAGTGCATCAATGTTGTATCTTGGTGTTGGTAAATTCTTTTTTTCTGTGATTTTTCAATTTTATGTCTTTTTCATTTAGATGCTTTTAGTTAACAAACAATATATAGTTATTTTTTTTTTACATTTTAAAATTGATAAACTCACAAAGGTCCAACAACCCAAATTAATTTAACTGAGAAGTACATATAATAAAAAAATTTGTAGTAGATTTGTGTTAAAAATACAATGACCTAAAGACAATGATTATTGTAAGACAAATGTTTATAAAAAAAAAAACCTATATGTATACATGAACATATACAATGTTTATAAACAATATAAGGTTAAAACACAAGCATTAATTAACCCCTTCATGACCTATGATATGTAAGTACGTTATAGGCAACCTCCCACCATTTGATGCGAGCTCATGCTTTGAGCCTGCATCCTCCCCCCTCCACGTCTCAGCTGATTTCATCAGCTGAGATATGTATCTAACAGCATCAATCAGATACATGATTTGATTGGCTCTGTTAACCCTTTGGATCGTACTGTCATTCACTGACAGCACGATCCAAAGCCCCGCCGAGGTAATCGCGCTGTTCTCTGCTGTGATCGCAGTTCCCGTGAAGCGAATCACGAGACCTGTGCTGTTACCTGGACAGCCAGGGTCCTCTAATGAGCCCAGAAGCTGTCCTGATTTACTTCCTGTTGGCAATGATCCAGTGAAATCATCAGCAGGGAGTACTCATTTCCCCTTCCTTCAGATATGCTGTAGCACATCTGAAGACAAGAGAAATGATCAGACAGTGGATTGCTGAAGCCCTCTAGTGGGCAAAGTAAAATATAAAAAAACACAAAAGTTTAAATCACCTCCTTTTGCGCCATTGAAATAAAACTATGAAAAAATTTCAAAAATTCACATATTTGGTATTGCAGCATTCAGAAATGTCCAATCTATCAAGATATAAAATTACTTAATCAGATCTGTGAACTGTATATCGGAAAAAAAAAAACAAATCCCAAAATTAAATTCTTTTTGTTGCCGCACCATTGCAATAAAATGCAATAACGGGCGATCAAAACATTGCGTTGATCCAAAAATTGTATCATTAGAAACATCAGCTCAAGCTTCAAAAAATAAGCCATTACACGGCCCCAGATCTCAAAAAATGAGGAGGCTATGGGTGTGGGAATATGGCGCAAAAGTGCAATTTTTTTCTTTAAAAACGTCTGAATTTTTTTTCACCACCTAGATGACAGTAAAAGTAACATGTTTGGTATCTATGATCCCGTATCAAGGCATCATACCAACATGTCAGTTTTACTATATAATGAACAAACGTGTAATTGCAGGGTTTTTTTTTGCCATTTGACCAAACTTGGAATTTTTCCCATTTCCCTGAACACTATATGGTAAAATAAATGATTGCATCTGAAAGTACAACTTGTCCTGCAAAACACAAAGCCCTCATATGTCTGTATTTACATAAAAATTAAAAAAAGTTATGGCTCTTGGAAAAAGGGGAGGGGAAAATGGAAAATCGCCAGAGGGGCTTGTGATGCCCGGGACAGCTACTTCAACATACACTTAGTATTTAGATGGAGAACAATGCTAAATGGAGAACAATGCTAAAGCCAAGAGCTAAAGAGATCAGATGTAAGCTTACCGTAATAGTCAAGCTGATTAACTGTATAACTCTGTTATGTGCTCATCCACTTGACGCGCGTTTAGCCCTGAATCACCAGCTTTAGCATTGTTTTTTCCTTGGGGCATTCGGATAATAACTTCATGAACTCTAGATGTTTTTGATCATCCTATCACTTTATGTGCCTCTCGATTAAGGCATCGTTTTTAGCGATGGGCGAAACTCCCGATGATCAGGATCGGCGGGTTTTCTCGAGTTTTTTGTAAAGTTTGAGGTCGGGGCCGGGGATGATGCGAACTTACGTCTGAACCCCCCGAGCTTGAAGTTTACAGACATGGGATGGAGGGAGGGTGGGGCTGGGGGTGGGGTTGGAAAAATAAGCATAAAATTGTTAATAAACATTATAATTATACTTACCTTTCCTCCTGTCTCGCTGTCTCCTGGATGCTTCTCCTTCCGGGGACGCTCATTAATTTCCAAGTTATTCATGCCACTGCTCGGCGCTCTGCAATTTCTGGCCGGCATTGGCAGTGTTCGGGCGGGACGTCAAGGTTCATGGATCATGGCCTGAGCTATGACCTCGGGTGAACTCTGACTGTCACTGACAGTGTCAGCCTGTTCTCGCTCTGCGTAAACACTTGTCTATGTAGAGTGATGTAGCAGTGCGGACATTGCTGTCTTTTGGACTACGTCGGACAGAGGATTGTTTTTTATAACGAAGAAGCCCCCAACCCTCAGCTGCCTATTTGTACCTGGCTGGAAACAAAAATATAGGGAAGCCCTTTTTTAAGTATTTAATGAACTTCATTAAATAACTCATACAGGGCCATGGTGCCGGGTGGCTCATTGGGTAATAATTGGGTTAGGGCCAACTTTGTATTATCAGCAAAGTTGACAGGACCACCATGTATTTCTAGTAATGAATTTAAGAAAAAATACAACACTAAAGGTACCATCACACGCGGCAATTTTGCTAGGCAATTTCACTGGCAATTTGCTGGTTGCAGTGAAATCATGGACATATTGTTCACAGATCTCTGGTTGCAGTGAAATCATGGACACATTGTTACATTTGTACACGGCAACAAAATAGAACAATATGTCCATGATTTCACTCCAACCAGCAAATTGCCAGTGAAATTGCTAGCAAAATTGTCATGTGTGATGGTACCTTCAGAATTTAGTTTTTATTAGAAATAAAACCAAAAAAAATTTAAATACTCCATCTTTATTGTAAAAAACACTGTCAGTGACAGACTGAGTTCACCCGAGATTATAGCTCGGACAATGACCAACGTCACCATGCGAACTTGGCCGGAAAAAGCCCAAGACTGTCGATGCCAGTTGAAAATTGCCATGCACCAGCAGTGCAGTGAATACTGCGGACGTTAATGAGCGACCGCAGAAGTGGCCGGGACAGCGAGATGGAAGGATGCGTCACTGGAAAGGTAAGTATAATTATGTTTCTTATTTTATTCTTTTACAGCCCCCAGACCCGAACTGGACCCAAACTGTAACACGGGTTACCCATGGAAATCTGTGTTCGGGGACCTCGTGACTGAACAGTGTGTATTTCGTTCAAGTTCGCCCATCCCTAATCGTTTTAAATGATTTTAAATCTATGGTTCTATGGTGCAAAATTAAGAATAATTTATTATATGTACTTATACTAAATGGTGGCCCGATTCTAACGCATTGGGTATTCTAAAATATATATGTAGTTTATTTATAAAGATTTTAAAATAATTCAATGAATACATAGGATTTTCCCCAATCAGCGACGCGGCTTCGTTAAGTATATCTGCATGTGTGAATCCTCACCAGTGATCAGTAAGGTACCGTAACACTTGGCAACGCTCCAGTGATCCCGCTGGAGCGTCAGTACGTGGTCGCTGGTGAGATTGTCACACTGAGCGAGATCGCTAGCGTCGGTCGGGGTACTTCCGCTGCGAGCTGCTGGGAGATGACCGGCGCCACTAATGTCCTGACGGTAGCGGTGGCGCGTGTGGTTTGAATCTCGTGCCAATTCGCGGCTGGACTGCGCCTGTCACTGATTCGTCACGCCCGGCCGGCCGCTACCATTCAGCGATGCGGGATTTTCGTTACAGACAGACAGAATTAGATCATTATATAGTAGGATATATATTATATATAGGCTATATATATATACTTATAAATACTATTTATTATATATACTTCTCCTTTAACTTCATTTGGGCTGTTGGACCCTTTGAGTGTTTGAGTGTTGTTTAGTGAAGTCTTGTTACCACACATTTATTTAAATACAATTATTATTATATGTTTTTGCTATAAAATGCTATAATAGATGTTGTTCTCCTTCAGTAATTACTAATTTGAATTACACTATTAACATTATTTAATTCTAATCCAAATTGTAAAAAAAATATTTTAAGCACAGTCACATTGGTATGTATGATAATTCTTTATGTCATTGTAATTTGCCGTTTGCATTGCTGACTTGTTTTCCTCAAGATTTTAGATGGCGAGCATGAGTGGAAATAAAACTAGTCTATAGAAGAATATTCATGTTAATAAAAATAAGAATATTATACTTTCCCAAGTGAAATACAGTTAGGTTTTTAGTGCTAACATCCAGCCTAATTTTTATTGATGTTCACTTAATTTTCACTTGGAGGCATGTTTACCAGCAATTCATTGGAGCGTTTAAGTTGGATTAAAAAGTTAAAAAAAAAGTTTGGATTGGTAAGTGACAATAAAATCATCACATATACTGTAGTTCTCTTGGGCTGAATGTAATGCAACAATATAATTTTATTAAATCATTTTGCGTGTGTGTCATTGTTAGCTTTATATTGACTGGATAGCATACACCTATTATTAAAAAAAATATATTTATGGTAACTATGAAAAAGTTAATATTTTTGGATTTTCTATTTAAACTTTACAGTAGGCATATTGTTAAAGAAAAAAAAAACAAGAAAGAACAGGATAGAATTATCTTTCCCAATAATTTTCTTTGCTCATTTACAATGGTATGTGGCTTTCTATAGAATGATTTCCAGACTGTAGAGGTCAGTGCATCAGGTCAGGCACACCCATAATATGTGACCCGCAGCAAATTGTTAAAATACTTCTTTTCTGCTCAATTTTAGACTACTGTACCTCATTATAATGTAAATGTGATTGTACCTCTACAATACTAGGTCTTTGTTTTGTTGCTGTTATTTCAGTATTATTTGCTACAAATTTAAAAGAATATCTACTAATTTTATGAAATGCTAATTATTTTGATTTCATAAAAAATGGAATTATGACTCATTATTATCCAATTATTTATGCTTATTTATACCATCTTATAAATAGATTTTTACTACTTTTTTAGCTGTATTATTTTTCTTTTCTCTGTCATTTCTGCGAAGGGATTACAAAATGTTGCACATGTGTGGATACCAGGGGCTGGCTGGCCCAGGGGGCATCGGGGCAGATGCCCCCCTGGCCAGAGGTTAAGCAGCAGTTTTGGGACCACCCAGCCATCTGTCATGTTGGTCTAGGAGACTGCTCTGCCGCTGAAGCTCCTTGCTCATGGTCACTGCTGTGTGCTTGCCCAAGGCCGAAATTTGCCAGCCAGGCTTTGGAATATACACATACAAAGAGAATTAAAACATTATGATTTGCCATATATTAATTCCATAAATGATAAAATAAAGAAATTCTGATAAAATTTTGTCTTACAGAATGTATCAGGGTAAAAGCAGGGGTTTTATATGTAAAAACTAGTAAAGCATACATAACCCTTTCATGTATGGATCTAATAAATAAAGTTAGTATTTGATTTAGAGAAGAACAAATTGAATCAAGGTGAATCCAATTTGTCTTGAATTCTGCAAACGTTTTTTAGTTAGCTCAATTCCAAATATTGTATCTACGGCCATGGTCACATTTGCGTTATGACCCTAGCCTGCCGGATTCCGGTTTTATCTTAGAACTTTTTCCAGCGCCGCATAACGTTACCGCTATGCGGTGCTGGAAAACGCAGTCCTTAGTTACCCGTTGTTTATCTTAACGACCTGTCACACAGGCAGCGGCTTGGAGTGCGCTTTACAGCGCCGCACAGGAAACGCTGTCTGCAACGGTTTCCTGTGCGCGCTGTAAAGCGCACTCCGAGCCTCTGCCTGTGTGACAGGTCGTTAAGGTAAACAACGGGTAACTAAGGACTGCGTTTTCCAGCACCGCATAGCGGTAACGCTATGCGGTGCTGGAAAAAGTTCTAAGATAAAACCGGAATCCGGCAGGCTAGGGTCATAACGCAAATGTGACCCTGGCCTACTTTAGGTGAATCCAGTAAAATGGCACAATTCTGAGTGAATTTATAAATCATAGAGGAACCTCACCAGTTCCGACACAAAAGCCTACTTCAATCCAATGGCCTTTGGTTCAGTGCAGCTTCTTATTTCATCCAGTGACTTCTGGCATCTTTGGTGACTGGGTTCCATATCATCATAACATGAAGAAACAGGTTATAATGTCATCTGAGGCTACTGACTCTTGGCAGCTTCAGTTTAATGAATGGGGGCAAGATCCAGCAATCCAAATAGTGAAATATATACATGTTTTTAATTGTTTGTCCCAATCATGTTAGATTTCAACATTTTTTCTAAATAAATCCGAGTGATTTTTCACTATTTGAATTGTTGGATGTTACCTCTTTTCATTGAATCTCGCTGGTGACGAGCTGGCTCTACTTCCATGCAGACTTCCTTCCTTTGTGTCCAGATGCCAGTGGACTGGCCAACAAGCATACTTTTTTTTATTTCCATTCTATACTAGGAATCATTTCATCTTTTGGTATTAAGTTGCATTACACCTAATAAGCCTTATGTAAGGTCTTGACAGAGTCACAAGATTATAATGTGTGTCACACCATCATTTCGCCGTGGTGCATAATCAGCTAAAAAGATGGCAAGTGCCACACAAAAACACCACACTGAACAGAAAATGACCACCGGGCCAAATCAGGAGTGTGTACAAGACAGGTGAAGGTAAGATGAGAATATTTTTTATTTTGTTACTTACAATATGCTTGTTATGTTCCAGAGTCTGGAGTCTCAGTGTATATTAATGCCCATTCTAGTCACATAAAATTTCCAGACCTAATTTGAGTGAAGCTGACAAATTAGAATTTTTTCAGAGTTATGAAATAATGGGATTTTTTCTTTTCACGGGTCAACTACTCTAAAATTCTTTGAAGCACCTGGGGGTACAAGGTGCTCATTACACATCTAGAAAAGTTCACTGAGAGGTCTCATTTACAAAATGGGGTCACTTGTGGGGGGTTCCACTGTTTACGCACATCAGAGGCTCTACAAATGCAACATTTTGTCCACTATTGATTCCAGACAATTTTGAATTTAAACAAATGGTGATTCTTCCCCTATGAGCCCTGCCAGGCACCCAAACAGTAGTTTTCCTTTTCACCACATATAGTGTATCAGCATACTTAGGAGAAGATTTGCAGTGACCTTAGTGAGGCTGAAGTATATAAATTTCAGCTGACTGCACTTGACAGAAGAGTTCTAAGCCCGAATCCTGCAAGTGTGTGTCATAGCTTTGTAAGGGCTGCTTCACACTGCGTCACGATCCGGTCTGGGGCTGTCCGGGATGACCCTGACAGCCACGGACTGGATCAGCACACAGGACTGGAGGGCTAATATGCCATCCGGTCCATTGTGCAGCCGCACACAGCTCCCGCTGCTGATAGGTGAGGACCGCGGGCACCACGGTCCTGACCTGTCAGCGGCTGCAGCTGCGTGCGCTGCACACCGGACCGGAGGGCATATTAGCCCTCCAGTCCTGTGTGCTGATCCGGTCCGCGGATGTCAGGGTCATCCCGGACAGCCCCGGATTGGATCGTGCCGCAGTGTGAAGGCACCCTAAGACATCTGCACTGATGTCAATGAACGAGAGTGATCAATCATAAATAGGCATTTTTCAAAAGATGACTTGAGAGTCGAACTAAGATACTATATTGCCCTGATGACTCATATTAACGGTTTCATACAAGGAGGCAAGTTTTTAATTTATACCTATAACAAAACATATAGTTTACATCATTGGAATTATTGAATTGCCTGAAGGAGCCTGAGCAATTGGTTTATAGGCAATTTTCTGATGTCCAGTTTCCCTTAAGGTAACTTATTAAGGCAAATTAACTAAAGGATTGAAAATAAAACTAATCTGACCCTTTTAATTTAAAAGTATTTATTATACTAAACTATAAAAAACAATAAGAAAATTATAGTAAATTATAGACTTTCGCAAATTATCTATCTAGTAAATTGACAGGCAGTGTTTATATAGCAAAAGAGCATCTTGGATGAAAGCTTAGTCCAAAATAAAAAGCATCCTGAGAATGCCAGAGTTTTGTGCATGGAACATATACAATATTGCCTGTGGAACACAGAAATATAGAAAATGTCCATTGATCCATGCACCCATAAACTCCTGTCGGCCCTGTATGAAATCGGAGGCAAAGCATTCTTCTGCATTTTTCAGACCTTGCAATAACTTTAATACAGTCGTGTTCTTTATTGTTCAAAAATGTTAGTGTGGCGCCCCTGCGGGTATTAGCCACAGTATAAGATCATAATAGTTGCACTCACTTAGAAAGCCATGCCACTGCACTACCACCTTTGGCCAGTAGGGGGAGCTCCAGAGACACCAGAGACTTCCCTAGAGATAAAACACTGGTCTGAGGTAAATTTTCAGACAGTTGGAGCCAGGAGCTCAGAGTGACAGGAGCTGCATTGAGTTCCTGAGAACTGACTGACAATTTCCAGGGCCAAGCCATCGGTCTGAGGAGGAGAAAACTGATAAGAGAAACACTTTCAGAATCGGGTAGCATCATTATCTACCCTAGATAAAAAGCGCAGATACGGATACCGGATCCGTGGCTGCATTAGTTATATACAATACAGCAACCGGAAAAACGTGAGGTAACAACAAGCTTCACAGGGCCAGACACAGCAACATACTAAGAGTTCAGCAGTACTCCCCGAGGGGGTAAGCAGAGAGAGACAAAGGACTCAAGTTGCCTGTTGAGTGGGACCCAGAGAGGACAGATTTGGGCCGGCAGCGAGTTCACACACGGCAGCAGGGCCACATAGACAGCGCAAGCAGGAGGTAAAGGACCCGGTGGGGCCTGAGCAACTGAACCCCTATTGCAGACTCCGGAGACGGGACTTGTTGTATTATAGTTTGGTTGAAAGTAAACCAGTTAAACCTCATCTGTGCCTCAGCCTCTGATTTAACAGCTACCATCTATCCAGGATTGGGACCATCACCGCTGAGAGAATTTGCTGTGAATCGAGTAAGTGTCTGTGTCCTTAACATCTCCTCACCATACTTCCATCTTCATCCATCATTAACTTTAACATCACCTGTCCAGGGGACCCTACAGCCCTACCCGGAAAAGGGCTATACCATCTCAGCTGCCTCTCACCATCATCCCCTGGCCAGTACAAGGCAGCGGTGGCCATATATAGCCACATTATTCCGGGTGGCGTCACGACAATAACATCTACAAACTTTATAAATTATATAAACTTCTAAATCCCCTGTAAATACCCCCTTTTAGGAGTGTGCCAGCCTGGGGCCACGGCCTGGGTCCAGCCACCAGTGACTCCCCCAAGGAAAGGGACCCTGCGCCGGGTATCCCGGTCCCCTAAGCTGGGCGGCACATCTCCCTTTGGCGTCACGAACAGGATTTACCGTGCCTGGTTAAATCGGGTACTGTGTGCCGTGATTAATGCCGAAAATTGTGAGAAAATTCGAGAAAAATTGACTTTTTTTATCAAAAAGTGATTTTCCCATTGGAAACCATTGAAATAGACTTTTCCCCATTGACTAACATTGAAACAAAATGGCCGCCAGCCTCTGAGGTAAAATTGCATCATCACTAATTACCTCATAACTGCCACAGCACGAGACTGCTATTTGAACTGTGTCATAGCCCTGAGCTCTGATCTGACTGAAAAATTTCAGATTCCGCCATTACTGAGCTCGCGGCGAGCAGAAGCAGCAGGGGGCGTGTCTTTGTGGGCGGCACCAAGCTGAGAGCTCTGACGTCGGCAAAAGGGGAAAACCAATCCTGCTGCACAGCGGAACGATTATACGCCATCCCGACGGAAGCAGAGGACCGGAAGGGTCCGGATTAACTAAGGGGGCGCAACATGTCGCAGCACGGAGACGCCGAAACACCCGGCGACACAAATGCAGCTGAAGCACAAAACAAAGCGCCCGGCAGCACAGCGGCGCAAGGTGCAGCGCCCATTATGCCGATGTTGATGCCATATACCCCAGGTGCTCCATGGCTTCCAGTGTATGAAGGTAAGCCTAATACTTTTGATGATTTTAAAGAAAAACTGCTGGCCTATTTAAACATGTTTCCAATGGCAGAAGCTCAGCGTGTCGGTTTGCTGATGGCACAGTTAAGTGGCAATGCCAAGCGAGAAGTCACAGCATGGTCCGCTGATCTAAAAGACACTGCTGAGCATATTCTAGCTGGATTAAAGGCAGTATTTGAAACTACTGCTGGTAGCAAAGCGAAGACCAAATTCTTCAATTGCAAACAAAAGGCCAATGAGAGTGTGAGAGACTTTGCCCTGAATTTACAGGAGGCCCTTAAAGCGCTTACACTGGCTGAACCAATGTTTAACACTGGCGCTGATAAATTGCTAAAAGATCAATTCATTGAGGGACTATTAACCCCTTCTCATCGAGGGCATGCGAGTATGCTGACTTTCAAGGACCCTGAAGTGACATTTGCCCAGTTAAAGGAGAGCGCTATTCGTCTCCAGCAGGCAGAGGCACTTTGGGATCAGGATCCTGAGCAATCCATTACAGAAACCCCTCAACAACAGAGAGTGCCAGTGACATCAGTTAAGCCCCTGGAGGCCAGTGCTAATGATGCTTTCCAGCAAAAGCTTGACTCTCTAACAGACATTGTCACCTCAATGGCTAAAACCATGCAGGAAATGAGAGAATCACAGACTACACCCAAGATGGAGTTGGCGAACCGCAGAGAGGATATTCCCTGGATGAGACCCCAGAGATACCCAGCATGGAGAGGACGACCCAACGACCGTTACCAGCCGGATGGACAGCCTATTTGCCGCCGTTGCCGGAAGCCAGGCCACATCGCCCGCAATTGTGATTTAAACAAGGATCCCCTGGGAATGCGGGCCGCTTCGCAGGAGTGAACTTTCAAGGCCCAACATCCTGGCACGATAAGTACGTCGGAGGACGTCCCATTATCCCCATCGTGCTGGACGGTATTCCTCTCAATGCCTTGTTGGACACTGGTTCCCAGATTTCATCTATACCACATATCCTTTATAAGAGGTACTGGGCAGATTCAGACATTGATAAAAGACCATCTAATGTTGAGCTAAGTATATATGCTAGTAATGGAAAATTGGTACCGCAAGTAGGATTTAGAGAGATGACCATTAAGATTGGTAGAGCAGAATTAAAAAATCAGGGTATCATAATTGTTGATGTTAACCGACGGGAACCTTTTGTATTGGTAGGTATGAATGTTTTAGAAAATTGTTTTTCCGAGGTTATTACTATTTTACAGCAATTTTCGGAAACTGCCCAATCCTGCCAGCAGAGAATTCTCTGGAGAGAGATAAAAGCATTGGTGCTGAAGCAACAAGTAGAGGTTGCAGGTGGAGAAATCGGCAGTGTGAGGGTAAGTGACCCAACTCCTATAGTAAACTTCCAAAAACTGAAATGCTGGTATGGTGTAGAGCAGCCATTGGTATTAAAGGACGAGATTACCAAGCCTTGGTAGAGCCTGTGTACACTGATAGTAGACCCACGATATTAACGGCTAGAGGAATAGTCGAGGTACACAGGGGAAGAGTACCCATACGTCTTTTGAATTGTGGAGAGGAAGAGGTCACTTTACCAAGGTACGCTACAATGGCCAAGCTATACACTGTTGACAACAATGCCATCATAGCCATTGGGCCCTTGAATCCGTCGTGTCAGGCGGACGACAATGGTTCAAGTGGAGAATTAGAAGATTGGTGTCAGCAGCTGCATATAGGTACAGATTCAACACCTACCCACCAAAAACAAGGGGTGTACCGACTAGTAGAAGAATATGAACGGGTCTTCAGTAAACACCCATTAGACTTCGGACAGATTAAAGGGGTAGAACATACAATTCCTACCGGTAACCACCCACCAATAAAAGAGAGATATAGACCCATACCGCCCGCTCATTATCAATGTGCTAAGGACATGCTGAGGGAGATGAAACAGGCCGGGGTAATAAGAGACAGTTGTAGCCCCTGGGCAGCCCCTCTGGTAATAGTTAAAAAGAAAGACGGAACCATGAGAATGTGCGTAGACTACCGGCAGATTAATCACATTACCCATAAAGACGCCTACCCCTTACCTAGAATTGAAGAGTCATTAGCCGCTTTAAGATCTGCTAACTATTTTTCCACCTTAGACTTAACAAGTGGGTATTGGCAAGTCCCTGTGGCTGAGGAAGATAAAGAGAAGACAGCGTTTACCACACCGATGGGTCTCTGTGAATTTAATTGTATGCCGTTCGGACTCTGCAACGCACCCGGTACCTTTCAGCGATTGATGGAATGCTGTCTCGGACACAAGAACTTTGAAGCCGTCCTTCTGTACCTAGATGATGTAATAGTCTACTCAAAGACTTACGAACAACATCTACAAGATCTGGCAGAAGTGTTCGAAGCCTTATCCCGGTATGGTATGAAGATCAAGCCATCAAAATGTCACCTTCTAAAGCCAAAGGTACAATACCTGGGACACGTTGTAAGTTCAGAAGGAGTAGCACCGGATCCCGAGAAAGTAACCGCAATAAGGGATTGGCCAAGACCTACCAGCGTGAAACAGGTGAGGCAATTCCTGGGACTGGTGGGCTACTATCGTAGATTTATCCAAGGGTTCACCAAGCTAGCAGCACCTCTACAAGACATCCTGGTAGGGCAGTCAAAGAAGCCTTCAAATCGCAATCCTCCTTTCCAGTGGAGTGATGAGAGGGAAGATTCTTTTGAAAAGTTGAAGAAGGCATTGACCGGAGAAGAAGTTCTGTCATACCCCGATTACCATCAACCTTTCATCCTTTACACAGATGCCAGTAATGTGGGACTGGGAGCAGTACTATCTCAGAAGCAAGGAGGCAAGGAGAAAGTCATCGCCTTTGCAAGTAGAAAGCTCCGGCCTACTGAAAGAAATCCTGAAAATTACAGCTCCTTCAAGTTAGAACTACTGGCAGTAGTCTGGGCTGTGACTGAGCGTTTCAAACACTACTTGGCAGCTGCAGAATTCACCGTCTATACTGATAACAACCCATTGACCCACCTGGATACAGCCAAGCTAGGTGCGCTGGAACAGCGATGGATAGCCCGGCTGTCTAATTACAACTTCGTGATCAAGTATAGAGCAGACCGAAAGAATGGAAATGCAGACGCCTTATCCCGGATGCCGCACTTGAGAGACGTGGAAGAAGAACCGGTAGAACTTGAAGAAATTGAACTACCCGCCTTCCATCGTCCCAAGGTAGGACAGTATCAATCCAGTGCCTACCAGAAACATCAACAGGTGAATCTCAACCCATTAGCACACCACAGATGGGCTGACACTCAAGACAGCAATCCAGCTGTGAAGTTGGTGAAATAACTGCTGACTGAGCAAAGTGCGTATCCCAATGAAAATGCACCGAAAGAGACACATCAACTCTGGAAAGAGAGAGGCAAAATGTTCCTGTACCAAGGAAAGCTGTGCAGAAGATATACCAATCCAAAGACGCATGAGCTAGTATGGCAGATCATTGTGCCTAAACAAGATGTAAAAATGGTCCTAGAAGCTTATCACAATGGTGCTGGTCACTTCGGGTGGAAAAAGCTAGAAGTACTTTTAAGAGAAAGATTCTACTGGGTTGGAATGAGAAGATCAATTGAAGAATGGTGCAGAAACTGTGGTCCGTGCAACCTCAGAAGAAAAGATCTAAAAAACCAAAGAGCACCACTCCAGCCTATAGTTACCAAGCAACCACTTGAGCTCGTAGCAATAGACCACGTGAAATTGACACCAAGCCGGTCCGGCTATGTCTATGCTTTAACCATAGTGGACCATTACTCACGCTTCCTGGTAGTAGTGCCCGTGAAAGATCTCACAGCAAAGACAGCAGCTAAGGCGTTCCAGACATACTTTTGCAGACCTCATGGATATCCGGAACAAGTACTCGCAGACCAAGGTACAGCATTTGAATCAGAGATCTTCAGAGAATTTTGCAATATGTATGGCTGCAAGAAGATCCGTACAACAGCCTATCATCCGCAAACAAATGGCTTATGCGAAAAAATGAACCATATTGTAATCGATCTCTTAAAGACTTTACCAGAGACAGAGAGAAACCTATGGCCAGAGAAATTGCCTGACTTGGTAGACCTCTATAACAATGTCCCGGTAAGCTCCACAAACTGTACCCCAGCTTACCTTATGCGTGCAAGACCTGGCAAGCTACCAATAGATCTAGAAATGGGCATCGTAAAACCTGACGCAGAAGTGCAGGATTCCAACTGGGACTCCCTACGCCAACAACAATATCGCCAAGTGCAAGAATGCGTAGAAAGGAATCTCCAGAAAACTAGAGATAGACAAGAGCAATACTTCAACCAGAATGCTCTAGCAACCCCATTAAAACCCGGTGATCAAGTGCTCAAGAGAAACCGTCGCACTAATAAACTGGACAATCAGTGGGAATCCGTCCCATATACAGTTTTACCAATGAGAGTGAACAATCCTAAAATGTGTCTTATAAGCAAAGATGGTGGATTAACATCAGTACTAGTGTCAAGAGACAATCTAAAACTATGTCCAGAGACATTGAAAGAAAAAGAAGTCATTCAACATGAACCAGAAGTTATTCAACCAGTACCGGTTCAACCTGTTAAAGAAAAAGAAGAAGATGGAGTATATCACACCTATCTAGGAGACTTTCCTAAAACCTGGCCAACCTACAATGGTGCAGTAGTAGTTCCCATGATGGCTTTCTATCAAACACCAGACCCTGTACCACAAGAAGTTCCAAGACAGGAAGAACAAATTCCTAGTAATAATAGTCCTGGACACGGTGGAATTGCCAACCCCACAAATGTGGAATTATCCCTAGCAGAACCAGAAGTACTTACTAGGTATACGTCCACTCACACCATCACATTGAGTACACCCAGTACACAAGCGTTACGCAGATCACAGCGTAGTACTCAGGGTCAATTACCAGCAAAATATGCAGACTACCAAATGTAAATAGATTTCATGTGCATTGTATATTTGTTAAAGTTATGCAGTTGAATGGAATCCTAAAAGGTATGATGTAAAGTGGCAGTCACAGAGAGTTAAAACTTGGCCTCATATGCGGTGACCCGAGGGCCTTGAGGCCTACTGCACTTACAACCAGAAATATCTGAAAGGAACTTGTCTAGTTGTTAATTAGTAGTTATTAGATGTAACGTTAAAAAAAAAAAAAAAAAGCCCAGTACCTACAGAGACTATTCTGTATGAACTACTTGCATATTCTTGAACTCTTTTCTTCATTTATCAGCCCGGAGGCGGTAAATTAAAGCTTCGGAAAGACTGCTTTTTGAACATTCTTAAGTTTATTCATAAACTTTGTTGGAAAAATGGACGCTAATTGCAGTGCCTTTCCTAACAAATAAATAGCCCTCAAGGACAGAGCTGTATTAATGGACGCTATTTGAAGTGACTTTTTACAAGACTCTATTTTTTAAACTTGAGTGGTTTTTGTAACTTTTTATTTTTTTTTTTAAGACTCTATAAATATTATCTGTTATATCTTATGTTTATTGTCCCACAGTCCCGGAGTACTGTTCTTAACTAAGGGGGAATGTGGCGCCCCTGCGGGTATTAGCCACAGTATAAGATCATAATAGTTGCACTCACTTAGAAAGCCATGCCACTGCACTACCACCTTTGGCCAGTAGGGGGAGCTCCAGAGACACCAGAGACTTCCCTAGAGATAAAACACTGGTCTGAGGTAAATTTTCAGACAGTTGGAGCCAGGAGCTCAGAGTGACAGGAGCTGCATTGAGTTCCTGAGAACTGACTGACAATTTCCAGGGCCAAGCCATCGGTCTGAGGAGGAGAAAACTGATAAGAGAAACACTTTCAGAATCGGGTAGCATCATTATCTACCCTAGATAAAAAGCGCAGATACGGATACCGGATCCGTGGCTGCATTAGTTATATACAATACAGCAACCGGAAAAACGTGAGGTAACAACAAGCTTCACAGGGCCAGACACAGCAACATACTAAGAGTTCAGCAGTACTCCCCGAGGGGGTAAGCAGAGAGAGACAAAGGACTCAAGTTGCCTGTTGAGTGGGACCCAGAGAGGACAGATTTGGGCCGGCAGCGAGTTCACACACGGCAGCAGGGCCACATAGACAGCGCAAGCAGGAGGTAAAGGACCCGGTGGGGCCTGAGCAACTGAACCCCTATTGCAGACTCCGGAGACGGGACTTGTTGTATTATAGTTTGGTTGAAAGTAAACCAGTTAAACCTCATCTGTGCCTCAGCCTCTGATTTAACAGCTACCATCTATCCAGGATTGGGACCATCACCGCTGAGAGAATTTGCTGTGAATCGAGTAAGTGTCTGTGTCCTTAACATCTCCTCACCATACTTCCATCTTCATCCATCATTAACGTTAACATCACCTGTCCAGGGGACCCTACAGCCCTACCCGGAAAAGGGCTATACCATCTCAGCTGCCTCTCACCATCATCCCCTGGCCAGTACAAGGCAGCGGTGGCCATATATAGCCACATTATTCCGGGTGGCGTCACGACAATAACATCTACAAACTTTATAAATTATATAAACTTCTAAATCCCCTGTAAATACCCCCTTTTAGGAGTGTGCCAGCCTGGGGCCACGGCCTGGGTCCAGCCACCAGTGACTCCCCCAAGGAAAGGGACCCTGCGCCGGGTATCCCGGTCCCCTAAGCTGGGCGGCACATTAGCTTTAAAGAGGACCTGTCACCTCCCATGCAAGGTGATCTAATTGCAGCACTGAATGCAGCATGTCTGCTGCATTCAGGCAAGGGGTCCCCCATCCCTTCACCCCCCCTGTACCCCTAGATAATAGACTTTGAAAACTTATATACTGGAGCCAAATAGGAGGTGGCTAGTGGCTAGAGCCACTTTTCTCAAAGGGCAGTTTCACGCCCCCAGTATCTTGTATCTGCCACCTCCCTCCTGTCATTCATTCTCTCCCTCGCCTGCTGCATAGTACACAGAGTGAGGGATCGCTTATTGCAATGCTGTCCGCATTTCCCCGCCCCTCTATGTTAACCATGGAGCAGGGCGGGGAAAGGTGGTGACGTCATGGCAGGAGGTCGGCCACCCCGCCTCCTGCGGTGACATCACTGCTTATACCCACCCTGCTCCATGTTAACCATGGAGCAGGGCGGGGAAAGGTGGTGATGTCACCGCAGGAGGCAGGGAAATGCAGACAGCACTGCAATTAGCGATCCCTCGCTCTGTGTACTATGCAGCAAGCGAGGGAGAGAATGAATGACAGGAGGGAGGCGGCAGCGGGCGGATACAAGATACAGGGGGCATGAAACTGTCCTGTGAGGAGAGGTGGCTCCAGCCTCTAGACTCCTCCTATTCGGCTCCAGTATGTAGGTTTCCAAAAACAAGTATCTCAGGGTACAGGGGGGCTCAAGGGATGGGGGACCCCTTACCTGAATACAGCAGACATGCTGCATTCAGTGCTGCAATTAGATCACCATGGATGGTTGGTGACATGTCCTCTTTAACATGATAATCATTAGAGTACCAACATTCTGGTTGGGAAGTTGAGGTGGTGTTGGCTCTAGGGAAGTGCACATTTATCCAGGGTTTTCACGTGTTTTAGAACTTTCCATGGTTTCTAAGTTGTCAAATTAGTATTTTCTTCATTGTATATACAGAGTTCATGCCTGGATGGTTGAAAGGAGTCAGGGGTTGTGATGGATGTTGGGAATGGAAATATTACTAATTTTGATGCTGTATAGCACCAATAAAAGATTGTTTTAAAAGTTAACAATTTATCCTATGAAAAACATTTATCACAATGCGTGAAATAAGTAAACACGGCAACTCACCGCAAGCGGAGTAAATCTTCAAGCTTTAATCCATGCGATTTGACACAGATAACAAGCAGGGGAGGGAGGGAGTGCAGAGACTTGGTGACGGCTCACCGTTTCGCAGCGCGACTCGCTGCTTCCACGGACCAAACTAGTCTGGCGTCTGACGTCACGTCCGAGTTAAATGAACCTCGGACGAGCCCGCCCACGCCAGAACACAATATACTCAATGTGCTCTATATGTGAGACAAACAGATTATAAAAACAGAATCAAATTACAACTATGTGACACCATATGAAATCTAAAGGACATTAATAATGGATGATGATTTAAACTTAACACCAGCCATATTATCAATGGAGTATAAGTTAATTAAGAATATACAAATACCTTATAGCCCCTAATATAGGTCTATTACCGTATATATTATTATTAGAGGAAAAAGGATGAGAAAGAGAGAGCAAGAAAGAGACAAGAAAGAAGGGGTTAAGAGTATACATTAGAGACATAAAGAATATTCATACACAATTTTATGCATAAACATATGACAATCTCCTGCGAACATATACATAGACTACAAACATACAGATCATGACCTACATGGAAAACATTCTCAGAAAATAGAACTAGGTGGAGCAGGTACTATAGAAAGCATTACTGAATCCTTCCTTAGCTTAATGGAGTACTACCTGTACATAAAACAAGTATGTATTGGGTATATAGTCATTTTAGCCTAAATAGGGAAACAAATCATTTCTTTCATTTAAACCCAAAACTCCACAAGCGTCAGTATCAGTAATCCATCTACTTTCTAGTCTTAATAATTTTTTATGCAGATCTTCCCCTTCAGGGGAGGGCATCACCTGTTCGATGCCTGCAAATCTCAAAACGTCCGCATTCCCATTATGGGTATCCCGCACGTGCTGAATCAACCTTGAGCTCCCAACCCCGGTTCTTATTGAGTTGCGATGTTCTCTAAACCGTACATACAATTCTCTTATGGTTTTACCAATATAGAAACGATTGCAAGTGCACCACACAACATACACCAACCACTTGGTTTTACAACTAATAAAAGATTTTACAAGATGTTGTTCACCTCCAATTCTCACAGGGTTGTTGGTGTCATGAAATTTGCAAAAATTGCAATTCCTGCACCGATAATTACCCTTTGGGCGAAGCCTGAGGGAGAAACACGTGTTGAGGCGAGGGGTGCGCTCACTATTTACTCATCATGTCACAAGGTAATCAGATATTTTGATCAAGGTAGCTTTTATTTCAGTTATACTGCTGGTCCCCATTGATTGTCCTTTTGGGTTGACACATGCTACAGTGTTCTGATTATCTTGATGTTTCTGTTACATGATGCATATATTGCATTGTGTACTAAAATCCACTGGAGTAGTTTAGTCTCCAGTTTTTTCCTCCAAGTTATATAATTTTGGAATTTTTGGAGTTAAATCAATGAGTCAGTAGTTTGTGCCCCCCTTTTTTCTTGCATGTTGATATGTTTTAATGGGGTTTTTTGCCTTTCTATCACTGGTTCTTTATGATCTGTATTAAATGAGTGTAATATATACTAATAAAATCAATGGTATTGGATTGGTTGTCAGTTGCTCTCTTTTCCTTACAATTGAATAGGGGTGGAGTGTGCTTCTGTTTTTAGGTTGTTATATTGGATAAACCAATCCTCTTGACCTTAAAGGTCTAGTTTGTAGGTTATTACCCTTTGTTTATTGTTAAAAACATTTATCATAAGAAACTAGCAAGAAAGGTCCAAAAAAGCGATACAACCTCCAAAATTAGTGAAAATATTAAACAAAATTTATTACATATCAATAATTTCACACAGACATAGAATGATCACACAGAAAAATAAAAACAATTAAAATAGCCAAATAAAGCTATAACATTTCATATGACAATAATATATAATTGAAAACCTCTTTGCCACTTGCCCAAGAAACCGGTTTCAGTAATAGATATATAGAGTACACACAATTATACCTATGGGGTCCAAAATACCATTCAAAAAGATTTCACCATGTGGATCCCCATCAGTAATCAATAAGATGAATGTATAACCTGGATTCCCCTTTTAGCATGAAGTAAACATCAGGGAACCCCCCCTGAATTTGTTAGTACCCACAGTTAAATAGTCAAGAAGTGGTAACTCCCCAACAGGCATAAGCAAGCATTAGATGCAGAAAAAAGAGGTTCTGCAGCATAACCAAAAGTTATCACATCAGGTTATAGTTAGCCCAGATGGGGTAGAGATGAAGGGGTTCCTTTGAGACAGGATGAAACAAGCAAGGGGAACAACAGGCAAAATGAACAGTCACCAGTTACCAGTTTTAGGATGCATAAGGGCACGAGGTATTTTATAATAAATCCAAAACTGGTCCAGCGATCCCCACTTATCTAATATACTTATATTGGTGGTGCCCTCCCCCCCCTAAGTAAAAACATAAAAACATTTATCACCTATTTACAAAATTGGTAAAAAATGTTTTATCCCTGGGAGTCCTGCACTGGAACAAACACTGTCTGCAAGAAAACAGATCAAAATCACTAGTTTGTTCTCACATGGGTTAGGATTGAATGAAATGTACTGGACATGCATTACTAATTCTAATCCATTCATAAGTATGGGACTAATGAGTATGACTGAGTGAATTCAGTACTTGGCTCCAAATGTCAATTGAACCAGGGAAAGAGATAGAATCCATATTAGATCTAGTGAAAACCTTCCTGGGTCACATGGGTGGAGAAAGGTGCACAGCCTGGTGGATGGTCACACATCACAATGCAGAAAGCAAAACAAAAATATATGAAAAGTTAGCAGTCTGAAAATATTGACTTAATGTTTAGGTATATATATGTCAGGGCCAAAATACATATACAGTCATGGCCTAAAGTGTTGGCACCTTTCAAACTGTTCCAGAAAATGAAGTGCTTCTCCTAAAGAACTATTGTGCTTACACTTCTTTTGTTATACACATGTCTAATTACTTTGTGTGTATTGGAACAACACAAAGAAAAATGAGAGAAAAGGAAGTTATAAATAATTTTACACAAAGCCCCCAAAATTTGCTGGACAAAATTGTTAGCATTTCAAAGCTGTTTCTACCAGGTAAGACCCTATTTGCCTTTCCACTAATTACAGTGACAGACACATAATACCCAGATTGAATCATCTTCTCCCCTTTTTATCTGGTTTCAGATGAGATTTTTTATTGCCCACACCTGTTGCTTGCCACAAGTGAATTTTCACAATCATCACATGTTTGAAATAAATTTGTTTACTCACAATTTTGGAAAGATGTCAACAATTTTGTCCGGCTAATTTTAGGATTTTGTGCGAAATTATGTCCAATTTGCTTTCTTTCTCTGTTTTTTTTTGTTGTTGTTCAAATACGCACAAAGGAAATAAACGTGTATGGCTAAACATAAGCCGACCCGTGTGTAAGCCGACCGCCCTACTTTTGCCCCCAAAACCTGGTAAAACCTATTGACTCGTGTGTAAGCCGAGGGTGGACCCCAGCACAGGTATACAGCCCCCAGCAGTGTGGTATACAGGCCCCCCCAGTGGTATACAGGCCTCCCCAGTGGTAGTATACAGCAGCCTCCCCAGTGGTATATACAGGCCCCAGCAGTATATACAGCAGCCTCTGTGGTATACAACAGCCCCAGTGGTGTGGTATACAGCAGCCCCAGTGATATATAGCAGCCCCAGTGGTATACAGCAGCCCCAGTGGTATATAGCAGCCCCAGTAGTATATAGCAGCCCCTGTGGTATATAGCAGCCTCAGTGGTATACAGCAGCCCTAGTGGTGTATAGCAGCCCCAGTAGTATATAGCAGCCCCAGTGGTATATACCAGCCCCAGTGGTATACAGCAGCCCCAGTGGCCCCCAAATGGTGGCACTCGCCCCTCCTCTGTTGTAAGGCCCCCCCCCGCTGCTTAACTTACCATCCCCGGTCTTCTGCACCGCCGGTCTTCTGTGCTCCATCCTCCATGCTCCCGTCCGGCTGCATCCGGGGTCCCCGGCCGTCGCACGATGATGTCATCGTAACTGCGACGGCCGGGGATCCCGGATGCAGCCAGACGGGAGCATGGAGGACGGAGCACAGAAGACCGGCGGTGCAGAAGACCGGAGATGGTAAGTTAAGCAACGGGGGGGCACTTACAAAAGAGGGGGGGCGAGTGCCAGCATTTGGGGCCACTGGGGCTGCTGTATACCGCTGGGGCTGCTATACACCACTGGGGCTGCTGTATACCGTATTGACCCGTGTATAAGCAAAGGGGGGGACTTTAAAGCCCAATTATTGGGCTGAGAAACTCGGCTTATGCATGAGTATATACGGTATATACACTTTACTCTTTGGAATAATGTCAAGCGCACCAGCACTTGCGACTACGACTATATTATATATACATAAACACAGAAAATAACTGCACAGCACTCAAGACATAATGTGAACTGGTGCCAGCAGGGATGCTTGATCAAACAACCAGAAAAAATTTCTCTGCAGCACTCAGCTACTACCAATAATGCACACATGCTAACAAGCAGTATATGAGGAAAAAATTTAAAAACTTACTTTTTTCAAAAAACTCAATATTCTTATTTTTTTATTTTCTGAGCTTCTTGGAACATACATTGGCCAATGTCTGTTTGCTCATCAACCACGACACGGTGACCTCAGGTCTGATGAGTCCTATGCTGACATCCTTGTCCTCCTTGTCCTCCCTGTCCCACTTCTAAGTGGGTGGACACCATCTCAACCTCAGACCACCTATGGGCGATGAGGGTGCTATGTGCAGACATGGAGCCAGCGTCTCTACATATTAGACATAAAATCAGAAAATAACTGCACAGCACTCAAGACATAATGTGAACTGGTGCCAGCAGGGACGCTGGATCAAACAACCAGAATAAAATTCCTCTGCAGCACTCAGCTACTACCAATAATGCACACATGCTAACAAGCGGTATATGAGGAAAAAATTAAAAACTTAAGTTTTTTACAAAAAACTTAATATTCTTAGTTTTTTTATTTTCTGAGGTTCTTGGTACATACATTGGCCAATGTCTGTTTGCTCATCAACCACGACACGGTGACCTCAGGTCTGATGAGTCCTATGCTGACAACCCTGTCCTCCTTGTCCTCCCTGTCCCACTACCAAGTGTGTGGACATCATCTCAACCCCAGACCACCTGTGGGCGATGAGGGTGCTAAGTGCAGACATGGAGCCAGCAACTCCACATATCAGAAAATAAAAAAATAAATTTTTTTCTGGTTGTTTGATCCAGCTATATACAGTGCCTACAAGTAGTATTCAACCCCCTGCAGATTTAGCTGGTTTGATAAGATGCCAATAAGTTAGAGCCTTCAAACTGCAAACAAGAGTAGGATTTATTAACAGAAGCATAAATCTTACAAACCAAAAAGTTATGTTGCTCAGTTGAATTTTTATAAATTTTAAACATAAAAGTGTGGGTCAATTATTATTCAACCCCTAGGTTTAATATTTTGTGGAATAACCCTTGTTTGCAATTACAGCTAATAATCGTCTTTTATAAGACCTGATCAGGCCGGCACAGGTCTCTGGAGTTATCTTGGCCCACTCCTCCATGCAGATCTTCTCCAAGTTATCTAGGTTCTTTGGGTGTCTCGTGTAGACTTTAATCTTGAGCTCCTTCCACAAGTTTTCAATTGGGTTAAGGTCAGGAGACTGACTAGGCCACTCCAACACCTTGATTTTTTCCCTCTTGAACCAGGCCTTGGTTTTCTTGGCTGTGTACTTTGGGTCGTTGTCTTGTTGGAAGATGAAATTACGACGCATCTTAAGATCATTGATGGAGGAGCGGAGGTTCTTGGCCAAAATCTCCAGGTAGGCCGTGCTATCCATCTTCCCATGGATGCGGACCAGATGGCCAGGCCCCTTGGCTGAGAAACAGCCCCACAGCATGATGCTGCCACCACCATGCTTGACTGTAGGGATGGTATTCTTGGGGTCGTATGCAGTGCCATCCAGTCTCCAAACGTCACATGTGTGGTTGGCACCAAAGATCTCGATCTTGGTCTTATCAGACTATAGAACCTTGAACCAGTCTGTCTCAGAGTCCTCCAAGTGATCATGAGCAAACTGTAGACGAGCCTTGACATGACGCTTTGAAAGTAAAGGAACCTTACGGGCTCGTCTGGAACAGAGACCATTGCGGTGGAGTACATTACTTATGGTATTGACTGAAACCAATGTCCCCACTGCCATGAGATCTTCCTGGAGCTCCTTCCTTGTTGTCCTTGGGTTAGCCTTGACTCTTCGGACAAGCTTGGCCTCGGCACGGGAGGAAACTTTCAAAGGCTGTCCAGGCTGTAGAAGGCTAACAGTAGTTTCATAAGCCTTCCACTTCCGGATGATGCTCCCAACTGTGGAGACAGGTAGGCCCAACTCCTTGGAAAGGGTTTTGTACCCCTTGCCAGCCTTGTGACCCTCCACGATCTTGTCTCTGATGGCCTTGGAATGCTCCTTTGTCTTTCCCATGTTGACCATGTATGAGTGCTGTTCACAAGTTTGGGGAGGGTCTTAAATAGTCAGAAAAGGCTGGCAAAAAAAATAATTAATCCACACATGTGAAGCTCATTGTTATTTGTGCCTGAGCTACTTCTTAATACTTTAGGGGGACCAAACAGAATTCTGGTGGTTTGAGGGGTTGAATAATAAATGACCCTCTGAATTAACTGTTAACGCTTAAAAAAAAAAAAAAAAAAAAACAAAAAAAAAAAAAAATTTTTTTTTTTGTGGCACTGCATTTCCCACTTCCAAGCTGATCTACAGTCCAAATGTCACAATGCCAAGTTAATTCCGCATATGTCAACCAGCTAAATCTGCAGGGGGTTGAATACTACTTGTAGGCACTGTATACATACACACACAGGTTATATGTAAAACTGGTAAAACTGTGCCGGACCGTATCTTTTCACCAGTTTGAGGCCTGGGTGGGCACATAGATAAGTCAAAAGATTTGAGGTTTATTCAATTAGGTTACTGGATGCTGGTGGATGGTTTATATGTATTGAGATTCAAAAATTTTAACTGATGTATAGTAGTTTTTTCAGAAAAAGGTAATTAAAAACAGTTACATAGGATTATGGGTTTGTAGTGTTGGTGTATTTTTGTACCAAGATACACAATGAACCTGGGGATACCAGCGTGGACAAATCTGCGCTGCTGTAGACGGACAAAATTCTAATATACTGGATAATGTGTGAAAGGTAGAAGCAAAAAAATCAGCTCACCTCCTCTCCAGTCCCATCACACAGATCATGCTATGCTGCAAGTACTATGAAGGGGAAGCAGAAGTCCAGCGTGGGAAATAACCCTAAAAAATAACTTTTATTCCATTTTTATTAAAAGCACATAAGTCCAGAGTCCATCTTTATATCTAGAGACACAAAAACAGGAATTTCCTACCGGTGACAGTCACAGGCTTATAGTGCATATAAAATCATATGCGTTTGAGTGGACGTGCCGCCTTAATCATTGTGATAAAAACAAAATGAAAGAGGGCTGCTATAAAGGCTTAGGCCCATTAGGTTACACCCTCTGTTCCTGCAGACAACAGAAGCAGGACAACACCTACTGATAATTAATGAGTTCAGCCTGAAATTTACATATACACATACTATGTTGAAGGAAAAAATAAAAATAAAAATAAAAATAATATACGTATATATAGTAAATAATGTATATTCTTCACTTTTTTTCCTTTCAAATACAAAGTCATTAACCCCATAAAGCAGTGTTTCCCAACTCCAGTCCTCAAGGCACACCAACAGGTCATGTTTTCAGGATTTCCTTAGGATTGCACAGGTGTTAGTTTAATCACTTGCACAGGGGATAATTCCATCATCTGTCTAATGATAAGGAAATCCTGAAAACATGACCTGTTGGTGTGCCTTGAGGACTGGAGTTGGGAAACACTGCCATAAAGGAATAAAATAGATGGTTAGGCTGTGTCTATAAAACATGGCAGAAGTCAAACAGAATCACATAGTATAAAAAGAATATACAAAGATTATAACCTGTCATCATTCATAATAATTCATGAGGTTCTGACGAATGTTCATACCTGGCGGGGCTTTGGACTTTAGTTGACACATCCACCATGTCTCTCTGTTAGTTATTTTTCGTTATATTTCTCTCCCTCTAAATGGAGCTTTAACCCTTTCAATACCACGGACCTCAAATGAGCTGACATTCCCATTGTGTGTGTGGATGAAGTGTTTGGATGCGGCAGAGCTCTTAGGGTGATTTTATTCACTGCATCAGACAGGTGCCTCCTGATTCTGACCTTAAGGGGGCCCCCTGTGCGCCCCACATACTGCTGGTCACTTCTGCTTCACCTTCATTCTAATGAATGAAAGGTGGTTTATATCTATGCATTTTGAAGTAAAACCCCGCTTCTTCTAGATCTGCCGATTTCGGTGGATTGTCTGAAAAAGAATGGAGTTATACTTTGAAACGCGTAGAAATAAATAACTTTTCTACACATTATCCACTGTATTAGATTTTCATCTTACTGCAGCAGTGCAGATTTATTCACTCTTTTATGCTGATTCCTTGTGTATCTTGTTCAGCCTTGGGTGCTCATGGACTTTGCGGCAGCTGTGTATCACATGTATTACTGGTTGTATGTCACACAACCACGCAAGGTGAGCGACCAGCTCTTATCATTTCTTCTTTTCTTTATTGGGATACACACTATTGTGTTTGTCTGGTACACAGTTTTATGTCAGTTCTGTACCAAAACCTTCAGAAAACATTCAATGGACTATTTGTTTTGATAATCATGTCCTGCTATATTACTAAAACTGTACTTCTTTTTAACAGACATAAATTTATACCCTATGGTCAAAATGTGTCACGCTTAAAAGTGTGATTTACACTGTTCTCTCTTACAATAAATATTCAGTAAAACATTGCACAGAGCCCCAGTGTCCAGATAACCTGATTTCCCTGCTTCAATGCTCTGAAATATTATGAAAGAGATTCATGCAGAGCTAAGATAAAATATCAAGTAGAGACTTCAATAAGGCATTGACCCTAGTAACTAAATTATCATTAGTCATGTCTGCTATTTTCCTGGTGTTACCGAATATGTTGTTTTGGAAATAATGGTCTTGTTTTTCATTATTTCCAAGATATAACCAAGATGTACTATAAGTATGCACTGAAGTGAAAATATGGGCTATCACACAAGGAATTATAATGCGTCTGCATTCACCTGTGATATCCAGGGTCTTTGTTTTATGGAGAAACTAAAATTTAGCATAAAGAAAAACCATCTTGACACCCTTGCGCTTTCCTTGTTATTATGTTACATCCATGTCTGTGGGACATGACCTGACAGCAGCTTAAGCTGTAATACCTCAATAAATCCAGTTCCTGTTTTACAGCTAACGCCCCCTTCACACTACGTTTTTGGGGATCGGTGTGTATCCCTTTTGAAACGGATAGCCAGGGATCTATTTTGGCCTCCCATATATTCCTATGGGCACGGATTGGTGCTATGTGGCCATCCGCTTGTGCAATTTTTGTCAGGGGTCCATTTGCGTCCACTTTTTTCTTGTATTCACAATTGGAGTCCGCATCTATGGAGTCGGAACCATTAAAAAAAAATGGATTTGTCAAATGGGTCCGTTTTGCTGAACTGAGCATGCTCAGAAGCAAGGTACTGCTTCTCCCAGCCCTATCTCTGGTAACTGATGACGGATCCGTTAAAAAAAACGGTCCGTAGACATCAGTTGGCATCCATTGGCACAACTCAGTGCATGTCCGTGGTATCCTTGTAATTCAAGCAACCACACGGATGTGCAAAAAATGTAGTGTGAAGGGGGTCTAAGCATTAGTACTATACGATTGTGTATATAGATTTTTTATTGAAACATCTGGATTGCTTCCTGTGTAAATTGGTCATGTTGTTTTTCACTGTTATCTCTGGTATGCTATACTGTTTAAAAAGGATGGATATTATATGCTCTGTATTCATGTGTGTTAAATTCATGTTAGATTTGATTCCCTGTCCATATGTTTCGAATATACTAATTTGCTAAATCTGTACCATGATTGGGTGCTACATGTTTTTAAGCTTGTACCACGATGCATTATGTTATCATTGACTAAGGGCGTAAGCCAGAAACGCATTGAGATTGCATCTCCACTATCAGAAGTAAGGTGATTCCCTGTAGGGTATATATAAAAAAACAAACATGCGGCGCCAATCTAAGCGCGTTACCAATGTAACTCTCTGGTGCCCTTTTAATGAAGTTTTATGCACTCACCTCTTGCCATAAAACTTCAAGCATATGGTTTTTCCAAAGCCTCATCATGCTTTGGATGTTTATCCAGGTCTGCTGCTCGCCTTGAATTGATCCTGTGTTGGGTCCTGCAACGGATTCCCACAGGCATAAAGGTTCACTAGGAAGTGATCCAATTCTATGGTGGCCGCGCTTCCCGTGGTAATGATTAAATGATTATGGTAGATACCTGAGGAAGGCGGTTGTCTCTGCCGAAACGCGTTGTATCTGTTTTTTATTCTCGCATGTTTTGAGTATTAAAATTTTTTTGTGGACAAGAAGTTCTTAAAATCATTACCACGGGGAGCGCGGCCACCATAGAATTGGATTACTTCCTATTGAATTTCCACTATCAGGGACTTTAATATATTTTAATATTTTGCACAAATAAAGTGAGAATTATATTTATTGGCGACTCCTCCCACTTTTTCTTCATGTATACGATTGTGTAGTTTTTTGCCACCAGAGTAAACATGCAGCTAAATACATTACTAGGCTTTCTTCCCCATCTATAGTTTGAGATGAAACGAACCCCCAAACCTGTATCCAAGGTGTCTGGTTCCTTTTTAAATACTCTGAACTAACACAGGTTGCTCACACAATGCTGACTTAAGGCATTGAAATGCTTTTTCAACTTAAGGGGACCACAATGACCCACCCCAGGGCCGTGGGGTACCCGGTCCCGGGCGTTAATTAAAGGCGTAGTGATTCACCCAGGGGTCTATGAGAACTCTGAACCCGGGCGTGGAGTCGGGGGGGATGTCACTGATGGCCTGCCGGACCCATAGCCCTGGTAGTCAATTGTAAATAAAATAAAAAAAAGAATAAATGTCTTGTGACGCCACCTGTGGTGTCTGGTGATGGCACCAGCGCTGCTGTGGGCCTCTGGGGATGATGGACAGGCAGCTGCATGGTATAGCTCCCCACAGGGGGAGCAGAGTCCCCGGGTTGTGATGAAGTGACAGGGGTTTGCACAGGGAGATGGCTAGGCAGCCGGGCCGCTGCTACAGTTTCTGACTTGGACAGGCTCAGGGTTGGAGAAATGGACACACACACTGAAAGTTGTTTCTGTACCTTTACTGGTGGTATTGAAGATACTGTCCAGGGTACACTCCGGTGGTCGGGAAACACCACTGGATCTCCACAGTGAGTATAAGGCCTCCTTGTTCCTTTTCCTCTGACCCATGTTTAACTAGGCCTGGCCTCCTCTGTGTGTCTGTTACCTGTATTGTGTGATGGGAAACTTCTGTGTGGACTACCGCTATCACGTCTCCTGCGGTGCCTGGCTCCCTTCTTGGTTGCTGTACAGGTGTCCGGGAGATTGGATTCTCCTCAGTGAACCGGTGTTTCTGCTGGGCTAGATGCTCTCCTGCAGACTCAGACTTCGGTGCTTTCTGGGGTGAACTGGTACGGCTCCTCTGCCCCCAGTCTGCTGTTACTTTGCTCCTTCTGCCTTGCCTTTGACCTCACTCTTAGGCCCTCACACTGGCTAGGCTAGCTAGGCTGGTTAACTGTCAACTGGCTCGGGCCTAGCTCAGCTCTGACACACCAGGACGTCTTCACAGTTCTACTAGCGACTGCACACTCTGCATAACTCTGCCCCCAGCACCAGTATTTATAGGGGATCTTGCTAAAGGCAGCAAGTGGAGCTCCCCCTACAGGTCTGGGGTGGAAGATGTTGTGGTGTATGTGGTACCTACTTTGGAAATCCATCCATGTTTGAGGTGGCTCTATGGCTACCTGTAATGGAAGGGCGCCATATTCCCCCCTAGTTAACGCTCAGTACTCCTAGACTGAGAAACATTTTCCAAAAACATATTCAACAACGATATTTAAAATAACAGGTATTATGTACAGAGTCTCAAAAGGAAAAATATACAAAGACCACTGTAAAAGGGTGCAAAACACAGTGCAGTCCATACGGTGCTAATCCATCCACCGCAGGCTGTAAAAAGTAAGTTTTTGTCACAACCAGTCCTCTGACTATGGTCCATGGTTAAGAGTGAGGTAAGGGAAAGTTCCAGGGAAAATGTAAAGAGTCTCTACAGCAAAGTCTCTGTGAGCTCCAGGTTTCAAACAGGTTTTAAAGTCCAAGATATTCAAAACAAACCAATAAACATTTCCCCTATGGGTGTCTCTGCTTAGGAGACCTGGTACCTCCAGTCCACCCTAGGCACTTTCTGTTCCTAACTTAGTATGCATGGGGCTAGGCCCAGTGCCTCCACCCTTCTGTACACTACTATTTACATTTTAATGTACAAAACTGGTTTCTATTTACATGTTACCCTGGTTACATGTTACACCCATTCTCCATATCTGGGCAGGGGTTGACCCTGGTTACTACGACTAGATCTACGTAGTGTTGGTGTCTCAGGTGGTGTTTCTGTGTTTTGTGTTGCTCTATGTATGATAGGCAAACTGAGTAACTGCCTGCGCGGCCTTAGTCTCACTACAGGTCTGGTAGGATCCTCTGGTTCTCTTACAACGGGCGATTCTTCTGGGATTTGGACAGGTATTTCTGGAACTCTAGGAGTTTCTTCCAGTATTCTTTGTTCTTCTTGAGGTTGATAAAAGTGGATTACCGGTACAATTACTGCTCCCTCACATTGAGGCCAATCCTCTGGAAAGTCTCCAAATATTGTACGAATCACTTTTTCTTTTGGTTCACTTTGGGATACACAAAGTATTTCCTCTTCTTGTTTTTCTTGTATCCTAAGTTGTTTTGGACAAGTTTTTAAGTGGTCTCTTGATACTGTAACGGTAGTTTTACCTCCATCCTTACTGATTAAACAGGTTTTGCTGTTGTCAAAGTTGGAGTCTAACACAGTGTAAGGCTCTTTCTCCCACTGATCATCAAGTTTATGATGTCTTCTTTTTCTTTTAACTACAAGTTCTCCAGGTATTAACGGTTCAGCTTGTGCACTTTTGTTGTAATTTTTTTCCTGTTTTTCTCTTATCTTTTCCAGCTTCTTCTACACATGCTTGTATCATTTTGTACTGTTCTTGGCGTGTTGTATTCCAATCTACATTGGACGTTTCTGCATTTGGTTCTACGACTCCCATGTCCAAGTCAACTGGTAACTTTACAGGGCGTGCTCTCATTAGATAAGCTGGTGAGCAATTCGTGGAACTCAGTGGTATGTTGTTGTAGATGTCCACTAAATCAGGCAATTTGTCAGGCCACTGGTTCGTTTCTTCCAAGGGCAATGTCTTCAACATGTCTATAACTATGTTGTTCATCTTTTCACACATGCCATTTGTTTGTGGATGGTAAGGTGTGGTCCTAATCTTGCACCCATATAGATGACAAAATTCTTTAAAGATTTCAGCTACAAATGCAGAATCTCTATCAGTCAACACCTGTTCTGGTTACCTGTGTGGTCTACAGAAGTAGACTTGAAAAGTTTTTGTGGCTGTTTCAGCTGTCAAGTCCTTCACTGGAGCAACTACCAGGAATTTTGAGTAGTGGTCTATCATTGTCAATGCATATGCAAATAGAGTCTGTGGAGCCTCGTTTAGGAGTCTCAACACAGGACTAGCCAGATCTTCCTCTAGTGAAGGACCTAGCCATGATAGCCACCATATTAAGTGGCCCTTTGAGTCAATATCCAGCTCTATACAAGCTTAAAGACATGACAAGGGAATACCAAGGCCAGGTATCCATCCACAGACAGCTGTTTCAGGGTGTTGCCCCTCATCAGTGTGGAGTAGGATTCTGGGTAGGTGGGAGCAATGCCTAGTAGACCAACAAAACAAAGTATTCACTGATCTCAGGGAGACCAGTTCAAGAAAACACTGCGGGCAGCCGGCTAAAGCGCTCAACACAGTGAATTCCTAGGCCCATTGCCCCCTGGGAATTTTGAATATGCAAATAGAGTCTGTGGAGCCTCGTTTAGGAGTCTCAACACAGTACTAGCCAGATCTTCCTCTAGTGAAGGACCTAGCCATGATAACCACCATATTAAGTGGCCCTTTGAGTCTATATCCAGCTCTTTACAAGCTTAAAGACATGACAAGGGAATACCAAGGCCAGGTATCCATCCACAGACAGCTGTTTCGGAATGTTGCCCCTCATCAGTGTGGAGTAGGATTCTGGCTAGGTGGGAGCAATGCCTAGTAGACCAACAAAGCAAAGTATTCACTGATCTCAGGGAGACCAGTTCAAGAAAACACTGCGCGCAGCCGGCTAAAGCGCTCAACACAGTGAATTCCTAGGCCCATTGCCCCCTGGGAATTTTGAATATGCAAATAGAGTCTGTGGAGCCTCGTTTAGGAGTCTCAACACAGGACTAGCCAGATCTTCCTCTAGTGAAGGACCTAGCCATGATAACCACCATATTAAGTGGCCCTTTGAGTCAATATCCAGCTCTTTACAAGCTTAAAGACATGACAAGGGAATACCAAGGCCAGGTATCCATCCACAGACAGCTGTTTCAGGGTGTTGCCCCCTCATCAGTGTGGAGTAGGATTCTGGCTAGGTGGGAGCAATGCCTAGTAGACCAACAAAACAAAGTATTCACTGATCTCAGGGAGATCAGTTCAAGAAAACACTGCGGGCAGCCGGCTAAAGCGCTCAACACAGTGAATTCCTAGGCCCATTGCCCCCTTGGAATTTTGAATATGCAAATAGAGTCAGTGGAGCCTCGTTTAGGAGTCTCAACACAGGACTAGCCAGATCTTCCTCTAGTGAAGGACCTAGCCATGATAACCACCATATTAAGTGGCCCTTTGAGTCAATATCCAGCTCCCATATAGATGACAAAATTCTTAAATAAAGATTTCAGCTTCAAATGCAGAACCTCCATCAGTCAACACCTGTTCTGGTTACCTGTGTGGTCTACAGAAGTAGGCTTGAAAACTTTTTGTGGCTGTTTCAGCTGTCAAGTCCTTCACTGGAGCAACTACCAGGGATTTTGAGTAGTGGTCTACCATTGTCAATGCATAGGTGTAACCTGATCTGCTTCATGTTAATTTTCCGTGATCTAAGGATACTATTTGAAGCAGTTGAGTGGTAATAAATTGGCTGGAGTGGTGCTCGTTGACTCTCTTGATCTTTTCTTCTCAAGTTGCATGGTCCACAGTTCTTACATCATCTTTCTATGGATCCTCTCATGCTAACCCAGTAGAATCTCTCTTTCAACAGCATCTCGAGCTTCTTACATCCGAAGTGTCCTGCTTGGTTGTGGTATGCATTCAACACTATCTGGACATCCTTCCTGAGTACTGTACCGCCGCTGCGGGGCCTCCGGGGGATGGAATGCAGCAAGATGGAACGCTCCCCATAGGCTGAGCGGTATTCCCCGGAGCCAGAAGCTGCACAAGATGTTCTGAGGCAGCTGCGGTTACCTTAGCATGCGGACAGACAGTTCATAAGAAGGCACGGACACTGTAAGTCTCTGTAATGGGTTCTTTACTGTAACCAGCAGGCAGTACATGGTATACAGTTAAGGGTAGTGGACCATGTGGACTCAGCATTGACCAGTGTGTTCTCAGAGATCCGCGGTGTTCCTCCATTCTAAGTAAGTACTGTGCCGTTGTCGTCCTGGAATGCCAGATCGGGTACAAGGAGGCTGCTTGAATGCCCTATCCGGGGTATACATTCCGGATGCTTTGGGGAGCCTTGGGTCCTTTGGTTGGTACACCGCTGGCTAGAGGACTGTGTATGGCGGTGGTGGGGTGCTCCTGTAAAGCGGTCCCTCCACTCCTCTGGTTCGCATAGCAGAGCTGGACTACTGCTAGCTTCGGTACCAGCAAACCGGCTGTAGATGGGCACGGGATGATTTTGGACCCGCATGTTGATGCCCGTAGAGCGGTTGATTAGGCACCGAGAGTGATGGTGCTCAATCGGGTGATGATAGGGAGACGGCCAGGGAAGGTGGCCAGGGGGCCACACGGAACTGTGCAACCCCCTCTCCTAGGTTGCGGAGCAGGGGATCTTGCTTCCTTCTCCTACATTGCTGTTACGACTCCTTTTTTAGAACTCCCTATTTGTTCTAAGCTTTCCACTACACACTACCCTTACACTCCGCCCACCAGGACCTGATTGGCCCTCTATGCTAGGTGATGCATATAGGGTATGGATCTCTGAGTTAACTATGTGATTGCTGAGTCAGAGGATATTACTGCTGCAGTTTTGGCTGCAATACCCTCCTGTGACGCACTCGTTGTGGGGCGCCACAATGCCAGTAAAGATCACAGTCGGGTGACCCTTGGTGAGGTCAGCCTCAACATCATGACAGCTCACAAATACTTTCGTCCGTAGGCCTAGTACCCGGATGAGTACCAGCTTTCCAGGTTAAACACCGTCACCATACCTGACTTTCTCTCCTTAGTTGGTCTCAGGCTCTCTCCAGTAAGTTCTCTTGCTCCTGGGCCCACCACTCCTCACGCAGACTATGCCTCTCTGCTTGGTTGGCCCGGTACTGTTGTGCTGCCAGTTTGGGCGTTTCTGCACCCCTGTAACATGCTGGTAGCGACTCCACCAGAAGATATGGGCTTGGACGCCCCGCTCTGGTCATCATCACTGTCGTCGTCCTGATCGTCCTCCCAAAGTCTTCTTCCATGAACTCTGGCTGGCTAGATTGCCCTTCCTCGATGGCCTCTAGAATCACGTCAACACTCTCCACGGGTTCCTCCAGGACATCAGGCTCAGTACGGTGCCCAAAAAAACCTATATATCAAATTAGTTGTTTTGCCAAAATTTTAGGTACAAAATGTCACTTTATTGAAATACATACATAATACATTAAAAATTATTTTTACATAGGATGAAAATACTCAAGTGTAAAATCCCTCCAGAGACCAAGACACCCCAAAATTTGTTATCAATGACCCAAGATATTTACTCGCAATAAAAATAGGGCTCTTGTTTAATTATCAATTATCATTATCAATTTAATTATCAATGTATTATATAGACAATTTATATAAAAAAATACTAGTCTAGTAAAAGACACCCTCCAAGGGAAATGACAGAGGCTACCAGTTTAAATAATAATGGTGAAAAATTAAATAACTAAATTCATAAGTACAAGTGCAAGCTCATGCTACAAAATGCCATCAAACTATATATGTATACTAGCTGTAGTACCCGGCTACGCCCGGGTTAATAAATAACTGATGTTAGCTATAACAAAATAGAATTTGAATATGTCATATTAATGACCTATTAGAAAATAGAAGCTGAGCTGTGATTGATTGCTATAGGCATCCTAATAAATCTCCAGCCAACAGTAAACCCTCCCCCTGGCCGGGCAGTATATGTTACCTCACACATACACATAATAGACAGCTCATATGACTGACATCTGCCTTAATTCCCTATATGGCACATGTGTTGCACATTGGCTGTTTTTAATCAGATGTTTATGTTTGGAAATTAAAGATAGCACACGTATGAGGTGAGTTGTGTGAGGTGATTTGTGCACATCTGTGTCTGTCTGTGTGGTGTGTGTCCCTGGGGTGTGTGTATGTGTGTGTCCCTGTGGGGTGAGTGCATGTGTCCTTATAGGGTGTGTATTTGTGTGTCCCTGTGGGGGGGTGTCTGTGTGGTGTGTGTGTGTGTGTATCTGTGTTGTGTGTGTCTCTTTGTGGTGTGTGTCCCTGTGGGGTGAGTGCATGTGTCCCTATAGGGTGTGTATGTGTGTGTGTCCCTGTGTGGGGGGGTCTGTGTGGTGTGTGTGTGTGTCTCTTTGTGGTGTTTGTGTGTCCCTTCGGGGTGAGTGCATGTGTCCCTATAGGGTGGCTATGTGTGTGTGTCCTTGTGGGGGGGGGGTCTGTGTGGTGTGTGTGTCTGTTGTGTGTGTCTCTTTGTGGTGTGTGTGTGTCCCTGTGGGGTGAGTGCATGTGTCGCTATAGGGTGTGTGTGTGTCCCTGTGGGGGTGTGTGTGTGTGTCTCTGTGCTGTGTGTGTCTCTTTGTGGTGTGTACGTGTGTTTGTTCGGGTGCATGGTGAGTATCCAATGTTGGGGCTGCATCTTAGCGACTATACACTTGCTGTTACTCTTTGTGTGCGTGTGGTGTGTATACATGTCCCCGTGCATGGTGAATATCTCATGTTGGGGCCCCACGTTAGTGAGTATATGCTGGTATTTGCTGTTGTCTTTGGCGCTATCATTAAGCCCCTCTCATTCACAACTGTCAACTGATAACTGTCACTTTTTCCCCATTATGTAGATAGGGGCAAAATTGTTTGGTGAATTGGAATGCGCGGGGTTAAAATTTCGCCTCACAACATAGCCTATGACGCTCACCTGCATTCCTGGGAAGTTTTTGAAACCCAAAAACATTGGTAGGAATGTGCAGTAGAAAAACGGATCCGTTTTTGTAACATGGGGCCCTATGGAAAAATGGATTCGTTTTTTAGAGCATTGTTTATGAAAAAAATGGCAAAGTCCCAAAAACGTTCAGGGGCACAGGAGGCATAAAAAGCAGGCTAGGAAAAACGGATTTGGCATGGAAACACTTCCAAAATCGGAATGCTATGTGTGACCCTAGCCTAACACTCAGCCTTCGCACATAACTGCAAAGTGGGCATAGATCTCTGACATTGTGAGGTTCTTCAAAACTTTGGGGACTGCAACAAGATGATGAACAGTGATGAAACTATTATTAGCATAACCATCCCGTTGCTCTGTCTATTGAAACATTTGCTGCACAATCTGAAAAAAGCTTTGCATACAGATGTCCAAAAAGCATGAAAAAAACGGGCACTGACCTTTTGTTCCTCCTGGAGCAATGAGGAAAAGAGCACGTTTCTCAGCTGCACAGCACAAGACCAAGCATGATTCCAGAGAGAAGAGCGGCACTTGTGCTTCTTAGGCGGCCGTCACACACATCAATATCGATAGCGATATTGTTAGCGATCACATGCACGCGCGATCGCTAACAATATCGCTCACATCGCTGGTGAGCTGTCACACAGACAGACTCACCAGCGATGTGGACCAGCGAGATCGCTGGTAACCATGGTACACATCGGGTTACTAGGCGCCGTGCGGCGCTTAGTAACCCGACGTTTACCATAAATACCATCTCCCAGCATAGGCTCTGCCGCTGGGAGATCGTTCATCGTGGTGTCACACACCACCATGATGCAGATTGATCAAGCGATTATCGCTTGATATGAGCTCCGGCTCACAAATCTGCAATCTAACGATCAAGCGATTTTACATTGTAAAATCGCTTGATTGCACGCAGCGATGCACAAACGATATCGCTTAAGCGATCAAAAAGCAGATCACTTAAGCGATATCGTGCATTAAATTGAAGCGAGTGATGGCCGCCTTAGAAATATCTGGCTTTATTAATCATCCATGCAAGTTACAGGGACTTGTGCTCAAGGGGAGGGAGAGGCTGTTGGCGACGGCAACCGTTTCACGGTTATTACCATTTCGCGGAGCCCGTAGAAGTGGTAATAACCACATAGAGACGCAATTGAAGCAAAATGCACCTCTGCATTAGATGTGAAAGGGGCCTTAGGCTAGGGTCACACATGGCCATCAGTTTTTTCCCTTGTTTTCAATAACTGATCTATTGTTAAAAAACGTTTTTGCAACGTTTTTTGGGTCCTGTAACAAAACTGACGCCATTGCAGTCACACTTGAGTGTAGCATCCATTTTGGCATCAGTTTTTGAACTTAGAACACAAAAGTGGAAAAACTGATGCCAATAACGGATCCAGGGCTTATGTGTGAGGCTAAGGTCACCCATGGCCATCAGATATTTACCTTGTTTTCAATAACTGATCCGTTTTTTTAGGGTGCTTTTTGACCCTTCCTATGCAGCTCTGCGTTTTTAGGACTTTGCCATTTTTTCCATAAACGATGCTCTAAAAAACAGATCTGTTTTTTTGTGCGATAAACAACCCATGTTGAAAAATGGATCAATTTTTTTACCTCACCCAAAAATGTTGCTTGCAACGTTTTTTGGATCCTGTTACAAAACTGACACCATTGCAGTCACACTTGAGTGCAGCATCAGTTTTTTGGCATCAGTTTTTGGACAGTTTTTGAACTAATGCCAATAACGGATCCAGGGCTTATGTGTGACCCTTGCCTGACCCTAGCCTTAAAGAAGCAAAGGCTATCTGTCTGGGGGGAAATCTGATAAGGAGAAAAAGGTTGACCAAGATAGTAAGAGAGTACCTAAAGCGACATGGCTGTTCAATTTTTTTTTAAATAATGTAGAGCAAGTGGATATAATGAACTCTCAAATATACTTCATTAATGAAATCTAGAAGGAAACCTTTAAAAAAAAACTTCCATAAGATGTCCTCACTAAGCTAATTCTAAATGTGGCATATGTTCATTGTTAGGGAGATCTGTCTTAAGGGGGGCAGTGCCTACACAATGTTAACAGTACAGCAGATAAGACTCTCAAGTTACCTCATGCAGGCACCTTTCTGAGCTCAAACAGCTGCTGTGAGATCTTATTTGACTCCTCCAGTCATATTGCTCTGCTCTATGTTACCACAGAGCACAGAGCAGAGCCATGTGAATGGAGGAGTCAGATAAGATCTCACAGCATCTGTTTGAGCTCAGCACGGTGCCTGCATGAGATAACTTGAGAGTCTTATATATGTATTGTGAACACTGTGTAGGCCCCACCGCCCTGAAGTCAGATCTTCCTAATAATGAGCATATGCCAGATTTAGAATCAGCATAGTGAGGATATCTTGTGGAAGTTTTTTTAAAAGTCTCCTTCTAGATTTCATTAATGAAGTATATTGGAAAGTTAATTATAATCACTTGCTCTACATTATTAATTTAAAATTTAAACGGCGGTTACGCTTTAAGGACAATAGCAGCACCTGTGCCATTTAACTATTGCGTATCCAAGCTGCATACTTAGCCCGACCGCTCCTTTTCCGCCTTGGAGGTACTGGCCTGCCCTCCCGCTAATGTGTTGTCTGTTTTTAGTTCCGCTTCGGCTATCATAATGGATAGGTGCACATATCTGTCATTGAAAAATGTAGACAGGCTGACTGATAAAATGAAATAAATTGATAAACTGATAATATTAAAGGACTGAATTTCCTCAGACTTAGAAAGCCCACTGGATGACAGCAACCCAACCCCAGTCACCCAAAATGTTCAGTTTTGTAAATTAGCTAAGCGGGCATCCCATCACATTCAAACCCATTTTGTTTTTAAAATAACATCATACTCCTCCTGCTTCTGCAATATGTACTTCATGGTCATATTTTTTGACCTTGCACATAATGCATTGTCCTTACCACTGTAGGATTCCCACAGCAATTGCAACACTATGTTTTAAGGAGCCCTCCTCACGGTCTCTTCCAGTGTGCATCACACAGCCTCCAGGGGTAATTTTTGGTATTTCTGTACTGGCCTGACTAATCTAGTAGTCACACTCTTTACCAGCGCTAACATAATGTGTTATTCTGAGGCCCTCTTCAGACCTCTTCAGGTCACAGTTGTACACATATTGGAATATGTCCATTGACACCCTGGGCTGTTTACCTGAACTTTATACCTGTGCTCCTCACTTGGTGGGGTAATAATGTTTATGCCAAAACAGCGGGGCTCCACTGTAAAAATGTTTGCGCAGTGTTTGGCCGTGTTCACACACACCAATGCTTTATTTCCAGCATTTCAAAAACGCATGCGTTTTTGTAGGGTGGTTTTTAGGTCACTTTTGGCCATTGTGGGCCAGTGGGTGCGTTTTTGAAAACGCATGCGTTAACGCATGGGTGCCTAATAGTACATGCGTTAACGCATGCGTTTTTGCGTTTTTGGGCCAAAATGAGTTTTTAGGCCAAGTCATGAATTAATATTCATGTTTAGCCACACCCCTCAAACTTCATAAAGGGCTGGTCACTTGGGGGGGGGTGAGCACCTTCCTTAAGGAGACACTTCCTGTTGTGTGTTGCCATGGATCTGCTCTCTCTGCAAATGGATGGTTTGCTGCTGCAGATGCGATGTGTTGCTGCGCGGCGACGTCATCTGCATCAGGCTCGCCACCCCCGTTTGTGGGTGCACGAAGTGAATCTGCTGATGCCTCAACATGGGGCGTACCATGTATTATATCCGCAACTTCGTCGCTTTCCCCAAAAGTTCAAGCGTTATCTGGGCATGTCCATTGCAGACTTTGACCATCTGCTGGAACTTGTCGGCCCTGACCTCACCCAGCAAGACACCCATTGGCGCCCAGCCATATCCCCTGAGGAACGACTGGTTGTCACGCTCAGGTAATTTGTGTTTGCCCCTATGTATGTTTGCCTGTGTACAGACTGCACATGTGTTCATGTGCTACCATGTAGTATGGCCTTATCCACATACCTGTGCTGTAGTTATTGCTTGTGCCCTGAATCCTTTGATTGTCAGAGTGAAGCGCAGGTGCGTGTGTGCGTGTCCTGTAGGCGGACCCTATCCCTGGTTAACCAATGTGTATCGTGGTAACCAGGTCATTCAGCAGGCTGCCTAGTGGCCGCTTATCCTGAGCGCACCGGGCCAAGCTGCAACCAGCATTTTCCTGTGTGCTCGCAATAACCCGTCACTAGCCAGCCAGCCTCATGACCTGGTTACCACGATACTGATTGGGTAACCAGGGATAGGGTCCGCCTTAAGGGCATGCACACACGCACCTGCGCTTCACTCGCGAAATGGAAGGATTTTGTGCACAAGCAGTAAATATTGACAGCACTGTTATGTGGACAAGGTTGATGGCTCTTGTATTTTGTTGTTAAGGATGTTATTTGGAGCACTGTGCATACATGTGTTGCACTGTTGACGGCTTGTATTTTTTCGGCATTAATCAGTATTTTATTGACATTCATTTAGATATGCCATGGCAAATGTGGTCATGTAGCTTTGTGTACTTGAGTGTTGTGTCTTGTTTTCCAATGTTGATATATGTGCCATCCATTAAGGATTTTCGAGCTTTGCCCTGTAGTTCTCTGTGCCATGTGTTCCATAATATATGTCTTGCCTCCTCCTTGCCATATGTTGCCGTTTGCATATCTGGCAGGGAATATTTGCTTCACATTGTTCTGTTGTACTGTTACAATGAATGTGTCCCCGACTAATGTTTTTTTTTGTTCTCTCAACAGATTTTTGGCTACTGGGGAATCCTACGTCTCCCTCCATTTCCAGTTCCGGATGGGTGTGTTTACCATCAGCGGTGTGGTCACACAAACCTGTGATGTGTTGTGGCAGAAACTACAGCCCCTTGTGATGCCCTCCCCCACCTGTGAAATCTGACAAGAATCTGCGGCAGAATTTCTGAGGATTGCCAACTTTCCCAACTGTGTGGGTGCCCTGGATGGGAAGCATATTGCCATCAAAAAGCCGGCCAACAGTGCTTCACGGTACTATAATTATCAGCACTTCCACTCTATTGTGCTGATGGCCATTGCGGACTCCCATAGCCGCTTCATAGCCGTTGATATTGGGGCCTATGGGTGATGCCATGACTCCAGCGTCTTCAAGGACAGTGCCATGGGGCTGGCACTGTACCGTGGGGCTTTAAACCTTCCAGCACCACAGGCATTGCCTGGAACCTTGTCACCACAAGTCCCACATGTGCTTGTAGCCGATGTGGCCTCCCAACTTCACAGTAATGTCATGAAGCCATATGCCACACGCACACTTACACCTGCTCGGCGTATATTCAACATGCGTTTAAGCCGTGCCAGGCAGTATGTTGAGTGTGCGTTTGGCATATTGGCAACAAGGTGGCGGGTCTTATTGACAACAATTATGCTGAAACCCAGCAATGTTGACCGTGTGGTAAAAGCAACTGTCTGCCTCCACAATTATGTGGCCATTCAAGAGCCCAGCGATGTGGATCCAGTTGATTGGCTCTCACCTTTGCTCGGCCTCCAACCTCACAATGTACGAGCACCACTTGTTGCCAGTCAAGTGCGTGATCAATATTGTAATTATTTTGAAACTCATTAGGCATCTATAATTATGGTAACCTATCCATACTGAGGTATAGTCTTCTTCGTTAGTGTTCCCCTACTTTTTGACACAGCGTGTATTGTTTGTTTTTGGAATAAACTCCAATGTGCTTGTAATTGTCTGACGTGTGTGTTTTCCTTTAGAAATGTGAGGGTCATCAAGTGTAGGTGACAACCCCTGCCCTCCAAGGAGGCTAACAGAGGCCTTGCTCACACACCTGCGCTCTCATTATTTATCAGGTCACATCTAAATCCTTAGAGCGCTGGTGTGTGGACAAGGCCTATGTTAATCCAATTAATTGCCAGCCAAAAACACACGTTATCAAACAAACTTTACTCACACAAAAAAAACATCTGTGTCTCAGAACAAACAACAAAAAATAAGCTACTCAGCTAGACGTTGGCGCCACATTACTACAATCCTTGGTTGGATTCATCATCTCCCAGGATGGCCACATCCAGGGATATGAGTACACAATATTTTGCTATCGTGTGGTGTAAATCTGCCATTAGGGTATAACGATCCCTGGTGCATAATTTATCTAGATCAGGCACATATGTGCGAAAAAAATGCAGCCAAGGACTCTCCTACTGCTGTGGTGCCTGGTTTTGTTGAGCATTCAGCCTCTGCTCCAGCCTCTGTCTCTGGACACACAAGCCGTCCTGGAGGTGTTCCAAGCCATTGATAATAATGCTGTCCGCCTCATCTCGCACAGTCTGCCTCCTTGGCCGTGTAACTCGTGGTGCTGCAGTGGCTGTTTGTTCTTCTGCAGCCGGACGATTGTTCGCACGTGGGGCGGGGCCGCCAGAAGTCACAGTAGCCTGACTTGCTTCACCCCTAGCCTGTGTTGTCTCTACTTCTGCCTCTTCTCCACTTGTGTCAACAAGGTCCAAGACAGTAGTGTTGGTGTGTGTCCTGTGTTTCAAAATATCTACATTACAACCGGCCTCTTAAAACTTCTAACACACATTACAAGCATTGAACACACTTACTCTCGGGCCTCATATACCTTTTCAAGGTAACGCAGCTGGTACGCATACTTATAACGGACGGGTGGCTTGTCCGCAGCACCACTGAGGTATTTTGCCATGTCCCGGACATCACGGCGAATCCGGTCTTTCATGGACCGCCAGCGAACATGGATCTTCTCCTCTACATAACACAGGTTTAATTAAAAACACCGGCAACATAAATCTCACAAACAGCACATAATAACCATATCCTTGTGTGGCGGCATAACATGATCGATGACACTTACCAGTGGCTAGGCATACCCTGGGAGCCATCTCGTTTAAATCAGGGTACAGGCGATGGTATATCCTGCAGCAGTAGTCTTTTAGCAGCCCGGGATTGCTGTGGTCCGCATGGGCCGGGTCCCATATGGCCACAAAGTCCTCAATGATCTTAATCAAGGCATCATTGTCTATCTGGATTTTGTCCAATGGCCCTGGACTTCCCCGATGCCTGGAGGCCTATTTTAAAAATGACAAATTTCAGTGAAATGTAATTGCAACAACATTTGTTATATCTTTATTGGCTCAAACATTATTAAGTTTGTAGCAGCATTGTTTAAATATTGTCAAATAACACATGTTGCCAAGGAGCATCAAACATAAAAGGCCAATGTGGCAGCAAAGACTAGGTTATTTGGGTAATGGAGCAAAAAATTGACTCACCCCTGATGAGGCAGCAGTGGGCTTGAGAGCAGTGGCCTTGGTTTTCTTGTGGCTGCTTTTCTGCGCCTGCTTGCCCTGTGTTTAGTATCACCAAAAAGAACATTAGAGGGCAAAATCACAAAAGGAGAGCAACAATATCACCAAAATAACAACAAATAACATTCCACATGCTGCAATGTTGCTACACACAATTCGTATATTCTACAACACAGGATTGCAGCCCACAAACAGCTTGTCAAACCAACCAGGTTGTCAACCCTGACAGAGACACACAATTGGCATGAGGCTGGACATGAGGAGAAAAAGAATGTGTGTAAATCTGGGATTAGCCATGCTCAGACAGAAATTAGTGTAATTTAATCTTTATTGGAAAACAGAGAACATACAAAGATAAAACCAATTAAAAAAGTGTATACAAACACTGACACATAAACAGGAATCCGCAGCACAGCCTAATACAAGTAATGCCTCAAAAAAGAATTACCGCGTAAAGATTGTATATTCAAAATTCAAAATGTCCACCCCTACACATCACAACAAAGACAAGAAATCAATACTGCAAAATCACCCTTTAAAGAGTAATCAACACTGTGTCTCAATGCACAATGATTATACAATAAAGAATTGCACCCATATAGCTGAAAACGGCAAATAAAGCCATAGAAATCAAACTGTTGTTTCAATTGCCTAGAATGATCAGTAGTGAAACATATAATAGTTTCCAAAAAACTGGTATCTGTGAAAAAAGACACATAATAAGAAGCGGTATATCCTAAAGGGCATGAGGAACACGTCCTCTAAATAATACCTATGCTGGCTGTGGGCAAGTAGGACCCAGACACCCAATGCGTGTCGCCGCTACTCAAAACGGCTTCGTCAGGTGGCTGAGAGCGAGGTCCATACCTGAAAGCAGAGCTTTTATAGTCCTCTGTCTAATTCCTAATTGCCAGCGGGTGTGCGCTCAGGCTGGCATCGCCTGGAAGTGACGTAATTGCGTCAGAGCACGCGTGAGCAATTTGTATATACAACGTTGCTAAGCAGCGTGTGAGAGTGACGTAATTATGTCAGAGCACGCTTGAGTGATTTGTATATACAATGTTGCTAAGCAGCGTGTGGGAGTGACGTAATTACGTGAGAGCACGCGTGAGCGATTTGTATATACAACGTTGCTAAGCAGCGTGTGGTCTCGTAGGAATGTCACAAACTGTGATGTAAAAGAGACCCGCCCATAGAAGGAGGATATGTTATGGAAGGGCTCGCAGCAGCGACGCCCATTATGTGACCGGCCGGTCTACATAACGACGCATGCGCAAACTTAGCGCAGCGGAGTTATGGAAGGATGTAAATAGAGATCGGAGGGGAGATTTGAAAATAGATTAGAAATCACAAATGAGATCGTTTGGTAGTGGGAGAATGCTGAGGAAAGACAAGTTGATTAGTTGTTAGTAGATGGACATTGTTACACTAAATCAGGTTTACCATACCAAAAATACTGAAGGTCATCGTGATTACTATTTTTGTTTTTTATTTTTTGTTTTTTTGTTTATTATTTTTTGTTTTTTATTATTTATTAGGTTTTTTCGGGTAAGGGATCATTAGAAGAACAAAGGTTTTAATCATGAATTAAATAGCCCATATTGGGCTTAAATGGGTTAGTGGGTTGAAATTTTATGTAATTCTGGATAAAACTATTTGTATGGAAGACATGGTAAATAGGTAAGATTAAAAACACAATTGGCATGATACATTTGTGTGTCTTGTTTTTAAGATGTAGGCCTTGATTTCAGGGTGCAAACAAATGTGACATTGGAAAATGGCCCTTACCCAGGATAAGGGGGCCATTCTCAAACGTGCAAGTAGCTCCAACACACACCGATTGTGTGAATTTCACACATGGCCCAATTGGCATACAACCTTTGTTGGGTTGTAAAGGTTGATTTGAAACAATAACATTACGGTGCGCATGAAAATGTTCCTTACCTTAGACCGGCCTCTGGATTGGCCACCCTTCTTTTGTTTTTTGGCTTTTGAGGTTTTGGATTTCGACCTATTTTTTCGCTTTTTGCGCTGCAAGGTGAAATTGAAGAATCATTATTAAAGATTTAGAGCCTTACATACAACCCTTACATGTTTTTTGGGTCCGACATGTGGCCACGCCTTAGTAATGTGTCAACACTAGATCATCCCTGACCTCGCCCATGACCCAAATATAATTCAAATAAAACTTACATAATGGGAGGTGGACTCACTGGAGGTTTGTGAGCTGGAAGCAGAGTCCTGTGAAGGGAAAAATTGTTATAAATATGGGCCCAACATCCTCTCATATGGACAGGACAAAAAAAACAAACCAGGTGTAATGGAGTGTGTAAAGTATTTTTGGGTGGGCAGCAAAACATTGCGGTCCATCAATCACAAACCTTACTACATGGCCACCCATGAAACATTACTGGCACATGTTGTGAAAAGACCAATGATCCTTAATTTTGGGGAAAAATATATGACACACACCTACCAAAGGCACATGCATGTACAGCATGGCCAATGCATAGGGCATGGTGCGCAAAGTGGGCATGTTTCCGATTTTGACTGTGAGCAGTGTGAAAAACAGGACACAAGAACAAATAGGCTGAGGAGAACAACTGGCACACAGGGGTGAAGGGTCTCAAAGGCCACACTGATTAGGCCAACATCAACACGGCAAATGCACGGGCCCAAAAAGGTGTCCCATCTTTGTTTGAAAAAACATTACAACCCCCCCAAAAACAAACAAAGGGGGCCTTCGGCATCGCCCTGTGTAAACATATGTACACGCCACACATGTGGCTCAGATGTGTCAGTTGGGCACACATACAGCCACACCCACATTTAACAAACACAGTGTATGGCGTGAGTGAAAAGCAGGTTTGACCATCATTAGCATAACAAAACGAATCCAATCCACAAGACAAGATTGAGACGCTGGAAAGTGCCGCAGAAGTCACACACATCGCCTGGTTTTAAAGTGCGTATTCACACTGCGGCGTGATTGGGTCTAGTTTTTTCTGGGATGACCCAAACAGGCGCGGAGAACATCTGCACACAGGCCTGGGGGGCTATCATGGCCTCCAGTCCTGTGTGCAGCGCAGGCAGCTGCAGCCGGTGAGAGGTCCTGACCACGCCACCCGCGGTACAGACTTATCAGCAGCGGCAAATGCCGCCACTGCACACCGGACCTGAGGGCATGATAGCCCCCCAGCCCTGTGTGCAAAACCGGTCCGTGGCTGTCAGGGTCATCCCGGACAGAACCAGAAACAATCACGCCGCAGTGTGAAGCGGCACTTAACAAGGAATTGAAAAACCAGATCCGGTTACACATCCAGTTGTTACTGACAAACCAGGAGATGAATTGACACTTAACTCAAATAGAAATCTGGACACCTGATATGAGTTTGTGCAACCATCCAGTTTTCGCCACACCGGCGCAACCAGGTCTGCGACAAAACGGCAGTGTGAAAACATACATCCACCATTGCCACACATTTAACCCCTTGCAATCGGCAACACATCACATACATTTGTAGTGATTGCAAAGGGTACCACACGGGCTGCTGTGTGGTCGTGTCTAATGACCTAGTACAATTTGTGGCATGTGTCTTCAACCTGCAGCAGGGAGGGAGCCCCTTGAGCCATCAAACACAAAAACCAGTAGCAACACTCTGTATGTATGAAGCGGAGCGACACCAAAAAACAAAAAAATTTACTGTGAGGATAGGCAACATAATAGTGGTACTTACTGAGGAGTCAAATGTTGTGGGGTCGGGCTGAATGTAACAGTTACTCATTTCCTCTGAATCCGTCTGTGTAGAGAACATATGCAGGACACATAACATGTGTGTTCCCTAATGACATCACACATGCACACTAACAACATGGGACACACATGTATTTACCTTGTGACATACAGCAGGACACAATCTTGCACAAATCGTCAGTAGGCCGGCCACACTTCCTGGTGTCCACCCACCCCCTTTTAATTGGCTGCAGGAGGTCACATGACAGGGCCAAATTTCAATTTTGTGGCCCATGGACACTAAGGACAAAAACGCATGCGTTAATGCATGTGTGTGTAATGTCATTGCGTTAACGCATGTGTTTCCCATAGGGCCCCATGTTACAGAAACGCATTGCTTTTTTTTCCAGCACCAAAAAATGCTGCATGCAGCGTTTTTGGAAATGGGGTGAAAAAATGCAAGTGTTGGCCAAAAACGCATTTACACTCTAATGCACCATGCGTTAACGCACCTGCGTTTTTGAAAAACTGCAAAAAAACGCAGAGAGTGCTAAAAATGCAGGTGACTGTGAACATGGCCTTTGGCAGCTTTTGGGCCCCTTTGAAGGTGTTTTCTATGCCCTTGATTTTGATTCCCATTGATTTGAATGGGGTTCAGAAGTGATGAACTGTTTGGTGAATGGTATGGTGAACATATGATTGTTCAGTAAACCAAAATGAATCTGAACTTCAAAAGGTTTGCTCATCTCTAGTGGTGTGCCCCTTAGAATATTCGGCAACAGAGGTTGGCACACAGCCCTGAGTTGACAATCTACTCATACTTGCAAAAGTCTGGCAATCTTAAGCAAAGTATCAATGTCTCTCACAATGCAGTACCCCACACAATCAGTGTTGGTCAAAACTACTAAACAGGATAACTTCCCTTGCAAGCAAATGCCCTGTAGAAGATTTTCTCTCATAACATGCACACTCTTGTGACCTTGACACTCAATAAATCACTGTTCCTAAAGGCCCCATCACACATGTCAATGTTGCCAGCGATCTGATCGCTGGCGAAATTGACGGCTGATTGCTGGTGAGCTGTCACACAGGCAGACTCGCCAGCGATCAGTACCAGCGAGAACGCTGGTATCCATGTAAACAAGCAGGTAACTAAGCGCCGCGCGGCTTCTTAGTTAGCCGGTGTTTACCCTAGATACCAGCTCCCAGAGCTTGCTGAGAGGCGCTGGTAGCTGGATGATCCTGCGTCTCCCGATGTCACATGCAGTGATGCTGCGTATCCACTGGGGGACCATCAACCAGCGATTTATCAATTGTAGTCTATAATATGAAATGTACATTTGGCTATACACGTGTGGTTAAAACTAATACTATATTTTGCAAATTCTCCAATAAAATATCTGCCCCAAATCATGTGCCAAATTTTCTATTAAGCTAGGGTCAGATTCACGCATTTAGATGTGACCCGTGGGGTCGCGCTAAAAGCTTATAGATGACTAATAGGTGCCGGCCTGTGCTCATCGCAGCCCCACGCTCCTGGATGTGACCGCTGTGGCGTGGCGCCAGCGGCCGTCCCTAATGTGCGCATGCGCAGGTACCATGGTGACACGTCCCTGGTCCCACACATGCGTGTATTGCCGTGGCTTGGGCGCGTTATTTCCGATGCAGCCGCCGCGTCGCTTCCGGCGCGATGCGCGTCCGGTGGATAGCGTGGAGGGCACCACAGCTGTGGGAGATGATGCCAATATGGTCAGGTATAAAGTCTAACGAGTAATTAGGGGCCAGTGCGGATCTATCCCCTTGAGGAAGCTGGTGCCACCTCCCAATACCAGCGAAACACCACGTTGGGACGACCTTTGTTGGTGACCACTGATGTCCTATGAATAGAGAATACGTGCAATAGATCTAACATGGGTATGAACTTGAATTTCAGCTAACTTCTTGTACAAATTGTATTTACTGCTGCTGACTTTGTCTGACATGTTATTTAATGTGGTGCCAGGAGTTCTTAATCGACAATGGCACATGGTCATAACTACCGTATAGAGAACAAACACTGTCTGATAAGGGTTGGTACAAATAAAATATTGGAGGAATTACATAGCTGATGTTAGAATGTATTATACAAATCTGTCCCATTGACGGTGGTATATTGTACTGTAGGCACATGCACTTTACTTTATTCTGTACATTTGTTATGAGTTATTCCCCCTGTACAACTTGTAGGTGATTTAATACGACCCTGTTGATATATTTATTATTATATGGGACGTATGTGGTCACCATCTCTTTCCTTAAATTGTACCGTCTATATGTTTCACGACTGTGTCCATAATAATCGTTACACCTTTTGCATGATACTTATGATTCTCCTGTGTTAATTAGTTTAATTGAGTATGTTCTTGCGTTATCTGGGACCCCTCAATTGATTACAATGTGGGGGGGCCCTGCTACTTTAAGACACCTATTCGGACTCTGATTTTGAGTAATGTAATCCCGTATTGCCCGTGTCTGATCCAGTTTATCAAACAGATTTAGGCATTTTAATCATGCATACTTTTGAATAAATAACACGAATGCCAATGTCCTCAAAGTCATTTTAAAGTTTAATATACAGAATTTTGGGGTTCAGCGCACTGAATATAAAAACCGCGTATAAAAATGAACCTATATTCATTAAAAATTAAAACAATATTTTATTGATTTCTCGTGCTACCATGTACTATATAAAAACATATATCAAACATTAAAAGCGATAAATATGTATCAAAGAGGGTCCATTCAGGGAATATGTCCCATCAGAATTTTCTGTAGGCCTTTTCCTATAGTCCTGGCGTAGGTGCTATGGATTACTTCGTTTGTTTTCTTTTATTATTCTTTTGATAATCCTATAGGAAATGAAATTTAGGGTGTAAGAATGGCTATGAGACCTGCATAAAGAAGATGTCTTTTGAGAAGGTGAGCACGACGGTCGCCTACCTTTCTGATGGATAGGGGTTACTTGTCAGCTGGTGTATTGCTTTCTACGGTTCTCCCAGTATGCGATAGGTTTATACTTAAAATCTGAAACACGAGTGAAAATATAACTTATAAGGTCTTTGGGAGTAGTTTTACACCCTAAATGGTGCAGACATTGCTAGAAAATAATGTTTAAAAAAAAAAACATTATTGACCGTCGTGCTCACCTTCTCAAAAGACATCTTCTTTATGCAGGTCTCATATTGCCATTCTTACACCCTAAATTTCATTTCCTATAGGATTATCAAAAGAATAATAAAAGAAAACAAATGAAGCAATCCATAGCACATACGCCAGGACTATAGGAAAAGACCTACAGAAAATTCTGATGGGACATATTCCCTGAATGGACCCTCTTTGATACATATTTATTGCTTTTAATGTTTGATATATGTTTTTATATAGTACATGGTAGCACGAGAAATCAATAAAATATTGTTTTAATTTTTAATTAATATAGATTCATTTTTATACGCGGTTTTTATATTCAGTGCGCTGAACCCCAAAATTCTATTTATTTTATGTATTAGGGCGAGTGTCTCAGCCATAGAGACACGGAGGTCCTCAGGGGTTTCCTAGCAGCACACGGACACTCAGTGGTGTATGAGCACACTACTTCGTGTCCGTCAATACCTTTACGGCCAGCTCCAGTGTCATCCTGTACATAATTCATTTTAAAGTTTGTTAACCTCCATTAAAATAGACTGAGAAGACTAGAAAAACTTCAATACGGGAATGAAGCTATAGGGCCATGATCAATTGTAGTCTATAATATGAAATGTATATTTGGCTATACACGTGTGGTTAAAACTAATACTATGTTTTGTAATTTCTCCAATAAAATTTCTGCCGCCAAATCATGTGCCAAATTTTCTATTAGGCTAGGGTCAGATTCACGTTTTTAGATGTGCCCCGTGGGGTCGCGCTAAAAACTTAGACTTTGTCAGCAATAACGCAGTATTAATGCCATGTTAACATCGCATTACCACTGCCAATACTTACCTATGGAGATCCCGTCGTTAACGCGGCTCCCATCTTAGTTAAATCTTGCGGTATTTGCTAACGCGAGAAAAAACACTTCTGAAAGTGTCTTTGATCACGTTAGGAAATAACACGACATTTTAGTCAGATGCCGGCGTCGGAGCGGCGTTAGGGGACGTGTCTCCATAGAGACGCATTGGCAGCATTGACGCTGAGTTACCATGGCGGTAACAAGGCATCAGGGTTGCCAAATCCTATGTTTTTAGCGCGACTCCCCGGGGTACCACTAAAAACGTGAATCTGACCCTAGCCTTGCCGTAATACTTCATTAGCTGTGTTGTCTACTTATACCCTACATGATTTGTATTTTGTACTACAGTTTGTAGTAAATCAGAAATGCCATTTTTAACAGTAATACAGGTGGTGTCACTGCTTTCTACTGTGTAATGGCTTTGTCTATCCATCTTTATTGTCTGTACATAGCTACCTACTTAATTGTAAAGTGCTGTGGCATATAAATAAAATGTATTTTTATTATATTATCCATCAAGGATATAGACTGAACATCTCCTGAGTAGTGAAGAAAGCAAAAGAGAGTATAGAGAAAAGAGCATGGAATTGCAGCTGATTATGTGAGGTAAAACATTTTACAATGTTTTACCTCACAGAACTAATCAGCTCTGATCACGTGCTTTTGCTTCCTCCCCTGCCCAGGAGCCGTGGTATGTGCCCACCATGTTCCTGTGCTGTTAGAAAAAGCTATTACACACTACATACAAGGGGCACGTTTATGATTTTCACAGCATAGGAATATTTTTTCTAACACATCCAATTTTGGAATGTATTATTCCAACATCTATTGACTAAAACATACTTTGTAAATAGTACAACCTCTTTATGTTATTTTACTAGTCATTATGTGGTGGCTTATATCTGATTATCATATTTATAGTGACATGTTGATCAGCTTCTCTTCATGCTTCATTCAGAAAAACAGGACAAAAGCTAGTTGGAACTAAGCATGAAAATGGCATATTAGCGATCTCATTTAGTGTGACGGGGGCTTAAGCCTCCAACTATTCATTGAGCTAATCTTATCACAGATATGACTCTATTTGTGTCTTATCTCTTCCAACACATTTATTCACAATAAATTGTTGGTATCACATACAGTATATAACCAGTAATGGCCAGAAATTCCTGCAGCTATTTTAATGCTGCTGTAGACCTCCTAGCAGTCTCGCAGGCAATTTTCTTCTTGTCTTTTCAACAATTTTTGATGGATGTCTAATCTTAGGTAATAGCAGAAAAAAACAAAACAACAAAAACCTATTTAGCTGCACACTAGAACACTTGACATTAGAAGACTATGGCCATGCATCACTGCAGTGGAAAAAAAACACTTTGTTTACTTAAAATGGAACAGACAATATATGGCATTACTGCTGTTGATATACTTGAACAAAGGAGATGTTTAGCTAATGTATTGACCAATTCATATGAGCCCGATAACCAATGACAAGTACTCCTGGAAGCTTAAAAAAATCATTTAAAGCTCCAAAAATTTCTACAGCTTGATACAAGCCAGTAGACCTGATGGCGGGAACACTCCTAACCATAAGGTTAGGTGTTGTTCCTGGCCAACAGGTCTTCTAGTGCGCATTTTGGCCCAAAACAAGCAGGTAAAATTTTAGGGCCATTTTAAATTTGAAACTTTTTTCAGCGATTTTTCTTTAAAAATGCTTGGGTTTCCGATCGCGAATCGAATCTGCAATGTTCATGCCGAATTTGAAATTGGCAAACATGTTTAGGTAAAGTTCTCTCATCTCTAATCAGGGGCTCTCCAAACATGATATGGAGTCCATTAATAATTCTGGAAAATTTTCCATTCAAATAACTATAACTTCTAGACAAAAAATATTTTTGCTTCAAAGCTTTTGCTAATGTAAAGTAGACATGCGAACAATATTATTTATTATGTGTGACATAACTCCCTGGTTTAAGGGCATGAAAATTCAAAGTTTAAAAATTATAAAATTTTCCACATTTTTGTCTAATTTCTGATTTTTTTTTAGAGGAGGGAGGGACGTACTCAGTAATGAGTCATCGCTGTTGTACGGTGTCCTCCCAGCCTCCATCCCTCTCTTGTTCAGCCTCCTGTATGTGTCATCGCTGCTGCTGGTGTCCTCACCGCCTCCAGCCCTCTCTTATTCAGCCTTCTTTATGTGTCTCTACTACACAGAGCGAGCAATGGGCGGGAGTGGCCCCAACAGCTGAAACGTCTCCTGACGGTGACACCAAACTGGAGCCCGCCCTGCTCCAGATTATGTATGTTCAGCAATGCGGGCTCCATCGCTGACATCACCAGCAGGAGGTATTTCAGCTGCTGGGACTGCTCTTGCCCATTGCTCGCTCTGTGGAGAGGAGACACATAAAGGAGGCTGAACAAAAGAGCGCTGGAGGTGGACCAGAGGGCTGGAGGTGGGGAGGACACCATACAACAGCAATGACTCATTACTGAGTAAGTCCCTCTGGACTCCTTATCCATAAACTTTATAAAGTCTTTTTTACAACTTACAGCGGGGCTAGAGACATGGGGGACCCCTTCCCTGAATGCAGCTGACACAGTGAATTCAGTGCTGCCTTAAATTAGCGTAGCACCAAGAAGGGTGACAGGTCCTCTTTAATAGTCTAGTCTGCTCAGGTTTGAATCATAAAATTGAAAAATATCCCTTTTAATGCATAAAGTATTACAGTGAACACAGGTGATATTATACACAGGAGCTGTGTATATTGTGTACAGTGTATAAGTAATACACGTGATCACCAGTGACATATATACAGGATCTCTGTATATTGTGTACAGTGTACAGGTAATGAAATTATATGCAGGAGATCTGTATACCGTGTACAGGTAACACAGTACTCACCAGTGACTTTATAAACAAGAGCTCTACATATAGTGTATAGTATTTAGAATACAGGTGATACAGTGATCACTAGTAATATTATACACAGGAACTCTGTATATAATGTTTAGAGTACAAATTGAAATTATACTCAGGAGCTCTGTGCACAGTGTACAGTTAACACAGTACTCATCAGTGAATTTATACACAAGAGCTCTATATATAGTGTACAGTGTTTAGAGTACAGGTAATACAGTGATCGCCAGTGATATTGTACACATGAACTCTGTATGTAGTGTATAGTTTAAAGTTAATACAGGGATTGGGATCACCAGTGACATTACGCACAGGAGCTCCGTATATATAGTGTATAATGTACAGGAAATACCTTTATCACCAGTGATATTATATACAGAAACTCTGTATACAGAATATAGTATATACAGGTAATACTCTGACTTACCAGTTACATTATACACAGAAGCTCTGTACATAGTATATATAAAGCAGTGTAGAGTGTGCAAGTAATACCGTAATTTACCAATGATGTCTATGGTGAAATAACTAATCTTCACTTTTCTTAATTCAACACAGACCGCTATCACTTCTAGCCATGGCTCAACTCGGCAAAAAAAAAATACAGTCATATATAAAGGACCATTTCTAAAACACATTCCCTACAGTTTTTTCCCAAATTCTACTTTGCGCCAGATGAAGAAGAAAAGTGACACAGAGCCATCCTATACGGTAACTGAATCTCCCTTTTGTTTCCCTCCATGGAAAACTGTATACTCACAAGTAACATATATTGCAGCAGTAATAATGTCACCTAATTGGCCCTACAGTAATTATGTCTGCCACTTGCCACCATGAACCAATATTGTTTGTCCCTCATTCTGTCCGCCATACAATAATAATAAATAATAATAATAATTTTTATTTATATAGCGCCAATATATTCCGCAGCGCTTCACAATACAAAGTTCACATTTAAACAATCAGAAGAAACAATTAGAAAATACAATACAATGCCAAAAACAATACAATACAAAGCATAACATAATACAATAATTATTGTAGAGAGGGCACAGTCGTTGATGCAGATGGATAGGTTGGGAGGTGGGGTGGAATTTCTTGGGGGGAAGACTATGAATTCAGTTTTGTCCATGTTGAGTTTAAGGAAGCGAGCAGAGAAGAAGGATGAGATGGCGGAAAGGCATTGTGGGATTGGCAATGTGCTTGACTGCAAACAAGTTTGGTTACCATACAGCCATGATAGCACGTTTAGGTCATGCAGGCTGCTCAAAGTAGCATAAGCATTGCTTGGTCTGGTGTTGTCTTATTAAAACAGCTCATAGGACACCTATGGAGAAATGGGCGTGCCATTGTTTCCATGATTGATCCAGTCTATACTGCAATCAAAATTAGATGTCTGAAACCAAGCCTAAATTATCAAGAAGTGTCTTCAAAACTCATCAAAAGGCTTTTGTGTGACATTGGCAATGAGACTACATATATTCCACTGACCTAATGCTTCCACTCTCAAAGGCAATCATACTGCAAAGAAAGTTAACAGTGGAGGCTGGAATGGAGGTGTATCCTCAACAGTGATGAGTCCTACTTTTGTCTTGGATGCAATGGTAGCCCAAGATAGATCTGGAAACAACATGGGCAATGGCATGAAGAGGTCTTCACAAGGGAACATCACATTTTTCCTATTCACAGCATTTTGGTGTGGGGGTAACATGATGAGTGGAAGCGGGACTAGTCCTTATAGATACAGTAACAGCCCAGTGTTACATTTGGTAAGGGCGGCTTCACACTGCGGCGTGACTCGGTCCGGGGCTGTCCGGGATAACCCTGACAGCCAAGGACTGGATCAGCACACAGAACTGGAGGGCTAAAATGCCCTCTGGTCCAGTGTGCAGTGCACGCAGCTGCAGCCGCTGACAGGTCAGGACCACGGCGCCGCAGTCCTGATTTATCAGCAGCGGGAACTGAGTGAGGCTGCACACTGGACCAAAGGGTATATTAGCACTCCGGTTCTGTGTGCTGAACCAGTTCGCGGCTTTCAGGGTCATCCCGGAAAGCCCCGGACCGGATCATGCCGCAGATGGAAGCCGCCCTAATACAACCTGTGGTAAGGATATTGATCCAATGTTTCAACATTTCCAGAAATGTAAAATAAAATGCTTTTAAACACAAAAACACAATTTAAACAATAGTTCTTTTTTATCGCACACTCCCTTTCTTTAAAGTTAAAAAATACTCTATTGTAATAGAAATGTTCACAATTGGATGCACTTGCCAAATACCCTCTTGTAGCTATTTAATTGACCTATCTGTCCATTTTTTTCAGTTAATCAATTCCATTCCATGATGTTAAAAATGACTGAAAATAGTAACATCATATACCTGATGTGTTATTTCTGTTAAACTAATTATGAACAAACTTAGCATTCTCTGAACCTTACAATGCAGCGTTAGTATTACAATTAACACTGCATTTGCTTAACATGCTATATTTAGTCAATTCCAGCTATACATAGATTACAAAAGGATTATTTTTTCTCTAGTGATATAAATATTTAATACGTGTTGCAGTAAGGGCAAATATGTATGAACAGAACTGATCTTCCTTTTTGATGATAAAAAAAGAAATATGTTGGGATATTGCAAGGCTTTGTACTAAAAGATGACCATAATTAGTTTCTTGTAGAGTTTACCTGTAATAGATATGATGTAAGTATGTTATAATCCAAGATAGAAGATAGCAGAAATGGGGTATAAACACCGTGCTGCCATTAACGATAAACTCAATTTAAAGTTAAAATGATTGTGATCTTTATTTCTACGCATTTCAGGGTCTATATGCCCCTTCGTCAGGTTCATCCTGTGATTCTTTCCTGAAGAAGGGGCATATAGACCCCGAAATGCGTAGAAATAAATATCACAATTAGTTTTGCCTTCAATCAATTCTATTGTTAACGGCAGCATGGTGTTGATACCCCATTTCTGCTATCTTCTACTTTGGATTCCTATTAGACCAGGGACATCCGCAAGCTTTAGGTACTGGATATCATAGGTATCACAAGCGATCAAAGTGGCTGTAACTTCTCATAACCCATTCGGGTGAGCAACACCATATCTATTGTTGCTGATATTAATCACAGATAAACCCTATTGTGCACCTCTCTTTCTTCAGTTTTATTGCAAGTATGTTATGATGGGAGACAAAAATAAAAATCATTATAAATTCTTTGAAAAATGAAACCATTGGTGTAATAAATACAATATTTCAAGGAAATTATGTGTTGGAATGATGGTTTAATTTGTGGCAAAAACTGCTGTATTTCTTTTTTCACATTTTCTTTATATTTTAGACAATTTTTGTAGGCGAGGACATGACTTAGTTTGATTGGGGTGGGACTTGGGGTGAAAATAACATATTTTACTTTTCAACATAAGAGCCAAAATTGAGCTAAAATGTTGGCAACAAATTATGGTGCAAATTATAGAAACTGATATGTGGTGTAAAGATAAGCAAAACCATTTAATAATGTGCCAAATCAAACACCATAACAAACGACAATAACTTTGACACATCTTATAACTTTTTTTTCTTTTTTTCCTTTTTTTTCTTTTTTTCTTTTTTCTTTTTTGACACATCTTATAGCTATATAAGCTATATGTATATAGTCTAAATTTAAACTGTATAATAGAGTGTCAGTTTTAGTAAATCAACATCACGAAGCAATCACTGATCTCAGGGAGACCAGTCAAAGAAAACACTGCGGGCAGCCGTAAAGAGCTGGATAATGACTGAAAGGGACACTTAATATGATATTTATGGTGGTCTCCTCAAGGAGCCACCCCATGGCTAGATCCTTCCCTGGAGGGATATCTGGCTAGTCCCGTGTTTGAGATTCCTAAACGAGGCTCCACAGACTCTATTTGCACATTCATATTTCCCAGGGGGCAATGCACCTAGAATTTCACTGTGTTTGAGCGCTTTAGCCGGCTGCCCGCAGAGTTTTCTGGACTGATCTACCTGATATCAGTGAATGCTTTGTGATGTTGGTCTACCAGGCATTGTTCCCATCTAGCCAGAATCTTACTCCACACTGATGAGGGGCAACACCCAGAAACAGCTGTCTGTGTATGGATACCTGGCTTTGGTATTTCCCTTGTCATATCTTTAAACTCGTAAAGAGCTGAATATTGACTGAAAGGGCCCCTTAATATGGTGGTTTCCGCAAGGAGCCACCCCATGGCTAGGTCCTTCCCTGGAGGGATATCTGACTAGTCCCGTGTTTGAGACTTGTAAACGAGGCTCCACGGACTCTATTTGGATATTAGTTTTAGTAAATCAGACCTAGTTATTATTATTATTATTATTATTATTATTATTTATTTATATAGCGCCATTAGGTTCCATGGCGCTTTACATGAGGATAAGGGAGACAAGAACAAGTACACTAAATCTAGGCGATCAGGACGTACAGGTACAGGAGGGGCAGGGACCCAGTCCACGAGGGCTCACAGTCTATGAGTTAGTATGGCTTTTGCTTGATGGTGCTGTACTATTGTTATACACTTGTCTAATCTTCAGATTTGGGTTCTGTTCCCTATCCCTATGGCTATGACCATTTACTGTGCTCCACATGTATTCTTAGCACAGTGTTCCTCAATGATCTAATTTCCCAAGGCTGTTTAAGGCCTAATTAGACACTTTCACCAATACTGAGACTATAATGTGTTCTGTTACTGTTTAGAGTGTTCCACATATGTTGCCTTCTCATGCTATGATCGCTTCAGATTCCTGTGATTTGTATGATTAGCACTAGTCCTCAAGATCTGTTAGTTAACATATCATTTGCAATAAGTATTATGAACTAAACTGTAGATACTACTCGGTATGCATCATTCAGCTTTGCAAACATCGCTGGTATTTGCAAACTCTCAGACTTTACTATTATAATGGATGATTATTGGACATATGAACTTAACCTAAGAAAAGCTATTTAACAAAATTCAACCCTTTCTCAAAAATGACCTAATAAGAAACACTAAAAAGGTATGTGTCAAAAGTACAGCATCTGCAACAGGTCATTTTATTGGTGTGGCATGTATGGCTGTAATATTGAATTAGTAAAATGTGCATATCTGATCAATCATGCTGAGTTTGTCACTGTTGCTGCCTCTCCTATCTCACTCCCTCTCTCAATTGAAGGTACAAAATTATTACTCACTTACTACTCTCTTCAATGCATTACCATTTGGAGTATTTGTCTATTGCTTTAGGGCTGTTCCTAACTGTTCTACTATGTTGTGAGCTCAGACTTCCCCTTAGCATTCTAAATCATTATAAAATAGCTGATCCATTTTATGCCTAGACTACTATACAGATTGTGAAAGTCCCTTCATCCTGACTGAGCTATACAATGTAATGTGAAAGCTACAAGGCATTATGGGAATGCCTATGTGGTTGCAGCTAAAGTTATGCAAGTTTTCTGTGGCCATTGTAAACTACAATGTGTAAAAATAGAGGTAGGCATTGTTTTTAGTTATTCTTGGGTATTGGATTACAGATTTTTCTAAATTTTTGGGACCTCAAATTTGATTAAATACAACTTGAATTAATTTGTATTGAATCAATTTGTTCATCTCTACACTCATTACTAACATTCCCACAACTGGCCCTTCTCTAATTAAAAGTAGAGAAGTCCCTCCATTCGAATGGAGTAGTGGATGAACATGCACAATGCAGCTCTAATGAGCATGTGTACTGCTATTACACTCAAAATCCAAGGGACTCATGGACATTGTCTATTACTCAACCATATCCATCAGCCCTATGAATTTGAGGAGGTCAACGGTCTTCTGACGAAAGTCCTCAGTAACTCTATTGACTGCTGGCTACTTAATCTTTACTAGAGATGAGCGAACCTGTCCAGGGTCTGTTAGGGGCTGGAGTTCAGGGGAATTTCAACTTCTAAGTGCTGGAGCCGGGATCACTGTGCTTCGGTACGCTCGGTGGTCGGACCAGTGCAAGCCGCTAGCAGTGCGAGATCGGCTCCCACTGTGATTAAATCCTACGTCATCATATGTAGTATGGTTGGAAAATTAAAAAAAATAAAAACCCTGCCCTCTTGCGCCCAGAAGTCTTTTGCTTATGGATGACTGTATGTAGGCAGAGAGCCAAAGAGTCAATCAGTGATTCCGAGGATGTAGAGAGTCAAGCGTGGGCTCCAAGCAGGCAGCAGCCAAACCTGAACATCCAGATATTCGCTCATCTCTAATCCTTATAGCATCCACACTGCAAGCTGCAAGAATTCTCCATTACTGTTGGTGAGAGCTTGTGTTTATGCAACCACAAGAATATCATTTGCATACATGCGGTCATGTGCTTGCTAAACTTGCTTGACCTCACTCTATACAAGTGAATTGAGCCAAGCTGAGTACTTGTAGTCTGACTGTGGCCAGAAATATGTAAATCACGTACATGAGGTCAGATGACCAACTGTTTTTGTCTGCAACACTGGATAATCTTTACACTATGCAGTGTGCGTGATGTGAGGATTCAAAAGTCTGCAGTCACATATTAATATTAAACAACTGAACAAGCCTTCTAACACTAGAAGTCCCAGAGAGGGGTCATTTAATATTTCTACTTTGGAACTCAGAGACGGCTCGAATGACCTGAAGGATTTTAGGCCACATTTACAAATGAAAGGATGCTAATTGGAGCCATCAGAGTTGTCGATTTGGACTAAGGGTCATTTGACTCTCTTTCGGGACTTCAGGGGGGAACTCAAAATTTCTGGGACTTCTAGTGTTAAATGGAGTGGCAGTGCACAATTAACCCCCTTCATTCACCTGACGGGGCTTCCTCATGATCAATGGGTGTCCTGGTGGTGGGAACCCCAGGAACGCAACCCATGCAACTTATCCTGTGGATAGGTGATAAGTTGAATTTAGATATATTTAGCAGGTAAAAATGCCCATGCTAAGACGTTGTAAACAACAGTCACTTGCTATTTCCTAAAAATATTTTCTGTTTTCTAAAAATTAAAGAGTACTATACTTACCCAAGATATTGTCATCTGCCAGTGCCATTGAGAATGTTATGTGAGTGACAGTACGGAAAGGCATCATTACAGTATAGACTGTTAGTATTGCACTGAATAAATTGACATGTCTCCAGTGACTTTACATTATATTTAGCACCAGGTTTCATGCTAAGACTCTAGCTTTATTCAGTGAGATTAAGTCATCCCTTAATATAGATTTTGAGTGATATCTGTAATTTGTCCATTCCAAGTAAATCACTCAACATTACTCTTCGTTGTCACTAAGGCGTGGAAAAAGATTTACTTGTGGTAACAGCTTCTTTATGCCCGAACCAGTTGTACATTAAACACGTTATATTCCCTCTCTACTGTTGACAATTGGTGAATATTTAAATGGATTGGCACAAAGTTCATTCAAGGAACAATCTGGGAAATGAAATACCTAGTGTCAGACACTATGTGCAGCCAAAGTAAACACCATTGTTATAAAACATGTGCAAGGATGTGGTTATTAAACATAGAGTATAGATGCATTAAGGATTTTATGCTTATACAGATACATCTAAATTAATTACATTATCAAAAAGCTAAATTTTTTCAGAAATTGAATACATAAAGTGAAATGCATATATTATACAGAGTCATTAAAAAGAGTCATTACAGAGTGATATATTTTAAGAGGTTATTTCTGTTAATTTTGATGATTATGGCTTACAACCAATGAAAACCCAAGGGTCATTAAAAACCATGCTGTCATATTCCACAACACATCAAAGGGTGAATATAATATTGATCTATTAGGCAATGCTTTCAGGTCTCCCTGAAACGCCCTGACACGTGGCAATATGATATTGATCTGTCATGAGGAAGGGACGAGGGAGCCCTGAAACGCATTGACAAATATATCAATATTATATTCACCCTTTGATGGCTTGAGGAATACGGCAGTGTGGTTTTTAACCCTTCATCCTCTCTACTTTAATTTTCTGAGATAATGAGCCTTGGGATTTTATTGGCTGTAAGCTATAATCATCAACATTAAGAGAAAAAAACATTTGAAATAGATCACTCGGTTTGTAATGACTCTATATAATATGTTTCACTTTATGTTTTGAAAATAATTTAATTTGTTGATGATATTCTAATTCATTGAGATGCACCCATATGTTTCTAAAAGCCCTTATTAACACAGAATTTGCTAAGAGTGTCAAAATAGTAGGCAAGTATGCACCGCCATAGCATTAATTGTGATATATGATAGAATTGTCTACTATGTGATTCCATACTATACTGTTCATACTAGTCAACCCTTTAGGGTGCCGTTACACACAGCAATGTTCCAGCGATCCCAACAACGACCAGGATCGCTGGAACTTCGCTGTGTGGTCACTGGGGAGCTGTCAAACAGGCATATCTCCTCAGCGACCAAGGACCAGGGGGCCGACCTCCACATTGCTGGGTAAGCAAGAGAATGCTGGTAACTAAGGTAACTAAGGTAACATTGGGTAACTAAGCACAGCACTGTCCTAGTTACCCGCTGTGTACCTTGGTTACCAACCTTCTCCCGCTTACAGGCTGGTCAACAGGGTACACAGTGGGTAACTAGGACAGCGCTGTGCTTAGTTACCCAATGTGTACCCTGGTTACACATCGGGTGCGCCGTGAACCCGGCCGCGCAGTGCACGCTGGGACATGTAGTCTTATGACTAGTGGCATGCACTGCGCAGTATGGTGCATGTCACTATGGCTGCGGCTGGTGGCGATGCTGCTGCACACGCCGACTCCCTGATTTCTCGGAACCGGCACGCGTTGGTCTCCCGCCGTCAAACACGCCGATGTGTGCTGCACAGCAGGAGACCAACAAGCAAAAAATGGTCCTGATCGTTGTGTAACAATCAGCGACCTCGCAGTCGGGGCCCCGTTGCTGCTGCTTTTCACACACAGCTATATCGCTGGCGGGGTCCCTGATTTCAGCGATATCGCTGTGTTTGAAGTACGCCTTAAAGCTGTATATTGGCATTGCTGCCTGATACCTAAAAGTATACATTTTGGAATGAGAAACATGCAGGACACCTCCAGGTTTTGATAAATACTCCCGTAGATGGAGGGTGTGATGAGAAAATAACTTTAAAAAAACATTTACATTAGGACATTGGCTCAAGCTTTTGCAGAAGTGATTGAGAAAGGAAAATTAAACTGTGAGCACCTTTGAGGACAGGGCTTGATGTAATTGGTATATGTGGGTGTTACATTTATGATAGAAAAAATATACCATGCATTTACAAAATAGCAAAATCTGATATGGCCAATTGCTTTTTACAACCAGATTGGACAACCTCCTGATTTTGCCAAAGCCCTTCCATACATCTCAAAGTGTGTCTGGATCCCCATGAAAGCAATAGTATCTGATAACAAAAATTGGGTGTGTATGGACTAAACTCTAGAGGTATAGTCTGGTTTTACGGTATTTTCTAGTAAAATTCCTGATCTCTTTTTATGTGTTTGAGTCCTCGGTCAGCAGTATAAATGATATTACGCACACATGCTATAGTTATATGATTTATTTGTAGGTTGCCCCACACGGCACGTGATTATACTTTGATGACTCCTGACTTTTGTCTTACATAACGTGCCATCCTCCGATACTTCAAGCTTGACTTACAACTCCTTTCACGACATCATTATTTCCTAGTCTTTGAAGACCTCAAAGGACAGCCTGCATTGTTTGCTTTTAGTATTGCAAGGCTTTTCTATGTGTCTTTCAGATGATTGTTGTGCTAGGTGCTACCTTTGTTTCATATTTTTAGATGCTCGATTGCTGTAGATGTTATTGTTGATCGGGTTACATTGGATGATGTTATATGCCATGAGCTCTCCTAGATTTTATTAGGTAATCCATACTCATGGTTTATAAGGGTAAAACTCCACCTAGCATCATTATGGCTTTAAATTGACATTTTAAGACTTGGGTCTAAGTGTCTGAAAGCCATGTGCAAACCCTTTGTTTTGCACCTGTGTGTATTTAACCATTAGTAAAACAGATTTGTGTGCCACCAAAGGTGGCCTTTACCTTTAAAATGTGCCCTTATAATTTCCTTTTTTCTCTCTTTTTCTTTTTTTTTCTTAACTTGCAAAGGCTAAACTTCACAGCTGTAATATAACAACACCTGGGACTAAATTGAATCCATCACATGGAAAGAAACTGATCCAGTTTCTGAAAGTGTCCTGATTTATTTATTTAATCATCAGCTCCTTTCCCAAGAAAAGCACACAGATGTGTAATATTATATTTAATGTTAGGCTATCTATGTGATAAGCATTTCAGCAATAATTACAGAGCTATGTGACAGTTTCTGTATATGCTGGTATATATTCTAGGATTAAATTTCAACCTTTTCTTTATATTAGAGTTGACCTGCATTTATTTAAACACCGGAACGTTCTGAACACTTTTCTTTTCATTTACTATAGATGTTTGTACGCTTCTATAGCACTACAAATGTTTTTCTTATTACATCTCTTTCTAAATATATAGGCATTAATGTAGAATTGGTAATTCCCTTCAAGCTAAATAGTTTTTCTACAAGGATTTGGAGTATGTCTATGAGACTTTTTGCCCATTTGTTCACTAATGGTAAGATCAGACTTTGAAGTGGAATGGCTTACAATTTCCATTTCAGTTAATCTTAAACGTGTTGAATGAGGCAGAGGTCAGAGATCTGCAGCCAGTCCAGTTTTTCCCCATTAAGCACCCCAACCATACCTTTATGAACCTTGCTTTGTGCACTATGGCACAGACATGCTGGAGCAGAAAAAGGGCCTTCCCCAAATTGTTCACTACAATTTTCTAAAATGTCTTGTATGCTAAAATATTCAGATTTCCCTTCACCATAACTAAGAGGCTTTTGCAACTCCTGAAATACAATTATATAGCACTACTATCCCTTCTAAACCAAACATTACTGCACAATGCAGACAGGTAGTTAATGTTTTTCTATTTCCCACCAAACCAAAACTTGCTCATTAGACCACTAGATTATTATTATTATTTATTTATATAGCGCCATTATATTCCATGGCGCTTTACATGCTATAAGGGCAGACTAGGACAAGTAACATAGTAACAATACAAGTAACAATAAATGTGGACAATTCGGTCGTACAGATACAAGAGGGGAGAAATCCTGTCCGCGAGGGCTCACAGTCTACGAGGGGCGGGTGGGGATACAGTGGGAGGGGGAAGTTCCAGTCGTGAGGCGGTGTGGTGGACCGGGTCTCATAGGAGGTTGTAGGCTTGGCGGAAGAGGTGGGTCTTCAGGCTTCTTTTGAAGGTTCACAGGGTAAGTGAATGTCTGATGTGTTAGGGCAGTGAGTTCCAGAGTATGGGTGAATCACAGGAGAAATCCTGTATGCGGTTGTGCGAAGAGGAGATGAGGGGGGAGTAGAGGAGAAGCCTTGGGAGGATCACAGGTTGCATGAGGGTACGTATCGAGAGACCATGTCAGAGATGTATGGAGGGGACAGGTTGTGAATGGCTTTGTATGTCAAAATTCACCATTACACAGAACACATTTCCACTGCTCCAGAGCCCTGTAGTGGCAGAATGCTTTACACTAATCCGACACTTGGCATTGTGACTAATGATGTAAGATTTGTATGCAGCTTGCCCTCTCCAAACCATACGTTTGCAGATCTTGGCGACTCAATGAGTCACTGCTGAACTCACCTCAAGTTCAAGGCCGAATCCATAAGACCTTATCCCAATATTTCAAGCTAAAATCAACAGAAGAAATTTCAGCGCAAATCTTATGGGAGGCACACAAAACAGTCGCTCAAGGCAAAATAATATCCATCACTTTTCATCTGAATAAAACAAAGCAACAAGCAATTCAACAGCTCCACGTGGAAATAATGGACCTGGAGTCTCTACACAAGAAGACGCTAGAAACACAAACATTACACACATTAAGTGTCAAGTGCCAGCAGTTGAAAAACATCCCTAACCTGCAATCTGCAAAACTGTACACCTCCTGGGAGACCCATATGTTTGTCCATGAGTATAAAGCCTCCACATACATGCTCTCATTGATCCGCAAACGCCAGGACCGCACGTTCATACACTCCATTAAGACAAAATATGGTTTCACTACCCAAAACTATGCTCAGATTGAATCTGAGTTTCTGGACAATTATCAAGACCTATATAATCTGCGTCCAGGCGAGTCAGATCAGGCGAGAGATTAGTGGAGGTAAGACATTAAAACCTTCTTGGAGAACCTAAATCTCCCTAAACTAACTAACCTACAACAACGGCAACTGACTAAACCTTTTACATTATGTGAGCTCCAGTCTTCACTGTCGAGATGCCCGAAGGGAAAAGCGCCTGGACCAGACAGACTCCCATCTTCATATTACAAGTCTTTTCCCTCTGTTTTACTTTCTCCCCTCCTTGACATGTGCAATGCAGTGTTGGCAGGAGCCACGATACCGCGCCAAACGTTGGAAGCAAGAATATCACTGATATACAGAGAGGGCAAGGACCCCGAACAATACGGCAGCTACTGGCCAATATCTCTACTTAATGTAGACTTGAAGTTATACGCAGGCATGCTAGCGAATAGACTTGCTGAACTGCTACCCTCAGTGATATCCTTGAGTCAAACAGGCTTTGTGAGGGGGAGAGAGGGGTAGGACAACACATTCAAAGTCTTGCATCTGATGCAATATGCCAAAAACTGAAAAATACTACTGGTCCTACTCGGAGCAGACACTGAGGAGGCCTTCAACAGGGAGGACTGGACCTTCTTAGTAGAGACTCTCACCGGGTTCAACTTCCCGCCACAGGCAACGACTGCGATAATGCAGATGTCCACAAAACCCTCAGCTCTGCTCGGGATCAATGGCTTGCTCACCGACTTATTTGTGATCAAAAATGGCAGTAGGCAAGGCTGTCCTTTGTCACTATTTCTTTTTGTGCTGGTGATGGAACCTCTGCTATGGGCTATACAGCAAAGTGCAGAGATTGAAGGCATTTGCATAGGCAATGAGCACCGTAACACTGCAGTCTTCGCAGACGATATCTTGCTATTGATGTCCAGACCTACTAGGGGTTTTCCAGCTCTTATACGTATCATAGATAATTATGGCAACCTCTCTAATTTTAAAATAAATCCATCTAAGTCGGAGGCCCTAGGCCTGAACCCGAGCAATACTGAGGTGTCCAAACTCAAAACTAAATACCCTTTTACCTGGCCACACAAACACATTAGATATTTGGGTATAAAACTTAGCGAAGATGACAAAGATCTCTATACACTAAACGTCCACCACCTTTTGAAATCCACAGCCACTTGTATACAAACATGGAAAGACCCTTATGTATCATGGATGAGCAGGAAAAATCTTATTAGAAGTCTGATACTTCCCAAATACTTGTACGCCTTCCAGATGTTGCCTATTCATATCCAAGCCTCCTTTCTCTCTAAGGCTAACTCGCTCATCTCTAAATATATCTTACTTTTCAGACACTGGCACTACCCAGGGAGAGAGGTGGATTGGGAGCTCCAGATATTAGAAAATATCAAGCATCTCTGCTCTCCAGGATGGTAGACTGGGTGAGAAGCTCGGATGATAAACCTTAGTTCAAAATAGAGGAATCCTTGTCGCCTACGCCCTTGAGAACTGTCTTACTGCTCCCCACTTCGAAGCACCTTCTTGACAAGTACCCCAATATACACTCGCAAGTCACTCTAAATCTCTGGAAAACACTCTCCAAGACCCTTGCTCTTCCCATCTCCCCACTAGTTAAACTCTCAGACCTTTTACCCACCCCCCTCCTTATGAGAGATTAAAATCCTGGAAGACCACCATCAATGTATGACACCTCATTGGACCAATTGCTAGTTGATTGCGCCTTAATCCCATTAAAAGATCTACGTAAACTGCCGGGACTTTTAGGCTTCAACTTCTTGCTCTATGGCTCCATAAGAAACTCACTTAGACAGCAAAGACACAACATTGACCTGACTAGACTGCTCATGGTGTATGAGACCCTGTGCGCCCAGAAGGCTCAGCCTAAAAAGTGCTCTCCTCGACTCATGCCCTAGGAGAGCGTACTTAGCACAGTGGGAAAGGGATTTAGGCAACACTTTCACTGAACAACAAGCACACAGCATATATTGCGACTCCTACGGCCCTTCTCAGTGTGTGAGAATACAGGAAAACTCTTTTAAGATTGTTTCAAGGTGGTACCTTACCCCAGCGCAAATACACAGATGGCATCCGGACACTCCAGACACATGCTTGCGATGCGCCACAGAAAAAGTCACATATTTCCATCTATGGTGGACCTGCCCTACTTTACGGAACTTCTGGAATTTAGTTTCTGAAACGATTTCTGAAGTTTTAAATTCACAAATTCAAAAGTCACCAGAAATTGCTTTATTAAACTTCCCGCTACACCCGAGTAACAAAATCACGTCACGCTTAGCGAGCAATATAATTGGAGCAGGCAAGAGCCTGATCCCTACTCTATGGCACATTATGTCTATTCCCACACTGTCTCAACGCAGTATTGCAAGTTGCATCAGCTGTCACATGACTGAAATGGTAGCGGTGGGGAATCATTCAATGCCTTCATTCCAAGAAACTTGGCAGCCATGGATTAATTTCCGATCATGCCCAAAATATATTTTGGTAATTGCTTCTTAGACAAACATGAGATTCTGCGAGCCCTTGGGTTCTAACCTCCTCACCCCCCCATCTTTCAACTTAACTTTTATCCTTCATGTTTGTTTCCATACTTCACTCCTCTTCTACTCTACCCCTCTACGATCGTTACTCTTTTCACACACCATTTCCTCTGACATATAGCCTCCATTTTCTTCAGTTTAGATCCCGCTGTTAACAGAAATAGTTCTAACAACTTTCCAAATTATTTGCGTTTGTCTTATGGGAACTTTACATGGACTTTTTTGTCATCAGATCTCAACAGAAAAGGATACTATTCACAAATTTATTCAGAACTCAAGCAGACACTTGGACTCTTGCCAGCCAAACAACTGACTTATGGATTCATGAGATCCCATCAGCGTTGACTCACCTGAAGGCCACTCATTTGCCTCACTCACTCTGTTTTACACAAAACATGCTTTCTTTGCATATCTTGCAGTGTAACCGTGTAACAGTTCTTATGTTATAACTAGATGTTGGCCCGATTCTAACGCATCGGGTATTCTAGAATATATATGTAGTTTATTTATAAAGATTTAAAAATAATGCAATGTATACATAGGATTTTCCCCAGTCAGCGACGCAGCTTCGTTCAATATATCTGCACGTGTGACACCTCACCAGCAATCAGTAAGGTATCGTCTCACTTGGCGATGCTCCAGCGATCCCGATAAACGATGCAACCTGGTAGAAATCACTGGAGCGTCAGTATGTGGTCACTGCTGCATGTCACACTGAGTGAGATTGCTAGCGCCGCTCGGGGTACTTCCGCTGCAGGCGGCCGGGAGATGAGTGGCTAAAGCCGGTCATCCCCGGCTGCATCACCGCTGACCTCCGTGACAGGATCAGCGATCTCATAGCGGGGGCCTGGTCGCTGCTGCGTGTAACACTGAGCGAGATCGCTAGTGCCGGTCGGGGCACTTCCGCTCCAGGCGGACGGGAGATGAGTGGCTAAAGCCGGTCATCCCCCGGCTGCGTCACCGCTGACCTCCATGACAAGATCAGTGATCTCACAGTGGGGGCATGTTTGCTGCTGCGTGTCACGCCGAGCGAGATTGCTAGTGCCGATCGGGGTACTTCTGCTGCGGGCGGACGGGAGATGAGCGGCTAAAGCCGGTCATCTCATGGCTGCATCGGTGCTGACCTGCGTGCGGCAGGAGATGACTTGCGGCTACTGTCGGGAGATCAGCGGCTAGCGCCGCTGATCTCCCGACAGTAGTGGTGCCGTGCGTGGTTCAAATCCGGCGACAATTTGCGGCTGGAGTGCGCCAGTCACTGATTGGTCACTGTGCTTAGTGGTGACCAATTAGCGACGTGAGATTTCCGTTACAGAGAGACAGACAGACACGATAAGGTGATTATATAGTAGGATGTTACTTTTATTACTTGTTCAATAAACAAAACATTGAAAAGAAAAGAAAGAAAAGATTTGTATGCAGCTGCTCAGGCAAGGTAATCTATGACATGATGCTCCCACGCCACAGTTTTTGTATTGAAGTTAACAGCAGAGGTGATTATTGAGTAAGCTAATTGTTGGTAACTGTTATGTACATGCACGCCAGTACCTGTTCTGTAACATTATGTGGTCTGACATTTCATAGCAGAGTTGGTGTGGTTCCTAAATCCTTCAAATAATACTAATCACAGTTGATCGTGGATTATTTAGAAGGGAAGAAACCTTCCAAACTGACTTGTTTCAGTGATGGCATGCTAGTATCAGTGAGCTCCTTAGAACAAACTATTATTTCACATTTGTAAAGGCAGTCAACATAGGCTAAGGGCTGGATTTTATACACCTGTGGCAATGGGATAGAATGAAAAATCATAATTAGTGTTGAGCGAACATGCTCGGCACTACTCGTTACTCGCACGAGTATCACTGTACTCGGGCGACTCGCCGAGCACCGAGTAATCTCGCGATACTCGTGCTGTGCTCGTGGTCGTCATCTCTCCATGTTGGCACTCTTTTGAGAGCCAGCCCACGTGCAGGGATTGGCTGACAGACCACTGCAATGCCACAGCCCTGTTAGTTGTGGTATAGCAGTGATTGGCCGCCCTGAACAGCGTCACCGAGCCTTTATAAATCCCGGCGCGCTGTGCTCGGCACACAGCCTTCCAGACAGTGAGTGTAGGGAGAGTGTCTGCTGCTGATTAGGGACAGATTTGCGGCCCTCATAGGTAGATCCGGATCAGGGCTGCAAACTGCTGCTGACCACAACAGTCCTTCTCAGGACTAATCTAGGAGGACATAGGCAGGGTGATCCAGATCGGAGTCCAAGATTTCCAGTGACCAGAACAGTCCTTCTCAGGACTAATCTAGGAGGATATAGGCAGGGTGATACAGATTGGAATCCAAGCTTTTCTGTGACCATTAGAGTCACCACACTCTTGTACTTAGTACCTTAATACAGGTTAGGGACTAAAATTCTCTCTTCAAACCATTACAGTCACCAGACAGGTGTACGTACTTCCTTAATACAGGTTAGGGAACTAAAATCCTAACTCTTGTCATCAAAACAGTCACCAGACAGGTGTACGTACTACCTTAATACAGGTTAGGGATTAAAATCCTCTCTTCAAACCATTACAGTCACCAGACAGGTGTACGTACTACCTTAATACAGGTTAGGGAACTAAAATCCGACACGCATAGCGCGCATGCGCACTAGAGAAAAACTCGATAATGAATAGAAAAAACTCTTTAGACAAAGGTACCTTCCCAGACACGGAGTAAGACATAGAAGGGCCTTATTGGAAGCCAGGCAGATATACAGGAAATTAAGGAAATAGTTAGAATAAGTCATATCTGCACCCAAATTATCTAAAAAGGAAATAAATATACAAGTTTTACTTATGAAAGTACCCAAAGATAATAAACAGCAGTGAAAAGATATTACTAGGAAAAAATTATTGTTAGGGAAAATTATTTATGGAGAAAAAATTTTTTTGGGGAAATAATGTATGTCTGTGAACCAGAATGAGACATATACATAATCACAAATGTATATTCAAAATCCTCAGATATAAACCTCATATTCCCTGTTGAGACCAAGGGGTTCTAATGTTTGCAATTGGAATATCCAATAAGACTCCCTTTCTTTGAGGCGACGAATTCTATCACCCCCTCTGCGAGCCAAGGGGACATGTTCAATGATCTGAAACCTTAGCTGGGCAATAGTATGACCCATTGATATAAAATGATGTGGTATTGGCAACAAGGTGTTTTTACACCTTATTGTCGATTTATGCTTCGCCTCAAAGAAAGGGAGTCTTATTGGATATTCCAATTGCAAACATTAGAACCCCTTGGTCTCAACAGGGAATATGAGGTTTATATCTGAGGATTTTGAATATACATTTGTGATTATGTATATGTCTCATTCTGGTTCACAGACATACATTATTTCCCCAAAAAAATTTTTTCTCCATAAATAATTTTCCCTAACAATAATTTTTTCCTAGTAATATCTTTTCACTGCTGTTTATTATCTTTGGGTACTTTCATAAGTAAAACTTGTATATTTATTTCCTTTTTAGATAATTTGGGTGCAGATATGACTTATTCTAACTATTTCCTTAATTTCCTGTATATCTGCCTGGCTTCCAATAAGGCCCTTCTATGTCTTACTCCGTGTCTGGGAAGGTACCTTTGTCTAAAGAGTTTTTTCTATTCATTATCGAGTTTTTCTCTAGTGCGCATGCGCGCTATGCGTGTCGGATCGCGACCGCTTGCGTGTCAAATAGCGGAAGCACTCGCACTCGCATAGGTCCTTCCTACTTCAACTCGCTACGCTATGCGATATCTCCTTTCCGGGGTCATGTGACGCGATTACGAACGTCACGCCCCCGTTCAGTATATCAGGACGGAGATCAGAATGATCCTCGCTTCTGATGGCGGCGCAACACCCGCAGGATCGTTGAATCCGGATACATTAGTAAGTAGACGAAGGTAGCAATTTGGGCCTTTGGCAAACTGCAGCGTTTGTCTTCATATTGTTCCATGTTAGTAACCCCGGGACAATTTGATTGCAGGTCATTTCACTGACAGCATTTCTGACAGGTAATTAGGTGCCTTTTCCTCACTTGTATACAGGTTTAGTGCATGATATGATGTTGTTTCTTTAATTTGTCTCTCAGGGCTCATTATAGCCGCACATTTGATACAATTGATATAGACTTTGAATCACTGATACACCAGTCAGGTAACATTGACCTATTGTAAATTATCTAAATATTAGTGGAATTTTTCAATTTTTCTGATATTCAATGTGATTTCTATTATAATACAGAAGCCATATGATGTCTTTTGGAACAAGTACCTGATTGGTTGTCTTAAAGATTTTCAATTCATTGCTACATATTGAGGTAATTGGGCCTATGTATCTGTTAAGTGATGTCGTTAATCCATTTGATTATGAGATATTTTGGATGTGAACTAGTTCTTTGACATATACATTATCCCCATATGATATGGTTTCTTGGAGGTTCTGAACTTTTCCGGTCACCAGAACATGATCATTTCAAATCTCTTTGTGTCCCTCTGCCTTGTTCATTCACTTCATTTTCTTTTTGCTTCTTCTATGTTGCCTTTTTATTTTCATGAGCGTAACACTATATAATGATGAAGTAATTTTTGCTTTATTCCCTATACTGATTATAATGGTTGTTTTCTTCTTCTCTCTTTTTTATACACAGATACTAGTATGAGATATATATATTCCAGTTTTTGAACATGATACGTTTTGACAGGTATATATCTCTTGAATAGGATATATACTGTACTATATTTATTTTCATATACATTGTGTCACCAGTGGACCTGTAATACCTTTTTCAGTGTTTGTTGATATGTCTGAATACGATATCAGAATGTCCCATGTATATATTGTTTGTTCTGTATGATTATTGAAATAATGATTTATTTTGTTTTCTGTTATAAATTCAGATAAAATTCGTGTCTGAAGAAGGCACATTTTGTAAAGTGCCGAAACGTTACTATTCTTCTTTTTTATCACAACTGATGATCGGATATCTATATACTTTATCTCAATAAAATAATTTATACTATCAAGCAATTTTTGGATTCTTTTATGGTTTCGTGTGCGAGGGTCTTATAAACTGTACCACACTGTTGTACGTCATAAGTTTGTACAAGTTAGGGAACAAAAATGCTAACTCTTGTCATCTCAACAGTCACCACACTGTTGTACGTCATACGTTTCTACAGGTTAGGGAACTAAAATCCTAACTCTTGTCATCTCAACAGTCACCACACTGTTGTACGTCATAGGTTTCTACAAGTTAGGGAACTAAAATCCTAACTATTGTCATCTCAACAGTCACCACACTGTTGTACGTCATACGTTTCTACAAGTTAGGGAACTAAAATCCTAACTCTTGTCATCTCAACTGTCACCACACTGTTGTACGTCCATAAGTTTCTACAAGTTAGGGAACAAATATCCTAACTCTTGTCATCTCAACAGTCACCACACTGTTGTACGTCATACGTTTCTACAGGTTAGGGAACTAAAATCCTAACTCTTGTCATCTCAACAGTCACCACCACTTTTGTACGTCATAAGTTTCTACAAGTTAGGGAACTAAATCCTAACTCTTGTCATCTCAACAGTCACCACACTGTTGTACGTCATAAGTTTCTACAAGTTAGGGAACTAAAATCCTAACTCTTGTCATCTCAACAGTCACCACACTGTTGTACGTCATAGTTTCTACAAGTTAGGGAACTAAAATCCTAACTCTTGTCATCTCAACAGTCACCACACTGTTGTACGTCATAGTTTCTACAAGTTAGGGAACTAAAATCCTAACTCTTGTCATCTCAACAGTCACCACACTGTTGTACGTCATAGTTTCTACAGTTAGGGAACTAAAATTACCTTTATCTAACTACCTTGTTGTACGTCATAGTTCTCAAGTTGAACAAATCCAACTCTTCATTCACAGTACACTGTTGTACGTCATAAGTTTCTACAAGTTAGGGAACTAAAATCCTAACTCTTGTCATCTCAACAGTCACCACACTGTTGTACGTCATACGTTTCTACAGTTAGGGAACTAAAATCCTAACTCTTGTCATCTCAACTAGTCACCACACTGTTGTACGTCATAGTTTCTACAAGTTAGGGAACTAAAATCCTAACTCTTGTCATCTCAACAGTCACCACACTGTTGTACGTCATAAGTTTCTACAAGTTAGGGAACAAAATCCTAACTCTTGTCATCTCAACAGTCACCACACTGTTGTACGTCATAGTTTCTACAAGTTAGGGAACTAAAATCCTAACTCTTGTCATCTCAACAGTCACCACACTGTTGTACGTCATAAGTTTCTACAAGTTAGGGAACTAAAATCCTAACTCTTGTCATCTCAACAGTCACCACACTGTTGTACGTCATACGTTTCTACAAGTTAGGGAACTAAAATCCTAACTCTTGTCATCTCAACAGTCACCACACTGTTGTACGTCATAGTTTCTACAAGTTAGGGAACTAAAATCCTAACTCTTGTCATCTCAACAGTCACCACACTGTTGTACGTCATAGTTTTACAAGTTAGGGAACAAAATCCTAACTCTTGTCATCTCAACAGTCACCACACTGTTGTACGTCATAGTTTCTACAGTTAGGGAACTAAAATCCTAACTCTTGTCATCTCAACAGTCACCACACTGTTGTACGTCATAGGGTTTCTACAAGTTAGGGAACTAAAATCCTAACTCTTGTCATCTCAACAGTCACCACACTGTTGTACGTCATAAGTTTCTACAAGTTAGGGAACTAAAATCCTAACTCTTGTCATCTCAACAGTCACCACACTGTTGTACGTCATAAGTTTTACAAGTTAGGGAACTAAAATCCTAATCTTGTCATCTCAACAGTCACCACACTGTTGTACGTCATACGTTTCTACAGGTTAGGGAACTAAAATCCTAACTCTTGTCATCTCAACAGTCACCACACTGTTGTACGTCATAAGTTTCTACAAGTTAGGGAACTAAAATCCTAACTCTTGTCATCTCAACAGTCACCACACTGTTGTACGTCATACGTTTCTACAGTTAGGGAACTAAAATCCTAACTCTTGTCATCTCAACAGTCACCACACTGTTGTACGTCATAAGTTTCTACAAGTTAGGGAACTAAAATCCTAACTCTTGTCATCTCAACAGTCACCACACTGTTGTACGTCATAGTTTCTACAAGTTAGGAACTAAAATCCTAACTCTTGTCATCTCAACAGTCACCACACTGTTGTACGTCATAGTTTCTACAAGTTAGGGAACTAAAATCCTAACTCTTGTCATCTCAACAGTCACCACACTGTTGTACGTCATAGTTTCTACAAGTTAGGGAACAAAATCCTAACTCTTGTCATCTCAACAGTCACCACACTGTTGTACGTCATAGTTTCTACAAGTTAGGGAACTAAAATCCTAACTCTTGTCATCTCAACAGTCACCCACACTGTTGTACGTCATAAGTTTCTACAAGTTAGGGAACTAAAATCCTAACTTGTCATCTCAACAGTCACCACACTGTTGTACGTCATAGTTTCTACAAGTTAGGAACTAAAATCCTAACTCTTGTCATCTCAACAGTCACCACACTGTTGTACGTCATAAGTTTCTACAAGTTAGGGAACTAAAATCCTAACTCTTGTCATCTCAACAGTCACCACACTGTTGTACGTCATAGTTTCTACAAGTTAGGGAACTAAAATCCTAACTCTTGTCATCTCAACAGTCACCACACTGTTGTACGTCATACGTTTCTACAAGTTAGGGAAACTAAAATCCTAACTCTTGTCATCTCAACAGTCACCACACTGTTGTACGTCATAGTTTCTACAAGTTAGGGAACTAAAATCCTAACTCTGTCATCTCAACAGTCACCACACTGTTGTACGTCATAAGTTTCTACAAGTTAGGGAACTAAAAATCCTAACTCTTGTCATCTCAACAGTCACCACACTGTTGTACGTCATAGTTTCTACAAGTTAGGGAACTAAAATCCTAACTCTTGTCATCTCAACAGTCACCACACTGTTGTACGTCATAAGTTTCTACAAGTTAGGGAACAAAAATCCTAACTCTTGTCATCTCAACAGTCACCACACTGTTGTATGTCATACGTTTCTACAGGTTAGGGAACTAAAATCCTAACTCTTGTCATCTCAACAGTCACCACACTGTTGTACGTCATAAGTTTCTACAAGTTAGGGAACTAAAATCCTAACTCTTGTCATCTCAACAGTCACCACACTGTTGTACGTCATAAGTTTCTACAAGTTAGGAAACTAAAATCCTAACTATTGTCATCTCAACAGTCACCACACTGTTGTACGTCATAAGTTTCTACAAGTTAGGGAACTAAAATCCTAACTCTTGTCATCTCAACAGTCACCACACTGTTGTACGTCATAGGTTTCTACAAGTTAGGGAACTAAAATCCTAACTATTGTCATCTCAACAGTCACCACACTGTTGTACGTCATACGTTTCTACAAGTTAGGGAACTAAAATCCTAACTCTTGTCATCTCAACTGTCACCACACTGTTGTACGTCATAAGTTTCTACAAGTTAGGGAACAAATATCCTAACTCTTGTCATCTCAACAGTCACCACACTGTTGTACGTCATACGTTTCTACAGGTTAGGGAACTAAAATCCTAACTCTTGTCATCTCAACAGTCACCACACTTTTGTACGTCATAAGTTTCTACAAGTTAGGGAACTAAAATCCTAACTATTGTCATCTCAACAGTCACCACACTGTTGTACGTCATACGTTTCTACAAGTTAGGGAACTAAAATCCTAACTCTTGTCATCTCAACAGTCACCACACTGTTGTACGTCATAAGTTTGTACAAGTTAGGGAACAAAAATCCTAACTCTTGTCATCTCAACAGTCACCACACTGTTGTACGTCATACGTTTCTACAGGTTAGGGAACTAAAATCCTAACTCTTGTCATCTCAACTGTCACCACACTGTTGTACGTCATAGGTTTCTACAAGTTAGGGAACTAAAATCCTAACTCTTGTCATCTCAACAGTCACCACACTGTTGTACGTCATACCTTTATACAGGTTAGGGAACTAAAATCCTAATCTCCTGTGACCTCCACAGTCACCAGGCAGTTGTCGCTCTATACAGGCAAAATGCGCAAAGGCGTTGGCAAGGGTGTTGGCAAGGAACAAGGAAGTGGACGTGATGGTGGTGCAGGCAGAGGCCGAGGTCGTGTGCAAGCACTCATTTCGCAACAACAAAGGGCCACATCTCCTCGCTCGCACGTCCTGTCCCAAATTCTTGGGGCCCGCAGCAGTACACCACTGTTGAACCAAGACCAGTGTCAACAGGTTGTTACTTGGATAGCGGATAATGCTTCAAGTCAGATGGGCACCTCCACAAACACCCTGTCTTCCGCACGGTCAACTGTCAGTAGCCGTGATACTGCACCGCACATTTCCCAACCTGATCCTCCTTCCTACCACCTGGCCGATTACACGTCCACGGACATTACAGATCCCACACTAGGACACTCGGAAGAGCTGTTCACGTATCCATTCGCAGAATCTGGCCTGTCGCCACCTCCTCTTGAAGTGGGTCATGAGGAGATGGTATGTACAGATGCCCAAATATTTGAGCAGCCACGTTATGACGAACGGAACGTTGTCAAAGTGTCTCAACAAGGGGTGGACGATGATGAGACACAATTGCCAGGAAGTCAGGAGGAGGATCAGGGTGCGGAAGAGGAAGACGACGTGGTGGATGATCCAGTAGCTGACCCTACATGGCAGGAGGATATGCAGAGCGAGGACAGCAGTGCACAGGGGGAGGGAGGCGTAGCATCACAACAGCCAGTACGAAGCAGGGGTGCGTCTGCAGGCAGAAGGCAGGCAACCGTTCCCCGGAACAACAACACGACTCAAGGTGCCTGTGCAAATGTTCGGTCTTCCCGAGTCTGGGAGTTTTTTAAGTTGGCTCCAGAAGACTCTAAAAAGGCCATTTGCCACACCTGCCATGCCACTATCAGCAGGGGTACGAAAACTAGCAGCCTGACCACCACCAGCATGATCAGGCACATGTCAGCCAAGCACCCGACTTTGTGGGAAGTACCACAGAGTCGAGGAGCGGTGCGTGCTGATGTCACTGCTACGTCTTTGGCTGTTGTGCATGCAAGCCAATCCCCTGTCCATGCTGGCCGCGAACAAGCCTCCGGTCCTGCACCTGAAGTTGCTGAAGCACAAATTACGCCACCATCAAGCACGTCCTTGTCCCAGCGCAGCGTTCAATTATCCATTCAGCAAACATTTGAACGCAGGCGCAAATACGCTGCCAATGCCCCACATGCCACAGTCCTCAATGCTCACATTTCGCGACTCATAGCGCTAGAAATGTTGCCTTTCCGTCTGGTGGAGACGGACGCATTCCGCGACCTGATGGCGGCTGCTGTCCCACGTTACCCGGTCCCCAGCCGACACTATTTCTCCAGATGTGCCGTCCCCGCATTGCATAACCACGTGTCCAACACCATCACACGTGCCCTGAACAATGCTGTTTCAGCCAAAGTCCACCTAACCACAGACACGTGGACAAGTGCTTGTGGGCAAGGCCGCTACATCTCCTTGACGGCACACTGGATTAATATTGTGGAGGCTGGGACCCAGTCTGAGCGAGGGACGGAACACGTCCTTCCCACACCAAGGATAGCAGGCCCTACCTCTGTCATGGTTTCACCGACACTCTACAGCTCCGGAATGTCATGCTCTTCAGCCTCCTCCTCCTCCACCTGCGCATCCTCATCCACTGTACCCTCCACACCAGTCCCAAGCTGGAAGCACTGCAGCACTGCCTCTGCAAAGCGGCAACAGGCTGTGCTGAAGCTAGTCTGCATAGGTGACAAACCCCACAATGCAGAAGAGGTGTGGACAGCTCTGAAACAGCAGGCAGATCACTGGCTCACACCTCTGAACCTAAAGCCAGGAAAGGTCGTGTGTGACAATGGCCGGAACCTGGTGGCAGCTTTGAGGCGAGGGCAGCTGACGCATGTTCCATGCGTGGCCCATGTGCTCAACCTGGTGGTTCAGAGGTTTGTGAAGTCATACCCGGAGGTGTCTGACCTGCTGGTAAAAGTTCGGCGTCTGTCTGCACATTTTCGCAAGTCACCTGCTGCTTCAGCCGGCCTTGCAAGCTTTCAGCGCCGTTTGCGTCTTCCGGCCCACAGACTGGTGTGTGATGTCCCCACGCGTTGGAATTCAACGCTGCACATGTTGGTCAGGATATGTGAGCAGAAGAGGGCAGTTGTGGACTACCTGCATCACCTAAGCCGTCGGGAAATGGGTCAAACTCCACACATAACACCTGAGGAGTGGAGATGGATGTCGGACCTATGCACCGTCCTCCAAAACTTTGAGGACTCCACCAAGATGGTGAGCGGTGATGACGCCATTATTAGCGTCACCATACCACTACTCTGCCTTCTAAAACGGTCTCTGCTGAAAATAAAATAGGATGCATTGCAGGCAGAGCGCGATGACTTAGAGCAAGAAACTGTAGTGGGTGTGGGTGAAAACACACAGCCCAGCCTCATGTCATCACAACGTGTAGTGGAGGACTATGACGAGGAGGAGGAGGAGAATGAAGACATGGAGCAACTCTCAGGCCAAATTGGGGATATGACATGCACACCAGTCATACCCTCGATTCAGCGTGGCTGGCCAGAGGACAGGGGAGATGAGGAGGAGGAGGAGGAGGACAGCATGTTCATTCATCGTGTTGGTCTGGATACTGATGTGATGGCTGTTAAGAGTCTGGCGCACATGGCTGACTTTATGGTAAGCTGCCTGTCTCGTGACCCTCGCGTTCAGAACATCTTGGCCGACAATCAGTACTGGTTGGCAACACTCTTAGACCCACGCTACAAGGAGAACTTTATGTCTCTCATTCCTGAGGCGGAGAGGTCAGCCAAAATGCTGCAGTTCCAGAGGGCCATAGTCACGGAAGTTGTGAAATCCTTCCCCTCACAAAACGCTAGCGGCATAGGTCAGGATTCGATGGACAACCAAGGTGTACGGCCGAGAGGGGCACAAGTCCAATCCGCCAGAGGCAGGGGAACTGTCTTTACGATGTGGGACAGTTTTCTCAGCCCCTCACGTACCACAGTCCCTGAGGTGCGGGGTAGTGCCACCAGAAATGCTAAGTTCGGGCAGATGCTGAAGGAGTACCTTGCAGATCGAACAACTGTACTGCGAGATTCATCGGTGCCTTTCAATTATTGGGTCTCCAAGCTCGACACGTGGCATGAATTGGCTCTCTATGCCTTGGAAGTCCTGGCCTGCCCTGCCGCTAGCGTTTTATCAGAGCGTGTTTTCAGTGCAGCAGGTGGAATCATCACTGATAAACGCACCCGCCTGTCAACTGAAAATGCGGACAGGCTCACTCTGATCAAGATGAACAAGGGTTGGATTGGGCCAGACTTCACCACACCACCAGCAAATGACAACTGAATTTTATTTTGTTATTTGAATTTGACATGTACCTCCACTCACCCATGGGTACACACTTCCGTACTTTGGCTAATCGCTGGACTGCTACTCCTTCTCCTCATGTGACACCATGATGAGCGTTAGAATAGTTAGGCTCTTGTTTGAGGTATACCCGCAGTGGTAAATTTTTTAGCCCATTCTGTTAGAATGGGCATTACAACGACAGGAGACCCGCTCCTTTTCAATGGGAAAAATGTTTTTAGGTACTCCTACACGTCTCTATCCAGGGACAAAGAGGAGCCTCACAATTTTTGGCTGCCCTGACCTAAGGGCTATACTACAATACACCCACTTGAGGGTTACAGGCCCTACTACATGTCTGTATGCATGGGTCATTGTTGAATCTCCCAATTTTTGGCTGCCCTGACCAAAGGGCTCTACTACAATACACGCACTTGAGGGTTACAGGCCCTACTACATGTCTGTATGCATGGGTGATTGTTGAACCTCCCAATTTTTGGCTGCCCTGACCAAAGGGCTCTACTACAATACACCCAGTTCTTCTTAACAGGCCCTCCTGCACGTCTCCATCCAGGGACAAAGAGGAGCCTCACAATTTTTGGCTGCCCTGACCTAAGGGCTATACTACAATACACCCACTTGAGGGTTACAGGCCCTACTACATGTCTGTATGCATGGGTCATTGTTGAATCTCCCAATTTTTGGCTGCCCTGACCAAAGGGCTCTACTACAATACACCCACTTGAGGGTTACAGGCCCTACTACATGTCTGTATGCATGGGTGATTGTTGAACCTCCCAATTTTTGGCTGCCCTGACCAAAGGGCTCTACTACAATACACCCAGTTCTTCTTAACAGGCCCTCCTGCACGTCTCCATCCAGGGACAAAGAGGAGCCTCACAATTTTTGGCTGCCCTGACCTAAGGGCTATACTACAATACACCCACTTGAGGGTTACAGGCCCTACTACATGTCTGTATGCATGGGTCATTGTTGAACCTCCCAATTTTTGGCTGCCCTGACCAAAGGGCTCTACTACAATACACCCAGTTCTTCTTAACAGGCCCTCCTGCACGTCTCCATCCAGGGACAAAGAGGAGCCTCACAATTTTTGGCTGCCCTGACCAAAGGGCTATACTACAATACACCCACTTGAGGGCTACAGGCCCTACTACATGTCTGTATGCATAGGTCATTGTTGAACCTCCCAATTTTTGGCTGCCCTGACCAAAGGGCTATACTACAATACACCCAGTTCTTCTTAACAGGCCCTCCTGCATGTCTCCATCCAGGGACAAAGAGGAGCCTCCCAATTTTTGGCTGCCCTGACCAAAGGGCTATACTACAATACACCCAGTTCTTGTTTACAGGCCATCCTGCATCTCTGTATCCAGGGGCATTGGTGAACCTCCCAATTTTTGACTGCCCTTGCAAAGGAAGATACTACAATAGACCCAGTTCCTCAAAATGGGCACTTTATTTGTAGACAGGGCTTCATGTACGTCTCTTGTCAGGGTCATCGGAGTGTCGCACAATGTTTTCACGTAAAATCTTTTATGTAATCACAAAAAGTGACATACACCAGCTGTATCTCACTATTGGGTATGTGCCCTTAACATTTCCACCCTAAATATTCATTTTGGTGTAATTTTGGAAGGTTTTCTGGACACTCCGTAAAATTGGCGTGAAACTCGGACAACATTGTTCACAGCTGTGACTTTTGAGTGAGAAATGCTTCCAGGGGTCTTCCCCATCGTGTTGCCATGTCATTTCAGCACTCTTCTGAGACTTTTGTGACATTTTTAGGGTTTTTCCAGGCAGCCGGCAGTCATTTCATAAAAATACTCGTGTCTCCCATAGGATAACATTGGGCTCGTTACTCGGGCCGAGTACACGGGTATCTCGGGATGCTCGGCCCGAGCTTCGAGCACCCGAGCATTTTAGTACTCGCTCATCACTAATCATAATTCAATAATAACTATTAGACACAGGCAGCTGAAGAACCGTATCCTTATAGGAGGAGTAGAATAAGGAGGCCACTGCAGCCCCCCAATGATTGAAAGGAGGTTCTCATGACAAGAATAAAACTGGACTGCAAACTGTACTAATTAGACAATCCTGATCCTTGTCTTGTATGAAGGGATTAAACTGTTGCCTCCTAGACAATTACAGGCTTGAGTATATGTTCATGATACACGAGAATTCACTGCTACCAAGATCACAGCTTCAGGACCACTATCTGTTCTTTTGTCGTTGATACAAACTGACGCATATTGTAGTCACAGATTCTTCACATTTGAGCCATTAAGTTGTGATAACATCAAGAAGTCTACTTACTCATAGAGGTTGTCAAAGGATCTTTAAATTGAGACCGGGCACAACTTAAACTTAACCTGAGTTTGATGGGTTTGTGAATTGGACTTCTTCCGGCTAATAGATCCTACAATGTGGAACTATGTGACCAGCATCTGATTATGAAGTCTCAGTGAAGCTAACAGAAACAGAGGTAAATGTTTACTGTATACTGACCACCTGCACGTGGTTATAAGTCCTGTTTGATACCATGTATTATATCCTTGATCTATGTCGCCGCTAATGAGCTTCCACAATTATTGGTAGCGAAACGCGTTGGGCATTCTTGTATTACATCATAGATGGTTCACCCTGTTTTCTACTTATTCCCCTTTCCAATGTATGAGTTGACTACAACTACTAGGAAAATAATGACTGACCTTGGACCTCAGAACCCTAATCCGGTCCTAAGTCATTGGAAGGTATATTGGCAGGCAACTTTTTGTATATATTTGTGTTTTCTGTACGGTCTGGGTTGTGGTTGTATTGTATTATTTTGCACTTTTTCACTATACATATGGTGTTCGTTCTAAAAACTATATCCAAATAAAAATGTTTTTATTATTTCCCATTGTGCCTAATGAAGTAATATTGGTATGCAGCAAGGTAATCCATGACATAATGATACTAATCCACAGTTTTTGTGTCGAAGTTAACAGCAGAGGAAATTATTGAGTAAGCTAATTGTTAGTAACTTTTATGTAACATGCATGCCAGTACCTGTTCTGTAACATTATGTGGTCTGCCACTTCATGGCAGAGTTGCTGTGGTTTCTAAATGCTTCAAATATTACTAATCACAGTTGATCGTGGAGAAGGGAAGAAATCTCCCAAACTGACTTGTTGCAGTGATGGCATGCTAGTATTTGTGAGCTCCGTAGAACAAGCCATTGTTTCATATTTGTAAAGTCCCAGTTACACACACAGATAATTGTGCAGAGATTGTTCGCAGATCTCTGGCTGCAGTGAAATTATCGACACATTGTTCCATTTGTACACGGCCACAAAATATTTGATCACTTGATATGGAGTGACCCATTGATGCTATAATAGTTAAATATTTTAGAATATGATCCCATTGTGATCCCAACTTGAATTTTGGTACAGATGTGGCTAAGAGCATAGCGCAGACACGTGCATTTTTGGGAATTTTTAAATTATACATTTTTTTCGGAAATGCATTTTAAAATTTTGCGTTTGCTTTCGCATGGGTAAAATATTAACAAAGATCCTCTTGTGACATATCTGGTGAAAGCCTGTATAGTTCTGAGTAGAATGGTGTTTATTTTGTTTCTCTATCTTATTTCTAGCCTGAGTTATGAGGAGAGATGTAAAGGCAGACACCGAAATGTGTACTTTTTCCAAACTTTGAAATTCAATTAAAAATAAAAAAAAAAATTTTAGAATTTTTTTATCTTCACATTTTGCATTGTCTGACATGCTATTATCAAATAACAAAATCTCAAAAGAATTAAAAATATAGCGGTAATAATCATTGGTTTACTTGACATGGAATAAGCCAAAGTTTAGTCTACTACAACAATTATGAGACATATCCCCTTTGTCTTCTTCAAGGCTGCAGCTCAAGTCCGTATTGGCCATGGCAAAATAACAACCAATTTGCACTGTTAAAAGGTACCCAGGAGCTTTAAAAGGAAATTGTGTAAATGCCAACTACATGTTGATTTTCACTACCTTCAGTGTATACCGTACTCAGAAGTTGGTTGCTCTGGTTAAATAAGCTGTCCATCTAAACAGATTATTCTTAATGATAATTATAATAATAATTTTATTTATAGAGTGCTAAACATATTCCGCTGTACTTTACAATTCAGAGAGTACTTGTACAGACAATTTGAGACAATACAGAGTAACAAAAAATTCAGCAGATAACATGAAGAGTGAGGTCCCTGCTCACAAGCTTACAATCTATCAGGAAACAAGGGAGGTACAAAAAGTAAATGGTAAACAGTGCCATCATATATGGTCCATCCATCAATCTAATAATTAGGGGATTCACATAATACTGCATGAATCGGTCACCAGACAGGATCTGTCCATGTGCAGATAAAGTGCTAATTAAGTGCATGGAGGGTGTAGACAGATGACAATCTAAAGAGATGCCTTTTTAGAACCTGCTTAAAACTTTGGGTTTTTGGGAATTAATTGAATTATTCTTAAACTTGTCTCTGTTTCATGAACACTCCCAATTATAGCAACTAGCAACTTTTTTTCACCTCTGGGTGCAATATACTGTAGCAATGTGTTTCCTCTATTGGCATGCAGAGATAAGTGGATCTTTTGAAATTCAAATTTACTGACTTTACTGAATTTTCCCCCAAAATTAGATTTGCTGCAAATAAATTTGAGAAAAAGGGGACCCCTTTGATCATAAGAGCTTGCACACTACAGAAGAGACAGAAAACCACACTGACCATAAAATCTTACACTTTACAAGAAAAAGAGACAGGTCCCTCCTGATCATAAGAGCTTATACTTTACCAAAGTGAGAGGAAGAAGACCCCACTTTCCATAACAGCTTACACTCTAAGGAGAGAGAGAACCCCACTAACCATAAGAGCTTATACTCTACAGAAAGAGGGAGAGGACCCTACTGACCATAAGAACTTTCACCCAGGGAGAAAGAGAGGGAGAGAAAGAAAGAGAGGTTCCTGTTGACCATAAGCTTTACCTACTACAGAAAAGAGAGGGAGAGAGGACCCTACTGATCATTAGAGCTTACTCTCTACAAAAGAGGAAGGAGACTTACTGACACTTGGGATAGAAAATGACTCTGTCTTACAAACTCGGTTCCACTGGAACCTCTGAACTGTGATGGCCCAGGTTCAGACCACCACTAGATGAAATAGCTTCAGGACATTATGGTGAGGCCCACACGACCACACAAAAAGACATTAGCCTGCTCTATGATGATTCAGCAGTGTGGGAAATAGTCCCAAGAAAGTTTTTTTGAGGGGTATTGCAAACTCAATCTCAAAGTGTTCAAATTCATTTGTCACCACAAAGTTCAGGAGATTTAACTCTAAGTCAATCCTCTGTGGATCAATTCACATATTTCTGTTGCCATGTTATCAGAACTTTGTCTAAGGTGGACTAATTGACTGTGGCTAATTTTAATACCTAAGGCAAATCACTTCTTTGCATCACCTGATTCATAGAAAGAGAAGGGGTCTGGCCAAACGTCTTCATACAATTCTCTAATGATAAGCTCTGATTTAGGAAATGTTGTCAATAGAATAGGGCTAGAAGTAGAGCTGTTGGGTCCCAGGAGCATTGGTGAAATGAGGACATTTGTTGAGTTTTGTTACTATAAGTTTATTAGTAAGGCCCCTTTCACATCAGCGGTAATTGCTGATCGTGGCAGTTGCGGTGAAAAAAACGCAACTGCCGCGATTACCGCATAACGGCCGCATTTGCGGTTCACCTGCGGCAAGCCCCATGCAATGTCTATGGGGCTTGCGGCAGGTGCGGCAAGTGTGGTATAGTTGCGGTTTCGGCACTTGCGGCAGATGCGCCCACGAAAAAAATTGCGGTTTTCTCACGTCCGCATCTGCCGCAAGTGCCGAAACCGCACTTGCCGCACCTGCCGCAAGCCCCATAGACATTGCATGGGGCTTGCCGCAGGTGAACCGCAAGTGCGGCCATTATGCGGTAATCGCGGCAGTTGCGTTTTTTTCACGGCAACTGCTGCTATCAGCGATTACCGCTGATGTGAAAGCAGCGTAAGTTGTGTATAATTATGTCAGATGAAGATATTTTTAAAGCAGTCAACCTGTTTATAACAGTGCTTCTTGGTTGTAGTATTGCACAGACTATTTCAGGTTCTGCCTCCAGGAAAATAGCAGTGGATTTCCAAAAGAGCACTATTTAGCTTTATTTATTATACTTACACAATCCTAGACAAATGCTGAAGGTTTTGTTATACTTTAAAATTAGTTAAAATCTAACAGTTTTTTTTGTTCTCTCGTTATTCTTCCTCCTCCTCCAAGTGCCATGACGTTTTTATTTTTTCCATTCACAAAATTGTGTGAGGGCTTGTTTTTTTGTGAGGAAAATTGACAACATTCTTTCAACCACAAAATGCACTGAACAAAAATTTAATATCGTAAAAGAAAAAAAATTAATTAATTATGTCATTGTTTTTTGGGTTATGCTTGTCCAGTATTCATTGTATAGTAAAAATGAATTATGAACAAGATTCCCCAGATCAGTATAAATATGTTGATACCAAAATTATATAGTTTTTATTAAGTTAGGGGGTCAAAAAAATTCAAAAATTTGTAGAAAACAAAATATATTTTTGGCTTGTTTCACAATTTTACATAACACTTTTTTCCATGAGTGGAGTTGTGAGGGGCATAGAGAGTAGAAATTTTAAATTATGCAATTTTCGAGTCCACATAATATTTTGATTGCTTTTTACTGTATATTTTAAGGAAGTTTGATTACTTAAAAAAATGCATATCTGATCTGACATTTTCAGTTTTTTCTCTTTATGGTGTTTACTAATCTGGTAGATATATTGAACTTTTACAGTCGTAGCAATACCAGATATCTAATTTTTAAATTTCTTTGTTTTTAATGGAGGAAAATAGGGGTAAAGTAGAATTGTTATATACTTTTTTACATTTTCATTTGTAATGACATTTTAACATTTCCTTAAGAGACTTGAACCTGTGATTTACCGATTACTTATATTATATACTTCAATACCATAGATTTGCAGTTAGAAATATAAATCAACTGTCTCCTTTGAAGCTAAGCATATAGCCGGCATCTGCAGTGTGTGGATGGAAAGAGCTCAGCTTCAGAGTGGAGATGAGCGAAATTTCCTTGAACATGTTAATCAATTTCAAATCCGACATGAACATTGAGGATTCGGGTCGGGTTCGATAACATGATCAATTTATAAAATTTTGGCAAATGCAACTTTGTTTAACTGATCGGATAAGAAAAAAGCATTGCTGTATTTAAGTTCTGCATTTCGTCTACCTTCTGACGGTGTAGGAATCCAGGCAGGACATGTTGAATGAGGGGAGGTGGTGGGGAGAGGTCAAAATAGCGTTGGACTGAATTTTTTTTTTCCCTAACACTTTGGGTTCATATTCCAGTTCGGCAGCTAATCAGGGCACATAAAACATCCACAAGTTGAAGACACAAGGGCTTGTGTCATTGGCTTACTTCTTTCATTGGCTGTCTGTCACATGTCCCTCAGGATATAAGAAGTGGCCATTTGCCATTGCCTCTATTTTCAGAGTGTTACTGCTAGGGATAGTGCTGCTGCCACTCCGTGCTGCTCCATACGGGCTACAAAAAACATAGTTAGCTGCTAAATCACTTTTTAGATAGATTAGGAGGTCAATTGTGTCCATCCTTCAGTTACCCCAAAAAAGGCTGTGTTTGGCATCTAATTAGTGATTGCCAAATGCTTCAGTTTCCTCTAAAAGTCTTTGTTTGACCTCTATCCAGTGATAGCCAAATCCTTCAGTTTGTACTAAAACATTTATTTGCCTCAAAGCAGTGATTAGAAAATCCTTCAGTTTGTACTAAAAAGACATTTTTTTTGCCTCAAAGCAGTGATTGCAAAATACTTCAGTTTCCCCTAAAAATGCTGTGTTTGGCCTCTAACCAGTTTTTGCCAAATCTTTCAGTTTTCCCTAAAAAGGCTGTTTTTGACCTCAAACAACTGACTGCCAAATATTTGTGCTTCCCATAAAAAAGATTTTTATTAGTCTCCAAAAAACTCATTGCCAAATCTGCCTGTTATCAAAAAGCATTTATTGGGCTTCAAACAAGTGATTTCCAAATCTGTGTTCATAAATATGAATGGGAAATCTCAAGGTCATGGTGGAAAGGGGAATAAACATGGGGGAAAGGGGAATAAGCATGATGGAAGGGGTAAAAGGCTTGGTGTTGGAGGTGCACATGAGGTAGGTGCAACTGATAATGTTACTGACAGCTGTAATGACCCAACACTGGCTTAACATATCCCAAGCCAAGTGACAACTTTTGCCACTGGACAGCCTACTGCAGTCTATATTTGCCAGCACAGAGTGATACGAGTTGTGGATGGGGCCCAGAAAGAGCTTTTGCTCCAGTTAATGGCAAGGACTGTATCAAATGGCCTGTCCTCATCTTCCTCCACCTCAACATCACACACGGTACAGTCCTCAGAGGTGGTGCCCCAATTACTCATATGTTACCACATGTCACAACACTCTTACCGCATAACTGTGTGGAAACACAGATGGACGATCCTGAAAAGATGTTCACATATTCTAATCCATGGGTATCAGAGGTCTGCTCCAAAGATTTACATACTCCAGAAGATTTAAGCATTTTTGACTCGCCCACCAGGGTCGTGGGGTACAGTTCTGCTGGGGAAGTCATGGGGGTTCGAGGCCTGGCTTTGTGGCCCTGGGAGGTCAATAAAAGGAGGGAATAAAAATAATTAGGAATTAACGTGACGCTACCTGTGGTGTGCGGCTATGGGTAGCTCGCTGCAGTCAAAACCTCTGGGGATGATAGGAGTGACAGCAAGGATGTTGAGCCCTCCACGGGTAGAGCTGGTTCCCAGGGCAACCATACAGTCTAGTGTAGTGTGGGGATGCAGTGTTCACAGTCACAGCTGCCAGCTTCCCAAATCAGTCCACCTCCTCTCAGGCGAAAGGAAAAGAGTCTCAGACAGACAGACATAGAGCTTTAACCGGTTTTACTCTCTTTTCTCGACAGATGGAAAAGTTTACAACAGTTCAATAGCGATTCTGGTGTGGTCTAAGCAACCGGGATGGTTCATCTGCGTCACCCCCTTTCATGTCTCTTTCGGGCCTTTTCGGTCTATTCTACATGCTACCTACGATCCAGTGGTCATGGGCTTTCAGTGGGTGACTTTCTGGGTCCCTTAGCCCTGGTATGACGGCCTTCTCTTCACTGCGCTGGAGGTTGGGTCTCAGGACATAAAGACCCTGCACCCCACCGGGGTTCGTGGTTGGAGCATACAGCATCCTGGCCACTTCAGCAGAGCTGGCACTATGGTTCCGGCCCAGTTCCCAGTGTCATCACTAATTCAAGCACACCTGGACTCCTTCTTTCTCTTCCCACGGTCTACAGCCTTGAAGTCGGGCCAGCCACATAATGGCATAGGCTGCCGGGTCCAGGTCTTCGTAGTCCTGTTTGGTGATGTTCTCGCCTCTCCTTCTACTGACTGGACTTCTCTCCCTCAACTGCCATTGGCTGACTCATTGACTCCCTGAATTTGGTGTTGTGTCCTTTTATAACCTCCGCTAACTGGGTTCTTTTCTAACTTTCCACCCACCACCTGGCTTCTCCCACTGTTCTGTTGCTGGACATAGAGCCCCTAGACTTAGGATCGGGAGTGTGTTGGGTGTTTGTGTTGGGAGACTGACTTACCAATTCCGGCTGCTGTGCCATCTAGTGGCAACCGGTCCGCAGGGGCGCCACATTTGCACAGAAAATTTGCACTCCAAAATCTTTTAGAGTTGGATCTGACGGCAAAGTAGTAGGGTCCCAGCAGAATTCAGACCCTTGTCACCAGAAATTAACCTCTGGGGGTGGAAGTGATGAGACTCAGATGCATGTGGAGCACTCGGTGTTCAGGGCAGAAAGAGGAGGAGGATGACTCTCAGGGCAAGGAGTGGGAAAACAGAGAAGATGATGATAACATTCAAGATACCTCTTGGAATCAATCCAGAGTCATGCAGTTGAGTACTTCAGCAGATGAGTTGCAAGAGGAGGAACACAAGGAGGTTAGGTTGCAGATTTCCACACAGAGACTGAGTACTGCAACAATGACAAGCACTGAACCTGGAGCCAGGGAAGGCCATGTGCAATAGTGGTGCAAACCTGGTGGCAGCCCTATGCCAGGGATGACTTACACACTAAGGCACTAGTATGGCTCACGTCCTCAACCTGGTTGTCCAGCAATTCTTTCACCACTATCTCAGCCTGAATGAGCTGCTGCACAGGACATGGTTGCTGTGTGCTCACTTCCACCATTCTCATCCCGTGGCTCATTAACATAGCTACAGAGTTCTTTTGAACAACCAGTTTACTATTTGAAATGCGATGTGTCGACATGGTGGAATTCCCCTTTGCATATGTTGCAGCGATTGTGGCAGCAGCAACAAGCTGGCGCAGTATGTAATGATGTGAACAGTGACTCAAAGCAAGCCGAATGTGGTGAAAATGACGCCTGTAGAGTGAGTACAGCTCAAGGACCTGTGCACCGTTCTGCAAAGTTTTGAAATTACTACTAAGATAATAATAGTATTTATTTAATGAGATGGTTAGTGTTGATGATGCCATTATCAGCATCACTATTCCAGTCATTTACATTCTGGAGAATACTATAAAAAGTCTGCAGGATGAGGTGGAGGTATCACAGAAAGAGGAGGAGGAAAAAGAAGAGGTTTGGAAACAAGAGAACTCTTTTCGGTACTGCTTGTCTATTGATACTGTAATGAGCTGTGTGTGTTGTTCTTATTGATGTTTAAAAAAAAAATCAATAAAAATGATCTGATTAGTGATGGGCGAATCCTAAATTACTCGGAATCGCTGGACTCTAGCGAGTCCGAGCCCGGGACTCGCTACTCGTTGCGAGTCTAGCGAGTCCAATGTTAATGAATGGGGAAGCGAGTAATAGCGAGTAGTGTGCGATTTACAAATCACAGATGTGTCTCGGAAGCTTCAGCCTGAAGCAATCCTAGTTTTGTCAGAGTCTCTGCCATTGATTTGCATTGGACTGGTTTACTGTGCAAGTAATCGCTGGGAAACTCGCACAGATAAGAGTCCGGAGATCTGCTCAGTGTGCAGGCTGCCGCAGCTCCAGGGTCCTAGAGCCCGCCTGCTGCCTGATGTAGCAGAGCTGAGATTGTTCTCAGTCTGCTCATTCCCTGTGCATAGACATCTATATCTATCTATGCACAGGGGATGTAGCAGAGAGGACATCGCGTTTTGGACTGCGTCGGACGGAAGAGGATTTTTTTAATTAAAGATGGAGTCCCTAATGGCTTTTTTTTTATTTCTAATAAAAAATTTTCTCTGTGTTGTGTTTTTTTTAAAACAATTTAATAGAAATTCATGGCGGTCATGTCTAATATTGGCGCGACCGCCATAAATTTCGGGCTTAGGGCCAGCTGATAATACAAAGCTGGCCCTAACCTCTTTATTACCCAGCGTGCCACCGCCACCAGGGCCGCTGGAAGAGCAGGGTTCAGCGCCAGAGGATGGCGCTTCAATGAACGCGCCATCTTCTGGGGCGGCTGCGGGCTGCAATTTGCAGTGGGGGGTGCCCAGAAAGCTTGGGCATCCCTGCGCTGCGGATTCCAGTCCCCAGCTGCTTAGCTGTACCTGGCTAGACATAGAAATTGCGCGGAGCCCCACGCATTTTTTTTTTATTATTTCATGAAATTCATGAAATAATAAAAAAAAGGGCTCCCCTATATTCTTGTGTCCGGCCAGGTACAAATAGGCACCTGGGGCTTGGGGGCAGCCCGTCGCTGCCTGCTGGATCCGGCTGGTTCCAGAAATACGGCGAAGACCATGTAATTTTTTTTCTGAAAAATCAATAAAACAATCCTAAAAAAGGGACTGCATCTTTATTAACCCCTCGCCCATGGTCCAGGGGTTAATAAAGATGCAGTCCCTTTTATTTACATTGTTTTATGGATTTGTCAGAAAAAAATTTCACGTGGGCTTCGCCGTATTTCTGGAACCAGCCGGATCCAGCAGGCAGCGACGGGCTGCCCCCAACCCCCAGGTGGCGGTGGCCATGTTTGACCCAGCCACTAAGAATCTCCAATAAAGGGTTAAAAAAACACAACACAGAGAAAAAATTTTATTAGAAATAAAAAAAAAAGCCATTAGGGACTCCATCTTTAATTAAAAAAATCCTCTTCCGTCCGACGTAGTCCAAAACGCGATGTCCTCTCTGCTACATCCCCTGTGCATTGATATAGATGTCTATGCACAGGGAATGAGCAGACTGAGAACAATCGCAGCTCTGCTACATCATCTCTGTGAGCAGGCGGGCTCTAGGACCCTGGAGCTGCGGCAGCCTGCACAGAGAAGACAGCTGGACTCGGCTCGCAAAGTAACAGCAGTTACTTTGCGAGTTTCCCAGCGATTACTTGCACAGTAAACGAGTCCAATGCAAGTCAGAGTCTCTGACAAAACTAGGATTGATATTGATTTGCATTGGACTCGTTTACTGTGCGAGTAATCACTGGGAAACTCGCAGAGTACCGAGTCCTGCGAGTCCCTTACTACTCGCCGAGTAACGAGTCCTAGCGAGTAGATTCGCCCATCCCTAGATCTGATTAAAAAAAAATGAGGATACGGAAAGGTTATCAATATTTAAAAGATACAGACTCTTGTCACATAGCCAGATGGCATGGCAGGGTTGAGTAAAGCAACAGAGTTAGGGGCTTATGGTACCAGACAAACTGGTAGTGAAGTTGCAGGAACTGAGGAACAAATGGAGGAGGATGAGAATTAAGAAATGATAGGCACAAAACAGTCAGGAGATGAAGAAATTCCCCTTTCTAATGTCTGAGGTTGGCGGTAGAGGACGAAGGAAGGAAGCTCGTTTTTTATGCTGTCACCAACATAACAAGGACTTGGGCCTCATGGATGTGTCAGACACATGGGCACCTTTTTGCTGCACTATCTGCAACATGATGCCCACATCATTAGGATTTTAATTAGCAATAACTACTGGGTTGCCACACTGTTGGAACCACAGTACAAGTGTAAATTTAGTCAGATGCTTCCCTCCTTGGAAACATTAGCAGCAGTAATTTAACTGTCAGAAGCAATTTCTGGGAGTCCGTCCACTGGCAGAACTGAGTATGACATAGTGAACAACTGGAGAGGATGGAGTAGGAGTACCAAGAGCTCAATATCCATGCTATCGGGGGATTTGGACCTTTTTGCATTTTGGGCTTTAAAAATGGAGGAGTGGTCTGTGCTCGCCAGTCACGCTGTGGAGGTTTTGTCATGCCTGTCAGCCAGGGTTCTCTCAAAACAAGTCTTAAGTGCTGCTGGTGATGTCCTGACAGATAATCGCATGCAACTGTCCCCTGGAAGTGTAGACCACCTAACTTTCATCAAGATGAACAAGTCATGGATCTCCAAGGACTTTTCCACCCCAGTAGCAGATTGGGTAGTCTAGAAAATGTTACATTTTCAGTGTGCTGCATTTATCTTGCCATTATACATTTTTTTCTCTGACTTAATTGATGCCACTTTGGTGTTATCGGAACCTAAATTTTTTTAAATGTTGAGACTCTACTTGGTGTCTCCTCTTAGTTTGTTTTCTAAATTTAGAAGGACTCTCTGAGCACAATGCCTACACATGTCACTCATCCCCCTGTTACTAATGAATGTTTAAAGGGTCAGTCTGAGATCAGCAACTTTTCTCCTAACTGCCTATTTAATTTATCCGTATAGTCTAAGCTGTTTTCTAATATTCTTACTTTATTTATTCCCTATAATACCCTCTTTACGATATCTAACAGCTGTTGTTTTTTTCATTTCCTTTTTTATGACGTACCATGTGAGTGCTACAGTGCATCCTGAGATCCTCACATGGTCATCAGACAAGCACCAGACACTTCCTTATCCCCTTCCTGAAACAAAGCACCACTGTGATGCTGGTTCCTGGGGTGGGGTGACCAAATGTTTACTAAGGTCCCATCCCCTCACCCCTACTCCCCTCCCCATTCTCCCCTCCCTGCAGTCTTGTTCCTAAGCCCCAAATTCCCTGTAATTCAGTAAGGGATGGCTTTTAATTTTCAAGTTACCAAAAACATAAAAGGAGAGACAGCTCTTCTTGGTGTTTTGAAAACATTTAAAATGGTAGTTATAAGCTCAGCATGGGGTGTTGCGCTGTCGGACAACACCAAACGATGCTTATGGTTTACATTGCTGAGTGACAAAGTTTTGAACTTTTGACTTACAGGATTCAAGATATATAACCATCCACTAAAACTTTAAGCATGAAACTACCTTCATTTTATAGGGAACCATCTTGAGTTTATCTCATACATAAATTGGAGTTGCTACTATTGAGCATTTCATTATTTAGGCAAATTCTTGTCATGCCACTGTATTATCACTGTTTTGGTCCTGGTGTTTTCTTTTTCTTCCTGTATACTACAAATTAAAACCTAGTCTCACATTATTAGTTATTGGGTTGATTCCCAAGTAAAAGGTCACTGTTTCAAATCAAGTAGCAGCCATGAAGAATATTTCCCAAGAAAAGAGAAACAGCATCATCCAGTTCGTCAATAGTGGTCTCTCTGCTAAGAAAATTGTCAAACTGCATTATATGAGAGCTATGACAGTTCTTACCCTTTTGCTCAACAGTGTATGTATAAAAGGATTGATTGCTGCCTTATCTCAGCCTACCGACCCTCTACAAGGGAGCAAAGAACATGTGCAATGGATCCAAAGGAGATTCTGATGGATGTCCAGATTCAGTGGGAAAACTGATCATCCAAGTAGGCAGTGAGTGCAGTATGAATAGTTTAATATTATTTACTAGCTGTGAGCCCGATGCGATTGCATCGGGATTCTAGAATCTGGAGAGAGAGAGGGAGACGGAGAGGGAAAGGGAGAGAGGGAGAGGGAGAGAGGGAGAGAGATAGATAGATAGATAGAGATAGATAAAAATAGATAGAGTTAGAGATAGAGTAGATAATAGATAGATAGATAGATATAGATAGATAGATAGAAATAGATAGATAGATAGATAGATAGATAAATAGATAGAGATAGATAGATAGATAAATAGAGATAGATAGATAGATAGATAGATAATAGATAGATAGATAAATAGATAGATAGATAATAGATAGATAGATAATAGATAGATAGATAGATAAATAGAGATAATGATAGATAGATAGATAGATAGATAGATAGAAATAGATAGATAGATAGATAGAGATAGATAGATAGATAGATAGATAGATAAATAGATATAGATAGATAGATAGATAAATAGATAAATAGATAGAGATAGATAAATAGATAAATAGATAGAGATAGATAGATAGATAGATAGATAGATAAATAGAGATAGATAGATAGATAGATAGATAGATAGAAATAGATAGATAGATAGATAGATAGAGATAGATAAATAGAGATAGATAGATAGATAAATAGATAGATAGATAGATAGATAAATAGATAGATACATAGATAGATAGATAGATAGATAGATAGATAGATAAATAGAGATAGATAAATAGATAGATATAGATAGATAGATAGATAGATAGATAGATAGATAGAGATTGATAGATAGATAGATAGATAGATAGATAAATAGATAGAGATAGATAGATAAATAGATAGAGATAGATAGATAAATAGATATAGATAGATAGATAGATAGATAGAAATAGATAGATAGAAATAGATAGATAGATAGATAAATAGATAGAGATAGATAGATAGATAGATAGATAAATAGATATAGATAGATAGATAAATAGATAAATAGATAGAGATAGATAGATAGATAGATAGATAGATAAATAGATAGAGATAGATAGATAAATAGAGATAGATAGATAGATAGATAGATAGATAGATAGAAATAGATAGATAGAAATAGATAGATAGATAGATAGATAGATAGAGATAGATAGATAGATAAATAGATATAGATAGATAGATAGAGATAGATAAATAGATAGAGATAGATAGATAGATAGATAGATAGAAATAGATAGATAGATAGAAATAGATACATAGATAGATAGATAGAAATAGATACATAGATAGATAGCCGACGAAAGCCGAGACCAGTGGCCGAAAATAGAACCAAGGGCCCGGCTATAGTTCGCTTGAAACACCGCTATTATTCTCTATGCAAAGTGAGGCGCTATTCTGATTGGTCGCCGCCAGCACACAGCGACCAATCAGAATAGCGCCTCACTTTCCATAGAGAATAACGGCTGTGTTTCAAGCGAACTATAGCCGGGCCCTTAGTTCTATTTTCGGCCACGGGTCTCGGCTTTCGTCGGTCGTTGCCGGGGCGGGAGACTCGCAATGGCCGCGAAGCGATTGCGAGTCTCGAGTCGACTCGACTTCGAGACTCGAGTCGAAGCGATTGCGAGTCTCCCGCCCTGGCAACGACCGACGACAAAGCCGAGACCCGTGACCGAAAATAGAACCAAGGGCCCGGCTATAGTTCGCTTGAAACACCGCTATTATTCTCTATGGAAAGTAAATTTGAAAGTCAAAATCGCCCATAGGCGCTATTCTGATTGGTCGCTGTGTGCTGGCGGCGACCAATCAGAATCGCGCCTCACTTCCCATAGAGATATAATGGGCGATTTTGACTTTCAAATTTACCGCTAAAAATGAGGCGCGATTCTGATTGGTCGCCGTCAGCACACAGCGACCAATCAGAATACCGCCTCACTTGCCATAGAGATAAATAGCGGTGTTTGTGAGAATTTATGGCCGGCCCCTTGGTTCGATTTTTGGCCACGGATCTCGGCTGTTGCCGGTCCACGAAAATCGCAATGGACCTACGTGCCGGATTTACCGCGCCTGCAACGACTCACCTATCTATCTCTATCTCTCTATCTCTCTATCTATGTATCTCTATCTATTTATCTATCTCTCTATATCTATCTATCTATCTATCTATCTATCTATCTATGTATCTATCTATTTATCTATGTATCTATGTATGTATCTATCTATGTATCATTCGGTCCAACGACCGACCACAGCCGAGCCCCGTGGCCGAAAATAGAACCAGGGGCCCGGCCATAAATTCTCACAAACACCGCTATGTATCTCTATGGGAAGTGAGGCGGTATTCTGATTGGTCGCTGTGTGCTGCCGGCGACCAATCAGAATCGCGCCTCACTTTTAGCGGTAAATTTGAAAGTCAAAATCGCCCATTATATCTCTATGGGAAGTGAGGCGCGATTCTGATTGGTCGCCGGCAGCACACAGCGACCAATCAGAATACCGCCTCACTTCCCATAGACATAGAATGGACGAAAAGTCTTCCATTATATCTCTATGAGAAGTGAGGCGCTCTTCTGATTGGTCGCTGTGTGCTGCCGGCGACCAATCAGAATACCGCCTCACTTCCCATAGAGATATAATGGACGACTTTGAGTTTCAAATTTACCGCTCAAAGTGAGGCGCTATTCTGATTGGTCGCCGCCAGCACACAGCGACCAATCAGAATACCGCCTCACTTCTCATAGAGATACATAGCGGTGTTTCGTACAATCCATGGCCGGCCCCTTGGTTCGATGTTCGGACACGGCGCTCGGCTGTTGCCGGTCCACGAAAATCGCAATGGACCTACGTGCCGGACTTACCGCGCCTGCAACGACTCACCTAATCTATCTCTATCTATCTCTCTATCTATCTCTCTATATCTATCTATCTCTATCTATTTATCTATCTATCTCTATATCTATTTATCTATTTATCTATTTCTCTATCTATCTATCTATCATTCGGTCCAACGACCGACCACAGCCGAGCCCCGTGGCCGAAAATAGAACCAGGGGCCCGGCCATAAATTCTCACAAACACCGCTATGTATCTCTATGGGAAGTGAGGCGCTATTCTGATTGGTCGCTGTGTGCTGGCAGCGACCAATCAGAATAGCGCCTCACTTTGAGCGGTAAATTTGAAACTCAAAGTCGTCCATTATATCGCTATGGGAAGTGAGGCGGTATTCGGATTGGTCGCTGTGTGCTGCCGGCGACCAATCAGAATAGCGCCGCACTTTTAGCGGTAAATTTGAAAGTCAAAATCGCCCATAATATCTCTATGGGAAGTGCGGCGCGATTCTGATTGGTCGCCGGCAGCACACAGCGACCAATCAGAATACCGCCTCACTTCCCATAGAGATAGAATGGGCGACTTTTCGTCCATTATATGTCTATGAGAAGTGAGGCGCTATTCTGATTGATCGCTGTGTGCTGGCGGCGACCAATCAGAAAAGTGCCTCACTTTAAGTGGTAAATTTGAAACTCAAAGTCGTCCATTATATGTCTATGGAAGTGAGGCGCTATTCTGATTGGTCGCCGTCACCACACAGCGACCAATCAGAATAGCGCCTCACTTCCCATAGAGATATAATGGACGAAAAATCGTCCATTATATCTCTATGGGAAGTGAGGCGCTCTTCTGATTGGTCGCTGTGTGCTGGCGGCGACCAATCAGAAAAGCGCCTCACTTTAAGCGGTAAAATTGAAACTCAAAGTGGTCCATTATATGTCTATGGAAAGTGAGGCGCTATTCTTATTGGTCGCCGTCAGCACACAGCGACCAATCAGAAGAGCGCCTCACTTCCCATAGAAAGGCAGTAATTCTGGTATTATTTAGGAGCGCTCAGTAAAGAGATGCAGATACCAATAATTAAAGTAGACCTGGTTATTCTGGTTTGTCCACTACGCGCGTTTCAACAGCGACCTGCTGTCTTCCTCAGGTGGGGGTGGGGGAAACCCCCACCTGAGGAAGACAGCAGGTCGCTGTTGAAACGCGCGTAGTGGACAAACCAGAATAAACAGGTCTACTTTAATTATTGGTATCTGCATCTCTTTACTGAGTGCTCCTAAATAATACCAGAATTACTGCCTTTCATTACCATTATCCCTTATGGGATCTGGGTGGAGCTGCACAGTAGTGAGGAGCTTAGTTAGAGAATCAAAGAACCTGCCCTGATGTCAGAGATCCCTGGTTAGAAGACCTAGGCGGAACACGTGACCTAAGGAGACGGCTGGGAGCGACGACGCTTGGAGCGATAAATTGGAATCAGCAGCTACACGCTGACACCGTGGTTGTGCACGGACAGCACAACCAGTCCAGGTGAGTGGTGATTACCGCCACTAACAATATATCCCCATTAGACCACCGGGTATTATTCAAGATTGCGCCTCTCAATTTTTGTTATTTCACTTCCCATAGAGATACATAGCGGTGTTTCGGCGAATTTATGGCCGGGCCCCTTGTTCTATTTTCAGCCACGGGGCTCGGCTGTGGTCGGTCGTTCCATGGGGCCGGAGACTCGCAATGGCCGCTTCGCGGCGATTGCTCACGCATCAGCAACGGCTCGCAATGATTGCGAGCCATTGCTAAGGCGCAAGCAATGGCCGCGAAGCGAGTCTCCGGCCCCGTGGAACGACCGATCAGAGCCGAGCCCCGTGGCCGAAAATAAAAGCAGGGTCCCGGCCATAAATTCGCCGAAACACCGCTATGTATCTCTATGGGAAGTGAGGCGCTCTTCTGATTGGTCGCTGTGTGCTGACGGCGACCAATCAGAACAGCGCCTCACTTCCCATAGAGATAGAATGGACGATTTTTCGTCCATTCTATCTCTATGGGAAGTGAGGCGCTATTCTGATTGGTCGCCGCCAGCACACAGCGACCAATCAGAATAGCGCCTGACTTCCCATAGAGATAGAATGGACGATTTTTCATCCATTCTATCTCTATGGGAAGTGAAGAGGACGTAGGACCCGGAGATGGCGGACAGAAGACAGAAGACCCCGGGGCCGGACGAAGAGGACTCCTGGGCCGGACGGAGGACTCCTGGATCGGACGGATGATCAGATGAAGAAGAAGGCATGTAAGTGATCGACGGCGGCGGGGGGGCTTAGGGGGCGGCGGGGGCTTAGGGGGTGGCGGAGGGTAGTAGGTGGCGGGGTGGTTGATAGCGGCGGGGGGGTAGGGGTGGCTCTGGAGCAGTGTACGGTGGGGTGGCGGGGCGTCGAGGGGAGGCAGACGGGGCAGAAGAGAGGGGTTGCTCCGGAGCCGCTGCTGTCACCGCCTGGTGACACAGTGCTCCAGAGCAACCCCTCTCTTCTGCCCCGTCTGCCTCCCCTCGCCGTCGCGGGGTTCAGGCGGGCAGAGCGGGGTAGCGGGCGCGGGTAGCAGGGCGGACAGGCAGCTGGGCATGGGGCTGTAGTATACCATAGCGGTGTACACTATAGCCCCATGCCGGCGGCGAGGCGAGGGGAGCGGGGCAGACAGGCGGCTGGGCATGGGGCTGTAGTATACCATAGCGGTGTACACTACAGCCCCATGCTCGGGATGGCGGGGTAGAGGTGGGGGCATGTTGGTGGGCTCTGTTGGTGGCTTTGTTCGCGGGGCAAGGGCTCGCAATGCCCGCTACGCGGCCACGAACAGAGCCCCAGAGAAAGTGCCGAGCCACGCGAACAAAGCCACGGAAGTAGCGCCGGACACGACGGAAGTCGCTACGGCAATTATATAATAGATTAGCATAAAGTTCACCCTTAACACAAGGTCTTTGTCAAGCTCATAGGAAAAAACCTATGCATGACCCTATTTTAAATACAATTCTGATATAAATGAAATTGTGCAAAGTCTGGAAAACAAAAACACAGCAAAAAAGGTACATAAACTAAAAAAAAACACAGCAGAAACAAAACAGATGTATTTACCAAAACAGGTCACAAAACAAAGTCACTTACATGATGCAGCCCAACTTCATAAATAGTTGTGGCAACAAACTTGCAAACTACTGGGATATTCTATATATAGCCTACAAAACATTGTGAACTTACCCCCTGGTTATCTTGGAGTAAACAATAGTCACAAACATTTAGATCCAATGCAAAACTTTCAAAACTACCGTCCAATGCAAAAAATTACAGAAACAAATACCCAGTTAAAAACAAGCCACCCAGGGCAAAGATACAAAAATTGGCTAAAATAGCCACAGACAGGAGGGAGGTTGCTCTGATGGACCCTTCATATTAGACAATTGAAACCACCAAGCCATCGCATGTAGTTCAACTCTACTCCAATTGATTCTAATTTATTTCCAGATTATCCATGTAACCATAGGTGTTATCATATTAACAATAAGGGTACCTTTACACACGGCTACATTTGTAGCTTGTCACCAGGCAACTTACAGGTTGCAGTGAAATCATGGATACATGATTCCATTTGTACACAGCAACAAGATAGAACCATGTATCCATGATTTCACTGCAACCTGTAAGTTGCCTGGTGACAAGCTACAAATGTAGCCGTGTGTAAAGGTACCCTAAGAGTTACCTTGGGACATGGTCGCAAAATAACACAGGGACAACAGGCGTCAACTCCCCTCCGCACCTGTTTCACTGCAGGGCAGTTTTGTCAGGAGGCGTAGCTATGGTGTTATTAACCCCCCATATATATATCCCCCTTAAGTGTACAATCAGATCCCCGTGCTCTGTGATCACTGAATGAGTGAGCAGAGACTGCGGGTGATAAGCGGTGATGTCACAGAGGACACTGTTGCCATAGTAACCTAACGAGTGGTTATTATAGCAATGATGACGGAGCTCATATCACTGTGGCTCCTGAATGAGCAGCTCATATTGAAGCCATAGGAGTTAATTCCTTGCTTACTGGAGCTGCTGTCATCCCGGCTTCTGTATGAGTGGCTTATTCGGAAGCCACGGTGATATCGGTGCTAGTCATTGTTGATATAGTAACCTCTCGTTTGGTTACTATGACAATGGCGTCCTCTGTGATGTTACCACTTATCACCCACAGACTCTGCCCACTCATTCAGTGATCACAGAGCACTGGAAGTGGTTGGACGTGTTCTTCCTCCCCGTGCTCTGTGATATAGCGGAGTTGGATCATTTGAAGAAGAGAGAAGACAGAAGACCTGGATCATGGAGGGCTGTAAGGGGGTAATAAAGATGCCATCCCTAAGTGTGTCTGTGTATTTATTTCTAATAAAGTATTTTTTCTCTGTGTGGTAAAGTGCCTTGAAATGGGCTTCTTATAAATGCGCCATTTTCACGGGTGGCTGTAGGCTGCTATTTTTTAGCATGAGGGGCATTAAAACAATGGGCTCTCACCCTGTTGAGAATACCAGCCCTCATCTGCCAAGGTTACCTTGGCTGGCAATTAAACATAGGCCGGAGCCCACACATTTTTTTTCCCAGCAAAGGTAAAATTACTGAGGGTGGTAGCTCGCAACTGTCTGCTTTCATCAGGCTTTCATTTTACTGCGAAGCCCCATGTGTGGTTTTGGTAATAATTTATTTATTTAGCACTCTATGACTGCAGGTTGCTTGCCATACACAAATGTATATGGCAACCAAGCACAATTACTGTCCAGATTGAGGAAATGCAGTCTGACTACATCTACCAATCACAGAAGCTCTCACAGAGTGTGAGTATCTGTGATTGGCTGTTAAAATCACTGTCCCTGTGCTGTCCACATGCTGTCAGTGTGCTGTTTGATTTTTTATCGCACCCATTGACTTGCATTGGCGAGTCTTGCACGATTATCGCATACTGTCGCAGCATGTTGCTACTTTTTCCTTATCCAGAATCTGGATGAGAAAAAAGCTGAAGACACATGGTAATCTGTTCTGACTCATTTAGTAACATTAGTCCGAGTGCAATTTGAGATTTTCTCGCATTGCACTTGTCCGATTTTCACGCCAGAGTTTCTGATCCTTTGATGCACAATCTTTTTTTTGTGTTTCTTATTTTTTTTAATTCTTTTTTTTTGAGTTTATGTATCACTTTGTGCTGTTATATTATGTTAATATTCTATAGTTTTCTGATCAGTGACCAAGCTTTGTCTGATTAACACAGCTGCTCATGATCGGTCTTTAGATATTTAAGCATTTGTTGTTATATTCACTCTCAGGCTTGACAAAAGACATTACTCTCTGAAATGCATTGCCAGGCACAGCAGTCTATGCATTTATCATCATTGTCTGCTTATCCTGCATTACTTGTACTGTATGTTTGGGAACACTGTTGTGGATTCAATAAATATATTTGCATTTATCCTGGAAGCTGGACCTCCTTCATCTTCATCGCATTGGTATTCTCAGCCTGGGAAGCCCATGGTTATTGACCCACCCAGCCTCAAAATAGCAGCCTGCAGCTTCCCCAGAAATGATGCATCCATTAGATGCACCATTCCTGGTGCTTTACCTGGCTTTCTGATTGCCCTGATACAGTGGCAATTGGGGTAATATAAGGGGTTAAAAACAGCTGTGAATTGACAGCTGACATCAAGCCCTAGATTGGTGATGTGTATGTCTCTGGAAGACCCCCCACATTATAGTTAAAAAACACAGACACAAGGAAAAAGCCTTTATTTAAAATAAAAAACACAGACACCCTCTGTTACCCAATTTTGAACCCCAAACTTACCCTTGCAGCTCTGTTGGTGATCCACAACAAAGTAAAAAAAAAATTCTACCACTCTTTGCAAGCTTTGGCACACACTGTCAGAGGGTGGAGTCACAGCCTGACTGCAACAACCAATCACAGATGCTGTCATAGAGAGTGGGCAGGGGACCAAGTGAATATATATGAGGTTTAAAGAGTGGACCAGGAAGTAGTGTGGCTACAGCTCAGAGACTGTCAGGGTACCTTCACACACAGCAATATTGCTAGGCAATTTCACTGGCAATTTGCTGGTTGCAGTGAAATCATGGACACATTGTTCTATTTTGTTGCTGTGTACAAAATGTAACAATGTGTCCATGATTTCACTGCAACCAGCAAATTGCCAGTGAAATTGCCTAGCAATATTGCTGCGTGTGAAGGTACCTTTACATAGAATGTGACTGATTTTAAGCTTCATTTTGCTTCCTCTTGCAGCAATCTACCCAACATTTTGCAGCACTAAACTTCGGGTCGCTATAGACTAAAATGGGGTTTGGGCTAAACTTCAGGTCAAGTCTGGTCCGGAGTCCAGACTTTTTTAAAAGTCTGCCTGGATCCGCTGAACCCGACTTTCTGCAGGTTCGCCCATCTCTATTTACTACATTCAGAATGATCTATAATCAAGTTGTCTATGTGAATATAAAATGTCCCTGTTAAGATCATTTTTTATCTCTGTCAGGAAGCACACAGGAGAAAAGAGAGAAGGGCCTGAATACTGAGAAGCAAGTGCTGCTGGGAAATGTAGTTTTAGCAGGTAACAACAGAACCATCCTTTCAACTTTATGAAGCTAGATGCACAGTGAGGGCAGAAGGAAACACAAAGATGCAAGAAAGTATATGGAAAAGACACTTGTACTGTTTGGTAACATGAGTTAGGCCAGGTCCACATCACGTTCTCCTCTGGGTCAGCATTCTGTCCAGGCAAATGCGCTTGTCATCATCATTAACGCATAGTAACGCCAGCGTTCAATTGCTTTAATGCATTTAGCATCACGTCTGGACACATGCGTTTGACAACTGCATTAACGCTATGTAACGCTAGCTTTAATGTAGCTTAATGCAGCCATAGACTTCTATTGGTAAATGTAATGCAAACGTAATGCCAAAAGTGCCTGCTTTGCGTTTCATAGCGTTAATGCAGCTGTCAAACGCATGTGTCCAGATGCAATGCTACATGCAATGAGAACCTAGCCTTAGGCTAGGTTCACATTGCGTTTAGCATTGCGTTTGAATGCAATGCGTTTTGCAGCTGCATTAATGCAATGAAACGCGAGCGTTTTATTGTGTTAAGGCAGCCATAGACTTCTATTGTAAAACGCAGTCAAATGCATTGCAAGCGCAATGAAAAATGTGTAATTCAGACAAAAAAGAATACCCAGGAGTCAGGGCCCAATGAAAATCCAAAGATGTAATTTTATTAAATGTCAAAAACTGGTTAAAAACAACTGACATAAAGAACAGAACACAGGGCAGGTAGACTCAAATCATGAATGATATTCTGTACAACAATAAACTCCTTAATCAAAAGTTTACAAGCAAAGCCCAGTGGCTAATCCAATTGTGTCATTTCACATGGCACAAATCATCAGTAGTGGGACCTCGACATCGTGGAAAATATTTTATATTCTTTTCCACGATGTCAAGGTCGTTACATGCCATGTCTGGCGCGTGCTGCCTAGATACCAGGTGTTTATCATGGTTACCAGCCCTAAGGAGGGAGGATGCTGGTAACTATGATAAACAGCGGGTATCTTAGCAGCGCGCGCTGCCTAGATACCCAGTGTTTATCATAGTTACCAGTGTCCTCCCTGCTTACAGGCAGCGCTAAGCAGGGAGGACGCTGGTAATTATGATAAACACTGGGTATCTAGGCAGCGCGCACTGTTTATCATAGTTACTAGCGATGTGGAGGTGGCTTCCTGGTACCTAGTCACTGGGGAGATCTGCCTGTTTGACAGCTCCCCAGCGACCAGGTAACGATGCACCAACGATCCCTACAGGATCGTTATCGTTGTCGGGATCGTTGGTGCGTCGTTGTGTGTGACAGGAGCTTAAGGGTTGTCCAAGTAGTGGACAAGCCATTGAATTAGCGAGGATAATATTAGCCCTATTGACAATTTAATGCATGCACAAATAGTTAGGCTGCCTTCACATTTGCGTTTGTGTCTGCATGCTGATGGCATGCAGACCCAAACGCAGTGAAAGCAGGGTCATTTTTCTTTCTAATGATGTTTCCGCAGCGGAGAATGTCCGCCTGCGAACACATCACTATGGAGCCCGGGCAGCCAATCAGCGGTGTCTGGGGACGGGCCGGAGGCGGAGATCAGCAGCGGAGATCTCCTCCTCCCGGCCGCCGGTAAGCTCCAGGACGTGTCAGCGGGGTTAAACATGATGTGACAGCTGTTTGAATCATCCCACGCCGACAGGAGTTGTCGGCGCGGGAAGATTCAAACTGCTGTCACATCAGCTGTTTCTCCCCGCCGACACCGCTAGGAGATTACTGGCGGCGGGGAGGAGGAGATCATCAGAGGCTCCAGCTGATCACCCGGTGGCCGTCGGTGATCTCCTGTGACATCATCATCGGCCACCGGGAGAGATTTCAATGGGTCCGCAGCGTTTTCCTGCGCTGTCATGCGCAGAACACTGCGGACCCATTGACGCCAATGCATTCTTTTGTGCGCTTGGGGAAGCTTGCTGATTTTCCAAGGTCCCCGAGTGCACAAAAAATGCAGCATGCTGCGTCCCGGGTGCGGACGGGAGACCCTGGAGGGAGCAGATATCTTCCGCATCCGCACCCGAACGCAGCAAACGCTGCCAAACGCAGGCACTATGCGTTCCTATGTTAAACATAGGAACGCAGTGCGCATGCGCTTGACTGTGTATGGGAACACAGCATACGCTGCCTTCCCATACGCAAATGTGAAGGCACCCTTAATTGATTTTATAGTATTTATCTTATTCTTGCAATCAGTAGTTTCTGTAGATTCTTGTAACTTGTTTGCCACAGTGCTCCAATATTTGTTATATCGGACAGCAGTACAAGGTGATTTTTAAATTGAATAAGTTTTTAGTTGAATATATGTTTTCAACTATTCAGCACATTTTTCACTGCACAAAATAAGAAACTTCAAAGTTACCTGAATTAACACTGCAGTCTTTCATTACCCATAACTTATGACAGTGTGCTAGTAAAATTATAATAATTTGTGGTTGTTAATTAGCTGTATTGCAGTGCTATGGTCTTCAAAGAATATCCCCTCAGCTATGTGTAGTTTTGTGCTGAGGTTGGCAAAATTTTGTCTTGATTTTCTCATATCTTTGTGGAGATAAATTGTAAAGAATTTAGAGCAGAGGTAGAATAGGATGTCTGGATCACATGTAAAAGGAAGACTACAGATGAGATTTTGTAATGCCACATGTTTATTACAGGTGACACATGTTAAGCACCTGTAAATATGTGTGTAGCCACAAACTACATATCAACAGCAACACGTGGCATCATCCTGACATTGCAAGCTGTATGCCAGATCACACGGATTTCTCTTTATCCAAGTACTGGGATATTTGGTTGAGCTATTCATATTTTGGGGAATACATTGCTTTAGAAAAATAAACCTGTACCATTTATATAACTTTTTTGGGCTGTTTTTACTTACATACTAGATTTTCAGAGATTCCAAAACCTACATTTAACATTTACCCACTGTCCTGCTGCATTGGCTGCAGTATTTCTTTGTCATAACAAAAAGGCATAAGGAAACAAGTGGATAAACATGCAGCATTATTACAAAACCACCCTAGAAGGGATTTCTATACAAGGCACTGTTTACACGCTAAAGTCAGAGATGTAAAGGTGATCAGATACAGGACACATTATAGAGGTTGTGGGATTTCTGTTACTGCGTATTCTCTACATTGTAGCATAAACTGACTGCTAGTTCACTGCCTCAACTTTCCACCAGACAAGTTTGTGTGTCTGTCATAGACCTCATGCACAAGACAGAGCCATGAGGATGTATTCTGCACAGTGATCTAGTCTTTATCGCTCTGTATTTCAGAGACTTGGCCATTCTGTGGGCAGCCTCTTACACTGAACATACTGTATATGGCACTACAGTACTGGAATTTCTGAGAGAATAGCGCTATAATTTCATACCTCATATAGCATGCCCATGTAATTTACACCAAATAACAGTCAACACAATCATTAGTGTGTGCAAACCCCTAATTCAGCTATGTACATGAAGTTATGTCAGGACTCCGGATCTTCTAATGGCATTTTATGCATGCATGCCAGTTTCCATGGTGGAGTCTTCCGCTTCTTTCCTCTCCATGTGCTTTTTGTCTCCCAGCCTTTATAAACCCCAGTCCATCAATAAATCCTCATCTAGAGTATTCTGCCAAGAATCTGTCACATCGCCATCGGACTCGGTGGCCGGTGTTCCTGCCTCGGCCGCTGGGAGGAGCCGGATTCCTTCGTCTGGTGGTGCTGGTGATAGGAAGGCCTTGTCCTCATATGGACCTGCTCCAGCGACGTCTGCCTCTGTCGCTGAGCGCCGCTGTGTTTCCCCTCTGGGTGGTGTTGGTCGCAGAGGAAAGGGCCCTGCAGAGGTGTCCGTTAGGCGCAGCCTGCGTTCTTCTGTCAGAGGTGGGCTGGGTGGAGCCAGTCGTGCATCTCCATCTGGCCTGGCTCTAGGGGCGGTTCGGATGAGGTCATCAGGCTGTGAGCTCCAGCCTATGGGAGGTAACCGCGCCCTTCAAATACATTGGAGCCTGTCTTGCAGGCCGCCAGATATAGTTTTGGTTCCCCAGTGATATAGTGTATGTTTAGTTTTGTCTCTGACCTTGCCTGGATTTCTGACTCTGCCTCTGCCTATTGATTTTGTACCTCAGCTGCCCTCTTGGTTTTGCCCTTGACCTTTGCCTGGATTTTTGACTCTGCTACTGCCTGACGATTTTGTACCTTCGCTGCCCTCTCGGTTTTGACTCGGACTCCTGACTACGTTCTTCGCTTCCTGATTTTTTCCCTTCCTAGACGACCTCCCTGCTCTGCTGCTCCCATAGGCAGCTACCCCCTGGGCTCCGCTATAATTCCAGATCCCTGTATAGGGGTTAAGGGTCTCGGGGTTTCTCGGGGTGCTGCCTTTCCAGCAGCTCAGCCTTACAGCGGACGGTCGTCACAGAATCCAGCTCTTAGTTGCATCTCAAGTGTTCTCCCCCATTTCCAGCAAATCTTGTTTGGTTCTCATGTGTCTTCTCATCAAAGTCTCGGCTACTCACACCTGCTGCCAGTTCTACTTTGGTTTGCAAAGCTGCTAGTACGTTTCCTTCAGAATCTGCCTGCCTGACAAGAGTCACGTAAGCTATTTGTTGTACAAACTCGCTGTAGTTTCTTTTTGTTTATTATTTATGCAGTTACAGTATCTGGGACTTTTGTGGGACTTTAGGGTTAAACTGCACTGCATCTAGTCCTGGACTCTTTTTTTCAGAAATTTTTGTACCGAAGCCTTCTGGGTGTGAACTGTATCCATTAACTATTGTTACAGCTTTCCTCAGTGTGAACTTTGCCTAAAGACTTTACTGCTAACACCATCTCCTGTGTTTCAGAACTCAAATACTGTTTTGCTACTTGACATCCACCTGAGTGATTATTCCAGAAACGTTTCTGTTAAAGCTTCTCCTGATAATATGATTGTGTGTTTATAGACTTTGATTTCTTGCTGAACCTTTGTTTGCTTTTACCACGTAAGTTAATACAAGAGTTTTCAAAGGTTAAACTTTTTCAGTTGTGTCATTGTCGCATGCCAAAAGATTCCTTAGTTTCCCATTATAGTTATTGGGCTGTGCTCACATAGTACATAATTTTCATGCTTTTTTGCGAGTGCTTTTTCCCCAAAAGCACATCTGCGTCTGCGTTTGCCGGCAAAGGGAATGGAAATTCACTTTTGCTGTTCAGACGCCGCGTAATTTTACGCTGCGCTTTTATGGTAGAAAGTGCGTGTGTAAAAAGAATGAACAAGTCAATTCTTTCCACATTTTAGCGCGCACTTTATCTCCTATAGGCCCCATTATAACCACTGGAATTATGCATCGCAGTTCAGACAATGCACAATTACAGCGCGTATAATAGCGCACACTGGAGAAGCAGGATGTGATGTCACACGGGGGGTAAAAATCCTGGGTTCCTTCCCGTGTGACATGTGTGACATGCAGTTTGGCTTTCGTAGTGCTAAAAAATAAAAAAATAGGATACTTACCCATCTGCCAACAATTCCTGGGACCCGAGTCATCTACGTCTGATCTGGTGCCAGGACCTTAAAGATCTGATTGGCCGATAGAATTCAGCTGATACGTCACGTGACACATCAGCTGATCGCTACCGGCCAATCACATTTTAATGCCCTTGCAGCAGATCAGACGTGGATGCCTCGAGTCCCGGGAACAGCCGGCGAATGGGTAAGTATTTTAATTTTTAATACCTTTTGATAACTTTTATTTACCTTTCGCAGTGTATATAGATACACTACGAAAGCCAAACTGCATGTTACACATGTCACACAGGGGAGGAACACAAGATTCTTCCTCCGCCGTGTGACATCACTTTCTTCCTGCACTTTTGGGGGAGAAATGCAGTCAGAAAAAAACGCAGTGTCTGAATGCACTGCGCTTTGTTAGCTTCGCTAAATAGTGCAGCCGCAAAACGCGGCAAAAAACACATGCCCCCAAAAGCGCAGGAAATACGCTGTGTCTGAACTATATTTTAATTATTTCTCTATATCTTGCTACATTCTCAGTAACATACTTGTAAAGCTAAATCAATACCAAAGCCATTAAGTTAGAACTCATTCACATCAGATTTCTTGTTTTTTTTCACAGATGGCAATCTATGCGGCTGTTCTCACATCCATGATTTTTTGCAGACCTAGTGGTCAATGCAAAATCGTGGAGAGGTGTCTGATATTGATACAAGTGTCAGATCAAACTTTGCAAAGAAATTCTATTGGTCCATGGACACATTGGAAATCACTCAACTGCCATCTGTGTCCCGACCATTTTTCACTGACTGATATGAAAATGTTGATGAAACTTTGACCAAACTCTGATGAAACTGATGATGGCACTTTCATGAAAATCACTGATGAAACTAGGTCCGCTTTTCTCATTAAAAAAAAACCTGATGTCTCTATGAGGTCACAAAGATATAGGCTGGCTTCACACTGCAGTTTTTTCCCTGATCAGGTTCGATCAGGTTTGTGTGTCAAAACAGGAGAGGAACTTGCAGAGAAAAACTATAATTGAAAGAGTGACACCTGTTCTGAGTTTTGGAGACACTCCTGGTTTTGACACACAAACCTGATCGAACCTGATCGAACCTGATCAGGGAAAAAACTGCAGTGTGAAGCCAGCCATACTGTATATACTGACATGAGAAAAATTAAGTACATGCAGTAGTATGAATGTTAAGGTTTTATATAATAGCACATAATAAAAAGACATCTGGCCTTTATATCATCTTCAAATAAGATGAATACTACCTGGAAAGAACAACACATAACAAATTACACTTATTTTATATTTACCAAAAAAAAGTCCTAAATTAATAAAGAAGCATTGTGTGAACAAATAAATGCACCATTATACTTCTATAAAAATAAAGAGGGTAAGAGCTGGGTGCTGCTATTCAAATGCCCTTGATCAAATTAATTGTTCCCTAGTAAGTGTAACCACATTTATAAGAGCAAACGTTCTGGCAGTTTGCTGCTCTGTAGCATTTATTTAGACATGGGTTAACACAATACTGAGAGGAATTGACAACTGTATGATCTTAGCACAGTACTTAATGATGTCAATCAATCTGGGAAACACTATAAGGTCATCTAAACAATATTGAGTCCATGCCCATCATATTACAGTAAGAAAAAATATTCACAACGGGTAAACATTCAACAGAACTGACACAATTCCCAGAAGTGGACGTTCCTGGAGATTTATCCAAATGTCAGACCATTCATTGCTCAGAAAAATTACATGAGTAACCTCTCATACTCTAAAGGCTTTCAGGCAGAGTAAATTTACAAGAAAATGGAACCGAAGTTGGCACCTGTGTGTCGCACACTAGGGACCGTGGTACTCAAGACTGGATTGTACTGTCACTGGGGAGTGTCAAGGTGGCGGTCCCGTTGTCCCAGATGCAGCAAGTAAAGGGAGTATTTACAGGGGATTTATCATGACGCCACCCGGGGTATGTGGTTAGTAGAACCACAGCTGCGGTATTCCTGCTGGGTACAATGATAAGAGGGCAGTGTGGATGGTTAGCCCTCCTCGGGTAGGGCTGGGTGTCCCCAGGGCAGGTGTAGAAGTGGTGGAGGGGCCTGGTGACCTGGTGACGAATTGTATTCGATGCAGTTCACTTACTTTGCTGCTGCAGCTCCTCCAGCCAGCGTGTGGGAAAAGCAGTCTCCGGCTCTTCAGGTGGGACTCTGTTGCGATGCTGGAAGGAAACGGTCTCAGGCAGTGGTGAGCTTAGCGGGTACTTTACTTAAAGTTCTTTAGCAGCAGTTCACAACAGTTTACAAGTTACAGTTCTTTCACTTTAGCTCTGCTTCGGGTAACTGGGATAATGCAGCTCAGTCAGCTCCTCTGCATTGCTTCCCTCAAGTTCTATCAGGCCCTTTTGTCTTTCTCTGTTTCCTCACCCACGGGTTTGGTCTGGCCTTTATGGGCTCTTGTGTGTTGATTCCCTCTCTGTCAGGGTCACTAGCCCTAGTCTGATGGCTGCAGGGCCGCCATCAGGGCCTCACGACCCTGACAGTTGTGAGGGGCCCGGCCATGATGGAAGGAGAGGGGGGCCCGGACGAGAGGTGAGTGGGCGGGCTAGTCTTCAGGCCCCGCCCCCTCACATCTTCTACGGGGCCCGGGCGCTGTATACTTGGGGGGCCCCTGACCGCTGGCCCCACACCATCCTCGGGGCCCCCTTAGCTCTGCCTCCCCCCCTCTCCATTATCACTTTACCGGCGGCACCGCACCGCACTGCAGTCACTGATCGCCGCCGCCTCCTCCTGTCATGTGTAGTGTGACGCTGCATCCGGCGCCGCCCACACAGGAAATAGACCGCGGCGCCGGCTGCAGGCCTGCAGCGTCACACTACACATGACAGGAGGAGGCGGCGGCGATCAGTGACTGCAGTGCGGTGCGGTGCCGCCGGTAAAGTGATAATGGAGGGGGGGGGAGGCAGAGCTAAGGGGGCCCCGAGGATGGTGTGGGGGCAGGCAGAGGCAGAGGTGTGGGGGCCACTCTCAGGGGCCCCTGAAGCTTAGTGTGGGGGCAGCTCTCAGGGGCCCCTGAGGCTGAAGTGTGGGGGCTGCTCTCAGGGGCCCCACACTTCAGCCTCAGGGGCCCCTGAGAGCTGCCTACCCCCACATGTCATCCTAGGGGGCCCCTAAGAGCTGCCCCCACACCTCAGCCTCGGGGCTCAGGGGCCCCTGAGGCTGAAGTGTGCAGGCAGCTCTCAGGGGCCCCACACTTCAGCCTCAGGGGCCCCTGAGAGCTGCCTACCCCCACATGTCATCCTAGGGGGCCCCTAAGAGCTGCCCCCACACCTCAGCCTCGGGGCTCAGGGGCCCCTGAGGCTGAAGTGTGCAGGCAGCTCTCAGGGGCCCCACACTTCAGCCTCAGGGGCCCCTGAGAGCTGCCTACCCCCACATGTCATCCTAGGGGGCCCCTAAGAGCTGCCCCCACACCTCAGCCTCGGGGCTCAGGGGCCCCTGAGGCTGAAGTGTGCGGGCAGCTCTCAGGGGCCCCACACTTCAGCCTCAGGGGCCCCTGAGAGCTGCCTACCCCCACATGTCATCCTAGGGGGCCCCTAAGAGCTGCCCCCACACCTCAGCCTCGTGGCTCAGGGGCCCCTGAGGCTGAAGTGTGCAGGCAGCTCTCAGGGGCCCCCTAGGATGACACGTGGGAGTAGGCAGCTCTCAGGGGCCCCTGAGCCCCGAGGCTAAGGTGTGGGGGCCACACTCAGGGGCCCCTGACCCCCGAGGCTGAGGTGTGTGAGGGCAGCGCTCAGGGGCCCCAGAGGGTAAGGTGGAGGGCAGCGCTCGGCATGATTGCTTATGCCACACAGCTGCACACAGGTTAGGAGAGGGGAGAGAAGGGGGGCCCTCCAGCAGTCGTCTTTCCTCTCCGTCCCCCTCCTGTCCTCTTTCCTCTCCGTCCCCCTCCTGTCCTCTTTCCTCTCCGTCCCCCTCCTGTCCTCTTTCCTCTCCGTCCCCCTCCTGTCCTCTTTCCTCTCCGTCCCCCTCCTGTCCTCTTTCCTCTCCGTCCCCCTCCTGTCCTCTTTCCTCGCCGTCCCCCTCCTGTCCTCTTTCCTCTCCGTCTCCCTCTGCCCTCTTCTCCTCCGTCTCCCTCTGCCGTCTTCTCCTCCATCCCCCCGTCCTCTTTCTCCTCTGCCCTCTTCTCCTCCGTCCCCCTCCTGTCCTCTTTCCTCTCTGTCCCCCTCCTGTCCTCTTTCTTCTCCGTCCCCCTCCTGTCCTCTTTCCTCTCCGTCCCCCTCCTGTCCTCTTTCCTCTCCGTCCCCCTCCTGTCCTCTTTCCTCTCCGTCCCCCTCCTGTCCTCTTTTCTCGCCGTCCCCTTCCTGTCCTCTTTCCTCTCCGTCTCCCTCTGCCCTCTTCTCCTCCGTCTCCCTCTGCCGTCTTCTCCTCCATCCCCCCGTCCTCTTTCCCCTCTGCCCTCTTCTCCTCCGTCCCCCTCCTGTCCTCTTTCCTCTCCGTCCCCCTCCTGTCCTCTTTCCTCTCCGTCTCCCTCTGCCCTCTTCTCCTCCGTCTCCCTCTGCCCTCTTCTCCTCTGTCTCCCTCTGCCCTCTTCTCCTCTGTCTCCCTCTGCCCTCTTCTCCTCCGTCTCCCTCTGCCCTCTTCTCCTCCGTCTCCCTCTGCCCTCTTCTCCTCCGTCTCCCTCTGCCCTCTTCTCCTCCGTCTCCCTCTGCCCTCTTCTCCTCCGTCTCCCTCTGCCCTCTTCTCCTCCGTCTCCCTCTGCCATCTTCTCCTCCGTCTCCCTCTGCCTCTTCTCCTCCGTCTCCCTCTGCCCTCTTCTCCTCCGTCTCCCTCTGCCCTCTTCTCCTCCGTCTCCCTCTGCCCTCTTCTCCTCCGTCTCCCTCTGCCCTCTTCTCCTCCGTCTCCCTCTGCCCTCTTCTCCTCCGTCTCCCTCTGCCCTCTTCTCCTCTGTCTCCCTTTGTTCTTTCTTCTCCGTCTCCCTCCTGTCCTCCAGATTTCTCTGTTCACCTCTGATCTAGGACTTTGTGTTGTCAGCTCAGGGGCATGGCAGATGTTTGTGTGGGGGTGGTCCAGGTTCCTCCCCTGATGATGACATCACAGTCTGTTGCCCTCCCTTGTAGTGGTTGGAGAATCTGATGAGGTGACAGGATCTGACCCCGCTCCACAGGACGCTGCCGCTCATCCTGAAGATCAGAAAGCCAAGATCACCGAGGATCCAGCGCAGGAGGAACCGCCTGAAGCTGTCAACGCTGCGGCCGAGCCAAGGACAGAGCGCACGATGAAGAGAGGTCAGTGAATCAGCCCACAGCTCTCTCAAGTGTGTGTGTATAATATATATATATGAGAGAGAGAGTAAAAAAAGGAAAAGCAGCACAAAAAAATAGAAAAGAGTGGACCTTATAGCCCAATGAAGTGGCCATGCATTGGGTAATACAGTCCACTTTTTTCTTTTTTTTGTTCTGTTTTTCCTTACTTTAGGGTGCTTTCACATTTGCGTTCCCCTCCGCAGCGTTCTGCGGAGGGGAGCCGCAATGTGAGCGCAGCACCGCAAGCCCCTATCTTTATAATGGGAGCGCACGATGCTGCGCTTGACTGCACATGACTGTGCGCACCCATTCACCCCCATATGTGATCAGGCATCCGCCTGCACACAGATCACATATGGGAGTGAATGGGTGCGCACAGTCATGTGCAGTCAAGCGCAGCATCGTGCGCTCCCATTATAAAGATAGGGGCTTGCGGTGCTGCGCTCACATTGCGGCTCCCCTTCGCAGAACGCTGCAGAGGGGAACGCAAATGTGAAAGTAGCCTTACTCTGTTGTAAGGAACCATCTGGATTGCTGGTAGGGAAGCATTTCACATAAATTGAGGTCATTTTTGGTGCTGTTCGAATTTCACTATATATATAACGTATGTTTAGGTGGAGGCGGAGCATGGGTGGAGTCGGAGTCTCGGGGTGGAGGCTGGGCGGAGTCTCGGGTTGGAAGATGGGCGGAGTCTCAGGGGGTGGAGCCTGGGCGGAGTCTCAGGGGGGCCCCAAAATTTTGGCAGTGAGGGGCCCCGAAATTCCTAGTGGCAGCCCTGGATGGCTGTGTTCCTGAACCGTGGTGGTAAGTAGGCTGCAGGTCATGGAGCACCTGCCCAACACCGGTATGTCTTGTGATTAGGGTGCTAGAGTACCCCCAGTCACCTCTACAGAGCTGGCTCTCTGGCTGTAGTGGCCTAGCCTCCAGTGTCTCAGGTATGGCTGTGGGATCACCAGACTCCTTCGTCCTCATAGTCTGCAGCTTCAGGGTTCATCCAGTCAGCTAAGGTGTGTGCGGCTGCTGGGCCCTTGTCCTCCCACTCTTCCTCTGTCAAACTGTGGCTCTTCCCTCGCCTCCGGCTATGGAACGAGCTTTCTCTCGTAGCCACTAGGATTCTGCATCCTTCAGGGCACCCGTCCTCCTGGGAATCTGCCTCTCTCTAACTAACTTCTTCTTCTACTCTCCCTGCAACTGGTGCTCCCGTGTTTTTATCTACAGTGCTACTCTACGCTCCACCCACACTACTCTTAACACCTGCTACCCCTTGCCTAACCTAGAGTCCTAGGCATAGGGTCGGTGTGTGTAGCTGTGTGGTGTTTGTAGTCAACGTCTCTACCTTACCAGCAGTTGTCGCAGGGGCGCCACATTTGCATACCACTATCTCAATAGGCGCCATCCTATTGAAGATGCTGTCCTTCAGCTTCTGAAGCACCTGATGCTCTTTCTGAGGAAGGAGCATGTGCCCTTGCATCCTCTGCCCTCGTAGACACTGCAGGTGATGTGTCAAAAAAACAGAAGACAGCATCTTTAATAAGATGGTGCCGGAGATAAAGGTGTGCGCAATCACCATCTCTGGCACCATTTTATTGAAGTGGCTGAAATACTTCAACATTCTAATGCGCAAGTGCTGGACATAACAGTAATGATGCAGATAGGGGAGGTATATACATACAGCCAAGCAACACATACAGGGGAGGAACAATAAAGAAAGACCCAACCCACATACGCCCTCCCTTGCTGCACATGCCAATTAATTGCTGCACTCATTTCTGGACCTTTACAGTTTTTCCGGCAATATCACATACAATTTGGAAAATGAAGCTATGATTTGAGTAACCCTCCTAGCGCCAGTATGGCACTGCCCTACATGTCAAAATCCTGCTGGTGGGTTCCCTTTAAGCAACAACATACAGACAAGTGTCCCAAAATTCTTCTAGAACAATGTGAGAGACTGATAATGTAATTCAAAAACTATTACTTTTAGTTTTTGCTGCTAAAAGTGGTTTTACAAGATGATTATGACTTTTCTAATGTGTTCATACCATACTATGGATCTATGTTTAATCTCTTAATCTATGCTTTGTGGATTTTCTTTCTTTATATGATAAAATATTTTTATTTTTCTAAATTCAATTAAATAAAAATGAAACTAACCTTCATGGTTGTACTTAGTTTTTTATACACTTATACATTTCGACCTACACCTAAATTCGGTCAGAGACAAAGCAGTTAAACTTGACTAAGTTTGTGGTGCTGAAAATGATGCTTAAATTCAGGCACGGTGCAAGCACCCAGCAAACACAGGCAGGTGCCGGGGCCCTGAAAAAGTGAGAGGGCCCACACGCTGTCTGTGAGCAGAAGCAGTAAGGAGCCCATCTCACACACAGTTGCCCTCTCTCCTTCTCTTCTCTCCTGCTCTGCACTGATGAAGGTGATCCTTATACAGCAGAAGAGAAAGTTGAGCGGAGGCAGCAGGAGCCGAGCAGCAGAAGGACCTTCCTCACTGTCATGTGACCTACATTCAAAGATGCTGTAGATGCTCAAATGTTACAGCTTCAGTGCAGCTCCCAGTGGCTCCTCTTGTGGTGGCTGAACGGAAACTGCAAGGTATGGCAATGAATAGTGTATCTGTGTGTTAGTGTAATAAGTGTGCCTGCTGCTGGTGTGTGCGTGTTAGTGTAATTAGTGTGCATGCTGCAGAGATGTGTGTTAGTGCAATAAGTGTGCATGCTGCAGTGTAACAAGTGTGCCTTCAGTGCTGCAGGGTTGTGTGTTAGTGTAATAAGTGTGCCTGTTACATGGGTGTGTTAGTGTAGTTAATGTGCCTGCTGCAGGGGTGTGTGTTAGTGTAATTAGTGTGCCTGCTACAGGGGAGTGTGTGTTAGTGTAATTAGTGTATCTGCTACAGAGGTGTGTGTTACTGTAATAAGTGTGCCTGCTATAGGGGTGTGTGTGTATGTAATAAGTGTGCATGCTGCAGGTGTGTGTATGTAATAAGTGTGCATGCTGCAGGGGTGTGTATATTAGTGCAGTAAGTGTGCATGCTACAGGAGTGTGTATGTTAGTGTAATAACAACAACTAGTAAAACGGTGTGAATGAAGCGTTTAGGCTGAGGACTAGGGATTAAAATAAACACCTTTAATAAAGCTTTACACTCTCCAGATCACGACGCGTTTCGATAGCAAGCTATCTTCCTCAGGCAGTGGAGAGTATAACACAGTTGAGAGTAGCAGCCAGACACCATAGCCTGCAAATGGCTCACATCCAGACAGCATGTCTCCAGCAACAACAGGAGACCTCCACACTCCAGGAATGGTCAACATTGACTGAATCTATAACCAGCCCTGGAATGTGGAGGTCTCCTGTTGTTGCTGTAGACCTGCTGTCTGGATCTGAGCCATTTGCAGCCTATGGTGTCTGGCTGCTACTCTCAAGTTTGTTATACTTTCCACTGCCTGAGGAAGATAGCTTGCTATTGAAACGCGTCGTGGTCTGGAGAGTGTAAAGCTTTATTAAAGGTGTGTAGTTTAATCCCTACCCCTCAGCCTCAGCGCTTCATTCACACCGTTATACTCGTTGTTGTTATTGATATCCTCCCTTGGTGAGCGGTGGAAGCTGCTCCAGGCTTGATTTACAAAGGACTTGCCGTGATGTCATAAGGAACACCCACCCAGTCACATGGTCTGCAACACGTGACCGGAGCCTCCGGATCCAGGAAGTGGTGACCAGCGGCAGTTGTAAACGAGGGCCCTCACCTATCAGGCCTCAATCTCTGTTGTGCAAGATCGATGCACAACCGGATCAGGTGAGTGAGCTCACAGCCCTTTACTACTGCATTTTTCCGGGTCCTCACTATTTGTAAGTGTAAGTGTAATAAGTGTGCCTGTTGCATGGTTGTATATGTGTGTATATAGTGTCTTTATGTGCATTTAGCAGAGTTATGTGTGTCTAATAGGCTGGGCCATGGGGGGAAGGTGATATATTTAAAGAGAACCTGTTACCCATGTATGCTGCATTCAGGGAAGGTGTATACCATATCTGTACCCCCCTGTAACCCTAAAAAACGTTTGGAAAGTTCAGAGTTAAGGGGTCCGGTGGGTCTAATCTGATTTTGCAGTCCTGGCTGGCGGCACAGTCCTCCCCGCCTTGTGCGTCTTTGTTCCACCTCCTCTTCTCTGTGTGGCCTCCTCTTTGGCGCCTGCACCTCAGCATATCAATTCACCCAGACGCACACCGAGGACTTGGTAGGAGCAGGTCTCGGCTGCTGTAATGACGTATGCATGTGACGCAAGCACCAGAGCCCACCCTGCTAAAGATTATGCTATATGCAGGGCAGGCTCTGGCGCTAGCATCACATGTATGTGCCATTACTGCAGTCGGGACCCGGTCCTATCAAGTGCTCGGTCTGCCCCTGTGTGAATTGACAGGAGGCCAAGCACAGAAGAGGAGGTGGCACAAAATGGCAGGAGGCAGGAAGGACTGTGCCGGCGGCCAGAACTGCAAAATCAGATTAGACCCACTGGACCCCTTAACTCTGAACTTTCCAAACTGTTTTTTTTTTCGAGTTATAGGGGGGTAGAGACATGGTACACACCTTCCCTGAATGCAGCATACACGCTGCACTTGTGGCACCCCAGGGTCTAGTTGCCACAGTGGGATTACCTCCCTCCCAGGGGATGATGTTATGCCTGGAAGCAGGAAAGGGTCCCCACGCCAGGTAATACTTAGCATCCAACACTTTTCCTGCTCCGAACCTGAAGGGGGAGCTCTAACCTAATTTCAGGGGAGCAGCAGGGAGTGCGCAGTAGATAGACAGTTGGACCAATTATAAAAGAGGAGACAAACAGAAAGTGGGAATTCAGTCAGTGTGAGGTAACTGTTGGAGATAGTCTGAGGAGAGGAGAGATGTCGAGGAGAGCTCTGAGGGGAAATTGAGCTGCGACAGAGCTCATCCTGGAGCTGAGCGCCAGAGAAAAGGGACACCGGAGTCCAAAGTTGTGGGGTATTGAAGACCCAGCAACTGTGACCGTAAGGCAGAACACTGCAAGTCTTCTGACCACATCAAATACCCGGCAGCACAGCAGCAGATTAGAGCCCGAGGAGTGGAGCGGCACCTGAAAAAGACCCAAGCTGCCTGCCATATGGGTAGGAACAACTAAACACAAAGGAAAAGGGTCACAGTGTAGATTTAGGCAGTGAAGACCAAAAGGGAGAGCGCAAAAGGGAGGCCTCCGAATTCCCCTGGCGTGGTGGATTCCCCAATTGCTAGCTGGCCACCCAGATCACGTCTACTACCTGTTACCAGTGTCCCAATTTGCCTTAACAACTGCAAGAAGTAAAGGTAATGGAAACTCCAACACCTTGTCCTCCAGTTCTTTACCTGCGCCTGTCACCCAGCACACCCAATGATCACCAGAACCCTGATTGATTGTATCATCTGCTCTGGGGCCTTGCTCCACCTGTGGGAAGCTGTACCATCTTTGCTGCGTCATCAACTGCCCTAGTGGTTCAGTGCTGCAGCGTCGGCCCTATATAGCTGAATACCACAGGTGGCGTTACAGAATACCATCTAATAATTCCCCATTTAATGACACCGCCAGGGTCACGGAAGGGGTCACAGACCCATGACTTCCCCTGAAAAGGACACGTTCCGAGTAACCCACAGCCCTGGTGAGCGTGTCACATTCAGTGGTGCTTTCACTTTGGAAAGCACTAGGGGGGGGACAGGTTCTCTTCAATTTAGGAGGCAGGCTGGGCCTTGGGGTGTAATATATACAGTGCCTACAAGTAGTATTCAACCCCCTGCAGATTTAGCTGGTTTGATAAGATGCCAATAAGTTAGAGCCTTCAAACTGCAAACGAGAGTAGGATTTATTAACAGAAGCATAAATCTTACAAACCAAAAAGTTATGTTGTTCAGTTGATTTTTTATAAATTTTAAACATAAAAGTGTGGGTCAATTATTATTCAACCCCTATGTTTAATATTTTGTGGAATAACCCTTGTTTGCAATTACAGCTAATAATCGTCTTGTATAAGACCTGATCAGGCCCGCACATGTCTCTGGAGTTATCTTGGCCCACTCCTCCATTCAGATCTTCTCCAAGTTATCTATGTTCTTTGGGTGTCTCATGTGGACTTTAATCTTGAGCTCCTTCCACAAGTTTTCAATTGGGTTAAGGTCAGGAGACTGACTAGGCCACTCCAACACCTTGATTTTTTCCCTCTTGAACCAGGCCTTGGTTTTCTTGGTTGTGTGCTTTGGGTCGTTGTCTTGTTGGAAGATGAAATTACGACCCATCTTAAGATCCTTGATGGAGGAGCGGAGGTTCTTGGCCAAAATCTCCAGTTAGGCCGTGCTATTCATCTTCCCATGGATGCGGACCAGATGGCCAGGCCCCTTGGCTGAGAAACAGCCCCACAGCATGATGCTGCCATCACCATGCTTGACTGTAGGGATGGTATTGTTGGGGTCGTATGCAGTGCCATCCAGTCTCCAAACTTCACGTGTGTGGTTGGCACCAAAGATCTCGATCTTGGTCTCATCAGACCATAGAACCTTGAACCAGTCTGTCTCAGAGTCCTCCAAGTGATCATGAGCAAACTGTAGACGAGCCTTGACATGACGCTTTGAAAGTAAAGGAACCTTACGGGCTCGTCTGGAACGGAGACTATTGCGGTGGAGTACGTTACTTATGGTATTGACTGAAACCAATGACCCCACTGCCATGAGATCTTCCCGGAGCTCCTTCCTTGTTGTCCTTGGGTTAGCCTTGACTCTTCGGACAAGCCTGGCCTCGGCACGGGAGGAAACTTTCAAAGGCTGTCCAGGCCGTGGAAGGCTAACAGTAATTCCATAAGCCTTCCACTTCCGGATGATGCTCCCAACAGTGGAGACAGGTAGGCCCAACTCCTTGGAAAGGGTTTTGTACCCCTTGCCAGCCTTGTGACCCTCCACGATCTTGTCTCTGATGGCCTTGGAATGCTCCTTTGTCTTTACCATGTTGACCATGTATGAGTGCTGTTCACAAGTTTGGGGAGGGTCTTAAATAGTCAGAAAAGGCTGGCAAAAGATATAATTAATCCACACATGTGAAGCTCATTCTGAACTACTTCTTAATACTTCAGGGGGACCAAACAAAATTCTGGTGGTTTGAGGGGTTGAATAATAAATGACCCTCTGAATTAACTTTTAACGCTTTAAAAAACAAAAAAAAACAAAAAAATAAAAATTTTTGTGGCACTGCATTTCCCACTTCCAGGCTGATCTACAGTCCAAATGTCACAATGCCAAGTTAATTCCGCATGTGTCAACCAGCTAAATCTGCAGGGGGTTGAATACTACTTGTAGGCACTGTACATATATGTAGGATGAGGGGGTAGGCTGGGCCTTAGTGGTGGAGTACTATACAGTATATATAAAAGGTGAGGGTACTAGCTGGGCCCCTCAGTAGGAGAGTGATATTTGTGAAAGATTAAGCATTGTACTATACCTATATTTCTATGCAATATCAGTGCATCATAAATTGTGGTATGTGCTAAGTGCTAAAGGGGTCCACTGGGACTCTTTCGCCCGGGGCCCACAAAAGCTTGGAGCCAGCCCTGCTTAAATTTGCTGATTGGCTCTAATTTTCAAGATCCATAGGAGGTTGTAAATACTTATGACACCTTTCAAACAGGCTTATAGAAAAATTGCATGTTTATTATTTCATAATCGTTATTTCAGTGTTAGTAGCTAATCTATTTCATTATCTGTTTAGTATATTGAGCCTTCAGTATCTATCATCTAAGGGTACCTTCACACGCGGCAATATTGGTAGGCAATTTCACTGGCAATTTGCTGGTTGCAGTGAAATCATGGACACATTGTACCATTTGTACACAGCAACAAAATAGAACAATGTGTCCATGATTTCACTGCAACCAGCAAATTGCTAGTGAAATTGCATAGCAATATTGCCGCGTGTGAAGGTACCCTTAGGGTGACTAATCAATTAAGCTTCAAAGACATAATCCTAATTACAGTTGTAATACCTACTTTTATAAATGTTCTCTGAGTAAGGTATACAGTTTTAGAATTTCTTAGCTTAGTTTCTTAGTATATTGTCATATTTCTATATATATTTCCTTGTATTGCTAACGAAATTCATCCATTCATCAAATAACAATCCTCACTTCCCTGTACCTGCTGTACTTCATCTAAGTCCTTATATGCTGGAGCCCAAAAATGTACAGTATTCTAAATGTATCCTAACCAGTGACCTGTATAAAGGTAAAACTATGTTCTTGGCATTAGCATCTGTGCCTCTTATATTGCATCCCATGAGTTTATTTGCCTTGGCTTCAGTGATATAGCATGGGTCATTGAAGTAGAAATTCATTAAATATTCAAATCTTTTTCAGTGAGAGTTTTATCCAGTATTTGCTAATTTATTACATAATTGTGCATTTTATATATTCAACCCATATTAAACTTCAGTTTCTATTACTATTAGCTCAAGCATCCAGCTAAAATAAATACATCTGCAATATTAAATGATACAGTATTACTTTGTGTTGCTTACCTTGCAGTATTTAGCGTCATGTACAAATATTAAAATTTTACTCTGCGTGCCCAACACAAGCCATTGGTAATTACGGTATGTAAAAAGTAGAGGACTCAATACTGACCCCTATGGTAACCCACAGGTGAACTGTGAAACAATCAAATTGTGTTCCATTAATAAACAAAAGAACACAGCAGCACTTTGTATACACTAAGGCTAGGGTCACACTTGCGGCAGGGCACTGCGAATCCTGATCTGGTTTTGAGCAGTAAAAGTGCTCAAAACCGGATCAGAAACCGCAGCCCATAGGAGCCCATTATAGTAACCGGATTGCACTACATGCAGGCAGAGAAATTGCAGCCTGCCGTAAACAATATGCAGGCTGCAGTTTCCGCAGCGGTTTTTCACATGTGAAAGCCTGTGGCAGCCGTATACTTTGTTCATCCCTGCTGCTGCATGGATGAACAAAGGGTTAAATGTTATCAATAGATGTCGACAACATGTCTTTAGGGGGAGGCCACCCTCTCCAGAGACATGTTGTCCACTCAGGTGGCCATGTGAGGGGTTTATCTTGTCATTTATAGTATTGCCGGCTATTGTCGGAATTTTACTATTTTATGAATGAACCCGGCGGCTCAGCGCTGTGTAGTACATACACTACGTAATGTACGTACTGTATGAGCCGCTAGCCTTGGTCCTGAAAGCATTAACATTAAGTCTATGGCAGTGCGCTGCCCATAGACCTAATGTTAATGCTTTCAGGACATTCCCACCCTCTCGCTTCTTTCCCCCCCGCTCCATTCCCCCCACGCTCCATTCCCCCCACGCTCCATTCCCCCCTCACACCATCTCACCCCCCACTCCATTCCCCCCCGCTCCCTGCCGTTCCGGTCCCACCCGCAACTGGTGTTTAGATCACTGCCGGAAGCTACAGCAGGTAATGAGTGGACATGTGACAGGCTCTATGCACGTCACTTCAGCCTGCCTATCACATGACCACTCATCAACTGCTGTAGCTTTCGGCGGTGATGTAAACACCGGGTACGGATGAGACCGGAGGGGTGGGGGGATGGACATGTGCTGACAACTGGCCCTCCATCCTGCGCTGACCACAGGCCCTCCATCCTGCGCTGACCACTCTGCCTCCATCCTGCGCTAACCACTCTGCCTCCATCCTGCACTGACCATTCAGCCTCCATCCTCTGCTGACCACTGGCCCTCCATCTTACACTGACCACTCTGCCTCCATCCTCTGCTGATCACAGAGCCTCCATCCTCTGGTGACCACTAAGCCTCCATCCTGTGCTGATCACCGAACCTCTATCCTGAACAGATCACTCTGCCTCCATCCTGCACTGACCACTCTGCCTCCATCCTGAGCTGACCACTGAGCCTCCATCCTGCGCTGACCACTCAGCCTCCATCCTCAGCTGACCACTGAGCCTCCATCTTCTGCTGACCACTGAGCCTCCATCCTCTGCTGACCACTGAACCTCCATCCTGTGCTGACCAATAAGCCTCCATCCTGTGCTGACCACCGAGCCTTCATCCTGTGCTGACCACGGAGCCTCCATCCTGTGCTGACCACACTGCCTCCATCCTGCGCTGACCACTGAGCCTCCATCCTCTGCTGACCACTGAGCCTGCATCCTCTGCTGACCACTGAGCCTGCATCCTCTGCTGACCACTGAGCCTCCATCCTGTGCTGACCACTGAGCCTCCATCTTCTGCTGACCACTGAGCCTCCATCCTGTGCTGACCACCGAGCCTCCATCCTGTGCTGACCACCGAGCCTCCATCCTGCGCTGACCACCCTGTCTCCATCCTGTGCTGACCACTCTGCCTCCATCCTGTGCTGACCACTCGGCCTCCATCCTACACTTACCACTGAGCCTCCATCCTGTGCTGACCACTCTGCCTCCATCCTCAGCTGACCACTGAGCCTCCATCCTCTGTTGACCACTGAGCCTCCATCCTCTGCTGACCACTGAGCCTCCATCCTGTGCTGACCAATAAGCCTCCATACTGTGCTGACTACTGAGCCTTCATCCTGTGCTGACCACAGAGCCTCCATCCTGTGCTGACCACACTGCCTCCATCCTGCGCTGACCACTGAGCCTCCATCCTCTGCTGACCACTGAGCCTGCATCCTCTGCTGACCACTGAGCCTCCATCCTGTGCTGACCACTGAGCCTCCATCCTCTGCTGACCACTGAGTCTCCAGCCTGTACTGACCACCGAGCCTCCATCCTGTGCTGACCACCAAGCCTCCATACTGTGCTGATCACCGAGCCTCCATCCTGTGCTGACCACTCGGCCTCCATCCTGCACTGACCACCCTGCCTCCATCCTGCGCTGACCACCCTGCCTCCATCCTGTGCTGACCACTCAGCCTCGATCCTCAGCTGACCACTAAGCCTCCATCCTCTGCTGACCACTGAGCCTCCATCCTCTGCTGACCACTGAGCCTCCATCCTCTGCTGACCACTGAGCCTCCATCCTGTGCTGACCAATAAGTCTCCATACTGTGCTGACTACTGAGCCTTCATCCTGTGCTGACCATGGAGCCTCCATCCTGTGCTGACCACACTGGCTGCATCCTGCGCTGACCACTGAGCCTCCATCCTCTGCTGACCACTGAGCCTGCATCCTCTGCTGACCACTGAGCCTCCATCCTCTGCTGACCACTGAGCCTCCATCCTCTGCTGACCACTGAGTCTCCATCCTGTGCTGACCACCGAGCCTCCATCGTGTGCTGACCACCAAGCCTCCATACTGTGCTGATCACCGAGCCTCCATCCTGTGCTGACCACTTGGCCTCCATCCTGTGTTGACCACCCTGCATCCATCCTGCACTGACCACCCTGCCTCCATCCTGTACTGACCACTCTGCCTCCATCCTGTGCTGACCACTAAGCCTCCATGCTGTGCTGACCACTCAGCCTCGATCCTCAGCTGACCACTGAGCCTCCAACCTCTGCTGACCACTGAGCCTCCATCCTGTGCTGACCATGGAGCCTTCATCCTGTGCTGACCATGGAGCCTCCATCCTGTGCTGACCACACTGCCTCCATCCTGCACTGACCACTGAGCCTCCATCCTCTGCTGACCACTGAGCCTGCATCCTCTGCTAACCACTGAGCCTCCATCCTGTGCTGACCACTGAGCCTCCATCCTCTGCTGACCACTGAGCCTCCATCCTGTGCTGACCACCGAGCCTCCATCCTGTGCTGACCACCAAGCCTCCATGCTATGCTGACCACCGAGCCGCCTCCATCCTGTGCTGACCACACAGCCTCCATCCTGCGCTGACACACCCTGCATCCATCCTGCGCTGACCACCCCACCCTGCCTCCATCCTGTGCTGACCACTCTGACTCCATCCTTTGCTGACCACTCGGCCTCCATCCTGCACTTACCACTGAGCCTCCATCCTCTGCTGACCACTGAGCCTGCATCCTCTGCTAACCACTGAGCCTCCGTCCTCTGCTGACCTCTGAGTCTCCATCCTCTGCTGACCACTGAGCCTCCATGCTGTGCTGACCACCAAGCCTCCAACCTGTGCTGACCACCGGGCCTCCATCCTGTGCTGACCACTGAGCCTCCATCCTGCGCTGACCACTCGGCTTCCATCCTGCGCTGACCACCCTGCCTCCATCCTGCACTGACCACTCTGCCTCCATCCTGCACTGACCACTCTGCCTCCATCCTGCATTGACCACTCTGCCCCCATCCTGTGTTGACCACTCTGCCTCCATCCTTCACTGACCACTCTGCCTCCATTCTTCGCTGACCACTCTACATCCATACTGCGCTGACCACTCTGCCTCCATCCTGCGCTGATCACTCTGCCTCCATCCTGCACTGACCACTCTGCTTTCTTCCTGCGCTGACCACTGAGCTTCCATCCTGTGCTGACCACCGAGCCTCCATCCTGTGCTGACCACCGAGCCTCCATCCTGCATTGACCACTCGGCCTCCATCCTGCGCTGACCACTCGGCCTCCATCCTGCGCTGACCACTCGGCCTCCATCCTGCGCTGGCCACTTGGCCTCCATCCTTCGCTCACCACTCGGCCTCCATCCTTCGCTGACCACTCAGCCTCCATCCTGCGCTGACCACTCGGCCTCCATCCTGCGCTGACCACTCGGCCTCCATCCTGCCCTGACCACTCGGCCTCCATCCTGCGCTGCCTACTCGGCCTCCATCCTGCGCTGACCACTGAGCCACCGTACTGTGCTAACCACTGAGCCACCATATACAGTGCCAACCACTGAGCCACTATACTATGCTAACCACAGAGCCACCATACAGTGCTAGCCACTGAGCCACCATACTGTGCTAACCACTGAGCCACCATATACAGTGCTAACCACTGAGCCACCATATACAGTGCTAACAACTGAGCCACCATACTGTGCTAACCACTGAGCCACCGTACTGTGCTAACCACTGAGCCACCGTACTGTGCTAACCACTGAGGCACCATATACACATACAATGCCAACCACTGAGCCATCATAGAGTGCTAATCACTGAGTCACCGTATACAGTGCTAACCACTGAGTCACCGTATACAGTGCTAACCACTGAGCCACATTACTGTTCTAATTATTGAGCCACCATATACAGTGCCAACCACTGAGCCACCATAGAGTGCTAACCACTGAGGCTCCGTATACAGTGCTAAATACTGAGCCAGCGTATACTGTGCTAACCACTGATTCCCCGTGTACTCTGCTAACCACTGAGCCCCTGTATACTCTGCTAACCACTGAGCCGCCGTATACTCTGCTAATCACTGAGCAACCGTAAAGTCTGCTAACCACTGAGCCCGCATGTACTCTGCTAACCACTGAGCCGCTGTATACTCTGCTAAGCACTCTGCTGCGGGCAGAAGGGGGCCAGGGAACAGCGGCCGGGTGCGGGCAGGAGGGGCCCCCTCCTGGACTCCGGCACCACTGCACACCGGTACTGCTGTAGGTATCTACTATATAATTGTCTACTTCTGTCTGTTTGTAATGCAAATCCTGCATCGCTGATTGGTCAGGCCAGCCGCCCACGACCAATCAGCAATAGGGACAGTCCGCCCGCAAATTGGCATGGGATTTCAATCCAGCTTCGCTTTGCATTATTCTTAAATCTTCATAAGTAAACTACATACATATTCTAGAATACACAATGCATTAGAATTGGGCCACCATCTAGTAAGACATAATCCCTTAACCTCTGTAGCTTATTAATATGGTTTTAAGCATGTTGGAGCTGACTTTTGTTGTGCTTTTGGGTCAGTAGAGTTGTAGTTCAGACTCAGAGACCTTCAGTGTTTAGCATGCTACTTGCTGTGCAAACTGCAAGCTGAAAAATAAGGGTGGTTTCACATCTATGGCATGTTTTACATGTATGGCATCCCTGCGCTAGGCTGCTCTGGCTGCCCTGCGCCAGCGCAAATGCAAGCGCAGGAGCATTTAGGGGCTTGGGCAGCCTAGCGCAGGGATGCATAGATGCCCTGCATTAGCGCTCAGCTGCGCTCGGTGCCCCCTTTACAGCCTACGGCCGAGCACAGCTAAGCGAGCACTTTGTATAGTGAGAATCGCAAGTGAAAGTGGCAGAGCGCATGCGCCTGTCACTTAGCACTAGGAAATGCCCAATTGAGCGTTTCCGGGAGCATCTGACCAGGCGCATGCACCGTGTGCTCTGCCACTTTCACTTGTGATTCTCACTATACAGAGCGCGCGCTCAGCTGTGCTCGGCCATAGGCTATAATGGGGGCACCGAGCGCAGCTGAGCGCTAATGCAGGGCATCTATGCGTCCCTGTGCTAGGCTGCCCAAGCTCCTAAATGCCCCTGTGCTTGCATTTGTGCTGGCGCAGGGCAGCCAGAGCAACCTAGCGCAGGGATCTCATAAATATGAAACAGGCCTAAATGTCTGCTGACAATAAATTTTGCTGCAGCCACTCAAGGGTTTATGGCTACCTGTCTCCTCAAAATCTGGTGGCATTTCAGTCAATATTATAATATTTTTTAATAAAATGGCTGAAATATTGTTAAAGGAATAGCTAAGCCAGGCAGAAAAAACCAATGGCGCTATATAAATAAATAATAATAATAATAATAATATCAGTAGGTAAAACTTAATACTGACTTTGTGTTTAATGAAATGTTTCTATATGGTGCGTGTATCACAATATATTACATTAAAGTGTGCGTATCCGTTCAGAATGATATATACTACCTGTGCTGTACAAGAAGTTCTCCATTTACAGAGCATGAGATATGAGTTCATCAATAGCATCACCTGTCCTGGCACCTTTATCTGGGGGTATGAAAAGGTGACACTCAAGTGTCAGTGAGCCTAAGGTGAATGATCTTTTTGTAATTTATTTAACAGCTGGTAGGCCGATCTATAGGATGATCCATATGTTCACTTCCAGTATCTGGTGAACACACTAAAAAAGACAACAGCGATACATGAGCACGTAGTATTCAGTGTCATACCGTATAAGTCAATGCAGCAGCTCCATCTTTGGCACACATTCTTCATAAAACATTTTTGCCTGTGTTCCATATTAAACTTGCTGGTAGCTGAGACAAGGAGGAAAGAGAAGAATTGCCCTTGGCAACTTAGAGCTCAAGCTATCAGCAAACACAGTCATGCCTTTAGTCTTCCAAAAAAAATAAGGATGACTGAGAACTTCCTTTTTAAACAATTGGTTTACCGAACGACCGCAAATGTGAGCACAGGCCATAGTTTGTCTTGACTCTTATCCCAATTGCAGCTTGACAATGAAGATAAAAGATTGTAATACTAAACTTTATTCTGTTTATTATTACAGACTTCTCAGTAACCAGGTAGCATTACTGTGAATGGATGCATTTATTTATGGATCCATCTGTGCTTTGTTAGAAACTTTTTATTGTAATCACTAGATAAATCAAATATTGCAAGAGGTGTGAGAAGTAATCCATCTCTGGGAGGTGTAATATGTTTGTTTAAGGCAAAATGTATTTGTTTTATGGCTTAATCCATTTGAAGCTTACCTGCAGTAGTTATCTTCAGCTGTCACCCACTAAAGTTGGTTTCACACTAACGTATTTTGAAATCCAGTGGTATGCAGGAAAAGCCTGCATGCCCCCGGATTCCACCTCTATGATGAAACAACCGCACCCCGTGCGGGAGCATGCAGTTGCATATTTGACAGAGATCCAGTGAGTGGTAAATGACACATTCCCTAGAGGGCTTGTCATTGAGAACTGTACTCTGCGCATGCGCAGTTCATAGAACTCGGACCAAAAATCTGCATCTACCGGGATTTGGAGTCCAGATGAATCTGTGTCTCATAAACCCCTAGTCAGATTTTACCCGTGGTGCCCTGGATCCAGGTGGATCCGAGGGTTTCTGCTTTTTTTCACAGAGACCAAAATTACAACAAAATGCAGGCCTGTTCCACATCTAAGAATGGTGTGCATTTTGCTTAATTTGCATTCTTACGGCTAAAAACGTATAACAAATGCTAACGTTTTTGCCCCCATTGATTTAAATGGGAACGCATGTAAAAACGCATGTAAAAACGCATGTGCGTTTTCAAAAACACAAAAATGCATGCATTTTTGCCAACGCAGCACAAAACGTCTTCCCCGGCAGCCGGGATAAGCAAAGTATACGGTAACCGCATTGCTCAGGATTCCACATCCTGAGCAATCCGGTTACCGCATTGCGGATGTTAGAACTGCTCCGAAAACTGCAGCCTGCATGATTTTTCAAGCAGGCTACAGAGCCAGATGCGGTAACCGGATTTTTATAATGGACTCCTATGAGGAGCGTTTCCTGATGCGGTTTTGAGCTTTTTGAAAGCTCAAAACTGGATCAGGATTTAAAAAAAAAAAAAAAATGCAAGTGTGACCCTAGCCTTAGAGAACCTTCAGACAGTCTCCATGGGCTTCAGATTTAAAGGAGACACACCAAAACTAATTGGCAATGTGGGCCTCCTTCAGGGATCTGGAGGCACAAAACTGCTTTTTTATTTGTTTACACATACTTTACATTTTTTTGCTGAAAAAAAGCAAAACATTCTATGATTAGGCACACCCCTATGTTTATATAGTACCATCATATTCCTCAGCACTTTATCATTGCTTTTTCAAGTGGAAACATACAAACTCCTTATAGATGTTGTTATTGGTGGGATGTGAACACAGGACCCCAGTGCTGAAAAGCATCTGTGCTAACCACTGAACCACCATGTTACCCCTATCCTATTATTTTGTACATCCTGAGCTTCAAGTGCATTATTACCAGTCCAGCTAAATCTGCTGCAAATCAGACAGCATAGTCATGCTATTTTCATTGTCATTCATGGTCTCTGGGAAACTGTGTGACAACCTTTATGACTACAGCAATGGCTTTTTACTATGTATATGCCACATCTATTACATCTGAAATGAGTAGGTAGAACAAGTAAGACATTAAAGTAGCGCTCCTTTTTTTGTTTTTTGCTCATATAATTTTACCATCAGCTTTCTACCTGTGTAATGTTTTTATCTCGGCTCATTTGCATGCATTTATTTAAACTGGCACCTTAATCAGGTGTGCTTCAGTCTGACCATCAGTCCATGTTCTGTTTCACTTCCTAAAATTGGGGAAGTTGGACCTAATGAGGAGCGGGGGAGTTTTGGCGTGACTCCATAACTTGATAAGCTTTGATGGTTCTTATGATAGTAATCTTACTCGAGTCAGGGACCTTTGTAGGATTTATAGAGACGCACAGATGACCACGCAACTTGTTATATGTACCTGATTCTTGAGAAGAAATGCACCACTTCATGAATCAGGACTCCAAGAGCATCTGACACTATCTCCAACCTCAGAGGAAAAATAGAGCGCACAACAGTTATATTATACAAACAACTGGGTGCTAGCGTGCAAATGACCAAAGACATTCACTTTTTGTCTATTTCCAACCGCATGACTGGCGAGAAGATTGCAGGTCTTGATGAATTGGGCCCAAGTGTCGAACCTGTACAAACTCTTTACTATACGTTACTACATGGAAGAGGCAGTATGTCCCTACCCTTTCACTGTAGGGAAAAAGCAGACCTTTTTCTATTCTGAGGCTGTGGTCACAGTTTTTTTTAGTGCCTTTTTAAAACGCATGCTTTTTTACATGCGTTTTTCATGTCAGCATGAGTTTTTTAAGGTCTCTGATGGCTCCCTGCGTTTTTGGCTGCGTTTTTGAATCTGCACCTAAAAATAGTGCATGTAGTATTTTTTTGTGCGTTTTGAAAAACGCATGCGTTTTTGTAGAAAACGCATGCGTTTTTATAACATGGGTTCCTATGGGAAACGCATGCAAAAACGCATGTACAATTAGTACCTTTTAGTGCCATTCAAAAACGCATGCGTTTCCCATAGGAGCCCATGTTAAAAAAACGCATGCGTTTCCGCAAACGCATGCGTTTTTTTAACATGGGCTCCTATGGGAAACGCATGCGTTTTTGAATGGCACTAATGGTACATGCGTTTTTGCATGCGTTTTCCATAAGGCCCCTTATTAAAAAACGCATGCGTTTTTGGATATGCTCCAAAAACGCATGGGACAGTCACACATGCTTTTTGGCTATTAGGGCATGCGTTTTTTAACATGGGGGCCTATGGGTGCGTTTTTTACATGCGTTTTTGAAAACGCAGGTCTCCAAAAATGCATGTGAAAAATAGTACTGTGACCACAGCCTGAGAGACATAGACATTTTATTTTTTAGTTTTCTTCATTTTTTGAGGGTAATCTTAGAAAGTCGAACACCCATTTACGAGGGTGCAAGAAACATATGATGGAACAGAGAATCAGGTCTGTATTGAGCGGCCTTGTTATGGAAGTGGGCCTTTGGAGAGCTTTCAATGTATATTGTTACTACCATGCCTGGTGGAAAAGCAAGCAGATATCAAGTTATGTAATGAAATACTGGTCTATGACTACCACACTTTTATACACAGAGAGAGGGGACATTGTTCTCCATGTCTTAACAACTCATTGTACAAGAACTTGCCTTCCTAGGTTACACTGCTCCTTGGATTACTCACTCTATAGCACGTGTTGGTGGTGTCAGTTTTATCTTAGCAGGCACTGCTTGCTGAATATTACTAGACATCAAAAAAGCAATAAGTTTCCCATTATGTTTATGACTAATAGAATGTATGTGTACATTAGTAGCACCGGAAAATGTGTCTATTTCTACTTTATGCACGTCAATGATTTTTGGCTTTGAACTATTGTTATATAAGATGTATATTTTTCCTATAAAAGTAAATTAAAAAGCAAAAAAAGTAGAGCCAGTAATAACTTTATGTAGGCAAGTCCTATATTACATATTCACAAAATAAATAGGTAGATGATAGGTAGATGATTACTCTACAGCAAACCATGTCACTATGACCTCAGAAAAGTAACATAATATACTTATGATGAAGTTGGTTCCATTAATATTTGGGAAAATAACAATGTCTGCACTTGTTTCTAAAATATTATATTTTTTCGCAAAGTCTAACAAAGCTGTATATTAATTCTACATCACAAGAAAATTGATAACTTAGAAATATTATTGAAAAGCAAATGATTTAAGAATTTTCCTTATCTAATAAAAGGGTTTTCTCATCAGATACATTGATGGCAGATTGATACCTCTACAACTCCAAAAAGTGGTAGCAACAAAGCCTTATTCAAGTTGACTTCACAGTGCCTGGTTGGACCTTCTATAGGTAAAAAGTGCAATCAACCATCGCTTTTTACCTATGTAATATGAGGAACCCAACATTCAGATCCTGTAGAATCACCTATATACAATCAGTAAATGCAATCAGTGTCTTTGGTGAAAAAACATCTTGCAATACAGTATATCAATGACTTCTTTAATAGGATAAATGCAATAGTAGAGTTTAAGAGCTTTGCCACTGGGAAATGCAGGCTGCAACTGACAATAATCTGCATTCTACTTGCTGTATTTTAGGGTATTAGGGACACAATATCAACATGCAGCATATGTATAATTTGTTATACATTCAAAGTGATCACAGCTGTTAATTCCCATATAATATTTACATGTTCGAATATTTCTTGAGTATACAGTAGCATCAGATACATCGAACATTCTACATATAATTTCCAAATATTTCCTATTTCTTATTTTGTTTCCAGTTTTCCAGCATGTTTTATATTACTAACCATAATAACATTATTAAACATTCACAATCACGTTTCTGGTAGTATAATTAGATGTGTGCTACTGTGTTCCTTATTTCCTACTATTTTGTGGGGTTTAGAGAGATCAGTCATCACATACATAAATACATAAAGTGCAGACTTTAAAATGTAAGATTAATCATAACTAGGGATGAGCGAGTCTACTCGCTAGGACTCGTTACTCGGCGATTCTTAAGGGACTCGCTGGACTCGGTAATCGGCGAGTCTTTTAGCGAATACTCGCTCAGTAACGAGTCCAATGCAAGTCAATGGCAATCTTAGTTTTGTCAGAGTTTACTTTATCTCACTCGCTAGACTCGCTAGACTCGCTCTATCACATCACTATATAGCTTGAATCTCCCAAACAGCAGCGAGTCTGAGCGAGTCTACGAGTCCGAATCCTAGCGAGTCTGCGATTCCGAGTCCTGTATTCTCTATTCGGGACTCGCGAATCCAGAATCTTTTATGTTACTAGTCAGCATTGCGTGTTAGGTCAGAAAACTTGTGAAGACAGCCAATCATAGTCAGTAATGCCATAGCAGCTTTGGTTGTGTCAGGACTATGATTGGCTGCTGTCCATCGTGATGCCTATGTCATCTATGACAGGCAAGGCAGTATATAAGGCTTGCCCCCGCCATTTTGGGCACATTCCTGAGAAGAGCTGACCTAGTGCAGGGAGACTTGGAGCAGATCTAGGGACAGTTAGGCAGTGTAGGAGTCACATATAACCCAAAAGTTCTTTTCAGAACTAACAGGACGGAGTGTAGGAGTCAAGATTCCTCACACATAACCCAAAAGTTCTTTTCAGAACTACCAGGACGGAGGATTGCTGTACAGGACTGTAAGGAAGGGGAGATAGGAGCAGCCTTACAGTGAATCCAGCACCATCCTCAGAGCTTAGTTCACCCAGCTTTCCGCAGAGCTGTAATCCTAAGCTTTTTCTTATTTTTGGCACTAGTCTACCAAATAATTTTGGTGCCATTTTTCCACAAAAAATTTCCTGTGCCAGTGCGTTGCTGTACGGTGTCCTGCCTGCAGCTCGCACGGTACTTGTAAACTTGCACGCAGCCAGCACCGCAGCCTAACAGTGCCTGGTTCTGCGTACTAAACAATTTTTTCCTGTGCCAGTGCGTTGCTGTACGGTGTCCTGCCTGCAGCTCGCACGGTACTTGTAAACTTGCACGCAGCCAGCACCGCAGCCTAACAGTGCCTGGTTCTGCGTACTAAACAATTTTTTCCTGTGCCAGTGCGTTGCTGTACGGTGTCCTGCCTGCAGCTCGCACGGTACTTGTAAACTTGCACGCAGCCAGCACCGCAGCCTAACAGTGCCTGGTTCTGCGTACTAAACAATTTTTTCCTGTGCCAGTGCGTTGCTGTACGGTGTCCTGCCTGCAGCTCGCACGGTACTTGTAAACTTGCACGCAGCCAGCACCGCAGCCTAACAGTGCCTGGTTCTGCGTACTAAACAATTTTTTCCTGTGCCAGTGCGTTGCTGTACGGTGTCCTGCCTGCAGCTCGCACGGTACTTGTAAACTTGCACGCAGCCAGCACCGCAGCCTAACAGTGCCTGGTTCTGCGTACTAAACAATTTTTTCCTGTGCCAGTGCGTTGCTGTACGGTGTCCTGCCTGCAGCTCGCACGGTACCATCCATCTGTCTTAAAATATCGCAGGGTGCTTTCACATCTGCGTTTTTCGTAATTCGCGGCAGATGCGGTGAAAAAACCGCATCTGCCGCGTTTACCGCATAACCGTTCCACTTGCGGCGCGGTTGCGGTTTTTTCTATGCAAAGTATAGGCATACTTGCGGCAGGTGCGGCTTACTGCGGTTTTTTTCGCGGCCGCACCTGCCGCAAGTGCAAAACCGCACTTGCCGCACCTGCCGCAAGTATGCCTATACTTTGCATAGAAAAAACCGCAACCGCGCCGCAAGTGGAACGGTTATGCGGTAAACGCGGCAGATGCGGTTTTTTCACCGCATCTGTCGCGAATTACGAAAAACGCAGATGTGAAAGGGCCCTAAGCCTCTAGTGTGTACCTTTCACGAAATAGTACCTGCTACTTGTTTTACAAGCCCCCAGAAAGCCACCAGAAATTATAAAATGTTTGCTTTTACAGCATGGTGTGTGCCCGAGAATCGCTTCCCCCTCCCATCATCGGCTCCAAATAAGAGAAAAACCTGCGAGTTTGGACTCGCACACTTTCAGAGACACATCAGCGATTTGGAAATAGCATTATTCGTTATTACTCGGTTCCCTATTCATTAACATTGGACTCGCTAGACTCGCAACGAGTAGCGAGTCCTGGGCTCGGACTCGTGCGGGTCTAGCGATTCCGAGTAATTTAGGACTCGCTCATCCCTAATCATAACTAGTGATGAGCGAGTATACTCGTTACTATTCGCTACTCACACGGATGTTAAGGTATTTGCAATACTCGTTACTCTGCGAGTGCTTTGCTTGCCAGTCATAGTAATGCCATATTCATCTTTGATAATAACATTACTGTAATTGTCAGGTGCAGTATACCCAAAGAAAAAAAAGACGCTCAAACAGAATAGCGATGAGATTGGGAGGGCTGTAAAAATGCAGAGATGCAATGAGAACATGCTCAAACTGCATACTCACTGCACTGACTGGCAAACAGCCAGTCACAGATGTTCACACTCTGTGAGAACCTCTGTGATTGGCTGTTGCAGTCAGAGTGCATTTCAACAATCTGGATGGTGATTGTGCTTGGTTGCATACACATTAGTGTTTGACAACCAACCTGCCTTCATAGGGTGTTTAGTAAATAAATAAATAAATAATTAAAAAATGTGTGGAGGTTGCAGTATTTTTAAGTCTGACCCAGTGAAAGCGGACAACTGCGAGCTGCTACCCTCAGCTGCGTAGTTTTATCTTGGCAGGCAAAAAAATGTGTGGGCTCCACCCTATTTTTAATTGCCAGCCAAAGTAAAACTAGGCAGCTGAGGGCTGTTATTCCCAGCTGGGTGAGGGTCCATTGTTTTAGGGCCCTTCCACACTAAAATATAGCAGCCTGCAGCTGCCCCTGAAAATGGCGCATTCATCATAGCACCATTTCCATGCGCTGTACCAGGCTCTTCCAGTGGCCCTGGTGGTGGTGGCATGCTGGCTAATAATGGGTTAACACCAGCTTTGTATAGCTAGCTGGTATTAAGCCCTGAGATTCTAAATGTCAGGCCAAGTTAGACCAGGCCATTAAGAATCTCAGATAAGTAGCAAAAAAGACACAACACAGAGAAAAGTTATTTTATTTTAAAAAAACACAGAGACACTTAGTGACTCCATCTTTATTACCCTCTCCCTACCCTCGTACCCCTATAAGATCCCCCTCTTCTCTCTCTTGCTGCATCTGCCGGACCAGCCGCCTAACCACTGACGGATGCAGCAGATCTTTCACATCTGGTAAAACCGCACTTGTCGCACCCGACCGCAAGTCCCATAAACAATGCATGGAGCTTGCCGGACCCGGGCCGCAAGTCAGCTGTTAGGCGGCCGATTTGGCAGATGCGGCGCCACCTGCCGGATCGGCCACAAGCATCAGCAAAACGCTGATGTGAAAGGAGCCTTAGGCTAGGGTTACACCTGTGGGTCTGTTTGCAGATCCTGATCCGGTTTTGAGCATAAAAAATGCTCAAAACTGCATCCGGATCGGCAGCTATAGGCTTCAATAGAAAAACCAGTTGCACTATTTGCAGTCCGGTTACAGCATCCGGTTTTGCAGCCTGCGGTAAAAATCATGCAGGCTGCATTTTTCGGAGCGGTTGCAAAACCGGATCCAGTTTTTTTAACATGGGAACCTACGGGAATCGGATCCGGTGCCGCAAGGTACATACAAGGTACATAAATGTACCTTGCGGTACCGGATCCGGATGTGGTTTTTAAAATTGCAAAAACCCACATTCCAAAACCGGATGCATTAATGCATCCAGATCCGGAATGAGGGTTACAATTTTACTATCAAAAGATAGTATGAAGGCACACGGTAAAACCACATCCGGTAATGGATGCGGTTACCGGATTGTGCCTCTTAAGTGTGACCCTAGCCTTAGACTGGTTTCACACTTTCATTTTTTTCAAATCTGGAAGATGAGTTATTTCAGGTAAAAAACTGAGGCCTGTTTCACATCTAAGGTTGGTGTGTGTTTTGCTTAATTTGCATTTCTATGCGTTTTTTACCGCTAAAAACACATTAAAATGGTAGCATTTTTGCCCCCATTGATTTTAATGGAAATGCATGTAAAAACGCATGTGCGTTTTCCAAAACGCATGCATTTTTGCCAACGCAGCGCTAGACGCATTCCCCAATATTTTGTGCTGCGTTTGCAAAAACTCATGCGTTTTTACATGCGTTTCCATTAAAATCAATGGGGGCAAAAATGCTAGCGATTTAATGCGTTTTTAGCAGTAAAAACGCATAGAAACACAAATTAAGCAAAATGCACACCAACCTTAGATGTGAAACAGGCCTGATTCTTTCAGGATCCAGTTTTTTGCCCATTTACTTTGAGGGCATGTCCTCACGGTCCGGAGGAGCTGCGTGTTGGACGCAGCTCCTCCGGACCTGAGGGAAGCCACGGGTGGCCGCAGAGAGACCGCAGCCGCCCCGTACTCACCATGTGCGGCAGGTTCGGGGCGGCTTCTCCATGTAGTCTTTCTGTGGCAGCCGCTTCCGACTCCGCAGCATGAAATGAACATGCTGCGGAGGAGCGGACTGCCGGCAACCCGCACCACAGCTCCAAAGACGCTGTGGGCGGGTTATGCATAGTGAGGATGGGATTTCTTGAAATCCCATCCACTATGCTAGTACTGTATGACGCAGCGGTTTGGACGCAGCGCCAAAATGCTGCGTCCAAAACTCTGCGTTTCCTGTTCGTGAGGATGCACCCTAATGATGTCAGGAAGAATCCTGAAGCAACAGGATTCTACTTGACATCATTACAGTGAATGGGCAAAAAAGAATCAGGTTTTTACCTGAAATAACTGATCTTCCTGATTTGAAAAAAAACTCAAGTGTGAACGCAGCATTAGATATATGGATATGCATTTTGGATAAAGCATTTATATTTATTTATACACTTTGCACTTTGATATACAAGAGTTACTGTCTAAATTAAAGGGAACCTGTCAGGTCGTGCTACTCCTCTAACCTATCTCTACCTGTCTCTTCACTTTCCTATCTAATCCCTAACTATCCCTCTCTGTGCATTTAAAATCAGGTCTGACTCTGTGTTGTCATGTACTCTCTCGTGTCTTTTGTCTCGGACTCTCAGCATTGAGTTAATAGGTAATACACTGCCTTTAAACCTATTATGTTCACTTCCTTCAGGACATCTTCAGTAGGGATGGGCGAATCTACTCGCTAGGACTCGTTACTCGGCGAGTAGTAAGGGATTCGCAGGACTCGGTACTCTGCGAGTTTCCCAGCGTTTACTTGCACGAGTCCAATGCAAATCAATAACAAACGCTGACAAAACTAGGATTGCCATTGTTTGCATTAGACTCGGCTACTGTGCCAGTGATAGCAGGGAAACTCGCAAATAACTGCTGTTACATTGCCTGCCGAGTCCAGCTGTCTTCTCTGTGCAGCTCCAGGGTCCTAGAGCCCGCCTGCTCACAGAGATGATGTAGCAGAGCTGAGATTGTTCTCAGTCTGCTCATTCCCTGTGCATAGACATCTATATCTATGCACAGGGGATGTAGCAGAGAGGACATCGCGTTTTGGACTACGTCGGACGGAAGAGGATTTTTTTAATTAAAGATGGAGTCCCTAATGGCTTTTTTTTTATTTCAAATAAAAATTTTTCTCTGTGTTTTTTTAACCCTTTATTGGAGATTATTAGTTGCTGGGTCAAACGTGGCCTGACATTAAGAATCTCGGGCTTAATACCAGCTTGTATAACAAAGCTGGTATTAACCCCTTTATTACCCAGCGTGCCACCGCCACCAGGGCCGCTGGAAGAGCGGGGTTCAGCGCCAAAGGATGGCGCTTCAATGAACGTGCCATCTTCTGGGTCGGCTGCGGGCTGCAATTTGCAGCGAGGGGTGCCCAGAAAGCTTGGGCATCCCTGCGCTGCGGATTCCAGCCCCCAGTTGCTTAGCTGTACTGGCTAGACATAGAAATTGCGCAGAGCCCCACGCATTTTTTCTTTATTATTTCATGAATTTCAGAGTCTCAGAGTCAGAGTCCCAGAGTGAGAGTCAGAATCTCAGAGAGTCAGAGTCAGAGTCAGAATCTCAGAGAGTCAGAGTCAGAATCTCAGAGAGTCAGAGTCAGAGTCAGAATCTCAGAGTCTCAGAGTCTCAGAGAGTCAGAGTCAGAGTCAGAATCTCAGAGAGTCAGAGTCAGAATCTCAGAGAGTCAGAGTCAGAGTCCGAATCTCAGAGAGTCAGAGTCAGAATCTCAGAGTCTCAGAATCTCAGAGTCAGAGTCAGAATCTTAGAGAGTCAGAATCTCAGAGAGTCAGAGTCAGAATCTCAGAGAGTCAGAGTCAGAATCTCAGAGAGTCAGAGTCAGAATCTCAGAATCTCAGAGTCTCAGAATCTCAGAGTCTCAGAGTCTCAGAGAGTCAGAGTCAGAGTCAGAATCTCAGAGTCTCAGAGTCTCAGAGAGTCAGAGTCAGAATCTCAGAGAGTCAGAGTCAGAATCTCAGAGAGTCAGAGTCAGAGTCAGAATCTCAGAGAGTCAGAGTCAGAATCTCAGAGTTCAGAGTCAGAATCTCAGAGAGTCAGAGTCAGAATCTCAGAGAGTCAGAGTCAGAATCTCAGAGAGTCAGAGTCAGAATCTCAGAGAGTCAGAGTCAGAATCTTAGAGAGTCAGAGTCGAGTCAGAGAGTCAGAATCAGAATCTCAGAGTCTCAGAATCAGAGTCTCAGAGAGTCAGAGTCAGAGTCAGAATCTCAGAGGTCAGTGATCTCAGAGAGTCAGAGTATCAGAATCTCAGAGTCTCAGAATCTCAGAGTCTCAGAGTCAGAGTCAGAATCTCAGAGAGTCAGAGTCAGAATCTCAGAGAGTCAGAGTCAGAATCTCAGAGAGTCAGAGTCAGAATCTCAGAGAGTCAGAATTCAGAATCTCAGAATCTCAGAATCTCAGATGATTCAGAGTCAGAGTCAGAATTCAGAGTCAGAGTCAGAATCTCAGAGAGTCAGAGTCAGAATCTCAGAGAGTCAGAGTAGAATCTCAGAATCTCAGAGTCTAGAATTCAGAAGAGTCAGAGTCAGAATCTCAGAGAGTCAGAGTTCAGAGAGTCAGAGTCAGAGTAGATCTCAGAGTCAGATCAGACGATTCAGAGTCTCAGAGTCAGAGTCAGAATCTCAGAGAGTCAGAGTCAGAATCTCAGGAGTCAGAGTAGAATCCAGAGAGTCAGTCAGAATCTCAGAGAGTCAGAGTCAGAATCAAGAATCTCAGAGTCTCAGAATGAGTCTCAGAGTCAGAGTCAGAATAGAGTCAGAGTCAGAATTCAGAGAGTCAGTCAGAATCTCAGAGAGTCAGAGTCAGAATTCAGAGAGTCAGGGTCAGAATCTCAGAGTCTCAGAATCTCAGAGTCTCAGAGTCTCAAGAGTCAGAGTCAGAATCTCAGATCTCAGAGAGTCAGAGTCAGAGTCAGAATCTCAGAATCTCAGAGTCTCAGAATTCAGATCTCAGAGTCAGAGTCAGAATCTCAGAGAGTCAGAGTCAGAATCTCAGAGAGTCAGAATCTCAGAATTCAAAGTCTCAGAGAGTCAGAGTCAGAGTCAGAATCTCAGAGTCTCAGGAGATCAGAGTCTCAGAGTCAGAATCTAGAATCCAGAATCTCAGAATCTCAGAGTCTCAGAGTCAGAGTAATCTCAGAGAGTCAGAGTCGATCTAGAGAGTCAGAGATCAGAGAGGTCAGAGTCAGAATCTCAGAGAGTCAAGTCAGAATCTCAGGATCAGAGTCAGAATTCAGAGAGTCAGAGTCAGAATCTCAGAGAGTCAGAGTCAGAATCTCAGAATCTAGCAGTCTCAGAATCTCAGAGTCTCAGACTCAGAGTCAGAGTAGTCAGAATCTCAAGTCTCAGAGAGTCAGAGTCAGAATTCAGAATCTCAGAGAGTCAGAGTCAGAATCTCAGAATTCAGAGTCTCAGAATCTCAGAGTCTCAGAGTCAGAGTCAGAATCTCAGAGAGTCAGAGTCAGAATCTCAGAGAGTCAGAGTCAGAATCTCAGAGAGTCAGAGTCAGAATCTCAGAGAGTCAGAGTCAGAATCTCAGAGAGTCAGAGTCAGAATCTCAGAATCTCAGAGTCTCAGAATCTCAGAGTCTCAGAGAGTCAGAGTCAGAATCTCAGAATCTCAGAGTCTCAGAATCTCAGAGTCTCAGAGAGTCAGAGTCAGAGTCAGAACCTCAGAGTCTCAGAGAGTCAGAGTCAGAATCTCAGAGTCTCAGAATCTCAGAGTCTCAGAGTCAGAGTCAGAATCTCAGAGAGTCAGAGTCAGAATTCAGAGAGTCAGAGTCAGAATCTGAGAGAGTCAGAGTCAGAATCTCAGAGAGTCAGAGTCAGAATCTCAGAATCTCAGAGTCTCAGAATTCCAGAGTCTCAGAGAGTCAGAGTCAGAGTCAGAATCTCAGAGAGTCAGAGTCAGAATCTCAGAGAGTCAGAGTCAGAGTCAGAATCTCAGAGAGTCAGAGTCAGAATCTCAGAATCTTCAGAGTCTCAGAATCTCAGAGTCTCAGAGTCAGAGTCAGAATCTCAGAGAGTCAGAGTCAGAATCTCAGAGAGTCAGAGTCAGAATCTCAGAGAGTCAGAGTCAGAATCTCAGAATCTCAGAGTCTCAGAATCTCAGAGTGTCAGAGTCAGAGTCAGAATCTCAGAGAGTCAGAGTCAGAATCTCAGAGAGTCAGAGTCAGAATCTCAGAGTCAGAGTCAGAATCTCAGAGAGTCAGAGTCAGAATCTCAGAATCTCAGAGTCTCGAGAATCTCAGAGTCTCAGAGAGTCAGAGTCAGAGTCAGAACTCAGAGTCTCAGAGATCAGAGTCAGAATTCAGAATCTCAGAGTCTCAGATCTCAGAGTTCAGAGTCAGAGTCAGAATCTCAGAGAGTCAGAGTCAGAATCTCAGAGAGTCAGAGTCAGAATCTGAGAGAGTCAGAGTCAGAATCTGAGAGAGTCAGAGTCAGAATCTCAGAGAGTCAGAATCTCAGAGAGTCAGAGTCAGAATCTCAGAGAGTCAGAGTTCAGAATCATCAGAATCAGATCAGATCTCAGATCTCAGAGTCTCAGAGTCTCAGAGTCAGAATCTCAGAGAGTCAGAGTCAGAATCTCAGAGAGTCAGAGTCAGAATCTCAGAGAGTCAGAGTCAGAATCTCAGAGAGTCAGAGTCAGAATCTCAGAGTCAGTCAGAGTCAGAATCTCAGAGTCAGAGTCAGAGTCAAGAATCTCAGAGAGTCAGAGTCAGAATCTCAGAGAGGTCAGAGTCAGAATCTCAGAGAGTCTAGAGTCAGACTCAGAGTCAGATCTCAGAGTCAGAGTCAGAATCTCAGAGAGTCAGAGTCAGAATCTCAGAGAGTCAGAGTCAGAATCTCAGAGAGTCAGAGTCAGAATCTCAGAGTCTCAGAATCTCAGAGTCTCAGAGTCTCAGAGATTCAGAGTCAGAGTCAGAATCTCAGAGAGTCAGAGTCAGAATCTCAGAGAGTCAGAATCTCAGAGAGTCAGAGTCAGAATCTCAGAGAGTCAGAGTCAGAATCTCAGAGTCTCAGAGTCAGAGTCAGAATCTCAGAATTTCATGAAATAATAAAAAAAAAATGCGTGGGGCTCCGCGCAATTTCTATGTCTAGCCAGGTACAGCTAAGCAGCTGGGGGCTGGAATCCGCAGCGCAGGGATGCCCAAGCTTTCTGGGCACCCCCCGCTGCAAATTGCAGCCCGCAGCCGCCCCAGAAGATGGCGCGTTCATTGAAGCGCCATCCTCTGGCGCTGAACCCCGCTCTTCCAGCGGCCCTGGTGGCGGTGGCACGCTGGGTAATAAAGAGGTTAGGGCCAGCTTTGTATTATCAGCTGGCCCTAAGCCCGAAATTTATGGCGGTCACGCCAATATTAGACTTGACCGCCATGAATTTCTATTAAATTGTTTTAAAAAAACACAACACAGAGAAAATTTTTTATTAGAAATAAAAAAAAAGCCATTAGGGACTCCATCTTTAATTAAAAAAATCCTCTTCCGTCCGACGCAGTCCAAAACGCGATGTCCTCTCTGCTACATCCCCTGTGCATAGATATAGATGTCTATGCACAGGGAATGAGCAGACTGAGAACAATCTCAGCACTGCTACATCAGGCAGCAGGCGGGCTCTAGGACCCTGGAGCTGTGGCAGCCAGCACACTGAGCAGACAGGACTCTTATCTGTGCGAGTTTCCCAGCGATTACTTACAAAGTAAACGAGTCCAATGCAAATAAATGACAAAACTAGGATTGCTTCAGGCTGAAGCTTCCGAGACACATCTGCGATTTGTAAATCTCACACTACTCGCTATTACTCGCTTCCCCATTCATTAACATTGGACTCGCTAGACTCGCAACGAGTAGCGAGTCCCGGGCTCGGACTCGCTAGAGTCAAGCGATTCCGAGTAATTTAGGATTCGCCCATCACTAATCTTCAGTTATCTCTTTGTTGGTGTTTTCCTATATCTCTTTCCTGAGCTAAAGAACCATTACACCATTTCTCTCTTCTATTGGCTCCAGCTTCGGCTGTGACCACTCCATTCTTTGACAGACCCCTTGTTTTTGGGTACCATGATTTAAAGGTGGCGGCCATCTTCTAATGTTTTGGCGGAGCTGCCTCTTGATTCACAGTCTTTCAAGTTTTAGCTGCTCTACTTCTTCCAAGTAGGATGCACGATCTTCAATAGCTGTCTGTATGTATCTAAGACTTTCTTCCAAATCTACAGTGAAAACCAACGCCATACCTTCTTCATCAGGTATCTTGTCTTGGTTCGTACGTGGAACGCTTACTTTTACCACACCAGACTTCACTATTTCTTGCGTATTTTGACCATTTCTGCCAATGAGTTTTCTCACCAGAGCACGAGGCACCCGGGTGACTTCTTCCTGCAGACTTTGAGCTTTTCTCATAAGCTCCAGCTGTCTAACAGATGTTTCAGTCTTCAATAGGAACATCTGTTTCACGTGAATACATCTTAAGTGAATGTCACTTAGGTTTGCCACCCACTTCACTGTGACTTCAGTTCTGGACAGTACCACCAGCTGTATAGTTTCTGGGGTCGAGTACACCTTACAGGCTCCCAAGGTCTTCTTAAATTCTTCATGTACAGACCCTCTAGCACATGCTTCTCTGAAGTCTTCAGGAATATCTATCAGGCACTTGAACAGAGAAGTTTCTTTCTTTACGGTGGTCCCCAGATGATTGTATGGTTTAGTTCTCAGGCTGACCCTCACCCTTTTCACCCTGTTTGGCCAGGAGGGAACCTTATCGCTCCACCTTCTCCAAGATTGCCTTGTTCATCGACTGGCATTTTGCCAGGCAACCTTTGAGTTCAGAAACGTCTTCCTCCAGCTCATCTATTTGTCTCTCTGTAACCCGTCTCAGGAGTTTTTCTTGCTTCAGATGGGTTTGTAAAATCTCCTTGAGCTCCTTACCTTGGCTGTTACATCCTCCAAATCAGTTGAGCTCTCATTACTAGAGGAGGTATTTACTTCACACCTCACTTTTCTAGTGATTTCTTCCACTTGTGCACTTTCAACCCTCTCATAGGGTCCTGCAGCATCCCAGCTAGTTTCTTCTGGGTCACCGTCTGCCTTTTCCAGGGTCTCAGCTGCTTCATCCTCATCCTCTGCCCGTTCTCCCTTCTGTTGGGCATTCCCAGCATCACCATCATTTTCAAAAAACCCAGAACTAGGTGGATCACTGACCTGCAGTTTGTCACCTTCGGGAATGCTTATTGCCCCTACGTTCTTCAGGACTTTTTTCCCTATGGTGTTCTCTAAGATATCTCCACCATGGTGCTTTCTGCTGATAGTCCATTAGCTGCCTCCTTAGACACTAGAGGCAACACACCTACCGTCTTCTGGGCTGGCTCTTTCTTCTTGTCCTCATTTGGTTGACCACTGTCTTGACACTGTATCATATAAGAAACGAAGGCTAGCACTCACAGTGTTGAATGTTTTACGGTGCCAGTGAAGGGAGCCAAAGGTTCCGTAGACAATATGGTTTATAATCACTGCACACGTACAATGTCCGGTATGCTTAAGGTGATAGTTTATTATACAGCGCTGAGTGAAGCGACAGGCAAGTTAGACGTTTTGGCCAAAATACTGGCCTTGTTCACATTGTCGCCCTTATGGTTGCTTCAGAATAAACAGCTAGAACAATGTGGTTTTATGTTCATGTGGTGAAGCCAGCTTTGGGTGATATATATACCCGTTCTTATGATGTTCTGAGGGGAATGTCCAGCAGGATATATGCTTGTAGGACGAGGATCTGCAGGATAGGCTGCGTCTCCGGTCTGGTCTAGTGGTTAGATGTAGGGATCCCTTCAGATTCAAGACTTCCCTGTATTATCATAGATGAGACAGAGTACAAGGGTCTCTGTGTGAAGAGCTCGCCCTTTAGTGGAGCCATAGGCATTCTAGGCTGTTATGTCAGCTTGTGGTGTATGCTCAGTACCTAGTAGATGATGCTATGGTGGCGGAGCTTTCACTTTCCGTCAGTGATATAGCAGTGCTAGCACATCAGTGCCTCAGCATGGAGAGAGTACTGAGCATACAACAGAAGCTGACATAACAGCCTAGAACGCCTGTTTGGTAGACCCATCACTTTCTCTTGTCACCCCTAACCCTGAACAGTTAACCTTGGGAGATTTTAACTCCTCATCACATACCAACTTATCAGGAAGAGCCCCTTTTGTCTTTCGCTGTACAGATGTTTGTGGTTCCCCTTAAGGTACCGTCACACACCACAATATCGCCTGGAGATCATAAAGGCGATAAGTTGCCCCGAAGCAATCGCCGTGAAATTGCCTAACGGTGATGGTGTGTGATTGGGCAATTTTCCGGCGATAAATCGCCCCTCGGCCGTCGCCTCATTCCTGAACAGTGCTCAGTAATCAGCCACAATCGTTAAGGCGATATTTCTGTGTTGTGGCATGTGACAGGGCGATAGTGATGGAAAGAGCATTGTCTATGATTTCCCGTAGGTGTGCCTCAGCATGCTGTAGTTCGCGCTCTGTCTGAGATGATTGGTGTAGGCTACTGTGTTCCCATTGGCTGTCACTTGACACCACGCCATAGTTGAAGAGCTGTCCGTACAGCACCACACACATCTTCAGCTACACAACTGTCCGCAAACTCAGTGCAATTACGCATGCCATTGAATAGCGCAAACTACGTCGTCCGCGTGTATTAAGATGCGCTGTGTCGAGTATAGTGCCACACATGACAGCTCAGATGTTGGCCTACACATTGTAGATGGGTGCCATGGTCCACACACTACAATCACCCTACGTGTGATTTTGGTGACGCTGATGGGTACATTGTACTGCTCCCACTCCGCGGACGTCTAACTTGATAGCGCCCTCAACCTTGTTTGGCGGCGCCAGTGTGTGTGGTGACGTCATCATGTTTCTGTTCATTCCTCCCTGCCTGCCAGGTGCCTGCCCCTCCCCTGCACATAGTAGAGGCGTCATGGCGGTCGCACAGCACGCTGCCACATGGGGGATGGCAGAACTCCTAATACTGATAGACCTGTGTGACTGGCATGACTACTGGTGCCACCAGCGTCACCAGCACCCATGGCTGCGCAATCAGCACATACTGCGCCAAATCCAGTGAGCCCTGATCCAGAAAGTGGGTGTAGAGAGGACCCGCAAACAAATTAAAAAAAAGTTGGCGGACCTCAAACATAAGTCCCAAGGGCGGATTGTGGAGATTCATGCCCGGATTGCCAGGCTGCGTGGTGAGTATGTGACAATGACAAACACACACATGCCAATCATCGTACTCCAAACACTACCCAACCATCATGTGGTATTGTGCCATGGCACATAGTGTGACATAAACCACCATGTGGATCTGTCACCAATGTACATTTGCATGTTGGTCACAATGCAACATGAAGGTGCAGAACACACTCATATGTTTGGTTAATGTTGACAGCTATAGTGGTCCTTGAACTGTGTGTGGCCGAACATAGGTGTGTAATGGCAGCAAAGTTCACCACAACATATTAATGCTAATTTAAAGGGCCATATCACACCTGGCAGCACATATGTGCGCACTCTGACACATAGCATTTCACAACACATTGATCACAATCTTGAAAAGTGACTACAAGCTGACTGCTATGTGTTTGCCCCCATGGTGGGACCAGATGTTTACTGTCTACTCTTGTATTTGATGTCAAATTCCATCCCCTGCTAATCACAGAGTGTGCTCACTGGTGTTGTGGTATTGTTGAAAAACAGACTGGCCCCTAACCATAGTGTCGCTCAAGACCCAAACCTTTCAGGCTAGCCTTCACGCCCTAATGACATTGATACACATACAGTACGTGTTTGCCCTATGTTGTGTTCATTTTGTAAAATCCTTTGTCTTGTCAATTTTGATATTACAGATGAGGAGGACTCCCCGTCAGAGGAGGCCCGACGGTCCCCTAGACCACCCGGGACCCCCCTCACCTGCCCTGGAGGGACAAGGAAGTCCCGCACCCCCCAGGATCCCCCTCACCTGCCCTGGAGGGACAAGGAAGTCCCGGACCCCTGGGACCCCCACCCTCACCTGCCCTGGAGGGAGAAGGAAGTCAAGGGCCCCACGGGACCCTACCCTCACCTGTCCTTGAGGGACCGAGAAGCCCGATCCTCTTGATCCCTATCCCCAGCCTCGGATCAACCCCCCCCAAGCATCTCCAGCTCCCGGGCCCCACACAGTCACATGGAGTCTGCTGGGTTTGGAATTGGTGGTAAGTGTTGGCAATGGGCTCCAACCTTTGCAATATACATGTTGGTGTGTGTTCGTGACATCAGTATGTGAGTCACAATATTGTTTTTTTTCCTTTCTTTGTCAAGGGGCAAGAGCTCGCGCAGCTGGATGGGCAGTCAGCGCATCTCCATCACCGGAAGATGGAATCCGGGATGGGGCTATGCCACGTAAGTGAGATGCTGACCAATGACGTCACACAACCACACCTACACATGTCACTGACTAATGTCCTTATTTCCCATACAGGTGTACCAACTATTGATTTGCTGCTGCTGGCTCACAGGGAGGCACAGCAGCATATGGAGCGGGCACACCAACAAGGGCAGCAACATCTTGCCCAGTTGGGTGCCATGATCCAGGCCCTTCAGGCAGCCCAGTCCGCCATGGCCCCTACTCACCATATCCTCCACAATAATGTGGCCACCATATCCCCCCCAAAAATTATTTCATGTTGTCCATGTTGGACCTTAGTTTGTTTTGCCATGTTTGCACCTTTGTTTGTTAGGCCCCATTGGCCTCTTGTCTTATAGTATCCCACATTGGGAAAGTGGGTAGTATGGTTTGCCTACTACTAATCTGAAAAAAAAGCATCTTATTTTCTAAAAAAATAAATAAAAAATATATGTGTTTGCAAACCAAAATACTGTCTGCTCCCTTGTCTCAGCCAACACACAGGGACACCTTTGGGAGGTCACATTGTAAAACACAACACATGGCTAATGACTTAGCGTAGGTGTGCAGTGTGACATGATAAAGACCTGGCCATACTGTACCATTTCAACACGGATGAAACCCTATTTTACATCAATGTCTCCAATATCACACCCATATTAACAAACACACACACAGAAACAGACTCGCCTATGTCAGCCAGAGAAGACTCGTAATCTCTCAATACTCACACATGTCACCTAGGGATACGCTCCTGTCTGCTACAATGACACAACTATGTTATTGTGGACATGAGGCCTCTCCTTCTGCCACACAAACATCACCATTACACCCACAACACACTACACACACAACCATACTGCTGAACCTGACACATATGTGGACGTAGGTATGGCAAATAAAAGTGAGGTTTATTCAACCAAAATTAAAAGCCAAACACACTTGGTTTTAGAATCACTAAACAAAGAGTCCAGTACGCAATGTCGTGCATTGCCTAGTAGTGTCTTGCATCTTCTTCCTCTGCTGGATCAGACAATGGCTCCTACTCCTCATCCCAGTACTTTCACACATTGGGGACCCTTCTGTGGTGTTGTCTTTGTGGGGGACGTGGGGATCCTGATTTTGGCGACCTCTAGCCATGGGTTGTTGGGGCGCTGGGAGTGTTTTCTTGGGGATGGAAATATAACCACCCCATCTCAGTGCCCCATCAACACCCGCTTCCAGGACCCGAATGATGGCCCTCTCGGTGATGGCACGTTGTTCCGGCTCCATGCGACACACCCACTCTCTGGCCATGTGCCCGATTGAAGGGGAGGGGGTCCTCTCTCAGTCCAAAAGGACACGTTTTGCCCAGGTACCCAGCTCAGTATTGGGTGGGGCAAATGTACATTTCCTTTTTATTCGTGAGTTGGGCTCTGGGCATGGCCCCCCACCACTGGGATCAGGCACGTGCGCCACCAAAGATGTTGAGGGTGGAGCCTGGCCAGCGGGTGTGTCCTCTGCACTGGAGTCATACTCCTGAGGGGCCTGTAAATCAAACATAGAGAAAAAAAATTAACAAGAGTCGCAATGTACTGACATCAATTACCACAACCAACCATCCAGCACCAGATCGCGCATATGTGACCATGCCAACAGCAAAATCAACAGTAGCAGGTTTGGAAACAGAGATGAAGAAAGAAGTAGACCAGTGCTCTGTACTCACCTGAGGCTCCAAATTGATATGCCAAGTGACCCAACATAAGACAGCACAATCTGTGTCAACAGCCACGAGCCAACACACAGCAGAATACACAGAAGAATGGTGAAAGAACAACACGTTTGTGCCTTCGACATGTCCACGAACCCACACATCAGTGCAACCAACAAGGTGTGGACATAGGTAGCAAAACAATAATTACGCACCTCCTGTGACGGGGCAGGCTCTTGGCTTGTGGTCGAAGATGGTTGGGCAAAGTACCTGCTGCACTGTGTTTCTGCAGGACAAAGTACCTCATGGTCCGAGCTGCTGTGATCATATGATAGAAAGACCAGATACAGCGGTATGTCTGGGTAAAATGGTAGCTGTTTATTTTCCTACGCGTTTCGGAGTCGTATCCCAAACTCCTTCCTCAGGGAACATCAAGAATACAGTGAACAAAAACCTTTATAACATAAAAAACGGCGCGAAAATTAACTTGGATGTGACGTAGGTAAACAAAGGGGTGTGTAGGAGACCTCACATTGTTATGTACACAATAGCTCGTAACAACATGATCTTATGTGAAATGATACAGCAGAGAAATTTATCAAAGTGCAAATCAATATATGTAACAACTCAGTTTGACAAGTATACTGGGCATAGTGTTGCAGAAATAAAAAGTGAAGAAAAAGAATGATTTTTAAACAAATCATTTCCAAATATTTCTTGTTTCCCTAAAATGCTTTTTTTGACCACCAAACAAGTGATTGCCAAATCTTTCTGTGTCCCCTAAAAAAAATGTTGTTGTCTTAAACAAGTGATTACAAATATTTCTGTTTCCCCATACAGGCGTTTTTTGGCATAAAACAACTGATTGCCAAATCTTTGTGTTTCCCCTAAAAAGGATTTTTTATCTTAAACAAGTGATTGTCAAATATTTGTGGTTTCATTAAAAGGCTTTTATTTACCTCAAACACCTGATTGCTAAATCTTTGAGTTTCCCTAAAAAGGCTTTTTTGGCCTCAAACAAGTGATTTTCCAAAGCTTTTTTGTTCCCCCAAAGGCTTTTTTATCCTTAAACAAGTGATTGCCAAATATTTGTGGTTCCCCTAAAAGGCTTTTTACAGCCTCAAACAAGTCATTGCCACATCTTTCTGTTATAAAGTATAAAATGAAATGATGCACTCACCACAGGTGGACTTGAAATGTTTATTCTGGGTTACACAGGTGACATGCGGGCGGGCTGCAGGTTGCAGGCTACGTCCACTGGGACAACGCTCAATTGACCTTCTACGGGTCCATTCTGGACTGGAGTGTATCCTTTCATTTTATACTTTTTAATCAATAGACTGTGTCATATAGGATCGCATCTCCACTGAGTGGTGAAGTAACCAACTTCTTCTCACCTTATGTGACTAAGGTGAACACTCAAGCTGTCTGAAGGACTAGTGCAGGGCTCTCTCTATTATTATTGCCACATCTTTAAGTTTCCCCTAAAAAAAATTTTTAGTCATTGCCAAATATTTCTGGTTTCCCTAAAATACTTTTTTGGCCTCAATCAAGTGATTATCAAATCTTTGTGTTTCCCCTAAAAAGGCATTTTTGGTCTCAAACAAGTGACTGTCAAATCTTTGTTATTGCCCTAAAAGGCATTTATTAGGCCTCAAATAAGAACTTCGCAAATCTGTATGCATTAAACATGAGTGGGCAATGATGAGGTTGTGGTGGGAATGGGAATAGGCATGGTGAAAGGTGAAATAGACTTTGTGTTTGAGGTGTACGTCGGTTAGGTGCTGCTGCTAATGTTACTGCAAGCTGTACTGACCAAACACCAACTCGTTGTATCCCAAGCCAAGGGACAACTTCTGTTACTGGACGGCCTACTCCAGTCTCTTTGTTTGGCAACAGCATAGTGATATAACTTGTGGGTGAGGCCCAGAAATACCTTTTTTTTACAGTTCACGGCAAGTGCTGCAACAAGTTGACTTTCCACTTCTTCCTCCACCTCAGCATCACACACAGTACAGTCCTCAGAGGTGGTGCCCAAATTACTCATTTTTCTCCCCCATATCACAACTATCCAAGCGCCCAACTAACTGTGGGGAAACACAGATGGGTGATTCTGCAGAGATGTTCACATATTCTATTCAGAGGTCATCTCCAAAGATTCATAGACTCCAGAGGAGGAAAGTATCTGCACCAGTGCCCAAAATCTTTGAAGTTGGATCCGGAGATGGACGAAGTAGGGTCCAAGCAGAATCCAGACCCTCGTCACCAGACGTTAACCCTTGGGGGTGGAGGTGAGGATAATGAGACTCAGATACCTGAGGAGAATCCGCACTGTACTGTGCATTCATGGCAGATAGAGGAGGAGGGTGATTCTCAGGGCAAGGAGTGGGACAACAGAGAGAATGATGATGAGGTTCAAGATCCCACTTGGAATCAACCTAGAGTAATGCAGCTGAGTAGCTCAGCAGAGGAGGAGGAGGAGGATAATGGGTTAGGTTGCATCTTCCAACACAGAGACTGAGACACTACTTGTTTGTCAACCCAGGTAAATCGCACACCACCCTCTCTCAGCACAGCAGCCAGTCCTTGGTCCACAGTTGTGGTCACATAGAAGATTATTTTTTCTTATACAGTTAGGGCCAGAAATATTTGGACAGTGACACAAGTTTTGTTATTTTAGCTGTTTACAAAAACATGTTCAGAAATACAATTATATATATAATATGGGCTGAAAGTGCACACTCCCAGCTGCAATATGAGAGTTTCCACATCCAAATAGGAGAAAGGGTTTAGGAATCATAGCTCTGTAATGCATAGCCTCCTCTTTTTCAAGGGACCAAAAATAATTGGACAATGGACTCTAAGGGCTGCAATTAACTCTGAAGGCGTCTCTCTCGTTAACCTGTAATCAATGAAGTAGTTAAAAGGTCAGGGGTGGATTCCAGGTGTGTGGTTTTGCATTTGGAAGCTGTTGCTGTGACCAGACAACATGCGGTCAAAGGAACTCTCAATTGAGGTGAAGCAGAACATCCTGAGGCTGAAAAAAAAGAAAAATCCATCAGAGAGATAGCAGACATGCTTGGAGTAGCAAAATCAACAGTTGGGTACATTCTGAGAAAAAAGGAATTGACTGGTGAGCTTGGGAACTGTAAAAGGCCTGGGCGTCCACGGATGACAACAGTGGTGGATGATCGCCGCATACTTTATTTGGTGAAGAAGAACCCGTTCACAACATCAACTGAAGTCCAGAACACTCTCAGTGAAGTAGGTGTATCTGTCTCTAAGTCAACAGTAAAGAGAAGACTCCATGACAGTAAATACAAAGGGTTCACATCTAGATGCAAACCATTCATCAATTCCAAAAATAGACAGGCCAGAGTTAAATTTGCTGAAAAACACCTCAAGAAGCCAGCTCAGTTCTGGAAAAGTATTCTATGGACAGATGAGACAAAGATCAACCTGTACCAGAATGATGGGAAGAAAAAAGTTTGGTGAAGAAAGGGAACGGCACATGATCCAAGGCACACCACATCCTCTGTAAAACATGGTGGAGGCAACGTGATGGCATGGGCATGCATGGCTTTCAATGGCACTGGGTCACTTGTGTTTATTGATGACATAACAGCAGACAAGAGTAGCCGGATGAATTCTGAAGTGTACCGGGATATACTTTCAGCCCAGATTCAGCCAAATGCTGCAAAGTTGATTGGACGGCGCTTCATAGTAAAGATGGACAATGACCCCAAGCATACAGCCAAAGCTACCCAGGAGTTCATGAGTGCAAAAAAGTGGAACATTCTGCAATGGCCAAGTCAATCACCAGATCTTAACCCAATTGAGCATGCATTTCACTTGCTCAAATCCAGACTTAAGACGGAAAGACCCACAAACAAGCAAGACCTGAAGGCTGCGGCTGTAAAGGCCTGGCAAAGCATTAAGAAGGAGGAAACCCAGCGTTTGGTGATGTCCATGGGTTCCAGACTTAAGGCAGTGATTGCCTCCAAAGGATTCGCAACAAAATATTGAAAATAAAAATATTTTGTTTGGGTTATGTTTATTTGTCCAATTACTTTTGACCTCCTAAAATGTGGAGTGTTTGTAAAGAAATGTGTACAATTCCTACATTTTCTGTCAGATATTTTTGTTCAACCCTTCAAATTAAACGTTACAATCTGCACTTGAATTCTGTTGTAGAGGTTTCATTTCAAATCCAATGTGGTGGCATGCAGAGCCCAACTCGCGAAAATTGTGTCACTGTACAAATATTTCTGGCCCTAACTGTATATCTCAAAGAAAAGAGCTTGAACTTCACCATCTCCAATTTGTTGACTACGGAAATGCTGCCTTTCCACCTGGTGGATACAGACAGTTTCCAAAAGCTGATAACCATCGTAGTCCACCAGTAAAAGTTGCCAGTTACCGTTACATCTCTAAGAATGATATGCCTGTGCTAAAGCAGCATGCTACAGACAACATCCCCCATTTCATTAGAAACTCTGTGTGTGACAGGATGCCTTTCAACACTAACATGTGGATAAGCAAACATGGCCAGGGGCATTACATATCGCTGACTGGGCTCTTGGTGTCTCTGGTGGCTGCGAGGCAAGGCAGAGAAGGGGCTAATCCCCAAGCCTTGAAATTCCCCAAACATTTGGGATGAACGTCTCTATCTACCGCTTCATCCACTGCTTCTGCCTCCTGAACCTCCTCTAGGGCCTCCAGATGTGCCCTCAAACTCTTCCTTAAAGGTATCCTGTCACCTCCAAAATGCCACCTAAGCTTCAAAATCATGTCCTTGCAGCATCCCATCACTAATCTCACACTCCTTTTGTCTCAGAAAAGCATCCTGTGAAAGTGGAGAAAAATGTTTTATAACTTACTCATTAATGATGTTAATTAGCAGGGGCTATATTCTTTAGTCCTTAGGGCGTGCCCTCTTCATCATAAGATCACGCCCTAATAGGCGTGATCTTCTATTCATGCTGTATTCAGCGCCTCCCTGCTCTCCACGGCGCTGCCTGGGATGTAAAGATGCGAACCGCGTCATTTCCGGCATCAGGTGACGTCAGTACACCCGCGCCGCTCTGTAGTCTTCAAGCACCGCATTGCGTAAATTTTTATGTTTGTGCACCCCCACCCATTAGCCGTAGTAGAATAACCTTCCTTTATAGGCAGGATCCTACTTTCCCATACAAGCAGATTTTAATCACAAATAGAGGCATTTCAGGTTAGGGTCCCAATACATGAGATGCACCTTGTTGTGGTTATTGGGCTAATTTGCATTGGCCAATACATTTGCTAAGCATCTCCCTTAATTGTTAGTGTTCTCGTTTGCAGCGGAATAATCTTTTATAGTTACAGTATGTATTTTTTTCTGCTAGCACCTTGTTCACATACATTAGGTGTGCCAGTCAGTCTTTTTGTAATTTGTAGAAACTTTTTTTGTCTGTGCACTGCCGTCCGTTAGCCATAGTAGAACGCTGCACACTGGTATGGGCATGCTATACACTTGGGCAGGCATGCTATACACTGGGGCGGACATGCTGTACACTAGGCCAGGCATGCTGTACACTTGGTCGGGCATGCTATACACTGGGACAGGCATGCTGTACACTGAGGTGGGTATCCTGTACACTGGGGAACACAAGCTGTAGAATGGACATAAACATCCAGTTGTGATGTTTACACCCAGGCTCCAAAACAACACGCCTCTGGTTGGGGGTTTAGCTGCTCCTCCAGACACTAAATCGTGATATTTAGGTAATAATGCAAAATGCTTGTTTGGTCCCCTGGCACATCTCCTTCACTCACCTTCCCTGATGCTGCATTCTTCCCTGCTCTTCTTCCCTGCTCCGCCGAGTGGGCATCCAGCACCCAGGCGTGTGGTGTCTCGGAGCCGTCGCCAGATCCCCTTCCTGTCTACCGGTCTCCGGGGTTCGCACACCAGCACACTACAATAGACGGTGTAATGAGTGGTGCATTGAGTGCAGCCGTACTCCTCCCCTGTGAATCTTGGGGCTGGCATGGCTCAGCCTGACACTCCCCTTGGTCAATAGCTGTCCGTCCTCCATTATATCAGGGCGCCTCCACTGCTGGGAGTTGCCTGATTATTGTGTTAGTTGCCTTGTACATATCTGGCTTTTAGTCAGGCCCTCCTTGTGCTCTTTCACTCGTGGGTATTCTCCCAGCCCTCCGTCCTGTCTGTATCTCGAGCTCTGACCCTTCTCTGCCATACATCCGTTAGGTTAACCCTATGATCCGCCCCTCTGGTACCAGCCGCTGCAGTATTTAGACCCCCTGGGCTTGCCCCTGACAATCCCTGTATGGGGGTTGGATCAACTAAGACCAGCTCACCCAGGGGAGTTCGGTACCACGGCCCCGTGGGTCCACTCTAGGTCTCCTTCCTCCAGAAGCGTGACAATGCTGACAGGGTGTAAATCGCAAACTGTCAGCATTTTGCATCCTAGATACACACAGAAATTTTATAAAAAGCCAGGACAACCCCTTTAAAGGGAGTTTCTGAGATATACATATATATTTAAATTGATAATGCATTGCTTTTATCATGCTGTTATACCCTGCCCATTGTATGCAGAGAGAAATTCAAGTCTTCTGATGGATGCATGCATATATAATGTAGACATGAATCTTATTGTGGAGACTATTTAATACATTTTAATGTATTTATTGTGTGATATTTCCAAACTAATAACATTGTTAGCTTACAAATAATTTATAATATTGCAGTAAGTACATGCTCAGTATTGAAATGTATCTTGAAGGCTAAAATATATTAATAATTCATTATTAATTATTCTGTTCAAAGAATCTCTCCAAGGACAACAGTGTCAGACATGCTATTTATTGCTTTGTTTTTTTCAATAGAAAACGTATCTTGTTGTTTGAATGGAAGATGTAGAACGAGGATTGAATCAAAATGAACACCTCCATCTTCGTAACTCCACTGAAGATGGCAGCACTTGTATGCAGCAGGTACTGGACTGTATAGTAGACTCTCCTCTACAGTTCCAGTTGCGTGAAGCTTTAGCAATGAATAATTGTGATGTTACAGTGTAAGGAATGGAACCCTGCACACACGATCAGTCCATGTGATTTAGGCAACTTGCTGTCATTGAATTCTTGACATCAGAAGGTGTCACCCGAAAGGATATTTATCAGAAAATGTAAGCTGTTTATGGTGATGTGTTGATGTGAGTACTGTGTGTCATTGGGACAGAAAGTTTAAAGATGGTAAAGTCAGACTTGTGTGAAAAATAAATAATTGGATGTCTTTTAACAGCCGCCACTGATTTAAACATACAATACATTGACAGACTAATTCAGGATGATCATCGTATTACTCAGAGAGAAATTGCAATTATAATCGGTATTTCACAAGAAACAGAGGGTCGACTACTTTCGTAACGACTTCAGAAAACTTGTCCATCGTTGGCAGAAGTGTATCCAATTGACTTGTGATTATGTGGACAGGTGAATATAGGTAATTAAAGAACACATTCTAAGGATAATTTCTGCGTTTGATTTCTCAAAATATTCCCATCGAAACCAAAGTTACAAAGTTGAGGCATTACTTTTTATTATCAGTGGCCATTTAGCAATGTCCGTACCTACATTACTTAGATACAGCCCCTGCTGGAGCAAATTTCAAATGATCAGTGGGTTTGCCAAGTGTTGGTCTCCCACCAATCTTATATTAATGATAGGTTATCAACAAGTACGGGACTAGTCATCTCTCCACCCATCCTCCCCAGCCATCTTACGCCCTCCTGACTACTATTCCTCCACATACTGACTGCATCACCTCATCCTCCAGTCGCATCATTTCATCCCCTGGCTGCAGCATCCCATCATCTCGTCCCTGGCCAATCTACCTCGCCCTGGGTGCATCATCTAGTTCCTGAATGCCTCATCTGATCCCCAGCTACATCCCCCCTGGTCTGCATCTCAACCCTTGATCACCGCTGCACCTTCTCATTCCCGGCTCCATCACCTCGTCTTCGGCTCCACCATCTTCTGCTCGATCTCGTCCCCAGCCACATCTCCCCTGGACTGTTTCTCATCCCTTGGTAGCATCAAACCCCGGTCTGCTCTTCACCACTGACCACTTGTCTACCACTATAGCTCTCTTTCCCGCTGCACCTGACCCCTGCTGCGTCCGACCACTGTAACCCCTGCCTCCACCCACCATCCACAATGTTTTTGCTCCTTTGCACTCTCACTCCCATCCTTATCCACTTACTGCTACCCCCGCTCATTCCACCACCCAGCAACAAAATACTTATCTCACCCTCCATCCTACCTAACCACCTCACCCATCTCTCTGAACTATTCCTTCACTTTCAATCCTCCATCTACAAACAGGCACGCCCACCACGTAAACTCTCCTGCTCTCACCTGCTAACCCTCTCCCTGCTCCTCCTACTCGCTGGCGACATTTCCCTTAATCCTGGCTCCCCCGCCACATTCCCACAGTCACCTACACCCCACCCTCAACACCCACCACCAACCCTCGTAACTTCACCATCACCCTCCCTCGCAACCTCACCAACCTTAGACCCATCCTCCCAGCCCCTGCTCCCCCAATCTCTCTGCGAGGCGCACTCTGGAATGCCCGCTCAGTCTGTAATAAACTCACACATATCCACAAACTCTTTATTTCTAATAAACTCTCATTCCTTGGCATCACAGAGACCTGGCTCACCCCCTCCGACACGCCTCCCCTGCTGCCCTATCCTACGGCGGTTTCAGTGTTTCCCATACCCCCCGCCCAGCTAACAAACATGGCGAAGGTATCGGCATACTCCTGTCCAACATCTGCTCCTTCGCCCCTATTCCACTACCCCCCTTTGCAACTCTTCCCTCTTTCGAAGCCCACTCTGTCCGCATCTTCTCCCCCTGTAACCTCCAGCTGGCCATCATCTACCGCCCCCCTGGATCCATCCCCACCTTCCTCAACCACTTCACCAACTGGCTACTTTATTTCCTCTCTGCTGATATCCCCACCATCATTATGGGTGACTTCAATATCCCCATCGACACTGCCCATCCAACCGCCTCTCAACTTCTTTCCCTGACCGCCTCCTTCGGGCTCTGCCAATGATCCTCCTCCACCACCCACGAAGGGGCCACATGCTGGACCTCATCTTTACCTGTCTTTGCTCCCTTATTAACCTCACAAACTCATCCCTCCCCATCTCTGACCACAATCTACTGACCTTCTCTTCCCTCTCCTCCCCTACTACGCTACCTCCTCTACGCAAACTCGATCACCCCCGCAGAAACCTAAACACATTGATCTACACTCACTTTCTGAATCCCTCCTCCCTCTCACCGACATAACATCCATACGAGACACAGACACTGCAACCACCCTCTACAACACCACGCTAACTAAGGCCCTCGACCTAGCCGCACCCCTCACACACCACACTCCACGCACTATTAGGCAACCCTGGCACACCGCCCTCACTAAAGACCTGAGACGAGCATCCAGGGTAGCCGATCGGCGATGGAAAAAAATCACATTCCACTGAGCACTTTGCACTGTTCAAACAGTCCCTCATCGCCTTCAAGAATGCTATTGCTACCGCCAAACAAACCTTCTTCTCATCTCTAATAACCTCCCTGGCCTACAATCCCAAAAAACTTTTCCATACCTTCAATTCCCTACTCTGCCCGCCCGCTCCCCCTCAATCTCCCCTTATCTCTGCTGAAGGCTTTCCCTCCTTCTTCAAAGAAAATATTGACAGAATCAGAGACAGATTTGATCCACTGTCCCCACAGCCTCCCTTCTCGTCTATACTGCCCTCTCCTTCCATCAACTGCTTCCCCCCATAACTGAAGACCAGCTCTCCTCCCTCCTGTCAAAATCACACTTCACCACCAGTGCCCACGACCCGCTCCCATCCCACCTCATTCCCAACCTCTCCTCCGTTATCATCCCAGCCCTGACTCATCTTTTCAACCTATCACTCACCACCGTCACATTCCCCTCAGTCTTCAAACATGCCTTGATCACACCCATCCTCAAAAAACCCTCCCTTGACCCCACGGCTGTCTCCAACTACCGCCCTATATCTCTCCTCCCCTTCACCTCAAAACTACTTGAACAGCACGTCCACTCTGAGCTGTCCTCTCACCTCTCCTCCTGCTCCATATTCGACGGCTTGCAATCCGGCTTCTGGCCCCTCCACTTCCCTGAAACAGCACTGACCAAAGTCACCAATGACTTACTGACTGCCAAAAGCAAGCGCCACTACTCTGTCCTCCTCCTCCTTGACCTGTCCGCCGCCTTTGACACTGTTGACCACTCCCTTCTACTTCAGATCCTGGAATCTCTTGGCATCATGGACCTTGCCCTTTCCTGGATCTCCTCATACTTAACGGACCGGACCTTCAGCATCACCCACTCCCACAGATCCTCCTCGGCCAACCCCCATCTGTCGCGGTCCCCCAGGGCTTGGTGCTAGGGCAACTCATTGAGTCCCATGGCCTCCAGTACCACCTCTACACCGATGACACCCAAATCTACCTGTCTGGACCTGACATCGCCTCCCTACTATCCAAAATTCCACAAAGCCTGTCCACCATTTCTTCCTTCCTCTCTGCTCGCTTCCTTAAGCTGAACATGGACAAAACTGAGTTCATCGTCTTCCCCCAAGCCGATCCCCCTCACTACCTGGCCTATCCATTGTCGTCAACGACTGCTCTCTCTCCCCAGTCCTCCACGCCAAGTGACTCGGGGTTATCCTTGATTCTTCCCTCTCCTTCAAGCCCCACATCCAAGCCCTCGTCACCTCCTGCCGACTCCAACTCAAAAACATTTCTCGGATGCGCACTTTCCTTGACCATGACACCGCTATTATTCAAACTCTCATCATATCCCGCCTTCGACTACTGCAACCTCCTGCTCACCAGCCTCCCCACTACCACCCTTTCATCTATCCAATCTATCCTGAACTCCACTGCCTGCCTAATCCAACTGTCTCCCCGCTACTTCTCTGTCTCCAACCTCTGCCAAGCCCTTCACTGGCTTCCTGCTTCCCAGAGATCCCCGTTTAAAACACTAACCATGACATACAAAGCCATACACAACCTGTCCCCTCCATACATCTCCGATATGGTCTCCCGATACCTACCCTCACGCAACCTGCGATCCTCCCAAGAACTCCTCCTCTACTCCCACTTCATCTCCTCTTCGCACAACCGCATACAGGACTTCTCCCGCGCGTCACCCATACTCTGGAATTCGCTGCCCCACCACATCAGGCATTCCCCTACCCGGGGAACCTTCAAAAGAGGCCTGAAACCCACCTCTTCCGCCAAGCCTACAACCTGCAATGAGACCCGGTCCACCGCACCGCCTCACGATCGACACCTCCTTTTCCTACTGTATCTCCACTCGTAGACTGTGAGCCCTCGCGGACAGGATATTCTCCCCTATTGTATCTGTACATTAGAATTGTCCACAGCCATTGTTACTTGTATTGTTACTATGTTACTTGTCCTAGTCTGCCCTCTTAACATGTAAAGCGCAATGGAATATTATGGCGCTATATAAATAAATAATAATAATGTCAATACTCTTTAGCTAACATGGTATAAATTGCAGTGAATTTGAAATCATCCATACTCGTGAGCTATGTAACCACTGATCGACAACTTCATCCCTATGTAGAGTCCAAAAAAATTAAAGGAGTTGTTCATCACTTTATTTCTAAAATAAGATTATAGTGGTCTTGAAAATGAAACACAAAATCAAAATATACACTCTTGTAACTGACTCTCATATTGCTACATACAATCTGACCCCTGATATCAAAATATAGCAATGCTAAGTATTTGTTAATGACAGGAATGATCACTTTCTGTCCTATATTAAAATATAACCATTATAATCTCTGTTACATAGCAATCCTATTATGTTATCAGTGATCAGAAGGGAAGGGCTTTGGGAAGGGCTTTGTTTTACTAGTATGGAAACACATTCTAGGAAATCATCTCTATAAGTAAATTAGAGACAGCAATGGGCCAAACAAGGGTTATCAGGATGTCTGTCCGGTTCGGAGGAAATCTAAAAGTGTAAATGTAGTTTCTCTTACAAGGAACATGTTTGATCTTTTCAAGCATGGAATTAAAGTGCATAAAATACTTAATGAAAGATGTATGACAGGGAAAGACTATATGGCACATTGAGGAATCATTGGATGGTAGCTTATATCCAGTCTTGCTATTAGTGAATGTGATTAAAGGGTAGTGATGACTGTTACAACAGAGGATTCTTTTGTACAACCAATTTAATTGCTTCCATCAGCTAAATGCTATTAAATTGGTACTTTGAGGTCTTATGTCTTTGGGCTTTTATGGCCTCTTGCTTTACTTATTATCAAACAAAAGCTGATCTGAGACTAACGTAGGGTATGCAACCGCCAAATTTCATTTTTGCGATTTTGTTTTCTCTCCTTTACCTCCAAATTTCATAAGCTGTATAATATTCTGTCTATACAGTCACATGAGGGCATGTTCCTGTGTGGTATGAGTTGTGGTTTTGAGTTACACCATTTATTTACCATACAGTATACTGAAAAATGGTCAAAAAAAATTCTATGCGGGGAAATTGTGAGGAAAATGTTATTCTGCCATAGTTTTTGGGTGTTTTGTTTTGATGGTACTCGTTGTGTGGTAAAAATGTACCGGAACTTGAATCTTCAGGTGAGTATGGTTACAGAGGTACTACTGATTTGCCTCCCTAATTTTCAGCTGCTTCTCTGGTGGGTTACAAGGTAGAGGTACAGTTTAAGAGTATATTACATTTAAGATTCTTGCCTGAAGCTTTAAATCTAAATCTAAAATCCTTGAAATCATTTTAAGGTCCCTCTACTTACCTCTAAGGCTATGTGTCCACTGTGCATTTTTGTTGCACCAAAAATGCAGCACCCACAGCTTTGTAATGAAAGTCAATGTGATTTTACAAAAGCTGTGCCCACATGTGTGTTTTTGGGTGCTGCTTTTTTGTAGCAGAAATCAGCAGCATTTTGGGACACTCTATTCTAACCTTTCCCCCCCAAAAAAGCACCACAAATGGATGGGTATTCCCACAGTCCGTTTGTGGTGCTTTTTTCCTACAATTTCCAAAACAACAGTGCTGCAATACTCTCCCTCCCCAGCGATCCCACTGCGATCCCCGGTAATCCCGGTTATTCTCCCTCCATGCAGAGGTGGGAGATGTCTTTATCTATCTGCCAGGACCTTTGCACCATGTGAGTCAGGCTGTCAAATGGTGCGCAGGATCTGACAGATAGATAAAGACATCTCTCACCATTGTATGGAGGAAAAATCACTGGGGATCACCGCAGGCTCACTGGGGAGGGTGAGAAAGTGTCTGTGTGTCTCTCTGTCTCTGTGTGTGTCTGTGTTTGTGTGTCCCTTTATGTTTTTCAAAGTAGAGAAAGACAGCACTCACCGGTTTGCTTCAGGCGTGTACTTTAATGGATTCTTTGGGGGTTACATTGTGCAGGGAAGAGACAGCAGGGTTGACGACAGCACCATTTCGCGCACGAGCGCTTCTACGGGTCCAAGACCCGGGCTTCTTGATTTATGGTTCATTCAGCCGCATTATCAGCTCATACCGCTGGTGCCTCATTTCTTGCAAATAAGATTGTCCCCTTTATGTTTTTATGTGCACAAATGCAGCGCAAACACAATAGGTTTGTGCTGCTTTTGCTGTATTTGTGTGGCTGACAAATGCAGCACAAACGTAGCACAAAAAATAAGCACACTGGGCACATAGCCTTACTTTGTCATTGGTGATAATGTGTACCATGAATTCTGGGCACTCACCAATCCTTCCTAGTAATCCATGAACCTGTTTCATAATATGTCAGACTTGAGGGCTAAGAAGATCACACATCTTTTGATAGTCCATTTTTTGTGATTGCCAAGGCTCCTAATAATTGAATCCCCCAGGAGCAACATCTGTTTTTCCTCCCAGGGCCGTTGATAGGGCATGATTACTGTGACTGCTGTGAGGGCTTTGCGGTAATTGACAGGAGAGGGGGCCCGCAAGAGGGGTATAGGGGTGTCCCAAATCTCCTCTTGGCCATGCCCCCAAAAAGGTTTATTTTTGTTAATCCGTTCATAAAACATTTTCCCAGAAGAATTTTGTTTGTCAAGGTACTTTTTGGTGAAGATAAGTCACTCCTTTTTATGTCTTTTTTTCAATAAGTTCTTTCTAGGCCTTTATCCATAAAGCCCTGATTAGTTTAGTGTGTGGCGTATGGTACTTGCTGAAACCATGTCCCCAGCCTGTTCCAGCATAGTCTTCAGGTCTTTGGATGTTTGACATGGGGTAATTTCCACCATTCACAGAAAACTTTGATGACATCTTTTGTCAATTTTCCTGTTTCTCCCACATCCAGGGAGGTTCTTGAGGATTCGATGCTTGACAAATGTCTTAATAACATTGCTTATGTTTAATCTGGGATACCAAGATCTTTGGATATAGCCTTTGTAAGCCTTGTCTTTGCTAATATTAGCAGTTGTGATGTGCTCAGACAGCTCCTTTGTCTTCACTGTTGTGATAAAGAAACAGGGCCTAACATGTGGATTTTTAAAACTCTGTAGTCATCATTCATAGGCTAATTCCTGCCACATGGACACTGACAATTTATCCCAATGATTCTCATTTGTAATTTACCACAGGCAAGTCAAAATGTTTCCATACTAATGTAATGTAAAGGATGCCAATACCAGTGTCACAGCAAGCTTTAGGTTTTCTATTTTTTACTCCAAATGATTTTTGTTTAAATTTGTTGTTAATCATTTGCTCCTTTGTATTTAACACAAGTGCTCTGTAAAAAAAAATTGTCTCACTTGATTCTTTTTTTCAGGAGAAATTCCATATTATGTACTCAAACTTCATGGGTGCCAATAACGATGAGCAGATAGGTATTTGCTCTGCGTGTATATGTTTGTGAGCTGTGTGGATGTGTGTGCTCTGTGTATACATGTGTAAGTGCTATCTGTATATGTGTATGTATGTATGTATGTGCTCTGTCTATACATGTGTGTATGTGCTCTGTATATACATGGGTGTTTGTATGTATGGCATGTGCTTTGTGTACTCATGTGGTTATGCACTCTGTGTACACATGTGCTACATGAATATGAATGTATAACATACAGTGTATGTGTCATATACTGTGCTTGTTGTATCCACATTTATAAATCCTGGCAGCTCACACAAAAGCTCTGAGATGTACGGTAAGCATGTCGGCAATCACCCAAAAAATGAGTAAAATTAAGCTTAAGGATCGGGTGATTGGATTGCTTATTTCGGGACAAAAGTAAATGCTCTTCGGAGCACATTGGCAGATGTAAACAAGGGATGAATTGCTGATCACATTATGAATTTTCTTACCACAGCAGATTCAGGTCAGACGACCATTACACTCAGTGCTGTGTGCAGCTTTGCCCAGGTTACAAATGAGGGCATCATGAATGCAAGACACCAGCCCCAATCACTAGCAACCTCATTTCTCACAGAGGGAGTAACCACTGGTTGTCCTGCAAACACAATGGGATTCACATAGGGCGTAGTTCATAGAATGTTCTATTAGCGATTGATCCACCCATCATTTTTTATCAGCTTGGGTAAAGAGGCTGTAAACAAGCGCCAAATGACTTCTATATAGAGGATGTGCTTGTTTAGTGGTCTGAAATCCGTTCCTGTAAATACACTCTAAATGTTTCTATGTGATGGTGTGATATGTTAGCACTTGGAGCCCGCTTTTAACGTCTGCTGAGGGCCACACATGCCTGCAGTTTACTGCTTTTGTTGAAACTGTGCCTTCTATCTGCAGTTGATCATGGAGATTTTCACAGACTGTAAATGATGGATTTACATTCTTCCTAAATTAAGTGTTCACTTGTATTTACAATGGAGGATGTTCCCATTAGACAAATTCCACCACCCAAACAAGATAAATTCATGGAAATCTAAAACAATAAAGAGCTTTGTTTTGTAAAAGGGGAAAACTAAAATGAAGTGCAATTATAAGATTAATACTGACAGACCAGACATATGTATGACATATCACACCTTTGACCCTTCACTCCCATGAGTTGTTTAATCGCAATATGACTAGTCAGACCACCAGTAAAAGACTATAACTTTGAAAATTAGACTTAATGAATGGTTAGGTCAAGGGAACATATGTAGAGAAAGCAGGAGTAGGAAGACTATACAGCTAGGTACAGAAATATTTGGACAGTTATACATGTTTGCTTTTTTAGCTGTTTTACATATTCAAGATACAGTTTTAATCAATAGACTGAGGTCACACTACCGTTATTAGCAGATTTTAACTGGCCTGTGCTTATGATTTAGAAATTTTCTCCAGAAGAGCATACCGTTAACGCTATACGCTTCTGGAGAATGCTGCCCCATAGCAACCCGCAGTGTACCTTGACAGGGGCTGCACACAGAGCTGCTGGGCGGTCGCTTTTCTGCCTGCCCGATGGGTGTGATTATTTATTCAGGAGCGCACCTTGATTTCAAATTCCCACCTCTTTCTTCCGGTTATGACGTGCTGCTGGCCGTGTCGCATCATTTCCAGTCTGGTGCATTGTGGAGGTATTGAGTGTATAGGCTGGCTTCAGAATGCGCAAAGTCCATGACCGCTTGTACGCCAATACCACCCACACTGCACAGGACTAGAAGTGATGTGCCACGGCTGGCAGCATGTAATACCCAGAAAAAGAAGGTGGGAATTTAAAATCACAGCGTGCTCCTCAATGAATGATCATGCCCACCAGGGTGTGATTGCAGCAGTGAGGCAGGGGGAGAGTGGACCGAGATAGACTGCCCATCCGACAGCCAGCCATCTAGGAATGCTCACACGTCTATGGAAATGTAAATATAAATATCTTTCTCCACATTTATAATTCACTATTAGGTCAGACAGGGATGGTTAGTAATGTAGTAGGAAGCTGCAGGGTCAGGTAGTGATAGAATAGGGGCTCTAAACTAGGGGACAGGTTTCCTTTAATGGACTGTGCGGGTTATTCCCTCATTAAGCCATAATCAGTAAGGAAAGTAATAATTCTGGAGTTGATTCCAGGTGTGGCATTTACATTTGGAAGCTGTTGCTGTGAACCCACATCATGTGGTCAAAGGAGCTCTCAGTGAAGAGGAACAGGCCAACATTAGGCTTAAAAAAAGAATTCTATCTGCGAGATAGCAGGAATGTTAGGAGTGGTCAAATCAACGCTTTGGCAAATTCTGCAAAAATAGAGTGCACTGGTGAACTTTGGAGCGCAAAAAGACCTAGACATCCACAAAAGAAATCAGTGGTAGATGAACACAGAATCTTTTCCATGGTAAAAAAAAACCCTACACAACATCCACTTAAGTTAAGCACACTCTCCAAAAAGTAGGTGTTTCAGTATCTAAGTCTACCATACGAGAAGACTTCATGCGAGCAAATACATAGAGTTCACCACAAAGTAAAAACCATTAATTAGCCTTAATAGAAAGGCAAAATTAGAGTTTTCCAAAAAAAAATATCTAAAGAAGCGAGCCCAGTTCTGTAAAAGCATTCTTTTGACAGATGAATCTGAGATCAACCTGTTCCACAATGATGGGAAGAAGAAAGTATGGTGATGACTTGCAAGGCCTCATTATGCAAAGCACATCTTCTGTAAAACATGATGGGTATAGTGTAATGACATGGGCAAATATGGCTTCCAATGGCTCTGTGTCACTAGTATTTATTCATGATGTCACTGAAGACAAAAGCAGTTGGATGAATACTAAAGTGTATACTTTTTGCATAAGCCCCGGTCACAGATAACATGATCTTTAGCGAGATTGTTGTTAAGTCCCAGATTTTGTGATGTAACAGCGATCTCGCTAATGATCTCGTTATGTGTGACACTTAGCAGCGATCAGGTCACTGCTGTGAGATCGCTGATCGTTACAAAGTGCTCTGGGTCATTATTAGGTTGTTGGTCTCCCGCTGGGAACGCTGCATCGCTGTGTTTGAAAGGGACAACGACCAACGATCTCAATACTACGCCCGAGAGTGACAATTCCCAACGACCTCCTATCATTCCGGATCATTGCTGAGATCTGACTGAGATCGGACATCTCACCAGCGATACCAAAGTGACGCACCAGCAATCCTTAAGGATCATTATCGTTGTCGGGATCACTGTTGTGTCGTTGTGTGTGACGGGAACTTTAGATTCAACCAAATGCAGCAAGGTTGTTTGGACAGTACAGATGAACAATGACCCAAAACATATTGTAAAATCAACCTTGGGAATATTTTAAGTAAAAATAAGTTGAATATTCTGCAAAGACAGAGTCAATTACCGCATTTCAACCTCATCGAGCATGCATTTCACATGCTTAAGACAAAACTTAAGGCCAAAAGACCCACAACCAAGAAACAATTGAAGTCAGCTGCAGTAAAGGCCTGGGAAAGCATCACAATGTGAGAAACCCAGCGTCTGGAGACTTCTATGGCTTTCAAACTTCAATTAGTGTTTGCCTGCAAAGGATTCTCCTCAAGTGATTGAACATGAACATTTTATTTACAGTAAAGTACCCAGGAAGACCCCACTTCTTACCCCGAGACATAAAAAAAAGCCAGGCTGGAGTTTGCCAAAACTTACCTGAGAAATCCTACATCGTTTTGGAAGAATGTTCTCTGCTCACATGAGACAAAAGTAGACCTTTTTGGGCAAAGGTATCAACATAGAGTTTACAGGACAAAAAAAGAGGCATTCAAAGAAAAGAACACGGTCCCTACAGTCAAACATGGCGGAGGTTCCCTGATGTTTTGGGGTTGCTTTGCTGCCTGTGGCACTGGACTGCTTGACCGTGTGCATGGCATTATGAAGTCTGAAGACTACCAACAAATTTTGCAGCATAATGTAGGGCCCAGTGTGAGAAAGCTGGGTCTCCCTCAGAGGTCATGAGTCTTCCAGCAGGACAATGACCCAAAACACACTTCAAAAAGCACTAGAAAATGGTTTGAGAGAAAGCACTGGAGACTTCTAATGGTGGCCAGCAATGAGTCCAGACCTGAATCCCATAGAAAAACCTGTGGAGAGATCTAAAAATGGCAGTTTGGAGAAGGCACCGTTAAAATATCAGGGACCTGGAGCAGTTTGCCAAAGAAGAATGGTCTAAAATTCCAGCAGAGCATTGTAAGAAACTCATTGATGGTTACCGGAAGCAGTTGATCGCAGTTATTTTACCTAAAGGTTGTGCAACCAAGTATTAGGCTGAGGGTGCCAGTACTTTTGTCTGGCCCATTTTTGGAGTTTTGTGTGAAATGCTCAATGTTTTGCTTTTTGCTTCATTCTCTTTTGTGTTTTTTCATTGATGACAAATTAAATGAAGATAATAATACCCAAGAATTTGTGATTGCAATCATTTTCAGGAAGAAACTAAGTATTATCTGACAGAATTGCAGGGGTGTCAATACTTTTGGCCGCAACTGTATATATATATATATATATATAGGCTAGACAAAAGCTACTTGGTAGCTGAAACGTCGCAGGTCGCCCTGTAGGCCCGATTAAAGGCGGTTGAAGACCTATTTTGGAGTGCTGCTGTCGTTTTTACGCATATATTCGACAAGGAGTGGTTTGTTGGACAGATTTGCACCCACATTTGGTGCTGCTCAGAAGTTTTTTCATTGATATTTATATATACATATATATATGCACTGTGTTCCAAATTATTATGCAAATGTTCTTTTTCTCTCATTTTCCTAAATGGTCAGTGCAAATGACAGTCAGTGTAATAAAAGTCATCACCCGTTAGAGTATACATCGAATTTTATTGAAGAAACCTCCCAGTGATAACAGTATAATCTTAAAAATTAAAAAAAAACTCTAAATGCACTGCTCCAAATTATTAGGCACAGTAGAGTTTCTAAACATTTGATATGTTTTAAAGAACTGAAAATGCTCATTTGCTGAATTTGCAGCATTAGGAGGTCACATTCACTGAAATAAAAAGCTATTTAACTCCAAAACATCCTAACAGGCCAAGTTACAAGTTAACATAGGAACCCTTCTTTGATATCACCTTCACAATTCTTGCATCCATTGAACTTGTGAGTTTCTGGAGAGTTTCTGCTTGTATTTCTTTGCATGATGTCAGGATAGCCTTCCAGAGCTGCTGTTTCGATATGAACACCCTCTTTAGCTTGATTATACTCCAAAGGTTCTCTATAGGGTTGAGGTCAGGGGAAGATGGTGGCCACACCGTGAGTTTATCTCCTTTTATGCCCATAGCAGTCAATGACATAGAGGTATTCTTTGAAGCATGAGATGGTGCACTCTCATGCATGCAGATGATTTTGCTCCTGAAGACACATTTTTGCTTTTTGTACCATATAAGAAAGTTCACAGACAGAAACTCTATATACTTTGCAGAGATCATTTTCACACCTTCAGGAACCTTAAAGGTGCCTACCAGCTGTTTCCCAATGATTCCGGCCCAAAACATGACTCCTCCACCTCATTGCTAACGTCACAGCTTTGTTGGGACATGGTGGCCATCCACCAACCATCCATTACTCCATCCCTCTGGACCATCCAGAGTTGCTCGGCACTCATCAGTGAGAAAGACTTGATTATACTCCAAAGGTTCTCTATAGGAGTGAGGCCATGGGAAGATGGTGGCCACACCATGAGTTTATCTCCTTTTACGCCCATAGCAGCCAATGACACAGAGGTATTCTTTGCAGCATGAGATAGTGCATTGTCATGCATGAAAATGATTTTGCTCCTGAAGGCATGTTTCTGCTTTTTGTGCCATAGAAGAAAGTTCTTAGTCATAAACTCTATAAAGGGGCCTACCAGCTGTTTCCCCATGATTCCAACCCAAAACATGACTCCTCCACCTCCTTGCTGATGTTGCAGCCTTGTTGGTACATGGTGGCGATCCACCAACCATTCACTGCTCCATCCATCTGGACCATCCAGGGTTGCACGGCACTCATCAGTGAACATGACTGTTTGAAAATTAGTCTTCATGTATGTCTGGGCCCACTGCAACCATTTCTGCAGTGAGCATTGTTTAGGGGTGCCTGAATAGTAGGTTTATGCACCACAGTAAGCCTTTGAAGGATCCTACACCTTGAGGTTCAAGGCACTCCAGAGTCACCAGTAGCTTCAAATATCTATTTGTTGGTTTGTAAGGCCTTTTTAGCAGCTGCTCTCTTAATCTGATGAACTTGCCTGGCAGAAACCTTCCTCATTCTGCCTTTATCTGCATGAACACATCTGTGCTCAGAATCAGCCACAAATCTCTTCACAATACGATGATCACGCTTAAGTTTTCATGAAATATCTAATGTTTTCATCCCTTGTTTAAGGCATTGCACTATTTGTTGCTTTTTGGCAGCAGAGACATCCTTTTTCTTTCCCATGTTACTTGAAAACTGTGGCCTGCGTAATATTGTGGAACACCCAGTTTTCCTTTTATTGGGCTCACCTGCCAAACTAATTATCACTGATTTCTGAGATTGATTTCAGTGATCCCGGAGACACAATACCATCAATGGGTTTCATTAAAAAAAAAAACAACCATATGACACTTAAAACCAATTTGCATAATAATTTGGAACACAGTGTATATATCTACTATATAATTGCCGTAGCACGTTTTGTGTCGGCCCCCGGCACGCCGTGGCTTTGTCACTATGTGACGTCACCACGGCGAAGCATTGCCCGCGTAGCGGGCATTGCGAGCCGTCGCCGCTGTCAGCACACATATTAATAGTGATGATCCTCCTCCTGCCCGCGCTGCCTGCCCCATCACCCCCCTGCCTGTCACCATAGCCATCCTCCACTGCCCGCTCACCCCCGCCTGTCACAACACTTCCCCCCGCTGCCCCATCACCCCCCTGCCTGTCACCATAGCCATCCTCCACTGCCCGCTCACCCCCGCCTGTCACAACACTTCCCCCCGCTGCCCCATCACCCCCCTGCCTGTCACCATAGCCATCCTCCACTGCCCGGTCACCCCCAGCCTATCACCACTGCCCCTCCGCTCCCCGATCGCCCCCCCCCCACGTCAGCACAGACCCCCTCCACTGTCCGGTCACCCCCCCCGGCCTCTTACCACAGCTCCTTCCAGCCAGACGCGATCTCTCTTCATCCTGCTTGAGGACCTCTGATGACGTCACGATGATGGGTGGAGTCACAGATCACATGATCGTGACGTCATCAAAGGTCCTGTTCCGATCTAACCTACTCTGCCTACTCATCCCCCTGCGCTGCACACTGACCCCCACTCTGCCCCTGACCCTGCTCTGCCTACTCACCCCCACTCTGCCCCTGACCCCCACTCTGACCACTCACCCCCACTCTGCCCACTCACCCACCAACTCTTCCCCCTCACCCCCACTCTGCACACTGACCCCCACTCTGCACACTGACCCCCACTCTGCACACTGACCCCCACTCTGCACACTGACCCCCACTCTGACCCTGCTCTGCCCACTGACCCCCACTCTGACCACTGACCCCCACTCTGCCCACTGACCCCCAAACTCTGCCCACTCACCCCCCTACTCTTCCCCCTCACCCCCTCTCTGCCCCCCTCACCCCCACTCTGCACACTGACCCCCACTCTGCCCCTGACCCTGCTCTGCCCACTGACCCCCACTCTGACCACTGACCCCCACTCTGCCCACTCACCCCCCTACTCTTCCCCCTCACCCCCTCTCTGCCCCCCTCACCCCCACTCTGCACACTGACCCCCACTCTGACCACTGACCCCCACTCTGACCACTGACCCCCACTCTGACCACTGACCCCCAAACTCTGCACACTGACCCCCAAACTCTGCACACTCACCCACCAACTCTTACCCCTCACCCCCTCTCTGCCCCCCTCACCCCCACTCTGCACACTGACCCCCACTCTACCCCTGACCGTGCTCTGCCCACTGACCCCCACTCTGACCACTGACTCCCACTCTGCCCACTCACCCCCAAACTCTGCCCACTCACCCCCCTACTCTGCCCCCTCACCCCCTCTCTGCCCCCTCACCCACACTCTGCCCACTCACCCTGCTCTGCCCACTCATCCTGCTCTGCCCACTCACCCCCACTCTGCCCACTCACCCCCCTACTCTTCCCCCTGACCCCCTCTCTGCCCCCTCACCCCCACTCTGCACACTGACCCCCTCTCTGACCCTGCTCTGCCCATTCACCCCCACTCTGACCACTGACCCTGCTCTGCCCACTGACCCCCTCTCTGCCCACTCACCCCCTCTCTGCCCACTCACCCCCACTATGCCCACTGACCATGCTCTGCCCACTCACCCTGCTCGGCCCACTGACCCCTCACACTGGCCACTCATCCTGCTCTGCCCACTCACCATGATCTGCCCACTCACCCCTCACTGCCCACTGACCCCTCACACTGACCCTGCTCTGCCCACTGACCATCCTCTGCCCACTCACCCTCACTGACCCTGCTCTGCCCACTCACCCTGCTCGGCCCACTGACCCCTCACACTGCCCACTGACCCTCCTCTGCCCACTGAACATGCTCTGCCCACTGACCCCTCAATGCCCACTCACCCTGCTCTGCCCACTGACCCTGCTCTGCTCACTGACCACTCACACTGCCCACTCACCCTGCTCTGCCCACTGACCCCTCACACACCCCACTGACCCTGCTCTGCCCACTCACCCCTCACACTGACCCTGCTCTGACCACTGACCCTGCTCTGACCACTCACCCCTCACACTGCCCACTGACCCCTCACACTGCCCACTCACGCCTCACACTGCCCACTGAACATGCTATGCCCACTGACCCCTCACACTGCCTACTGACCCTGCTCTGCTCATTTACTCCCACTCTGCCCACTCACCCCTGCTTTTACCACTGACCCTGCTCTGCCCACTGACCACCCTCTGTTCACTCACCCCCCGCTCTGCCCTTTCACCATGCCCACTGACCCCTGCTCTGCCAACTGACCGTGCCCACTCACCCATGCTCTACCCACTGACCCTTCTCTGCCCACTCACTGTGCCCACTGACCGCCGCTCTGCCCACTAACCCCTGCTCTGCCCACTGACTGTGCCCAATAACCCTTGCTATGCCCACTAAACCCTGCTCTGCCCACTCACCCCCGCTCTGCCCGCTGACCCCTGCTCTGCTCACTGACTGTGCCCACTCACCCCTGCTCTGCTCACTCACCCCTGCTCTGCCCACTGATTTTTCCACTAACCCCTGCTGTGCCTACTGACTGTGCCCACTGACCCCTGCTCTGCCCAATCACTCTGCCCACTAACCCTGCTCTGACCACTAACCCCCTGCTTGCTACGCTGTCTGACCACTGACCCCTCAATCCTGCCCACTACCCTGCTCTGCCCACTAACCCCCGCACTCTGACCACTGACCCCCCTCTGCCCACTGACCCTGCTCTGACCCATTACCCCCCCACCCTCCTGCTCACTGACCCTGCCTGCCCACTTCTGCCCACCCCACTCTGCCCCAACCCCCGCTCTGCCCACTGACCCTCTGCCACTACCCCTGCCCCCTCTGCCAATGACCTGCCCACTGACCCCTGCTCTTGCCCACTCATCCCCCACATCTGTCCCACTGAACGCTCCGCTCTTGGCCCCTGACCCCCCCAGCAGATCGGTTTCCCAGCCAACGACAGGTCCTGTCCTGCCACCTACAAGACGGGTGGTGCGAGCCGCCGCAGGGTAAGTATCCTCACTGAGGTTTTTTTAGTTTTATTATCACCATGAAGGAGGGGGGGGGGGTGTGCAGCCCCAGAGGGAGGGGGGCCGCAGAGACTGGAGGCCCAGAGGGACGGGTGCCACGGGGAGCGGAGGGGGTCAGGAGGAGCGCCTCCATCCTGCCCCCCCCTATCCATCCTGCCCCACCCAACACCATCCTGCCCCCCCGACTCCATCCCGCACCCCCACCACCATCCTCACCCCCGCCAACATCCTGCCCCGCCGCCTCCATCCTCCCCGCCCCCCCTCCCCCCGCCACCATCCTGCCCTGCCGTCTCCATCCTGCCCTGCCGTCTCCATCCTGCCCTGCCGTCTCCATCCTGCCCCGCCTTCTCCATCCTGCCCCGCCTTCTCCATCCTGCCCCGCCTTCTCCATCCTGCCTCGCTCCGTCCATCCTGCCCCTCCGACTCCATCCTGCCCCTCCGACTCCATCCTGCCCCTCCGGCTCCATCCTGCCCCTCCGGCTCCATCCTGCCCCTCCGCCTCCATCCTGCCCCTCCGCCTCCATCCTGCCCCTCCGCCTCCATTCTGCCCCGCCCCCTCCATCCTGCTCCGCCACCCACCATCCTGCCCCCCCACCCACCATCCTGCCCCCCTTGCTCCTTCCTGCCCCACTCACTACTTCCTGCCCCGTTCACTCCATCCTGCCCTGCTCGCTCCATCCTCACCCCCGCTGTTCTTGCTCCCCTGCCTCCATCCTGCCCTCACGCTTACTCATCCGGCCCCGCTTGCTCCATTCTGCTCATCTGCTCAATCCTGCCCCTTCGGCTTCATCCTGCTCCTCCGCCTCCATCCTGCCCCGCTCAATCCATCCTGCCCCCCGCTCTTCTTGCTCCCCCGCCTCCATCCTGCCCTGCTCGCTCCATCCTGCCCCCCCCTCCCCCGCCTCCATCCTGTTGCCCCGCCTCCATCCTGTTGCCCCGCCTCCATCCTGTTGCCCCGCCTCCATCCTTTTCCCCCCCCGCTCCATCCTGTTCCCCCCCGCTCCATCCTGTTTCCCCCGGCTTCATCCTGTTTCCCCCGGCTTCATCCTGTTTCCCCCGCCTCCATCCTGCCCCCTCCCGCTCCATCCTGCCCCCTCCCGCTCCATCCTGCCCCCCCTTCCCTCTCCATCCTGCCCCGCTCGCTCCATCCTGCCCCGCTCGCTTCATTCTGCCCCGCTCGCTTCATTCTGCCCCCCCAACACAATCCTGCCCCCCCTCCCCTCCTCAGCTGATCGCTTGCCCAGGCAACTACAGGTCCTAAAGGCCTGTAGGACCTACAAGGCGGAGGTGGAGCGAGCCGCCGGACAGGTGAGTATCCTCACTGAGGATTTTTTTAATTTTACTGTGGACAACCGGGGGCCAGGAGGAGTGGGGGACCGCGGTGACCGCAGTATTGCCATATACCATAGTGCTGCTATACATGTGCTATAATGTACTGCCATATACCATAGTGCTGCTATACATGTACTGTAATGTACCGCCATATACCATAGCACTGCTATACATGTACTGTAATGTACCGCCATATACTATAGTGCTGCTATACATTTACTATAATGTACTGCCATATACCATAGCGCTGCTATACATGTACTCTAATGTACCGCCATATACCATAGCACTGCTATACATGTACTGTAATGTACCGCCATATACTATAGTGCTGCTATACATTTACTATAATGCACCGCCATATACCATAGCACTGCTATACATGTACTGTAATGTACCGCCATATACTATAGTGCTGCTATACATTTACTATAATCTACCGCCATATACTATAGTGCTGCTATACATGTGCTCTAATTACCACCATATACCATCGTACTGATATATATATCTACTATATAATTGCCGTAGGCACTTCCGTGTCGGACCCCGAAAAGACCGTGGCTATGTCACTCTGTGACGTCACCAGTTGGCCTGCGCGAGCAATGGCCGCGAAGCGGCCATTGCGAGTCGCTGCCCGAAAATAGAACCAGAGGCTCGGCCACAAAGTTAGCGATTTACCGCTCATGTAGCGCGAGTCGCTGCCTGAGCGGTAAATCGCTAACTTTGTGGCCGAGCCTCTGGTTCGATTTTCGGCCAGCGACTCGCAATGCCCACTTCACGGCCATTGCGAGCACTCAGCCCCAAAAAGTATTCACACCCCCCCAAAAAGTATTCAACCCCCCCAAAAAGTATTCACACCCCCCCAAAAAGTATTCAACCCCCCCAAAAAGTATTCACACACCCCCAAAAAGTATTCACACACCCCCAAAAAGTATTCACGCCCCCCCAAAAAGTATTCAACCCCCCCAAAAAGTATTCACACACCCCCAAAAAGTATTCACACACCCCCAAAAAGTATTGAACCCCCCCAAAAACTATTCACACCCCCCCAAAAACTATTCACACACCCCCAAAAACTATTCACACCCCCCCAAAAAGTATTCACACCCCCCCAAAAAGTATTCAACCCCCCCCAAAAAGTATTCAACCCCAAAAAGTATTCACACCCCCCCAAAAAGTATTCAACCCCCCCAAAAAGTATTCAACCCCCCCAAAAAGTCCTTACACCCCCCCCAAAAAGTATTCACCCCCCCCCAATAAAATAAAAAAAAAAATAATAATAATATATAAAATTAATATATTAATTAAATTAACTACCGTAATTTAAATAAAAAAAAATAATCTAATACAAATAAATTTCATTAAAATAAAAAATTAATATACAAATAATAAAAATAATAAATATTAAAATAAATCAAAATAAAAAAAAATATATATTATATATATAATTAAAATATTAATAACATTAACTAATTCTAAGAAATTCAAATTACTCAAATAAAAAAAAAATCAATTAAAATAAAAAAAAAAATAATATTCTAAAAATATTCTATAATAAATAATTACAATAATAAAATCATAAATAATAAAAAAAAATATTCCATATAAAAATTCATAACATTAACTAATTCTAATAAAATAAAACTAATAAATAAAATATTCATAACATTAAGTTATTCAAAAAAATTGGAAATAAAAAAAAATAAATAAAAAAAAAAATATTATAGCTACTATAATCTAATTAACGCACGTTCTAGAATCCCGATGCATTTGCATCGGGCTCACAGCTAGTATATATATAACTGGTTTATAGAAACATTAGGTGGAGACATTTTGCTAAAATTCTAAATCCCTTTCAGTATTTTTATTAGGAAACTGTGTAATTGTTGAGATCCAAATACACCAGAGCAAGCAATTGACACTGGAATACTTAAGCAACTTGATTCATTTAATGATATAAATACATCTGAATGATTTCTCAGTGCATGCTAAATATATACATTCTACAATTACAAGAATTAAAATAGATATCACACCTGGGCTAATGAAACATAAGCTTCTATAGTCTAAGTGCAATCACAAGCTGTCAGACCCTTGCAAATGGCAAAAAGAACTGTGTGATAATTGTGCATTAACAGGCTCTAAGGAATGATGAATACATTATATATAGTTGAAATCAGATTTTTCATATCAAGTTAATGCGACATGCTTCTAAGTGTGGAGGCGACATGTAGCACATGGCCAGGAAGAGTGTGCCAAAAATATATAGTCTGTAATTTGTTTCATGTCATAGAGTGCGATGCTTGTTTCTTTGTGTTATGTCAATGATACATAGGATCTGTCAATAAATATAAAACAGCCGCCATCGAAAAATGACTATTTTCTTCTGTAAAATGAGCAAATTATTAATTCATTAAAGCAGTGAAGTTGGTGTTTTACTAGTGTACTTTGGCAAATAAGGCCATAAGGATGTAGCACAATTTTACTCTTGCCTTGGTTTTTTGCATATTTGCAATTGGAATGACTGCGTATATATAGACCCCGGTCTGGAGTGTATCCACATTCCTAACTAGTGTTAGTTCAGGACTCAACAAGAATCACAATCAGAGCACTAGGTAACAATACCACGTTTGTTTATTATCAACAGCTATAAAAGCTTTTTAACTTGAAGTTACCTTTTCATATGCAATGGTTATTTGAGCTCCAAGCAGCTTTTCCCATGACTCCTTACTAATATAAAGCCATTAATCTTTGAAGTGCCTACCATTCTTGTTGTAACTCATGGATACTGTAATGTGGTATGTATTTGTTCTGTGTTAACTCTTTCATATTCAGAAGAATGGTTGTATGTGTCTTTATCTATACAAATACAATGCATTACGGACTCTAACCATAAGAGTAGGCAATTCTTTGAAGATAATTAAATAAGTGACTAATGTTTCCCGAGGCAAAGGCAGTATAATACAATATAAGGATGAATGAATATCTATATGACAGTCATTCTATATTGCAACAAAACAGACGTATTTACAGACCTAAATAAAAGTGAAATAATGGCATTCTATGTACAAAGACTAACGAGAATGTGGACGTTCCAATCTATGGTTCTGTACATCATTGTTTTATTATTGTTATGTCTGAATGCAACACACTATGAATAACTCTTAAAGTGAAGTGATACCTTTAGTGCCTTATTAAACCCTTAAGGACCAAGCCACTTTGTACGTTAATGACCAAGCCTCATATTTTAAGTGTTACTTTAAGAGGCTATAACTCTGGAACGCTTCAACAGATCCCAGTGATTCTCAGATTACTTTTTGTGACATATTGAACTTTATGTTAGTAGTGAATTTAGGATGATATTTTTTGTACTTCTTTTTGAAAAAAATCAGTAATTTGGTGAAAATGTTGAAAATAACGCCATACTCAAACATTCAATTTTTATACCCTTAAACCAGAGAGTTACGCCACACAAAATAGTTAATAAATAACTTTTCAAACATGTCTTCTTTACATCAGCACAATTTTTTAAACATTTTTTTTAATTAGAAAGATAGAAGAGTTCAAAGTTCATCAACAATTTCTCATCTTCCAACAAAATTTACCCAACCATTTTATTAGGGACAACATACATTTGAAGTGATTTTCAAAGGTCTATGAGACAGAAAACACCAAAAAGTGACACCATTCTAAAAACTGCACCTCTCACACTGCTCAAAACCGCATCCAAGAAATTTGTTAACCCTTTACAGGAACTGAAGCAGTGTAAACGGGAAAAATAAACATTTTACTAATTCACAAAAAAAATGCTGTTTAAGCAGAAATTTTAAAATTTTCACAAGAATACGTCGATACCAAATATGTGATGAAGAACTACTGCTTGGGCGCACAACACAGTTTGGAAGAGTAGGACTTGTCAAATGCAATATTAGCTGGAATCGTTAGCGGATGCCATATCGTGTTTGGAGAGCTCTTGATGTTGCTAAACAGAGGACAACCCCCTTTGTGACCCCATTATGGAATCTAGACCCCTCAAGGAACTTATGTAGATGCATTATGAGCACCTTGAACCCCCGCATGCTTCACAGTTTGGATGTGAATATAAAACAAATCACATTTTCCCCACAAAAATGTTCTTTTAGCTCAAAATGTTTAATTTCACAAGAGTAACAGAAAAAATTGCACCATAGGATTTGTACAATTTCTTGTGAGTATGCCAAGACCACATATGTAACAGAAAACCACTATTTGGGTGCATGGCAGGGCTTGGAAGGGAAGGAGCGACATTTGCCTCTTTGAATAGAAATTTATAATAGCTTGACTGAATGATCTGGCCCAAAAGGGGATGTGCACCTTGTGCTTTTAGGTCATAAATTGCATCCATAATACAAAAGAATTAACACATTTTAGAGAAGGATATTGTGCCTCATGATAGGATATCAAGGGACCTTGAATTGCTCTATCAAAGAAGCAGAAGCCTCAATGATATGTTGGTTCACAATTTCAGATGCTTGTTCCTTTTCCTCTCAATTGATTACAGTAAATCCTGTGAGAATAGGCCACATAACATATGAAATAAGGTTTTTTTACTAGTAAAACTGAATATATGTTGTGCATCTGATGTTTTGCCCTTGTTGATTCTTTTATATTGGAAAGACCATTAGAAATATGTTTGTTAGATTTCAAGAACTTTGATACTTTATCTTGTCTGGAAAGGGTTCTACAAAATTGTTTAAGAATGTGAGAGAAGTGCAACAATCTAATGTAAAAGTCTTGCGTTTCCTAGGTTTGGAGGAAGTAAACCCCCTCAGTAGAGGTGGTGATCGGAACAAGGAACTTCTGTTCAGAGAGGTGATATGGATCATCAAATCTGATGCCATGGAGGCAGGACTTAATGATAAAAATAATATGGCTGTTTTCTTATAATCCATTTCTTTTCTCCCTTAATTATAAATCTCTTTTAAAATGGCACTGTCACTTTAAATTTTCACTATTGTCATGTCATGTGATCACTTCCTGCACCTGAATTTGTTATATTGATGCAGATCTGATCATAGTTTTGTATTCAGGCCCATTGAAGTGCAAGAACACAAAACGGCCGTCACCTGTCTGCTTTAGCACCTTTCATGTTCTCCCTCACTGACTTTTATTACTGATTTGAAGTAACCTGTTTTGTACAGTTTTATGGATGAAAGTATTTTTGCACACTTCAAAACGAGTGCTACAGACATCTTTTTCTTACAGACAAAATTGTTGGCACCCTCAAGTTAATATTTGGTTGCAAACCCTTTGGAATAAATAACTGCAATTGATCGCTTCCTGGAAAAATCAATACGTTTTTACATCTCTCAACTGGAATTTTGTATCACTCTTGTAGTGTAAACTGCTCCAGGTGTCTCATATTTGAAAATTCACTTCTTCCGACAGCAATTTTAAGATCTCTCCATAGGTGTTCAAAAGCATTTTGATCCAGACTCATTACCAGCCATTTCAGAACTTTCTAGTGCTTTGTTTTCATACATTTTTGGGGGTTTCTTGAAGTATGCTTGGGGTCATTGTCCTGCTTGAAGACCCAGGACCTAGGACATAAATCCAGCTTGTTAACACTCGTCACGACATTGTGACCCAATATCCTTTGGTAGTCTTCAGATTTCATGATGCGTTGCACACAGTCATAGAAACCAATACCAGGTGCAGCAAAACAACCCCAAAACATATTGAAACCATCATTTTCGATTGTAGGTACTGTGTTCTTTTCTTTGTAGGCTTCATTTCATCTTTGGTAAACTGTAGAGTAATGTGCTATACCAAAAAGTCTCATCCGTTTACAAGATGCTTTCTCAGAATGATGTTGACTTCTGAAAACTGTAGTCTAGCCTTTTTATGTCTCTGTGTCTGCAGTGTGCTCTTCCTGGGTCTCCTAGCATAATGTTTCATTTCATTCAAATGTCGATGGATAGTTTGTACTTAAATTAATGAGCACAGCTTAAATTTCTTTAGACTTGATAGGGGCATTTCATCCCCTATCAGTCTATCTTGTGTTGCAACTTTTTATCAATTTTTCTCTGTTGCACACGTCCAGGGAGATTACCTACAGTGCCATGGGTTGTAAACTTCTTGATTATGTTGCGCACTGTAAACTAAGAAACATCAAGATCTCTGAAGATGGACTTGCAAACTTAGAACCCTGAGATTGTTGATATTTTTCTAAAGTCCTCAGACAGGTCTATTCTCCTCTTTCTGTTGTCCATGCTTAGTGTGGCTCACAGAGACACATAATGCAGAGACTGAGTCAACTTCTCTCCTTTTTAATTGGTTTCAGGTGTGATTTTTATAGCGCTGCCAACTCCTGTTATTTGTCACAGGTGATTTTAAACAAGCATCACATGCTTGAAAAAAACACAATTTTGGAAACATGGAAGAGGAATCTCTCCAGCATCCAAAAACCAGACACAGGCCACTGATAAAACTTTGTGTTTTAGTTAATTCACTTTAAAAAATATAGTAGCAGCATGCATTTGGCAGAATGCCTTAGTTACGGATGAACTTTGTTTGAACAAGAGCCAGCTTAAAATGTTGACTGATTAGCATAAATTAGTGTTAATTAGCATTCATTTGGTATGTGAAACATATCTATAATCTATAATATAATCCTAAAAAGCATTTAAAAGAAAAAAAGGTAACATTAGTGAAATTCATTCATGTATATTGCAAAACAAGATTTACTAGATTTTACCAGGCAATTCCTATCTATGTTATAAACAATAGATTGTTGAGACTATAGTCCAGATTCCCTCTATCTCGTAATCTACTAATGGTTTTGTTGGATTTGATATTACATTGTCCCTGCAAAGAACCATTTTGCTTAGTATTAATTAGTTCTCCCAACTGAATATTTTTATTACATGAGAAGTGTGACATGAGTGGGCATGTAATATCGAATTGCTGGTGCTTCAACAGAGTACAATCTATTCTTAATAACATAGATAGGAATTGCATGTTAAAATCTAACAAATGCACACAAAAAATAACTAGTAATTTTACTACATATTCCGTGCATTAAAGTCCACAATTTAATGCCTCACTAAGACCATTAGAAACAATTTACCTCTCTTGTACCAAGCTAAAAAAAAACCTGTCCAATATTATCTATTATATAATCACGAATGCAGCGAGTGCCCCTTTTGAGACCGCACTCGCTGCGAGTCAATGTCGTCATGTGGATACGAACGAAGCATTGGCCGCGCAGCGGCCATTGCGAGTCGCTCTAAGGCGACTCGCTATGCCCGCGCAGCGGGCATGGCGAGTCGCCTTAGCAGCGCGAAGCATTGGCCGCGAAGCGGCCATTGCGAGTCAGAGACTCGCTCTGCTAGAATCCCGATGCATTGTGCATCGGGCACCCATCTAGTTAGTAATAACAGCATTAGATTCGTAGCTACAAAGGCTCCAATAGGCAAAATTCTGTCTCCTAGTCTTTTGATTTATTATGAGCTCAAATTGCAACACAAATTGTGGCCTTTCTTCACAGGTTTTTTCTAATGTGCACACACACACAATGCATTTCATGTGAACATGTCACTAAAACTTATACATATCAATCACACATATAGTAACAGGAGAAGCATTTAATATTAAGCACTTTAATAATTGCAACACCAGCAGGGTAGTCTATTTGATAGAGTGTTATGTGTTCAAAACACAATATGTAGGGTGTGCTATATGGTCCTACAAGGCATATGTCGGATGCCATCAATCCTTCAGCACTAAACAATTCGGCCATACCCAAACATTTGGGTCAGATTCACAATAGAGATATCAGTGCATTAAAAATTATGATCATAGAGAAAGTTTATAGACCTATTAAAGGATAGAATGTGAAGAGAAAAATATTCAACCAAGAATCATATTGGATTTTCAAGTTACATGCCAGAACACCAGAAGGCTTGAACATAAGGCAAGATATTATTTTGCAATATACATGAATGAATTACACAGATGTTCTCATTTTTCTTTTTAATTTTTTTTAGGATTATATTGGTGTGTTTCAGATACCAAATTAATTCTAATTAACATAAATTAGCTATGCTAATCAGTCAAGATTTAAACTGTCTCTTGTTCATACAATGTTAATCCATGACTAAGGCTGGATTCACATTGGCATTCCCCTCCACAGCGTTCTGTGGAGGGAAACCGCCATGTGAGCGCAGGCATCACAAGTGCCTATGTTTATAATGGGGACGCACGGTGCTGCGCTTGACTACGCATGACTGTGCATGGCTGTGCGTTCTCATTAATTTGCCTGTGTGATTTGTACGCATGCGCATGCTTGCGTACAAATCACACTCTCTCGTCCGCACCAGGAACGCGACATGTCGCGTTCCTGGTGCGGATGACAATGTATGATTTGTATGCAAGCATGCGCATGCATACAAATCACACATTCAAATGAATGGGAGGGCACGGTCATGCGCAGTCAAGTGCAGCACCGTGCATCTTCATTATGAACATAGGGACATGCGGTGGCTGCGCTCACATGGCGGTTCCCCTCCGCAGCTTATGAATCCAGCCTAAGTCGTTCTGCCGAAACGCATAGGACTGTATTTGATTCCGTTGGTGTGACATGATGCTACTATATGTTTTAAAGTGAATGAAGTAAAACACAAGTTTATATCACTTACCTGTATCCTGTTTCTGGACACTAGGAATTCCTCTTCCTTGTTTGTATCCCAATGCGTGACAGGGCAACTCTGCGCTTTTACTTTAGAATCCTTCCAGGTTTAGGTCAGATTCAATAGGAAGTAATCCAATTCAATGGTGGCCGCACTTCCCGGGGTAATGCTTTTAAGAACTTCTTGTCCACAAATAAAATGTATTGCATTTGTGGACAAGAAGTCCTTAAAATCATTACCACGGGGAGTGCGGCCAACATAGAATTGGATTACCTCCTATTGGGCACCAGAGAGTTACATTGGTAACACGCTGAGATTGGCGCCACAAGTTTGTTTTTTTATATATACCCTACAGGAAATCACTTCAGGTTTAAGTCAGAGGGTGGGTTCACTTTTTCTTTTTTTTTTCTTTACAATTTTGGAAAGGTTTCAATGACTGTGTCTGGCACATTTTTGGGGTTTTGTGCAAAATTATGTACAATTTTCATTTTCTCTGTTTCTTTTGTTTTTCTAATACACACAAAGGAAATAAATATGTGTATAACAAAACATGTGTAACTGCAATCATTTTCTGGGAGAAATACTTAATTTTCTGGAACAGTTTGAAGGTACATAGAAATTATTGGACCCTATTGCAAACGTCTTTGGACCTAGATTCAGAGGGACGACCTATATACAGAGCTCCCCCACCTCCTACCTCTTCTATCTACATAGAATCTCATCAGTAACAACTGCCATCTCCTTTCTCAGTAAAGGGAAAGTCTGATAAAATAAATTACAAAGTTTCTTACTTTTATGTGTATTATTCAATTATGAAATCTAAATTAAAATGATAGCTACAATTTAAGTTTACCTTAAACTTCAAAAATGATGTAACTATGAATTTGCCAAACATTCACATGAGGATCCCACATGTCATTAGTAAAATATGATGCCCACATAGTGCCCCCAACACAGTAAAAAGCTACCACAGTGGCCACAATACAGTATCATGCCCTCACAGTGTCCTTCACACACTACGATTCTGCCACAGTGCCCCAACAAATCATATTGTTCCTGAAGTGAGACCCAATGAACGCACAAATAGTATGAAACTATGGTTGGCTTTTCCACCACTGCAGTCAACTGTATCTGTCTGCATCAAGAGGGTGAAAATGCCATTAAAACTGAGTTGACATGAATGATGACAGTGTTGTTCGACTCTGGGCCCACCCAACTCATGGACCCAGAGTAAAACACCTCCTGCTCTTCTTTTCCATGACTTGATTCCCTTCCATTCATGACAATTTGGATGTGAGTTGTAATAAAATCTAACTCACTTTAGCAATCCAATCCCTTGCCATTCTTCTCCTTACACTGGTGTAGTCCTCTGTCATTCTCCATGCTTACTCTTCCTACTTAGATTGTCATGTTACCAATGATTGACTGCTTGGTTACTTGTCTGTACCAGTAGAACAAAATATACAAATTGATAACGACCTTTGACACATTCAAAGCAGGAATAAATGTTTCACATGGATTCTTGCGTTTTATATAAAATGAAAAGGCATTTGGGGATATCACGTCTTGCAACAGACTCAAATTAGAGAACAATGAACTTTTGACACTTCTTATGTGAACTGTCTTGCTTCGATTTATTGCCCTCTACAACTGAGGAATCTTCAGGTCTCCACAGGCCACTAATCATAGAACAATAATACAATCTGTTCCTCTTATCTTAGAATTTTGATTTTACTTTCCCAGCTCCTTTTCCCCTCCCTAGCCGGACTCTGCTTTACGTCACCTGTTGCATTTACTACATCATCTAACACTTCTTTTGTATATATGTATGTGTCTTCAGAATTTGTGTCATTACCAGCCTGACGAAGGGGCCATAGTGTCCCGAAAGCTTGCAATGCTTACCATCTCTTCAGTTAGCCATTAAAAGGTATCAACCACTGAGGACTCTCAGATTCCAATATTTTTCTATACACCAAGCTGGTGCTTTTTGTCACCACTTGCAATTACTTGTAGCTACCTTATGTTCACAAAAGACAGCCCAGAGAAGTGCCATGGGACCCAGGCAGTATTGCAAAATGATCAATGGGGAAAGTAAGTTGAGCATGTTTTTTTTCTGCTAGAGCCTGCTGTATTTAAAAAATAATAATAATTAAAGGTGAAAAATCCTTCTAAGATTTATTATTTCTGGCATTGCAGCTTATTGTGAATGAGACTGCATTATAATACCACATACAATTAATGCTGGCTGGGAAATAAATGATAGTTTCTTGTTACTAATCCTGTTAAAGCACCACTCCAGCAGTTTTATTTTATTTCACCGCTGGAATGGTACTTTAAATCAAAGTTCCCTGCCCACTGTCTTATGCTCACCCTCCAGCATCTTCATCTTCCACCACCAATGCTTTGATCGGTCATTTTGCAGTTTGTGATCTTCCAGCAGGTCCAGTGTTTCATGGAGATAAACAAAGGTCATAAATCAATAAACGTCTATGAGAGCATCTGTCTAGCTCTCATAGGTTTGTATTGAGTGCTTGTGACACAACTTCTGACTTCCAGCCAGTGGGAAATTGCAATCACAAGATGGCACAATTGACCCGAGCAACAGCATAAAAGGTGAGAATGTCTGAGGGTAAATATAAGACCTGGGGCAGGGAACTTGGGTTTAAAGTCCCACTCTGGCACTGAAACAAAAATGCTGGAGTGGTGCTTTAAGGACGGGTTCACATTTGCGTTTGTGTCTGCATGCGGAGGGCATGCAGATGCAAATGGAGGGCAAACGTTGCCATACTGATGTGAACGCAGCGGAGATTCTCCGCATGCGTTCATATCAGTATGGTGCCCGGCCAGCCAATCAGCGTTCTTAGCAGCGGCTGGGAGGCGGAGATCAGCGGCAGAGATCTCCTCTTCCTGACCACCGCCGAGATCGCTGATTGGCCACTGGGAGAGATTTCAATGTGATCCGCAGCGTTCTCCTGCGCTGTCATGCAGAGGACACTGCGGATCCAATGAGACCTATGCATTTTTTGTGCGCTTGTGAGTGCTTGCTGATAAAACAAGCGCCCGTGAACACACAAAAAATGCAACAGGCTGCGTTCGGAGGGCGGAGGAGGGCGCCCAAATTATGCGCATCCAAACGCAACCGCAACAGAATACAGCCACATGCAGCTACTATGCGTTCCCATGTTAAACATAGGAACGCAGTGTGCATGCATTTGGCTGCGTTCTGTTACGCTGCGTTCTGAACGCTAATGTGAACTCAGCCTAACTGAATTGTTTTTGTTTTAACATTATTGTTTATTATTATTCTCATCTATTAATATTGTGCTGCATACTAAAATCACTGATTTACTTGGATTCTTATTTTTTATATATACATATATTTTCATCAGGAATATATTTGCTTTTCATGCATTTTGCATTGTTGCTTAGTAACCTGTAAGCATTCTATCTAGATACCGATTAATTGACAATATAGACGGGTCTATGAAAATCTTGTAATCTATCTTTCCATTTATTCATATTATACTGTGCTAAAAGTACTGGAAAGGAATATCAGTCACAGGAGGACTCAGGTAAACCAAGTTTCTAGGAATATAACATTACCAAATTTAATTTGCTCTAGATAATGTGATATGCATCTGGAAAAGCTTAAGCGAATGATGCACTCTTCCAAAATGAATCCATACCTAATGTATGGTCTGGGCTAGCTTCCTGTGAGTGTACTGGATAATGTAAGAAGGGACCAAATACTAGACTGTTATCCTGTTCTCTTTAGAAACATTTATGTATGTACGAAGGACATTCTAAAGGCTACAATAAATACAATCCAATCATCACAGTGCAATGTGTGTACTACTCTCGCTTGCATTCCTAAAATTATCAAATAATTATAATTTCAGGGCATAATAAAAGAAACTAGGGTCCTGTATTAATAGCAAGTAAGGTCAGAAGGAATTGACCCGAAGGTCACGGAATAGCATGGCGAGGGAAACAAACACCAGGTCTTTCTGTCTTAAGTGGCAAAGTTTAGCATCATTATTTTGTTTTCCCAAAAGGGAGGACAAAAGACATTTTATTCAATTATACAGTAAATTATTGTTGGATTTCAAAAGACAGCACATTTAATATGTTTTATTCTCATGTACAAAGCATAAAGGAACTACTGTATCTTCTGTTTAGCTCCTCTTATATATTCGTGTTCTTTTCAAATAGCAAAAATAACAGAGACTAATGATATACTACTCGCCTAATGTGCACATTTATTTTATATTTATATTGAAGGGGATGTGCAGGCTGGAGCAAAGAGTTATTCTCTGACTTGCAGACTTCTGAATAGTGACATTCTGCAATGTACATACTGTACCCCGCCAAACTCCCCCGTAACCCTGTGCAAGGGGGCTGTCACATAGCAGCATGTATGCAATTTGCATAACTTGATGTCTTGTGTCTGTCTGGCTTATCTCAATCCTCTTCTATATAGAGAATCCAAATTAATCTAGTTGGCATTTATTTGCAAATATGCCAATCATTTATATGAGGTTAATTTACTGCCCACCCGCACAGGGAATTAAAGGGAATCGAGATTGTATGCACATTGCACACTGTCATGATTCAGCTTTCTTTATTTACATTAACTACAACATTTTCATTTTAGACTGGACAACCACTTAAATGTGTTTTAGTTTATTTGTGCTGATTTACTATACATGTGAACTTCAACATTTGGATATTTTAAAGTTTTTAAAACAAAGCATGTACTGTAAGTAGGTAGGAAAGGTGACACTGAATTCCTTAGGACCCCTTCACATCACGTTTTGTGCCTGTCCGTGTGGATCCTATTTTTTAAAGGACCAGAAGGATAGGAACGGAGTTGTGGAAATGGATGCCAATTATGCTCCTGGATCCTGTTTTTTTGAAGAATCCGTTTTCTCCATACAAATGCATTGCAGCAATAGGAAATAATAGAAAGGTCAGTCCGGAGAGAGATCCGGAACAGAAATTGGGCTGGGAGGACCATTGCATTTGTTCTGAGCATGCCCAGTAGCTAAAACCGGATCCGGGAAATGATTCTGCTTTTTCCTGGATCTGGCACCATAGACTACCATTATATGTGATCTGGATGGCGCCAGAGGGATGTGTGGCGCCCCTGCGTCCAGGGTGGCCACAGGGAGAGACTGCAGCCAGGCAGGAGGGTAGACAGTTTGTTTAACAAACACCTCAACACACATATCCACTGACATAGGGACCTAACCCGGAGTCTGGGACACTAGGCAGACAAGGGGTAGTAGGCTAGATATGAGTGGATGGAGCGTAGTCATGGTAACGGATGGGTATATAAGGGAGCAACAGGAAGCGGTTAGCCAGTAGGCCGGAGTAGGCTGAGAGGAACAGATGAAGATCAAGGAGTAGGCCAGAGTGAGCTAAACTAGGAAGACCGGACCAGTACCATCAGGTCCAGAGAAGTAGTGAGGGCCAGCAGCTGACTGACAGGAGAGTTTCCCTTATTATACTAGGAAGTTACACGGGAAGGAAAGGACCCGGTGATCTCTTGAGAGATAGGGATACCTGTGGTTTGGCTGAAACCTGAGTGTCAGCTCTGAGGGGGGCTGTAGATTAACCCAGTGCCCCAGACAACCTGACGGGGAACACAGGCTCCAGATCTGTATTCCCACCAGAGGATTGGGAGCACAGCAGCAACAGAGAGGACCCAGCTTACCGCCCAGAGGCTTAGGGGGAAGCTGCTAATAGGGACCGAGCTGCCACTCCGCAATTCACTTTAAACAGAAACAACGAGAATAAGCCTGAAAAGACATGTAGAGGGACTGAGGAGTCTAGGAAAGATAACCTGGCTGCAGTGGGTTCAGTATACCGGATTCAATATAGCAAAGCTCTAAAGAACTGTACTATACCGTGCCCTGTTTGACAGAAGAATAAGAACAGTAAACCCGGTGGAACCCTGCTTTGTTGTCTGTGTCTGATTTAAGGTATGAAGAACTGTCAGTCCTCCATTTGAGCCTGTCAGGAGCCATCTTCACATCATTCCCTTAGTCTGCATCAGCTATAACAACCACCAATGACTTTATCACCACTGCCCCGGGGAATCAGCTCTACCTGTGGAGAGTCATTCCATCTAAGCTGCCAAAACATCATCCCCGGAGGTTCTGCAGCAACGGTGGTCACTCTGACCACAACTCGTGGGTGGCGTCACAATTGACAAATCCCCTGTAAATAAACCCCCATTTTATTGTGCGGGCCCGGGACACGGTCCGGACTAGGACCGCCGTGACATCCCCCAGCAGTACCCGGTCCGGCACCGAGTACCCCATCCCAGTGGGCTCCACAGATGCATGGTAGGCAAAACTGAATCTCTGCCTATCCGTTTAAAAACTGATAGACCCTGATCCCCAAAACCATGGTGTGAAGCCAGTCTCACACGTCGGCAACATAGGTATCATTGAATTAATGAGGACTGGAACAGAAATGCCCTCCTTTCTTATAAACAGAATGGTTATACATCTTTGTTTGAATAATGACACCTATTCTTCATAACAATACCAGGATATAAAGTTGTTCTTTAATAATGTTAATAAACATGCTTAGTAATGGCTTGAACTTAAAGGTTTGAGAAACTCTAACATGCTCCAAATCTGTAAGAATCAAATATATAAAAAAAGAAACAAACAAAATACATAGTCAGATGTAAATACTGTAAAATTGGTAACACATTCAAAATATATAGGTCTCCTAATGGATAGTAAAACATACCAATAGTTTAAACAGCTACCTGTGTAAACTATGGTAGTAACATATGCATCAGATAAGAATAAAACTTCCCATACTATAAACCAAGGGCTAGCACTATTCAGCGCTTCAGCTGTAACCTGTCTAACAGGCTGTGGCTGTCATGCTGGGAGTTGTATTTTCAAAAGAACTGAAGAGTTTCAAGAAGTATTAATGGCCATAGTAGCCTATTCAGCCAATTTTGAATGCCTTTTTGTGACACTAATAAATATGCTAGATAGAGATGAGTAGACCTGTTTAAGGCAGGTACTCAGATGATATGCGTGTCCAAAGTGCAGGAGCATGCAGTGCTGTTCTCCAGTATGCTTGGTGCCTGGCCCAATGCGAGTCCCTTGCAGTGTGTGATCGGCTCGCACTGGGGGTAAGATTTGAGTTTTCTGCTGTAGTGTGTTGTCCCTTAAAACAATTAAAAAAAAACCTCTGGCCCCCAGAAGCCCCAGAGAGCCAAACAGCCAATCAGTAATTACTCGGGTCAAATTTTCGTCCTGATTAGCGTCACCAAACCTGAACATCTATGAGTTCTTTTGGCAACCAAACCTGAACCTTGAGGGTTTGTCTCATAACTAATGATACATAATGACAGGAAGAACATATCTATGGGTATATTAATCTTTTATGTTAAATTTCATTTTGTTCATTATAGGGTACTACAGTTGATTGTTATTTGTGTTAAATGACATAATGAGCGTCCCATTAAAGGAAGACCCATGTTTTAATCCAGATGGATTCTAGCTTGTTCTTGTAGTTGTTCATAATGACAACATTCAGATTAACTGTAAATGACAAGATATGTAGAAAAAGACATTTTAAAATAATGAATTTATAGATCAGCATCACTAGGAATAGCAAGCCGGGCACTTTCACTCCCGCAATATATATATATATATATAGATTGCGGGAGTGAGCAACAGGTTAAAAATAGAAAAAAAAACATGCTCACCTCTCCGTCGGTGTCCCACGCTGTCTCGCTCCCCGGCTTAAGGACCTGGTGTTGCCTGGCAACCCAATCAGCTGAGCGGTCATGTGACCGATCAGCTGATGGGGTTGTCACATGACCGCGTGGTTTAAATCTCCCACCCGCCAATCAATTTAGGTGGGCGTGGGATTTAAACCGCTCAGCTGATCGGTCACATGACTGGCAGCAGCTGAGCGGTTTAAATCCCGCGCCCGCCAAAATTGATCGGCGGGAGATTTAAACTGCGCAGTCATGTGACAACCTGATTAGCTGATCAGTCACATGACCACGCAGCTGATCAGGTTGCCAGGCAACGCCAGGTCCTTAATCCCCAGGAGCGAGACAGTGCGGGACACACACCAGAGAAGTGAGCATAATATTTTTTTTTTTAACCCTTCATTTACTTACTTTCACTTCCGCAATGTGTGTATATATATTGCAGAAGTGAAATTAAAGGGGAACAGAGCAGTTTTAGTGTACTGAGCATGCTCAGTACACTAAAATCAGGTTCGAGAAACGATCCGATGTTTTCTCGGACCCGTGCTCCATAGGCCCCCATGTTAAAGGCCGCAGATCATGTCAGGGCTGATTTGGTCCGATCTGGTTCGCTGTGCCCAAAATCGGAGCAGTCTCCGATTTTGGGCACAGGAAAAAATTGGACAGAATCGGATCCAACACAAATCGGATGGCAACAAGGCCAAATCCTATCCGATCCGTCACACATAGGGATACATGGGGGCCAAATCGGATCCGTGGCTGTCCGTTTTACAACGGACAACCACGGATTGCTTAAAGTTGCAGTGTGAAAGCAGCCTGAGATGATAGAATCAAAACTGTCCAATCTTTGTTACATCCAGCATGAGATATCGGTGGACAGTCAGTCTTTTGTCATACACATAAGATAGTCACTGGATCAGGATCTTACACATAAGATAGTCACTGGATCAGGATCTTTTTTTTTTTAATCAATAAGTTTTTATTCAAATTTAGCATAGAGAAAAGAAGCAACAATTGGCTCAGCCAGAACAAACTGGCGACTCGGCGAAATAACAAATTCAAAGAGCAACATACAAACTGTGAAACAGACGAAGAGAGAGAAGAAAGAGTAATAAAAGTGAGAGATGGTAGACCAAAGAGGGGAAGGGCAATAGGTATCGAAGAGGATAGTGGTGGAGAGGAAGAGGGGAAGGGGGGGTGGATAAGGGCGGGGAGAGAGGAGTGAGGAGGGGGGAGGGGACACGCGTTCCATTACCCGCCCCGACCGGAACCAAAAACCCCACAATCTTCCAGGTCTGGTATAAAGTTTGAAGTTCAGGCGGACATATGTGTGGGCAAGCAGAGATCACTTTGGATAACCTCTATAAATGGTCCGAGTCGTCAGCATGAGGTCCAATAGGGCAAGCAAGGTGACTGGATCAGGATCTTAAGGTACCTTTACACGCCGCCACAGGAAGGCAGCAACTGCCGGGCACTGGGGACAATTGTGCCTGTTGCCATGAAATTGCTACGAAATGGTGGCGTGTAAATAGCGCAGTTCCTCCCGGTGTCTTGCAGTTCCTTCGAATACCTGTTTCTGAGCCGTGCTCAAAAACAGGAAGGCACAATTGCTATGGTGGTGGCATGTAAAAGGGGCACAGGCAAGGTATTTGCGTGGCCTGCGAATCCCAGGGGCGTGCCACGGCGTCATGGATACCACGCCCCATCAGCGATCACTGGTGGAGGCTCCTGCGTTACGATTGGTTGTCCCTTCACAGGGCGCCATATTTAAAGAGCTATCCATTCACAGTCCACAATTGCAATGCCGTCATGTATCAGCCAGCCTTCCTACGCAGGCTGGCCAATCATGACTCTATTGCGTTGTCCAATCAACGCTTGTGCATCACGGAACACACAACTCTGTCACGCCTATGTACTTACGGCGCGAAATATGTACGCCCATATTCCTTTGTGGTAGCGGCGTGTGAAGTAGCAAAGGTAATCCACATGAAGTAAGCTGCGGCACCCGTCGGCACTTCCAGGTAACAAAGATACCTTCAGTGGAGAAGGTATTGGCGACGTGTATATAAGGCATCAGCGATCGGCATCCACCGTTAAAAACGTGCGTGTGCACGTGCGGTGGATACCTGTTGCTAGCCACAGTGGCGGCGTGTAAAGGTACCCTTACACGTAAGATAGTCACTGGATCAGAATCTTACACGTAGGATAGTCACTGGATCAGGATATTACACGTAAGATAGTCACTGGATCAGGATGTTACATGTAAGATAGTCACTGGATCAGGATGTTACATGTAAGATAGTCACTGCATCAGGATTTTACACATAAGATAGTCACTGGATCAGGATGTTACATGTAAGATAGTCACTGGATCAGGATTTTACACATAAGATAGTCACTGGATCAGGATTATACACATAATATAGTCACTGGATCAGGATTATACACATAAGATAGTCACTGTATCAGGATATTACACATAAGTCACTGGATCAGGAAGGATCTTACACATAAGATAGTCACTGGATCAGGATATTACATGTAAGATAGTCACTGGATCAGGATGTTACATGTAAGATAGTCACTGGATCAGGATGTTACATGTAAGATAGTCACTGGATCAGGATTTTACACATAAGATAGTCACTGGATCAGGATGTTACATGTAAGATAGTCACTGGATCAGGATTTTACACATAAGATAGTCACTGGATCAGGATTATACACATAATATAGTCACTGGATCAGGATTATACACATAATATAGTCACTGGATCAGGATTATACACATAATATAGTCTCTGGATCAGGATCGTACACATAAGAAAGTCACTGGATCAGGATCTAACCACAAATACTTCCAATGTCTATAGCTGGCTAAAATTCTAAGTAAAGGAAACTTAAAATTTGATCAGTTTAAAAAAAAAAGATCATGAAATGTAATGATGTCTCACCATGCCAATATTCAAAAACAAAAATCAGATGTAGTCTACAATACTTTCTGTAAAACTGCACTGGTGGTAAAGGGTTCATGCCATTGACCTTATTGGAGAAAACGTTTAAGGGTTGTATTGATAGCAAAAGTATAAGATCATTGTAGGAACAAAGATGCTTATACACAATTAGAGGAAAGTGAGTTAACTCACCCATTTTGGCTAAATCAACTTACTATCTAAGATGTATGGAGATGTCCCTACTTCCCCCAGGTGACAAATAATGAATTGCATAAGGGTGACCATGCATGTGTATAGAGTAGTTAAGAAGAAAGGCTGTAGGGAAAGCAAGCTATTGATGGAATATAGGCACCTTTATCACCATATGTTAGGAAAACATTTGATAAAAGACCCAATGCATTGTAGGAAAGAACCAAGATGGTTAGCTAATAAAAAGAAATATAATAATCTGCAAAGTTAGTGGACTAGACATGCTTTCACAATCATGAGCAAGTCATTGAGAATGCTGGAGCACTATGTAGAAGATGGGACATTATGAAGGATATGAATTATCTAGTTGCCTAAAGACGAAATAGATTACTTGTAGTAATGATAATAATAATTTCTTTCTATTGCGCTAACAGTATGTTACAATTCAGAGGCAACATATACAGGCATTATAAGGCATTACAGACTAATTTATAATTCTATAATTTATAGGAGCAGCGAGAGCCCTTCTTTCAAGCTTATAATCTTTATGAAAATAAGGGTGGCATAAAAGGTAAAAAGTGCTTGTTGTGTTTGGACCAGCCGTCAATATAATAAATAGGGCTGTTCAAGTATAACTGCTTGAACTGGTCATCATCCAATAAAATAGTAATAAGTGAAGTAATAAAATTATAATATTAATTTATTAATTACATTTATTACATTGGAATATATTTCCATTTTAGATAGTAATTTTTCCATTTACTGTAGAGTCATATGAAAGAACCAGGGTCGGACTGGCCCACTGGAAAACCTCTGTGAGGCCACGGGTCCTGATGGCCATGCCCCCTTGCCCTGCCCCCTACCCCCTTGCACCCTGTATGTAGCAGAATGGGCCTCCGGCCCCAGTGGGTCCCCCAGCCAGGAGTTAGCGCTAATCATATCAGCACTGTACCGATATGATTAGTCACTCTCTCTCTGCAGCAGCAGAGCAGTGAGAGCGATTTCACTACTCTGCTGCAGTGATGCTGAGCCTCCTATGCAACCAGCGCATGTGCAGGAGGTCAGTCTCAGGGCAATGACGTCATTGCTCTGGGACTGCTTCCTCTTCCTGTGCACACTGGCTGTGGATTCCTGAGGCTGTACATTAGTATAGGGGTGACCAGGACAGTGTCATTGTCAGTGGCTGAGAGGCTGCCAGGACATATTGGGCAATGGGCATCATGCGGCAATTACCACCACCACCAGTGGCTGGCAGGACATGCTGGGCATTATGGTACTACTTAGGCTGGCAAGATGTGCTGGGCATTATAGTACCACAGAGGCTGGCACTACATGCTATAATGCCCAGCATATCCTGCTAGCCACTTGTGGTGGTGGTACTAGCCGCATGATATTACCACCATCAGTAGTTTGCAGGACATGATGGGAATTATAGTGCCAAAGAGGCTGTCAGAACATACTGGGCAATGGGTATAATAGTACCACAAAGGATGGGAGGACATTCTGGGCAATGGGCATGATAGTACCACTAGTAGACTGACTAGGTGGTCTCCAGGGCTCCGTTTCCCCTCGTCGCTGCTGTTAGGCTAGGTTAACATTGCATTTATGCTGTGCGTTATAATGGATTCATCAGCACAAATGCAATGTACCAGATGCGTTAACGCATCCATAGACTTGCATTGGAAAAATGCATACTAACACTTGCAAAAATAGGCATGCAACACACAGGAAAACACAGTCGGCGGCTGAAGCCCAGCTGTAAAGTGAGCACTTCTCTCACTTACAGTTGTGCTCCAGTGCCATTCTGTGCCTGCTCATCTCTGGTAGCAGACAATATTCGTCTGATGGCAAAGACGTAGCAGAGCTGAAGACAGAAGACCCGTGGATTACTATGGAGAGAGGATTTTTTTTTTTAAAGAAGGAGTCCCAAAATGTGTTTTGTGTTTTATTTTTATTAAAAAATGTTTCCTCTGTGTTGTGTTTTTTTTTTTTCTCTGTTTACTAGAAATTCATGGTGGCCATGTCTAATTTGGCGTGCAGCCATGAATTTCAGGCTTAGTACCAGCAAATATTACAAAGCTGGTACTAACCCCATTATTAACCAGAGTGCCACCCCCCACCAGGGCCACTGGAAGAGTTGGATAAATCACCTGGAAATGGCGCTACGATGAATGCGTCAATTCCACGAGTGGCTGCGGGCTGCGCTTTTCAGCGTGGGGGGCCCATAATGCTTGAGCCTTACTATGCTGAGAATCCCAGATCCCAGCTGCATGGTTTTACCTAGCTAGTGATCAAAATATAGCAGAAGCCCAAGCATTTTTTTAAAATTATTTAATAATTAAAAAAAAAAAAATTGGGCTTTCCAGTCTTTTGATCACCAGCCAAGGTAAAGCCAAGCAGCTGGAGGTGGCAGCCAGTAGCTGTCTGCTTTATCTGCTCTGAGAATCAAATATTCTGCGGAGCGTTATGTCATTTTTTTTATTACTTATTTATTTTCACACTTCTGTATTACCTGTACACTGAGACTATATACAGAGCTTTTTGACATGTTCATTATTTTAGTATTATTTGTCACTATGTGATGGCATTATGTCATGATGTGGCAGTATTTGTCCCTTGTATGTATGTATGGTATTATTTGTTCACTATGTGGTGGTAATATATGGTCTCCTCATGGTGTGGCAGTATTTATACCTTGTACGTGGTAGTATTTCATCACTATGTGGTGGTATTATGTGCTTTGGTCATGGTGTGGTGGTATTTGTGCCTTGTATGTGGCATTATTTGGGCACTATGTGGTGGTAATATGTGGCTTTTTCTGGACGCTCCAATGATGGTGATTGGAGCTGCTGTCACATCATTACTGGCCACTGCATTCTATAATGGGGAGAAAAGTGCCACATTCTTCTTATGGTACAGTTTCCACTGGTCGATTCCACCAATAAATTAGTTTTCACCTCCCTAACCTGTGGATCCCTGATAACTTTTTTTGACCAAAGAATCTCTTTAATGCAAATTACAGTAATTGTACATCGCCGTTATGGTGAGTGCACAGTGATGTGCAGGAGCTGCCGCTATAATGAGTATAACGGCTAACAGGTATTTGCATATAGCTGAAGGGTGGGTGGGCCCCTGGAGTCAATTTCCCTGTGGGTGGTCCCCTGGAGTCAATTTTCCTGTGAGTGGACCCCTGGATTCAATTGCCCCGGTGGGCCCTAGCCACCCCAGTCCGGCGCTGGAAAGAACTATACGTATAGTCACGGTACTGTATAGTTTGGTCATTCAGTCTTTGTGTGCACATCACCCGAAAGGTGCATGAACACTAAAAACATGTTTTTTTCTTTGATTAGTGCAGAACATCTCTGAGCTACTGTGTTTCAGCAACTGGCAAACTACAAAAGAGAACTGTCAGAGGTAACACATTCCTGAGAGTTACAGAAAATGATGTCTGTGTTTATAATTCCCAACACCTTAGGAGATATAAATTACTTAAAATGTAAACCTCCAGGTTATTCAAAGATTATGGTAATATATTGAAATAGAATGATTTCTGTAGCACTCCCCGCTACAATTTATGTGATGGTTACTAGATTTATCAAGTCCTACTCTATAAAATATTGCATTTGCCTGTGAATAATTAACCTTATTCCATAAAATGAATTAAAACATCTATCAGTCATTTAGATAAAGAATCTCTAAATAATGTCACAACTTTATGGAAATAGAAGAAGATAAGATAGCGTGCACATAAACAACTGATTAGATCACCCTAAAACTTCCCAGACAAAGAGTTTCTATAGCTTGCAAATATAATTTTTTTCTGGTTTATCAGTAAAGATATCACTGTCTAATACTTTCGTCTTTTTTTATTATTTATCATCACATATGTCTATATATCTCTAGGCTTTTAAACCAAAGGTTATTTGCTAATTGACTAGAAAGTTGAGTTCTGTATAAAGAAGCCATTTAAATGTATTTGTATGTAGTTTTTGTTTTGCCACATTCCGAGACACATAATGTATAGGGAATGTGTTTTGTGCTAGATGTATTTTTTAATTTTGGGGGTGAATTTTTCTTTTCATATCATGATCTACATTGCAACATAATGAGAAGGAGCCCTCAGCCACAACGCGTTTCGACAAACGTCTTTCTCAAGTGGAGCCACTTGAGAAAGACGTTTGTCGAAACGCGTTGTGGCTGAGGGCTCGCTTCACCCACTTTTTAATAAACCTAGAGGTAATTCTCTTAATTTTCAGTTCCCTGGTCTTTTCTAGCGCTCACCTCCATACTATTTTTCCTTCTCATTATTACCCTCCTCCCTTCGGGGTGTGGTATGAGAGCTGCTGGAGGAGAGACCTTGTTGAACATGCAATAGAGCTGCCTCCCTTGGAATTAAGTGTCCAGGCCCGGTGGACACGGTCGCCCGGACCTCGGAGCCTTATCACACGGAGCCAAGTGGAAGGCCGCCTCAAGAACAACTGACCGATTTTACACTCACCTTGTATTCCATTCCCTGTTGTGCGGTGCACAACAGTGCCAGGTGAGTGTATCCCTGATTAACCCTTATTCTATGTGTGGGATCAGCGTGGCGCAATCTTTTGTTTTTTCCTTTCCTACATTGCAACATGACCTTTTTTCCCCTAAAACTGTGTATATGTTCATGTGCTCTAGTGTCAGTGTGTTAATATTCTCTTCTACCCTCATCTTCTCCAGCATCCAGGGCCTTTCCTCTTCTGAGCCCCATGATGGCAATTCAGAAACTCTGGATCACTGTGTGCTCTAAGTGAGAGACAGGAAGTGTCTTTTACAATGTAAGCCCACACAGTCTTGTTCTGACTAGTGATGGGCAAGTCCTAAATTACTCGGAATCGCTTGACTCTAGCGAGTCCGAGCCCGGGACTCGCTACTCGTTGTGAGTCTAGCGAGTCCAATGTTAATGAATGGGGAAGCGAGTAATAGCGAGTAATGTGCGATTTATAAATCGCAGATGTGTCTTGCAAAGCGCTCGCATTGCCGTTTTGGAAACCCCACTCGCAACAGTTTTTTGCTGCTGTGTTCGAGGCCAAACTCGCATGTGTTTGTCTTATTTGCAGGTAGGAGAGCAGCAACACACTGGTCTGCCACAGAGAAAATAAAGCTGAAGGGGTTATTATGACCCAAAATCTATCAGGTGCAAAAAAATAAGAAATAGTACCTCAGCTAAGCCTCTGACTTCAGCTATTAGGAAAGCTGAGTGAGTAAGCTAAGCTATGATGTCGGTCCTGTGTGCACTGTAAGGCTGCTCCTCTCTGCCTGCCTGCCTACAGTCCTCTACACAGTACTCCTGTGTCCTCCTGGTAGCTCTCAGAAGAGCTGTTTGGGTTAAATATAAGGAATCTTGAAGTTTCCCTACACTGACTGACACTCCCTATGATATGCTCCAGCATCTACCTCACCCTGCACTAGCTCAGATCGTCACAGGAATGTGGAGGAAATGGCAGTGGCAAGGCTTATATACAGCCTCGCCTCTCATACATGACATAGGCATCACGATGGACAGAAGCCAATCATAGTCCTGCCATAACCAACATGGCTGTGGCATTACTGAATATGATTGGCTAACATGCTTGTCCATCTTCACAAGTTTTCTGACCTAACACACTAGGCTGTCTCGGAAGCTTTGTCGGAACATAACAGATTCTGTATTCGCGAGTCCCGAATACAGTATACAGGACTCGGATTCGTAGACTCGCTCAGACTCGCTCAGACTCGCTCAGACTCGCTGCTGGCAGAGGGTATCCGTGAAGCGGTGCGATTGTTTTAAACGATTTGGGGAGATTCAAGCTACATTCCAATGTGATATAGCGAGTCTAGCGAGTGAGAAAAAGTAAACTCTGACAAAACTAGGATTGCCATTGACTTGCATTGGACTCGATACTGTGCGAGTAATCGCTGGGAAACTCGCCGAGTACCGAGTCCTGCGAGTCCCTTACTACTCGCCGAGTAACGAGTCCTAGCGAGTAGACTCGCCCATCCCTAGTTCTGACACTACAGTACATGCAGATATACACAGGATTAGGAAAATAAAAACATTAATGAAAGGACTCATTTAAATAATATAATAGCCATACTTTTATTTAGGTGAATGAGATATTTATATAGTGCTGGTTCCTGTGACATTTGGCATATCCGGGAGTCTGTTGTGTTTCATTTCTGGGGTCCCTCATTGTTGTATGCTATGCTATTTTCATAAAGTATATTGGAATATGCAATTGAAGCTTCTGATTAAGTCTTTAGTATAGAATAAAATATAAATTTAAGGTCCATTTAGATGAGCTTAAAATAGGGATGCGGAATGGTTAAACAGTATGTTGACTGATCATTAGGTTATGTAAAAATGTAACCAACAAATTAGCAGTACATTGTTTGGAGTAAATTGGAGATATGTTTCTAATAATAAGACATTCTACATGCACAAAACAATCACACAGAATTCTGGGTGTCTCAACAAACTGTGAAATCTTCACCAATTGTCTTATATACAGTCCCTGACAGAAGTTATGTCGCTTATCCATGTTATGAAAATAAAAGCTTATAACCTGACGTTAAATTCATGCATTGGTTGTATAAATTACTCTTTTGAAAGCTGATACCCTCCGAAATGTGGTTTAGGTTAAGAAAATAAATTGGCATCATTGCTGAAATATTGATCATTTAATGAACACAGAATGGTCAGATTTTGGCAAGACAAACGTTTTGTCACCCACAGAAAGTAATGTGATTTTTCAAACTAATAATTAACTTAAGATACAAATATATGTTGCATAACATTGGTGAATGAAGTTGTGGTGCTATTAGACTCATATTTAATATTTTGTGTGTACTTCCATGAGCTTAAAGGACTGCATCCATGCGGTTCAACAATGATTCATACAATTTATTAATTAAGTCATCAGGAATAGCAAAGAATGCAGTCTTACATGCCTCCCAGAGTTCATCTAGATTCTTTGGTTTTGTCTTCCAAGCTTCCTCTTTCATCCTACCTCAAACAGGCTCAATGATGTTCATGTCTGGTGAATGGGCTGGCCAGCCCTTGAGCACATTGATTTTTTTTGCCTGGAGGAACTTTGTTGTAGAGATGTATGTATGAGATGAAGCACCATCCTGCTGCAGAATTTGACCCCTTTTATAATTTGGAACATAAGACGTGGCTAATACTTCTTGATATTTTAGGCTATTGATATTGCCTTCCACCTTGCAAATGTTTCGCACACCACCATACTAAATGTAACCCCAGGCCATGATCTTTCCATCACCAAATTTAACTGTTTTCTGGGTGTATTTTGGATCCATACGGGCTCCAGTAGGTCTCCTGCAGTATTTGTGGCAGCTGTGGTGTAATTCTACTGAAGATTCATCAGAGAAATCCACCTTTAGCCACTTCTCCAGTGTCCATCTGTTTAGCAGGCTGTGGGACTTTGCAAATGCCATTTGCCTTTTGTTTAGTGCTGGCTTCTGGGCACTGATACGACCATGGAGGCCATTTCGACTCAGAATCCTTACAAACTGTTCTAGTTAACACAGTGATGTGAAGTGACCAGGCCTATTGGAGCTCTGCTGCAGTGGAAGGGGCTTACTTTGGATTTTCTAACCAACAAACGTTCCTCGTGAGCAGTTGTCTTGCAGGTTCTGCTGGACATGGGCTTGTCAAACACATCTCCAGTCTCTTCAAATCTTTTTTTAATTCTTTGTATTTGACGCTGAGACACATTTGCCAGCCACCTCTGCAGTGTATCTGGTCTTAAGTCTCTTGATAATCAAGGCTTTGGTCGCAGGGTGGATTTTTGGCATGTTGTCAGAGCTCAAGTTGCAGTTCAAGTGAAGGTCTGGGATACTGGTTTTCTTTTTAGACACACCCACTAATTGACCGATCATTTACTGAGCACAGGTGAAGATGTAAACTAGAATTGGGTGCATTATATGACCAAACCAGGCGACAAAACGTTTGTTTTGCCAAAATCTGACCATTCTGTGTTCATTAAATGATCAATATTTCAGCATTGATGCCAATTTATTTTCTTAACCTAAACTACATTTGGGAGGGTTTCAGCTTTCAAAAGAGTAATTTATACAACCAATGGATGAATTTAATGTCAGGTTATAAACTTTTATTTACATAACATGGATAAGCGACATAACTTCTGTCAGGGAGTGTATCATCAGTCATTTAATGGCCGCAATTGGCTCCACTAAATGGGTGTTTACTTTTCTTACCATGTAAATATAATAAGTGACCACTTGACTGACAGCTACTTTTCCCCACTCCTCAATAATGGGGAGAGTTCATCCTAGTTCATCCTGGTTCAGAGTTGTCGTCCTGTCTCCCCATTCTGCCTTCTTCCTCACCTCACCTGTCTTATGAACTCCATTATTCAACTATCCATTTGTGTACACCATGTTCCAAATTATTATGCAAATGTTCTTTTTCTCTGATTTTCCTAAATGGTCGGTGCAAATGGCAGTCAGTGTAATAAAAGTCATCACCGAATTTTGTTGAAGAAACCTCCCAATGATAACAGTATAATCTTCAAAATTAAAAAAAAACTCTACATGCACTTTCCCAAATTATTAGGTATAGTAGAGTTTCTAAACATTTGACATGTTTAAAAGAACTGAAAATGCCCATTTGTTGAATTTGCATCATTAGGAGGTCACATTCACTGAAATAAAAAGCTATTTCACTCCAAAATATCCTAACAGGCCAAGTTACAGGTTAACATAGGAACCCTTCACCTTCACAATTATTGCATCCATTGAACTTGTGAGTTTCTGAAGAGTTTCTGCTTGTATTTCTTTCTTTTGTTGGAAAATAATTATGACATGGTGGGTAGGGATGGGCAAATCTACTCGCTAGGACTCGTTACTCGGCGAGTAGTAAGGGACTCGCAGGACTCGGTACTCTGCGAGTTTCCCAGTGATTACTCGCACAGTAAACGAGTCCAATGCAAATCAATATCAATCCTAGTTTTGTCAGAGACGCTGACAAAACTAGGATTGCCTTTGACTTGCATTAGACTCAGCTACTGTGCCAGTGATAGCAGGGAAAACGAGCCGAGTCCAGCTGTCTTCTCTGTGCAAGCTGCCGCAGCTCCAGGGTCCTAGAGCCCGCCTGCTCACAGAGATGATGTAGCAGAGCTGCGATTGTTCTCAGTCTGCTCATTCCCTGTGCATAGACATCTATATCTATGCACAGGGGATGTAGCAGAGAGGACATCGCGTTTTGGACTACGTCGGACGGAAGAGGATTTTTTTAATTAAAGATGGAGTCCCTAATGGCTTTTTTTTTTTATTTCTAATAAAAAATTTTCTCTGTGTTGTGTTTTTTTTAACCCTTTATTGGAGATTCTTAGTGGCTGGGTCAAACGTGGCCTGACATTAAGAATCTCGGGCTTAATACCAGCTTGTATAACAAAGCTGGTATTAACCCCTTTATTACCCAGCGTGCCACCACCACCAGGGCCGCTGGAAGAGCGGGGTTCAGCGCCAGAGGATGGCGCTTCAATGAACGCGCCATCTTCTGGGGCGGCTGCGGGCTGCAATTTGCAGCGGGGGGTGCCCAGAAAGCTTGGGCCTCCCTGCGCTGCGGATTCCAGCCCCCAGCTGCTTAGCTGTACCTGGCTAGACATAGAAATTGCGCGGAGCCCCATGCATTTTTTTTTTATTATTTCATGAAATTCATGAAATAATTAAAAAAAATGGCTCCCCTATATTCTTGTGTCCGGCCAGGTACAAATAGGCACCTGGGGGTTGGGGGCAGCCCGTCGCTGCCTGCTGGATCCGGCTGGTTCCAGAAATACGGCAAAGCCCACGTGAAATTTTTTTCTGACAAATCCATAAAACAATGTAAATAAAAGGGACTGCATCTTTATTAACCCCTGGACTATGGGCGAGGGGTTAATAAAGATGCAGTCCCTTTTTTAGGATTGTTTTATTGATTTTTCAGAAAAAAAATTACGTGGGCTTTGCCGTATTTCTGGGACCAGCCGGATCCAGCAGGCAGCGACGGGCTGCCCCCAACCCCCAGGTGCCTATTTGTACCTGGCCAGACACAAGAATATAGGGGAGCCCTTTTTTTTTATTATTTCATGAATTTCATGAAATAATAAAAAAAAATGCGTGGGGCTCTGCGCAATTTCTATGTCTAGCCAGGTACAGCTAAGCAGCTGGGGGCTGGAATCCGCAGCGCAGGGATGCCCAAGCTCTCTGGGCACCCCCCGCTGCAAACTGCAGCCCGCAGCCGCCCCAGAAGATGGCGCGTTCATTGAAGCGCCATCCTCTGGCGCTGAACCCCGCTCTTCCAGCGGCCCTGGTGGCGGTGGCACGCTGGGTAATAAAGAGGTTAGGGCCAGCTTTGTATTATCAGCTGGCCCTAAGCCCGAAATTTATGGCGGTCACGCCAATATTAGACATGACCGCCATGAATTTCTATTAAATTGTTTTAAAAAAAACACAACACAGAGAAAATTTTTTATTAGAAATAAAAAAAAAAGCCATTAGGGACTCCATCTTTAATTAAAAAAATCCTCTTCCGTCCGACGTAGTCCAAAACGCGATGTCCTCTCTGCTACATCCCCTGTGCATAGATATAGATGTCTTTGCACAGGGAATGAGCAGACTGAGAACAATCGCAGCTCTGCTACATCAGGCAGCAGGCGAGCTCTAGGACCCTGGAGCTGCGGCAGCCAGCACACAGAGGAGACAGCCGGACTCTTGTCTGTGCGAGTTTCCCAGCGATTACTTGCACAGTAAACGAGTCCAATGCAAATCAATGGCAGAGACTTTGACAAAACTAGGATTGCTTCAGGCTGAAGCTTCCGAGACACATCTGTGATTTGTAAATCGCACACTACTCGCTATTACTCGCTTCCCCATTCATTAACATTGGACTCGCTAGACTCGCAACGAGTAGCGAGTCCCGGGCTCGGACTCGCTAGAGTCAAGCGATTCCGAGTAATTTAGGATTCGCCCATCACTAATGGTGGGGATATCTGAGACATGGCTGGATTAGAGCCATGACTGGGCTGTTAATTTACAGGGCTATAGTCTGTTCAGAAATGACCGTACAAGTAAGCGAGGGGGAGGTGTATGTTTATACGTAAAATCATCCTTAAAACCCATCCTACGTGATAATATAGGTGAATCTAATGGAAATGTAGAGTCTCTGTGGGTGGAGATAAGGGGAGGGGGAAAAAATAATAAATTACTGATAGGGGTTTGTTATAAGTCCCCAACAATAATGGAAGTGGAGGAGAATATCCTCATAAAGCAAATAGATGAAGCAGCGACTCAGGGAGAAGTCATTATTATGGGGGACTTCAACTACCCTGAAATACATTGGGGAACAGAAACCTGCAGTTCTAGCAAAGGTAATAGGTTTTTGACAACTATGAGAGACAATTACCTTTCACAACTGGTTCAGGACCCAACAAGAAGGGGGGCACTGCTGGACCTAATATTAACCAACAGGCCAGACCGAATATCAAATATACGGGTTGGAGATCACTTGGGTAATAGTGATCATAAAATAATAAGTTTTCAAATATCCTTTCCTAAGATGTGTAGTAGAGGGGCTACAAGGACACTAAACTTCAGGAAGGCAAATTTCCAACGGTTGAGAGATGATCTTAGTGCAATAAACTGGGACGATATCCTGAGACATAAAAGTACGCAAAGCAAGTGGGAAACGTTTATTAGCATCCTATTCAGCCTGTGCACAATATGTACCCTATGGGAATAAGCATGCTAGAAATAGGAGGAAACCACTATGGCTAAATAAGGCTGTAAGGGGCGCAATAAATGACAAAAAGACAGCATTTAGGGAATTAAAGCAAGTAGGTAGTGATGAGGCATTAAATAAATACAGAAAACTAAATAACATCTGTAAAAAGCAAATCAAGGCAGCAAAGATTGAGACAGAGAGACTCATTGCCAGAGAAAGTAAAAATAATCCCAAAATATTTTTTAACTACATAAATAGTAAGAAACTAAAAAATGATGGTGTTGGCCCCTTTAAAAATAATCTGGGTAAAATGGTGGATGAGGATGAGGAAAAAGCCAATATGCTAAATGACTTTTTTTCAACAGTATTTACACAAGAAAATCCCATGACAGACAATATGATCAGTGATAACAAAAACTGTCAATTAAATGTTACCTGCTTAACCCAGCAGGAAGTACGGCATCGTCTAAAAATCACTAAAATTGACAAATCCACAGGCCCGGATGGGATACACCCCAGAGTGCTGCAGGAATTAAGTACCGTCATAGATAGACCATTATTTTTAATCTTTAAAGATTCCATAACAACAGGGTCTGTACCAAAGGACTGGCGTATAGCAAATGTGGTGCCAATATTCAAAAAGGGAACAAAAACTGAACTTGGAAATTATAGGCCAGTAAGCTTAACCTCTACTGTGGGTAAAATCTTAGAGGGTTTTCTAAGAGATGCTATACTGGAGTATCTGAAAAAAAATAACCTCATGACCCAATATCAACATGGTTTTACGAGGGACCGTTCCTGTCAAACTAATCTGATAAGCTTCTATGAAGAAGTAAGTTCTGGACTGGACCAAAGAAATGCAATGGATGTGGTGTATATGGACTTTTCAAAAGCTTTTGATACGGTGCCACACAAAAGGTTGATACATAAAATGAGAGCAATGGGGATAGGGGAAGATATGTGTAAGTGGGTTAAGAACTGGCTTAATGATAGGAAACAAAGGGTGGTCATTAATGGAACACACTCAGAATGGATCACAGTTAACAGTGGGGTACCACAGGGGTCAGTGTTGGGCCCGCTTCTTTTTAATATATTTATTAATGACCTTGTAGGGGGCATACAGAGTAGAATCTCAATATTTGCAGATGACACTAAACTATGCAGGGTAATCAATACAGAGGAGGACAATTTTATATTACAGGAGGATTTATGTAAACTAGAGGCTTGGGCTGATAAATGGCAAATGAGCTTTAATGGGGATAAATGTGAGGTCATGCACTTGGGCAGAGGAAACAAAAGGTATAATTATGTGCTTAATTGTAAAACACTGGGCAAAACTGTCACTGAAAAAGACCTGGGTGTATGGGTAGATGACAAACTCACATTTAGTGGCCAGTGTCAGGCAGCTGCTGCACAGGCAAATAAAATAATGGGATGCACTAAAAGAGGCATAGATGCTCATGAGGAGAACATAATTTTACCTCTATACAAGTCACTAGTGCGACCACACTTAGAATAATGTGTACAATTCTGGTCTCCGGTGTATAAGAAAGACATAGCTGAACTAGAGCGGGTCCAGAGAAGAGCGACCAAGGTTATTAGAGGACTGAGGGGTCTGCAATACCAAGACAGGTTATTAAACTTGGGGTTATTTAGCTTGGAATAATGAAGGCTTAGGGGTGATCTTATAATAATAGGCCTGAGACGGGGACAAGGGGGCATCCTCTACTTCTGGAGGAAAGAAAGTTTAATCATAATCACAGACGTGAATTCTTTACTGTAAGAGCAGTGAGACTATGGAACTCTCTGCCACATGATGTTGTAATGAGTGAGTCACTACTAACATTTAAGAAGGGCATGGATGCCTTTCTTGAAAACTATAATATTACCAGTTATATATACTAGATCCTTTGATAGGACGTTGATCCAGGGAATTAGTCTGATTGCCATATCTGGAGTCAGGAAGGAATTTTTTTCCCCAATGTGGAGCTTAGTGTTGCCACATGGTTTTTTTTTTGCCTTCCTCTGGATCAACATGTTAGGCTATGGGTTGAACTAGATGGACTTAAAGTCTTCCTTCAACCTTAAAAACTATGTTACTATGTTACTATGATATGCAGATGAAGTCCATGGAGCCTCGGTTAAGAGTCTACAACATGGACACCAGCCAGTTATCCCACCAGGGAAGGACCTAGCCCAGGGTATTAGCAGCCCTTAAGTCACTATCCAGCCCTTGCAAGCTTGAAGATATGGCCAGGGGTTTACTATGGACTAGGTATCCAACCACAGACAGCTGTTTCAGGGTTGTTGCCCCTCATCAGTGTGGCGCAGGATTCTGGCTGGGTGGGAGCAATGCCTGATAGACTGACATCACAAAGCAACCACTGACCTTGTGGAGACCAGTGGAGGATAACACTGCGGGCACCAGTTAAAACACTCAAACACAGTGAAACCCAAGGTGCATTGCTCCCTAGAATTCGAATATGCAGATGAAGTCCATGGAGCCTCGGTTAAGAGTCTACAACATGGACACCAGCCAGTTATCCCACCAGGGAAGGACCTAGCCCAGGGTATTAGCAGCCCTTAAGTCACTATCCAGCCCTTGCAAGCTTGAAGATATGGCCAGGGGTTTACCATGGACTAGGTATCCAACCACAGACAGCTGTTTCAGGGTTGTTGCCCCTCATCAGTGTGGCGCAGGATTCTGGCTGGGTGGGAGCAATGCCTGATAGACTGACATCACAAAGCAACCACTGACCTTGTGGAGACCAGTGGAGGATAACACTGCGGGCACCAGTTAAAACACTCAAACACAGTGAAACCCAAGGTGCATTGCTCCCTAGAATTCGAATATGCAGATGAAGTCTATGGAGCCTCGGTTAAGAGTCTACAACATGGACACCAGCCAGTTATCCCACCAGGGAAGGACCTAGCCCAGGGTATTAGCAGCCCTTAAGTCACTATCCAGCCCTTGCAAGCTTGAAGATATGGCCAGGGGTTTACCATGGACTAGGTATCCAACCACAGACAGCTGTTTCAGGGTTGTTGCCCCTCATCAGTGTGGCGCAGGATTCTGGTTGGGTGGGAGCAATGCCTGATAGACCGACATCACAAAGCAACCACTGACCTTGTGGAGACCAGTGGAGGATAACACTGCGGGCACCAGTTAAAGCACTCAAACACAGTGAAACCCAAGGTGCATTGCTCCCTAGAATTCGAATATGCAGATGAAGTCCATGGAGCCTTGGTTAAGAGTCTACAACATGGACACCAGCCAGTAATTCCACACTGATGAGGGGCAACAACCCCGAAACAGCTGTCTGTGGTTGGATACCTAGTCCATGGTAAACCCCTGGCCATATCTTCAAGCTTGCAAGGGCTAGATAGTGACTTAAGGGCTGCTAATACCCTGGGCTAGGTCCTTCCCTGGTGGGATAACTGGCTGGTGTCCATGTTGTAGACTCTTAACCGAGGCTCCATGGACTTCATCTGCATATTCGAATTCTAGGGAGCAATGCACCTTGGGTTTCACTGTGTTTGAGTGCTTTAACTGGTACCCGCAGTGTTATCCTCCACTGGTCTCCACAAGGTCAGTGGTTGCTTTGTGATGTATGTTACTATGATGTCAGAATAGCCTCCTAGAGCTGCTGTTTTGATATGAACACCCTTCCACCCTCATAGATCTTTAGCTTGATTATACTGCAAAGGTTCTCTATAGGCTTGAGGTCAGGGGAAGATGGTGGCCACACCATGAGTTTATCTCGTTTTATGCCCATAGCAGTCAATGACACAGAGGTATTCTTTGCAGCATGAGATGATGCACTGTCATGCATGCAGATGATTTTGCTCCTGAAGGCACATTTTTGCTTTTTGTACCATGGAAGAAAGTTCTCAGACAGAAACTCTACATACGTTGCAGAGTTCATTTTCACACCTTCAGGAACCTTAAAGGTGCCTACCAGCTGTTTCCCAATGATTCCGGCCCAAAACATGACTCCTCCACCTCATTGCTGACGTCACAGCCTTGTTGGGACATGGTGGCCATCCACCAACCATCCATTACTCCATCCATCTGGACCATCCAGAGTTGCTCGGCACTCATCAGTAAGGGTACCTTTACACGCCACTACAACAGGGTGGATACAACCCGCTACTTCACGTGCACGAGCACGCTCAAACGGTTACAAACGGTAAATGCACCTTCTTTACACGCCGCCACAAGGTGCGCTACGCTACGCAACATCTATAGCTAGATACATCGCCGGGTGTCTCAAGTAGCCATCTGTAGCGTACCTTACCTCATTTACACAGCGCTACAACAAGCTAATATGGGTGGACCTGGTGCAGCAGGGACAGCACATAGGCGTGCCACCATTGTGGATTACGAGACGTCCGTACGCTGATAGGACAAAGCAGGAACATCATGATTGGGCAGGCATCGCAGGAGGCTGATTAATACATGACGCTCGAGCTATTGTGTAGTGTGACTGGTCAGCTCCTTAAATATGCCGCCCTATGCAGCGTCTACCAATCGTCATGCAGGAGCTTCCTCCAATGATCGCTGAAGGGGCGCGGTAACCCGGAGCCTGTGTCACGCCCTAGCTACATTCCAGCTACATAGCCTGGTGTCCAGACATCCCTTCTGTAGCTTCTTTACACGCCGATACAGCTCGCTGCAATCGGCTTTGTAGTAGTGATGGGCGAATCCTAAATTACTCGGAATCGCTTGACTCTAGCGAGTCCGAGCACAGGACTCGCTACTCGTTGCGAGTCTAGCGAGTCCAATGTTAATGAATGGGGAAGCGAGTAATAGCGAGTAGTGTGAGATTTACAAATCGCAGATGTGTCTCGGAAGCTTCAGCCTGAAGCAATCCTAGTTTTGTCATTTATTTGCATTGGACTCGTTTACTTTGTAAGTAATCGCTGGGAAACTCGCACAGATAAGAGAAGAGTCCTGTCTGCTCTGTGCAGCTCCAGGGTCCTAGAGCCTGCCTGCTGCCTGATGTAGCAGTGCTCAGATTGTTCTCAGTCTGCTCATTCCCTGTGGACAGACATGAATGTCTGTGCACAGAGATGATGTAGCAGTGCTGAGATTGTTCTCAGTCTGCTCATTCCCTGTGCATAGACATCTATATCTATACACAGGGGATGTAGCAGAGAGGACATCGCGTTTTGGACTGCGTCGGACGGAAGAGGATTTTTTAATTAAAGATGGAGTCCCTAATGGCTTTTTTTTTTATTTCTAATAAAAAAATTTCTCTGTGTTGTGTTTTTTTTAAAACAATTTAATAGAAATTCATGGCGGTCATGTCTAATATTGGCGTGACCGCCATAAATTTCGGGCTTAGGGCCAGCTGATAATACAAAGCTGGCCCTAACCTCTATTACCCAGCGTGCCACCGCCACCAGGGCCGCTGGAAGAGCGGGGTTCAGCGCCAGAGGATGGCGCTTCAATGAACACGCCATCTTCTGGGGCGGCTGTGGGCTGCAATTTGCAGCGGGGGGTGCCCAGAAAGCTTGGGCATCCCTGCGCTGCGGATTCCAGCCCCCAGCTGCTTAGCTGTACCTGGCTAGACATAGAAATTGCGCGGAGCCCCACGCATTTTTTTGACTCCGACTCCGAGACGACTCCGACTCCGAGACGACTCCGACTCCGAGACGACTCCGACTCCGACTCGACTCCGACTCCGAGACGACTCCGACTCCGAGACGACTCCGACTCCGAGACGACTCCGACTCCGAGACGACTCCGACTCCGAGACGACTCCGACTCCGAGACGACTCCGACTCCGAGACGACTCCGACTCCGAGACGACTCCGACTCCGAGACGACTCCGACTCCGAGACGACTCCGACTCCGACTCCGAGACGACTCCAACTCCGAGACGACTCCAACTCCGAGACGACTCCGACTCCGACACGACTCCGACTCCGACACGACTCCGACTCCGAGACGACTCCGACTCCGAGACGACTCCGAGATGACTCCGACTCCGAGACGACTCCGACTCCGAGACGACTCCGAGACGACTCCGACTCCGAGACGACTCCGACTCCGAGACGACTCCGACTCCGAGACGACTCCGACTCAGACGACTCCGAGACGACTCCGACTCCGAGACGACTCCGACTCCGAGACGACTCCGACTCAGACGACTCGACTCCGAGACGACTCCGACTCCGAGACGACTCCGACTCCGACTCCGAGACGACTCCGACTCCGACTCGACTCCGAGACGACTCCGACTCCGAGACGACTCCGACTCCGAGACGACTCCGAGACGACGACGACTCCGACTCAGACTCGACTCCGAGACGACTCCGACTCCGACTCGACTCCGAGACGACTCCGACTCCGAGACGACTCCGACTCCGACTCCGAGACGACTCCGACTCCGAGACGACTCCGAATCCGAGACGACTCCGACTCCGAGACGACTCCGACTCCGAGACGACTCCGACTCCGAGGCGACTCCGACTCTGAGACTCCGACTCTAAGACTCCGACTCTGAGACTCCGACTCTGAGGAGACTCCGACTCTGAGACTCTGACTCTGAGCCTCTGACTCTGAAATTCATTAAATAATAAAAAAAAAATGCGTGGGGCTCCGCGCAATTTCTATGTCTAGCCAGGTACAGCTAAGCAGCTGGGGGCTGGAATCCGCAGCGCAGGGATGCCCAAGCTTTCTGGGCACCCCCCGCTGCAAATTGCAGCCCGCAGCCGCCCCAGAAGATGGCGCGTTCATTGAAGCGCCATCCTCTGGCGCTGAACCCCGCTCTTCCAGCGGGTAATAAAGGGGTTAATACCAGCTTTGTTATACAAGCTGGTATTAAGCCCGAGATTCTTAATGGCAGGCCACGTTTGACCCAGCCACTAAGAATCTCCAATAAAGAGTTAAAAAAACACAACACAGAGAAAATTTTTTATTTGAAATAAAAAAAAAGGCCATTCCGTCCGACGCAGTCCAAAACGCGATGTCCTCTCTGCTACATCCCCTGTGCATAAATATAGATGTCTATGCACAGGGAATGGAGTTATCTGCTGCGACACTAAACACTACGAACTGTGTACTATGAACACTTTAATGAGTGGCACAAGTAGCTAAACTGCACAGCTAATGCAGACACAATGTGAATAGGGGTATAGCAATCACTGCTCTAGATTCAAAGTAAAATGGAAGACTTAGCTTCAACAGTAGCTACTGTGGAGTGCCCGGAAACCAGCGACAAGGTGCTTCCGTTTTTCCCGGGCCCCTAACGCTATGACCTAATGGTGATATGAGATACTGGTTTAATGCCTCTATTCTGATTAAAAACAAGAAAAGTATGTGTTGACTCAGACAAAATGGAGACCTCAGCTGGTCACAGGCGGGAGGACTGATGGGGATCATAGGGAGGGACTCAGATCATAACAAAGACAATGTAACTGAAATAATATGAAAGACTGGCATCGGACCTCTAAGTGTAGCGTGCAAGCAGAAAAAATACATTAATAATAAGGAGTTATCTGCTGCGACACTAAACACTACGAACTGTGTACTATGAACACTTTAATGAGTGGCACAAGTAGCTAAACTGCACAGCTAATGCAGACACAATGTGAATAGGGTATAGCAATCACTGCTCTAGATTCAAAGTAAAATGGAAGACTTAGCTTCAACAGTAGCTACTGTGGAGTGCCCGGAAACCAGCGACAAGGTGCTTCCGTTTTTTCCGGGTCCTAACGCTATGACTAATGGTGATATATGAGATACTGGGTTTATATGCCTCTATTCTGATTAAAAACAAGAAAAGTATGTGTTGGACTCAGACAAAATGGAGACCTCAGCTGGTCACAGGGCGGGGGATGGGGATAGGGAGGGAGCTCAGTCATAAAAAATACAATAGTAACTAAATAATATGAATGACTGGCATCGACCTCTAAGTGTAGGTGCAAGCAGAAAAAATACATTAATAATAAGGGAGTTATCTGCTGCGACACTAAACACTACGAACTGTGTACTATGAACACTTTAATGAGTGGCACAAGTAGCTAAACTGCACAGCTAATGCAGACACAATGTGAATAGGGGTATAGCAATCACTGCTCTAGATTCAAAGTAAAATGGAAGACTTAGCTTCAACAGTAGCTACTGTGGAGTGCCCGGAAACCAGCGACAAGGTGCTTCCGTTTTTCCGGGTCCTAACGGTATGACTAATGGTGATATATGAGATACTGGGTTTATATGCCTCTATTCTGATTAAAAACAAGAAAAGTATGTGTTGGACTCAGACAAAATGGAGACCTCAGCTGGTCACAGGGCGGGGGATGGGGGATAGGGAGGGAGCTCAGTCATAAAAATACAATAGTAACTAAATAATATGAATGACTGGCATCGACCTCTAAGTGTAGGTGCAAGCAGAAAAAATACATTAATAATAAGGGAGTTATCTGCTGCGACACTAAACACTACGAACTGTGTACTATGAACACTTTAATGAGTGGCACAAGTAGCTAAACTGCACAGCTAATGCAGACACAATGTGAATAGGGGTATAGCAATCACTGCTCTAGATTCAAAGTAAAATGGAAGACTTAGCTTCAACAGTAGCTACTGTGGAGTGCCCGGAAACCAGCGACAAGGTGCTTCCGTTTTTCCGGGTCCTAACGCTATGACTAATGGTGATATATGAGATACTGGGTTTATATGCCTCTATTCTGATTAAAAACAAGAAAAGTATGTGTTGGACTCAGACAAAATGGAGACCTCAGCTGGTCACAGGGCGGGGGATGGGGGATAGGGAGGGAGCTCAGTCATAAAAAATACAATAGTAACTAAATAATATGAATGACTGGCATCGACCTCTAAGTGTAGGTGCAAGCAGAAAAAATACATTAATAATAAGGGAGTTATCTGCTGCGACACTAAACACTACGAACTGTGTACTATGAACACTTTAATGAGTGGCACAAGTAGCTAAACTGCACAGCTAATGCAGACACAATGTGAATAGGGGTATAGCAATCACTGCTCTAGATTCAAAGTAAAATGGAAGACTTAGCTTCAACAGTAGCTACTGTGGAGTGCCCGGAAACCAGCGACAAGGTGCTTCCGTTTTTCCGGGTCCTAACGCTATGACTAATGGTGATATATGAGATACTGGGTTTATATGCCTCTATTCTGATTAAAAACAAGAAAAGTATGTGTTGGACTCAGACAAAATGGAGACCTCAGCTGGTCACAGGGCGGGGGATGGGGGATAGGGAGGGAGCTCAGTCATAAAAAATACAATAGTAACTAAATAATATGAATGACTGGCATCGACCTCTAAGTGTAGGTGCAAGCAGAAAAAATACATTAATAATAAGGGAGTTATCTGCTGCGACACTAAACACTACGAACTGTGTACTATGAACACTTTAATGAGTGGCACAAGTAGCTAAACTGCACAGCTAATGCAGACACAATGTGAATAGGGGTATAGCAATCACTGCTCTAGATTCAAAGTAAAATGGAAGACTTAGCTTCAACAGTAGCTACTGTGGAGTCTAGCGAGTCCAATGTTAATGAATGGGGAAGCGAGTAATAGCGAGTAGTGTGAGATTTACAAATCGCAGATGTGTCTCGGAAGCTTCAGCCTGAAGCAATCCTAGTTTTGTCATTTATTTGCATTGGACTCGTTTACTTTGTAAGTAATCGCTGGGAAACTCGCACAGATAAGAGAAGAGTCCTGTCTGCTCTGTGCAGCTCCAGGGTCCTAGAGCCTGCCTGCTGCCTGATGTAGCAGTGCTCAGATTGTTCTCAGTCTGCTCATTCCCTGTGGACAGACATGAATGTCTGTGCACAGAGATGATGTAGCAGTGCTGAGATTGTTCTCAGTCTGCTCATTCCCTGTGCATAGACATCTATATCTATACACAGGGGATGTAGCAGAGAGGACATCGCGTTTTGGACTGCGTCGGACGGAAGAGGATTTTTTAATTAAAGATGGAGTCCCTAATGGCTTTTTTTTTTATTTCTAATAAAAAAATTTCTCTGTGTTGTGTTTTTTTTAAAACAATTTAATAGAAATTCATGGCGGTCATGTCTAATATTGGCGTGACCGCCATAAATTTCGGGCTTAGGGCCAGCTGATAATACAAAGCTGGCCCTAACCTCTATTACCCAGCGTGCCACCGCCACCAGGGCCGCTGGAAGAGCGGGGTTCAGCGCCAGAGGATGGCGCTTCAATGAACACGCCATCTTCTGGGGCGGCTGTGGGCTGCAATTTGCAGCGGGGGGTGCCCAGAAAGCTTGGGCATCCCTGCGCTGCGGATTCCAGCCCCAGCTGCTTAGCTGTACCTGGCTAGACATAGAAATTGCGCGGAGCCCCACGCATTTTTTTGACTCCGACTCCGAGACGACTCCGACTCCGAGACGACTCCGACTCCGAGACGACTCCGACTCCGAGACGACTCCGACTCCGAGACGACTCCGACTCCGAGACGACTCCGACTCCGACTCCGAGACGACTCCAACTCCGAGACGACTCCAACTCCGAGACGACTCCGACTCCGACACGACTCCGACTCCGACACGACTCCGACTCCGAGACGACTCCGACTCCGAGACGACTCCGACTCCGACTCGACTCCAACTCCGAGACGACTCCGACTCCGAGACGACTCCGACTCCGACTCCGAGACGACTCCGACTCCGAGACGACTCCGACTCCGAGACGACTCCGACTCCGAGATGACTCCGACTCCAAGACGACTCCGACTCCGAGACGACTCCGACTCCGAGACGACTCCGACTCCGAGACGACTCCGACTCCGAGACGACTCCGACTCCGACTCCGAGACGACTCCAACTCCGAGACGACTCCAACTCCGAGACGACTCCGACTCCGACACGACTCCGACTCCGACACGACTCCGACTCCGAGACGACTCCGACTCCGAGACGACTCCGAGATGACTCCGACTCCGAGACGACTCCGACTCCGAGACGACTCCGAGACGACTCCGACTCCGAGACGACTCCGACTCCGAGACGACTCCGACTCAGACGACTCCGAGACGACTCCGACTCCGAGACGACTCCGACTCCGAGACGACTCCGACTCAGACGACTCGACTCCGAGACGACTCCGACTCCGAGACGACTCCGACTCCGACTCCGAGACGACTCCGACTCCGACTCGACTCCGAGACGACTCCGACTCCGAGACGACTCCGACTCCGAGACGACTCCGAGACGACGACGACTCCGACTCAGACTCGACTCCGAGACGACTCCGACTCCGACTCGACTCCGAGACGACTCCGACTCCGAGACGACTCCGACTCCGACTCCGAGACGACTCCGACTCCGAGACGACTCCGAATCCGAGACGACTCCGACTCCGAGACGACTCCGACTCCGAGACGACTCCGACTCCGAGGCGACTCCGACTCTGAGACTCCGACTCTAAGACTCCGACTCTGAGACTCCGACTCTGAGGAGACTCCGACTCTGAGACTCTGACTCTGAGCCTCTGACTCTGAAATTCATTAAATAATAAAAAAAAAATGCGTGGGGCTCCGCGCAATTTCTATGTCTAGCCAGGTACAGCTAAGCAGCTGGGGGCTGGAATCCGCAGCGCAGGGATGCCCAAGCTTTCTGGGCACCCCCCGCTGCAAATTGCAGCCCGCAGCCGCCCCAGAAGATGGCGCGTTCATTGAAGCGCCATCCTCTGGCGCTGAACCCCGCTCTTCCAGCGGGTAATAAAGGGGTTAATACCAGCTTTGTTATACAAGCTGGTATTAAGCCCGAGATTCTTAATGGCAGGCCACGTTTGACCCAGCCACTAAGAATCTCCAATAAAGAGTTAAAAAAACACAACACAGAGAAAATTTTTTATTTGAAATAAAAAAAAAGGCCATTCCGTCCGACGCAGTCCAAAACGCGATGTCCTCTCTGCTACATCCCCTGTGCATAAATATAGATGTCTATGCACAGGGAATGAGCAGACTGAGAACAATCTCAGCACTGCTACATCAGGCAGCAGGCGGGCTCTAGGACCCTGGAGCTGCACAGAGAAGACAGCTGGACTCGGCTCGCAAAGAAACAGCAGTTACTTTGTGAGTTTCCCTGCTATCACTGGCACAGTAGCCAGTGATTACTCGCACGAGTCTAATGCAAACAATGGCAATCCTAGTTTTGTCAGCGTTTCTGACAAAACTAGGATTGATATTGATTTGCATTGGACTCGTGCGAGTAATCACTGGGAAACTCGCATAGTACCGAGTCCTGCGAGTCCCTTACTACTCGCCGAGTAACGAGTCCTAGCGAGTAGATTCGCCCATCCCTACTTTGTAGCCATCTGTTTTCGAGCAGTGCTCGGAAACAGATGTATCTGTTGCCGGCTGCCTCCTACCGTCTTTACACGCCGCTACTACGGGCTATATTGACGCTACAAGCTACATTTGTAGCCTGTAGCGGGTTGTATCCATCCTGTTGTAGCGGCGTGTAAAGGTACCCTAAGAAAGACTGTTTGAAAATTAGTCTTCATGTATGTCTGGTCCCACTGCAACCATTTCTGCAGTGAGCACTGTTTAGGGGTGGCCGAATAGTAGGTTTATGCACCACAGCAAACCTTTGAAGGTTCCTATACCTTGAGGTTCGAGGGACTCCAGAGGCACCAGCAGCTTCAAATATCTGTTTGCTGGTTTGTAAGGCCTTTTTAGCAGCTGCTCTCTTAATCCGATGAACTTGCCTGGCAAAAACCTTCCTCATTCTGCCTTTATCTTTTAACACGTCTGTGCTCAGAATCAGCCACAAATCTCTTCACAGTACGATGATCACGCTTACGTTTTCATGCAATATCTAATGTTTTCATCCCTTGTCCAAGGCAGTGCACTATTTGTTGCTTTTTGGCAGCAGAGAGATCCTTTTTATTTCCCATGTTACTTGAAAACTGTGGCCTGCGTAATATTGTGGAACATCCAGTTTTCCTTTTATTGGGCTCACCTGCCAAACTAATTATCACAGGTATCTGAGATTGATTTCAGTCATCCAAAGAACACTGAGACACAATACCATCAATGGGTTTCATTGACAAAATAAAACCCTATGACACTTAAAACCAATTTGCATAATAATTTGGAACATGGTGTATATATGAGTGTGTTCAGAGTTTGTGTTATTTCCAGTCTGATGAAGAGGCCTAGAGTCTCGAAAGCTTGCTATTATTTACCATCTTTTCAATTAGCCATTAAAAGATATCAACCACTGAGGACTCTCAGATTATAATATTTTTCTATCTACTGGTTAACACACTACAAACATTTTTTACCTTATCATGAGGAGAAAGATAAGTTGCATTTGGTACAACATATCAGCTGTTGAAACAAAAGTAGTTTATTTAACATAATATACTTTTGTTTCATTCAATCAATTCATTCAACACCTCTCTCCTTATTAAAAAAAATACAAATTGTTGGCAAACAGCTATCTAAAGTGTATAGACAGATATACAGCCCCCATGCCCCACTTGGCGATGCTGCAGCGATCCCGACAACGATACGACCTGGTAAGGATCGCTGGAGCGTCGCTATGTGGTCACTGGTGAGATGTCAAACAGTCAAATCTCACCAGCGACGCAGCAGCGATATGGCAGTTGTTGGGACCCTGTCACTCAGACCTGTAGTAGAGGTCGTTGTTCGTTGTTCCCGTCAAACACACTGATGCATGCTGCCCAACGGGAGCCCAACAAGCAAAAAATGGTCCAGGGCATTACAACACGATCGGCAGCAGGGGCCTGGTCACTGCTACTTGTCACACATAGCAAGGTCACTGGCGAGGTCACTGTTGCGTTACAAAAACTGTGACGTATCAGCGATCTCGCTAGTGATCTCGCTTAGTGCGAAATACCCCTTACACTGTGTGCAGAATTATTAGGCAAGTTGTATTTTAGAGGATTATTTTTATTATTCATCAACAACTATGTTCTCAATCAACCCAAAAGACTCAAATATCAAAGCTTAATATTTTTGGAAGTTGGAGTGTTTTTTTTTTAGATTTGGCTATCTTAGGAGGATATCTGTTTGTGCAGGTAACTATTACTGTGCAGAATTATTAGGCAACTTAATAAAAACCAAATATATTCCCATCTCACTTGTTTATTTTCACCAGGTAAACCAATATCACTGCACAACATTTTGAAAAAAACATTTCTGAAATGCAAAAACAAAACCCAAAAATATCAGTGACCAATAAAGCCACCTTTCTTTATGATGACACTCAACAGCCTTCCATCCATAGCATCTGTCAGTTGCTTGATCTGTTTACAATCAACATTGTGTGCAGCAGCCACCACAGCCTAGCAGACACTGTTCTGAGAGGTGTACTGTTTTCCGTCCCTGTAGATCTCACATTTTATGAGGGACCACAGGTTCTCTATGGGGTTCAGATCAGGTGAACAAGAGGGCCATGTCATTATTTTTTCTTCTTTAAGAACTTTACTGGCCAGTCACACTGTGGAGTAGTTTGATGCATGTGATGGAGCATTGTCCTGCATGAAAATCATGTTTTTCTTCCTGTACCACTGCTTGAAGACGTTGTCTTCCAGAAACTGACAGTAGGTCTGGGAGTTGAGCTTCACTCCATGCTCAACCCAAAAAGGTCCCACAAGTTCATCTCTGATGATACCAGCCCATAGCAGTACCCCACCTCCACCTTGCTGGAGTCTGAGTCGGAGTGGAGCTCTCTGCCCTTTACTGATCCAGCCTCTGGCTTATCCATTTGGCCCATCAAGAGTTACTCTCATTTTATCAGTCCATAAAACCTTTGAAAAATCAGTCTTAAGATATTTCTTGGCCCAGTCTTGACGTTATATCTTATGTTTCTTGTTCAAAGGTGGTCGTTTTTCAGCCTTCCTTACCTTGGCCATGTCCCTGAGTATGGCACTCCTTGTGCTTCTTGATACTCCAGTAACGTTGCAGCTCTGAAATTTGGTAAAACTGGTAGCAAATGGCATCTTGGCAGCTTCACGCTTGATTTTCCTAAATTCATGAGTAGTTATTTTGCGCATTTTTGCCCAACACGCTTCTTGCGACTCTGTTGGCTATATGCCATGAAATGCTTGATTGTTCGGTGATCATGCTTCAAATATTTGGCAATTTCAAGACTGCTGCATCCCTCTGCAAGACATCTCACAATTTTGGACTTTTCAGAGCTTGTCAAACCTCTATTCTGACCCATATTGCTAAAGGAAAGGCATTTGCCTAATAATTAAGCACACCTTATATAGGGTGTTGATGTCATTACACCACACCCCTCCTCATTACAGAGATGCACATCACCTGATTTACTTAATTGGTAGTTGGCTCTCAAGCCTATACAGCTTGGAGTAGGACAACATGTATAAAAAGTATCATGTGATCAAAATACTCATTTGCCTAATAATTCTGCACACAGTGTAGTTTAATGAACTCTCTGACCTTGGCAGGAATGAAACAACAGTACATTCTGTGTGTAGTCTTCCCCAGGAGATAATTTCAGGGTAGAGAAGGTTCAGATGGCCTATCCTTTTGCTCTCTCGGAGATTTCTGGCAGCAGCTTTTACAGAGAACACAAGAGTATGTAGGGTGGCACTTGAGGATAACTAAAAACTATTAGTTGAATGAGCACCTGAACAGATATGTGTTGTGTATAAGGAGCCTTAGATAGGTTGTCTTCAATATATTCCTTCATGTAGATTGTATATAGATCACAGCCAAACATGTTAGAATGCACAGACATATACTGAATGTGTATGGCCATTCTAGGCATCAATGCCGAAAACTTATACAAAAGCAAGATCAAAGCAAGTAAGAACAGGAGAGGTAAGAGATGCAAAAAATCAAAGCTACAGTACTGTGACAAATGAACAGCTAGTGATAATAGGTGATAATGTTTGCACTGATAAAACATCAGACACCATGGGCTAAAAAGAGAACAATCACTACAAATACCAGTATTATGTTTACCTGCTCAACTTTGATCAGGATTAACAAAGCATTTACCAACATTTCCTCCTTAAAAATACAGGTACCGTATATACTCATGTATAAGCCGACCCGTGTATAAGCCGACCCCCTACTTTTGCCCCCAAAATCTGGGAAAACCTATTGACTCGTGTATAAGCCGAGGGTGGACCCCAGCACAGGTATACAGCCCCAAGCAGTGTGGTATACAGGCACCCCCAGTGGTATACAGGCCTCCCCAGTGGTAGTATACAGCCCCCAGCAGTGTGGTATATAGCAGCCTCCCCAGTGGTACATACAGGCCCCAGCAGTGTTACAGCAGCCTTCCCAGGGGTATATACAGCCCCAGCCCCAGGGGTATATACAGCACCAGCCCCAGGGGTATATACAGCACCAGCCCCAGGGGTGTATACAGCACCAGCCCCAGGGGTGTATACAGCACCAGCCCCAGGGGTGTATACAGCACCAGCCCAGGAGGGTATACAGCAACAGCCCCAGGGGTGTATACAGCAGCAGCCCCAGGGGTGTATACAGCAGCAGCCCCAGGGGTGTATACAGCACCAGCCCCAGGGGTGTATACAGCAGCAGCCCCAGGGGTGTATACAGCAGCAGCCCCAGGGGTGTATACAGCAGCAGCCCCAGGGGTGTATACAGCACCAGCCCCAGGGGTATATACAGCAGCAGCCCCAGAGGTATACAGGCCCCCCCCATCAAGATCCAGGGCCCCCCCCCTTGCTCGGCAAACCTGTAAAGTAAAATCATACTTATCACTGGTCTGTCGCGCCATCCCGCCGCTGCCGACATCACGATCCCCGGCTTCATTCAGCGTCTTCCGGCTTCCTGTGGTCGCGGGCAATGACGTCATTGCCCGCGACCACAGGAAGCCGGAAGAAGACGGATGAAGCCGGGGATCGTGATGTCGGCAGCGGCGGGACGGCGCGACAGACCAGTGATAAGTATGATTTTACTTTACAGGTTTGCCGAGCAAGGGGGGGGCCCTGGATCTTGATGGGGGGGCCTGTATACCTCCGGAGGGGGTCGTCTGGTTCGGTATACTCGCGTATAAGCCGAGGGGGGACTTTTCAGCCCAAATTTTGGGCTGAAAAACTCGGCTTATACGCGGGTATATACGGTAATATATTAGAGGGATATAAGGTGTAATTTTAAACTTTAAGGCCCAAGTAATAATACTTGTTACAATTTGTTAATTTCAGAATAACCTTACTTTAAATTACAAAGATTGCAGTAACTTCCAAGTTGTATTGGAGCTAAGGAAAAGAAACAATTTTTAAATAATCTGAAATAGTAAGGAAATGATTTTGCCAGTGGTTTGTTTTAATAAGAACCTTTCCCCATATGTTTCATGTTGAACTGGATGTGCGATATAATACTGGCTGCAGAGAGGAGTAAAACATTGTTGTTTCTTTTCACATTTTGCCTTACAATTGCAGAGATACTGTCAATGAAAGTATGTGGCACATAATGAGTTTACTTTTGTTAAATCCGAGTGGATGTTATTAGATTGCAATTTATGAAGGTATAAGCCATAGACGCCCTCAGGGTAAGTATCTGATAACACCCACTTGGACTTAACAAAGTTAACTTATTAAGCGTCATATAGAGTGGGTATGGAAAGTATTCAGACCTCTTTAAATTGTTCAGTCTTTGTTTCGTTGCAGCCATTTGAAAAATTTAAAAAGTTAATTTTTTTTCTCATTAATATACGCTTTGCACCCCATCTTGATTGAAAAAAAAGCAGAAATGTACACATTTTTGCTAATTTTTTAAAAAAAGAAAAAATGCAATATCACATGGTCATTCAGACCCTTTGCTCAGTATTGAGTAGCACCCTTTTGGGCTAGTACAGCCATGAGTCTTCTTGGGAATGATGCAACAAGTTTTTCACACCTAGATTTGAGGATCCTCTGCCATTCTTCCTTGCAGATCCTCTCCAGTTCCATCAAGTTGGATGATGAACGTTGGTGGACGGCCATTTTCAGGTCACTCCAGAGATGCTAAATTGAGTTAAGGTCAGGGTTCTGGCTGGGCCAGTCAAGAATGGTCACAGGGTTGTTCTGAAGCCACTCATTTGTTATGTTAGCTGTGTGCTTAGGGTCATTGTCTTGTTGGATGGTTAACCTTCAGCCAAGTCTGAGGTCCAGAGCACTCTGGGAGAGGTTTTCATCCAGGATATCTCTGTACTTGGTCGCATTCATGTTTCCTTCAATTGCAACCAGTCATCCTGTCCCTGTAGTAAAAAAAACACCCCCATAGCACGATGCTGCCACCACCATGTTTCAACGTTGGGTTATATAGGGAAGGTTATGAACATTTCATGTTTTTTTCACACATACCGCTTAGAATTATCACCAAAAAGTTCTATCGTTATCTCATCAGACCAGAAAATGTTATTTCTCATAGTCTTGGAGTCATTTGTTTTAGTTTTCAGCAAACTTTATGCGGGCTTTGATATGTCTTGCACTGAGGAGAGGTTTCTGTCAGGCCACTCTCCCATCTCCCTACTGCATCTCTGGAGCTCAGCCACAGTGATCTTTGGGTTCTTCTTTACCTCTCTCACCAAGGCTGTTCTCCCACGATTGGTCAGTTTGTCTGGACATCCAGGTCTCAGAAGACTCCTGGTGACCCCAAACATCTTCCATTTAAGGATTATGGAGGCCACTGTGCTTTTAGGAACCTTGAATACTGAAGAAATTCTTTTGTAATCTTGGCCGATTCTGTGCCTTGCCACAATTAGGTTTCTGAGCTTCTTGGCCAGTTCCTTTGACTTTATCAAATCTATCAGGATTACGAATTTATTTGGATTAAAACTTTTTTACTTTTATTAATACAAAAGTTAAAAAGGTAATTGACCCACAAATTAACAGACAGTAAAAACCAACATATACACACTCTGGGAACACACTGTTGTAACCAGTATGGGATGTGCTAAGTGACACTACTTCTTACTCATGCCTTGCAGTGGGGAGTTTACGCATCCTAGACATATGATGCCCCCACACACCAGTGGCTTACCCTAAAGGTCCCTTTAACTATAAAGAGACAAGGGGTTTGGAGAGGAGGAAAGTCCTGTTTCAAAACTTAGCTTGGAGTCAAAGAGTAGTTTGAATTTCTTTATCAGTAGACTCCCACATGGTTCCCAGGTTTCTAGATAAATTCTCCACGCTTAAGCTCCTCTCCAAACCCCTTGCCTTTTTATAGTAAAAGGGACCTTTAGGGTAAGCCACCGGAGTGTGGGGGCATCATATGTCTACGATGCGTGAACTCCCCACTGCTAAGCAGGAGTAAGGAGTAGGGTCACTTAGGACATCCCATGCTGGTTACAACAGTGTGTTCCTCGAGTGTGTATATGTTGGTTTTTACTGTCTGTTAATTTGTGGGTAAATGACCTTTTTAACTTTTCTACTAATAAAAGTAAAAAATTTTAATCCAAATAAGTTGGTAATCCTGATCGATTTGATAAAAACAAAATATATTACCTCCTAATATCACTAACAGTATAAGTTTATAATTAATGCAGTTCCTTTGACCTCATGATTCTGTTTTGGTCTGACGTAAGCTGTGAGGTCTTAGGGTACCATTACACGGCAAGATATCGTGCCCGACATCACTCAAAAGTGACGTGTACAACGATGTTGAAACAACATCGTTAGTGCGTCATTATTATTATTATTATTATTATTTATTTATATAGCGCCATTAGGTTCCATGGCGCTTTACATGAGGATAAGGGAGACAAGAAACAAGTACACTAAATCTAGGCGATTAGGACGTACAGGTACAGGAGGGACCCTGTCCACGAGGGCTCACAGTCTATGAGGGGTGGGTAGGATACAGTAGGATGGGGGAATGTCAGGTATGGTGCGGTTTCCTGGGTCTCATGGCGGATTGTAGGCTTGACAGAATAGGTGAGTCTTCAGGTGACACTTGAAGCTACGCAGGGTAGGACAGTGTCTGACGTGTTCGGGCAGGGAGTTCCAGAGTAAGGCAGATGCCCGGGTGAAGTCCTGGACTCGGTTGTGTGAAGAGGTGATGAGGGGGGAGCAGAGGAGGAGTTCTTGGGAGGAGCGGAGGTTGCGTGAGGGTAGGTATCGGGAGACCAGGTCGGAGATGTATGGTGGGGACAGGTTGTGTATAGCTTTGTACGCCATGGTTAGTGTTTTGAATTGGGATCTCTTGGAGACGGTGAGCTAGTGAAGGGCTTGGCAGAGGGGGGAGACAGGGGAGTAGCGGGAGGACAGGTAGATGAGTCGGGCAGCGGAGTTGAGGATAGACTGGAGAGGTGTGAGGGAGTTAGCCGGGAGGCCATTGAGAAGGAGATTGCAGTAGTCAAGGCGGGAGATGATAAGAGCATGAATGAGTGTTTTAGCGGTGTCGTGGGTGAGGAAGGAGCGGATCCGCGAGATGTTCTTGTGTGTAACCGAACGATTCAACTACGATAATTAGTCAAGTTGGAGTTGACAGGTTTATGAACATGTTCAAAAACCTGACAACGTCGTTCAAGCGATCTGCTAGCATCGTTCTGTGTGACACCGCGATAACAATGTCATGGGTGACTTCGCCCATTCACAGCAATGAGCAGGGATCGTTCGCGGGGTTGGCGAACGATACCTGCTCACAACATCATTGGTGAGTTGTCCACGATATCTAGACGTGTGACATCTCACCAGCGATGTTGAAATGATTTAAAAAATGACCGTGCGCCCACGAGATCTTAGCAGACATCGGTCCAACGTCGTGCCGTGTAACGGTACCCTTACATAGACAGGTTTTTTCCTTTCCAAATCAAGTCCTATCAGTTTAATTATGCACAGCTGGACTCCAATGAAGGAGTAGAACCATCTCAAGGAGGATCACAAGGAAATGGACAGCATGTGACTGAAAGATGAGTGTGTGAGCAAAGGGTGTGAATACTTAAGACCATTTCATATTTCAATTTTACTTTTCTAATAAATTTGCAAACATTTTCAGTCAACATGGCGTGCGGAGTATACACATAAATGAGAAAAAAATGAAAGTTTTTGAATTTACCAAATGGCTGCAATGAAACAAAGAGTGAATAATGTAAAGGGGTCTGAACACTTTCCGTACCCAATATCAGGGCCACCACCAGAGGGTGGCAGCTCTGCCTGGAGTCAGGGGCCCGGGCCTCACTATAGGGGGCGTGGCCATCGATTGGGGGGGCAGGGAGCCTGGCCGTGACTCCAGGGGACCCACCCCCACATCTTGCACGGGACCACCCTCCACTGCTCTGGGCATAACAATCACGGTCGCAGCAGTTGGGACCACGACTGGGCCCAGGAGTGCAGGGTGCCCGCCAACCTCAGCTGCTGGAGCTGCTCGGGCTTTGAATGTAACTATTCTCCTGCCCAGCTGCTCGCAGATCACATCAGCAGCTGCAGACAGGCCCCCTGCACACTGTGTGGACAGGGTCTGCAGAGGGACACTTCACCTGCTCCTTCAGCCTCCCGGAGAGCAGCTTGTGAATGGACTGACCTCAGAAGATGCCGGTAAGCATGAGGTCATTAATCATGGTGTGGGGCAGGAGGGCAGCAGGACGCTCCTCAGTCCGGTCAGGGGCTGCTCTGCTGGGGATCAGAGTGAGTGATTGCAGGAGTCTGTGACAGATCAGGTCGGGCTGTCAGTGCTGGGTCATCGGCTCCAGCATCACCCGACCCACAGGAAAGAGCAGATTCCTGCAATAAATCACTATGATCCCAGCAGACACCACAGACCTCAGTATACAGAGCCCTGCACTGATTGATCACATCTAAACCTACAGCGGCCGTCACACGCTACCATTTCTTGCCCGATATCGTTTAAGCGATCTGCGTTTTGATCGCTTAAGCGATATCGTTTTGGCATCGTTGCATGTAATCAAGCGATTTTACTATGTAAAAATGAAAGTTTTTGAATTTACTATGTAAAATCGCTTGATCGTGACATCGCAGATCTGAGCTCCGGAGCTCAGATCTAGCGATGAACGATGTAACGATCTGCTTCATCGTGGTGTATAACACCACGATGAACGATCTCCCAGCGGCAGAGCCTATGCTAGGAGATGGTAACTATGGTACACGTCGGGTTACTAAGCGACGCGCAGCGCCTAGTAACCTGATGTGTACCATAGTAACCAGCGTTCTCGCTGGTCCACATCGCTGGTGAGTCTGTCTGTGTGACATCTCACCAGCGATGTGAGCGATATTGTTAGCGATCGCGCGTGCACGTGATCGCTAACAATATCGCTAGCGATATGGTAGCGTGTGATGGCCGCTTACAGGACATCATATATTATTTTATATGGCTCCATACATATATATGTGATGTCCTGTAGGCAGTACGAGGTGTGATCCATACAGTGCATTATATACCCAGTGTACAGATGGGGACATATACCAGGTTGGAGGACATATTTACCATACTGGGAGATATATATACCAGAATGGGGGACCTATACACCAGGATAGGAGACCCAGGGGCATAATTACTGAGGTCGGGGGGGGGCTGCAGTGCTTGCGGGCCCCGTTGTGCAAAGAAGCAGCTGGCTGGCTCCTGAGTGTCAGTGAGACAGGAGCTTTGGACACACATTCATGTCACTTACCCTCTATGTCCTCGTCCTCCTCCATCCCTCTCTGCCCTCTTTCTCCTCCGTCCCTCTCTGTCCTCTTTCTCCTCTGTCCCTCTCTGTCCTCTTTCTGCTCCGTCCCTCTCTGTCCTCTTTTTCCTCCATCCCTCTCTGCCCTCTTTCCCCTCCATCTCCCTTAATTCTCTTTCCCCTCCGTCTCCCTCCTGACCTCCAGATTTCTATGTTTGACATTCTGCTGTCCACCTCTCATTTGGGACTTTGTGTTGTCAGCTCGGGAGCATGACAGATGTTTGTGTGGGGGTGGTCCAGGTCCCTCCCCTGTGATGACATCACAGTCTGTTACCGTCCCTTGTAGTGGTTGGAGAATCTGATGAGGTCACAGGATCTGACCCCACTCAACAGGACACTGCCGCTCATCCTGAAGAACAGAAAGCCAAGATCACCGAGGCTCCGGCATAGGAGGAACCGTCTGAAACGGTCAACAGTGAGGCCGAGCCCGGGAGCCAAGGACAGAGCGCACGATGAAGATGAGAGGTCAGCTCACTCAGGGCCGCCACTAGGTTACTGTATGTCAGTGTGTGTGTGTGTGTGTCTGTCAATGTGTGTGTTACTATATGTCAGTATGTGTGTGTGAGTGTCAATGTGTGTGTTACTGTATGTCAGTATGTGTGTGTCAGTATTATTTTTATTATTATTAGTATTTATTTATATAGCGCCATTATATTCCATGGCGCTTTACATGCTAAAAGGGCAGACTAGGACAAGTAACATAGTAACAATACAAGTAACAATAAATGTTGACAATTCGGTTGTACAGATACAAGAGGGGAGAAATCCTGTCCGCGAAGGCTCACAGTCTACGAGGGGCGGGTGGGGATTCAGTGGGGGGGGAAATTCCAGTCGTGAGGTGGTGTGGTGGACCGGGTCTTATTGCAGGTGGTAGGCTTGGCGGAAGAGGTGGGTCTTCAGGCTTCTTTTGAAGGTTCCCAGGGTAGGAGAATGTCTGATGTGTTGGAGCAGAGAGTTCCAGAGTATAGGTGAAGCACGGGAGAAATCCTGTATGTGATTGTGCGAAGAGGAGATGAGGGGGGAGTAGAGGAGAAGCTCTTGGGAGGATCGCAGGTTGCGTGAGGGTAGGTATTGGGAGACCATGTCAAAGATGTATGGAGGGGACAGGTTGTGAATGGCTTTGTATGTCATGGTTAATGTTTTAAACCGGGATCTCTGGGAAGTAGGGAGCCAGTGAAGGGCTTGGCAGAGGGGGGAAACAGGGGAGTAGCGGGGAGACAGATGGATTAGGCGGGCAGCGGAGTTCAAGATAGATTGGAGAGGTGCAAGGGAGGTATTGGGGAGGCCGGTGAGCAGGAGGTTGCAGTAATCGAGGCGGGAGATGATGAAAGCGTGAATAAGGGTTTTAGCAGTGTCGTGGTCAAGGAAAGTGCGAATCCTATAGATGTTTTTGAGCTGGAGTTGGCAGGAGGTGGCGAGGGCCTGGATGTGGGGCTTGAAGGAGAGGGAAGAGTCAAGGATAACCCCAAGGCACTTGGCATGGGGGACTGGAGAGAGAGAGCAGTCGTTGACGATGATGGATAGGTCAGGTAGTGAGGGGGAGCGTCTTGGGGGGAAGACTATGAACTCGGTTTTGTCCATGTTCAGCTTAAGGAAGCGAGCAGAGAAGACGGATGAGATGGCGGACAGGCAGTGTGGAATTTTGGATAGAAGGGAGGCGATGTCAGGACCAGACAGATAGATTTGGGTGTCATCGGCGTAGAGGTGATATTGGAGGCCATGGGACTCAATGAGTTGCCCTAGGCCGAGAGTGTAGATTGAGAACAGTAATGGTCCAAGAACCGAGCCCTGGGGGACCCCGACAGATAGGAGGTAGGGCGAGGAGGATGTGTGGGAGTGGGTGACGCTGAAGGTGCGGTCCGTTAAGTATGAGGAGATCCAAGAGAGGGCAAGGTCCGTGATGCCAAGAGATTCCAGGATCTGTAGTAGAAGGGAGTGGAGTATGTGTGTGTTATTGTATGGAAGTGTGTGTGAAGGGTTGCACAAAGTCGTGCAGGCCCAGAGGTGAGAGGGCGGGCCCCGATCGCCTCACTTCTTGAGTGGCCCAGTCTCCTGTCCATCACCGCCACGTGATGCAGCACAAAAGAAAATAGAAAAAAGTGGACTTTATTGCCAAATGGCACGGCAACGCATTGGGCAATAAAGTCCCTTTTTTCCATTCTTTTGTCCTGGTTTTTCTATTTTTACTTTATTGTAAGGAACCATCTGGATTGCTGGTTGGAAAAGCTTTGCACGTACATTGAGGTAATTTTTGGTGTTGGTCCAATTTTTATAGATGGGCGGAGATGGGGTGGAGACTGGGCAGAATCTCAGGGGCCCCAACATTTTGTCAGTTAGGGGCCCCAAGATTCCTAGTGGCAGCCCTGCCCACTGTACTTTGATTGTTGATATCTGAGCAACAGAGAAGCAAAATTAAAATAATGTTTTATTCCATTCTACAGCCACTGTTACATTCTGTTTCCAGTTCACCATGACTAAAATTGATGAATGGTCGTTTTTAGGCTAAGTTCACATGATACTATTAGATAAAAAGTGTCTAATTTTCATACAAAAAAGTGGGGTGATTTTTTTTCCTCACTTATCTATGTATGTGCTGGTATTTTTTTTACAGTAGGAGCTATTAATCATTTACAGGACCATTTACAGTTTTCTATGTTAGAAAATTGTAATGTATTCCTAAAAATCAAATGCTATGCTGTGGTATCTGATATTTTTTCTTGCACCGATAGACTGGAATGGGTTGGTCTCATCCATATTCAGAGCCAAATTGTAGCATGCTAAACATTTTTTCACTGGCATATTCTTTCATCTGGTCATATTTAGTCATCTGCACTGCCCTATTGAATAGCATTAGTCAGTGTGCTATCCTATAGAAAGTCAGATAGCACACATCTGATTTATATAGTCATCTGTATGAACTCTTTTTGAGATTCAATGTCTTTGGATTCAGGGATTTTGGAAGAGATTCATTTGAACTAATTCACTGTTTATATTTACTTGTTTATATTCTTGTGTTATGTAATTGTCATGCCTCCAGCCGTGGGACTGGTCTCCTTTGGGCAGGGAGATCAGTGCCCAGTATGGAGATCCATGCGATCTGCCCAAGCCGCTGTGCTCTGTCCCATACAGGTTTCTCACCCGGTCTGCGATCCAGCGATGCCTCCTGGCTTCCCATCTGCAGCATCTGCCCGCAGTCTGCGATGACTGAGGAATCAGAAGCTATCCATCCACATGACAGCCTTCAAGCTCCTCTAAGAGACTTTGTTATCACCAGACCTTGGCCACTCTTGCAGGTGCAAACCTAATAAAGAGTCATTCTCCTACATGTTCCTACTCAAAGGGGGTCAGCTTCCACAAACTATCTGTGGTCTACGGGGTTCACTACTTCCTCTCACACCTGGGTGAGCATAAAATATTGCTCAGGCCAAGGACTCTGCAGACACCTGATTTTCAGCCAAGAGAGAACTAGCTGGCCTTCTGAAGAGTCAGGACCAGCTCATGACTTTTATGCAGACCTTGAATATCTGCCTGAGTTCCCTAAAGGCCCCTAAACCCACCAACATTATGCAACTCATGGATTCGCACTAGGAACTTGACCGGCAATGTGAGATGCAAACTCGTCTGTTGAATTATATGACCTCTGTGGATGAATGCCTTACCAATATTCAACTGGCCACTGCTACAGCTACTCTCCAGTCTCCTGTGCTTGAGCTGGTAGTTGTCGCCACGTTCAGTTCCTCACCTCATTTCGGCAAGCCTACATGTTACAGCAGAGATCCCAAGATGTGCAGAGGATTTCTCAATCAGTACCAACTGCACTTCTGGTTATTGCCTCAGCAGTACCTAAACTGACATAGCCAATGTAGCCCTCCTGGCCTCTCACCTGTAGGGAGAGGTGCTTGCCCCAATTAACCCGATAATGGTAAGAAACAATCCTATTGTCTCTCATCTGTGAAGCATCCTGGAGATATAATGTACTCACACACACATACACACAAACATACACACACATGTGTCCTTACTCATGCAGCCGCCATCTTTGGACACTCGGGTATACAAAGATGGCAACGGCATGATGCATCACACCACCCCACTGCAAGATAACAGTAATTCCAGGACTATGTCAGAGAGGAACTAGGTGGGAGCTAATACTGTAAGGTGGGTAATGAAGTGTCTCTAATTGGTACGTATTAAAGGAATTCTTTCTGTGTTTGTGTATTTTTTCTCTTTACTGAGAGTATTGCTAATGGCCGGATGTCATACTGACAGCTGACATTAGCAATAGGGCTTGATATCAGCTGCCATATAAATCTGACATCAACCTTTTATTACCCAGTCTGCCACCACTACACGGCTGCAGGAAGAGCTGGTAAACCACCAGTTTTGGCATCTCTCATGGAGGTGCCAATTCTGGGGCTGCTGCTGGCTGCAATTTTCAGCATGGGAGGCCCATAATGCTTGGACCACACCATGTTGAGAATTCCAGCCCAGTCTGCCTTAGTTACCTCGGCTGGCAATAGAAAATTTGGCGAAGCCCATGCCAATTTTTTTTAAACTTATTTATTTAAATAACTAAAACAAAATATGGCTCCCCTGTACTTTTCATTGTCAGAAAAGGTAACACCAGGCTGCAGGGGTTGGCAGCCAGTAGCTACTTGATATACCTGCACTGGCAATAAAAAAATATAGTGAAGCCCTACACATTTTTATCAGGAAATTAAACATTTTATTGATTAAAAACACAAAAACTGATTTTTAAGTAAAAATACATTTATTTACATACATTGGGAGAGAGCACGGGGTGGGGGGAGAGAGACAGCAGACAGGGAAGACACTGCAAAGGGGGGAGAGCCTGCCCCCATCATCATGTCACTACCCTCCCGATGTGATAGCATCGGACCCGCCTCTAGTGAAATATCTTCACCTTCTACCTTCCACAGCTTGTGAATGTACGCAGCAATCACATGTCTGTCCAAACCTAACAATAAAACCAGAGACCTGTAGGGGACCTGAGCAGTGAAGAAATTAAATTGACATGGGATCAGTTTGGGGTTATTACAGTACTTATTTTAATCTTTTACATCCTTTTGGAGCATTTTGGAGATAGCCTTTTCTGATGAATACAAAATATCATATTGATACAAAATAGTTTTGCCCATGATAATCATTAGAACTGTGTTCAGTAGATACATGATGTACACAATACTAACTTAACTTTCCCAAGTTTTGCTAATCATTGATGCAATAAATGGCACAAAATGACATTAAGAATTGTACCTAATGGAGACAAATGATGCCATTTTCTGTATTAGTATAATAGATTTCACATTACTCCAGCTTCCTGTATTAGATACAATTAATTCAGAATGATAGTAATTTACTTAATTGACAGGAACAACATTTAGTAAAAGAAGCAAGCAGCGCCTGCTCTAAAACACACATACTAACAGAAAGCCAAAGCTAACCAATTACACTTACTCCAAAAAACATCTGCTTACTGTGCGGGTCACTCTTTTCCCAAGGCACACTCTGTGGGAACATTTAGATTTTTCAGAATACCTTACTATAACATTTCTGTACAATAATAATATTAAAGTAGCTTATTTAGTGGTGAATGTGTCACTTATAGTTATGGTTATAACATTAGTGCAATGCATATAAAGCTTGACTGTACTGAATGAACTCATCCAATAGTAAAACAGTTCTGGAAAAGAATGAATGAATCTTCAGAGCCAGAGATTCATTGCCTCAGTCATATAATAAATAGAAATGCATCATGATGAGACACAACTTTAAGACACAAAAGCTGATGAATGAATAGTTCTTAGAATTTTAAAAACCTGTCACTTTTCTGGAAGAGCTATTACTCATTATAATATATAACTTGTAACTTCTGACGTAAAGGATAGAGCTGCTCAACCACTTTCAAGGTCTTTTGAGCAGAGATTGCTAACTTCTGTCTTAAACGCCTGCATCATTGTTCTGTGATTTCTAAGTTGTTATTCTGAAATTGCAGTATTTTGTGACTTCTAAGGGTTATAACTGGTATTACACTATGCGCATAAATGGGCAGAACACCCTGTGTGCTGGCTTCTCCCCTCTGTGCTCCCTCCTGTGTGCTGTGTCTCTCCCCCTGTGTGACTAATGAGCGGCACTGGAAATGAGAGGAGCAGATACTGACTAATGAGCGGCACTGGAAATGAGAGGAGCAGATAGCCTTTTAACATATAACTATCAATTTTATTATTTTTTTATATATATTTTTATTAATTATTTGGTTTTATATACATGAAAGTACTTTTTATATACATTTTAAATTGTTATATATGACTTTAGTCTGGATAATCTTTGTTTTTTTAAAAAAATTGTTAAAAATTGAGGCTAATCTTCTGTATAACAGTCTTTTATATATAGGTTTTATGCATGATTTTAGTTTGAATAGGAATTATGTTATATATGAATTATCTCCTATATTACTATGTGCAATATATGGGAGATGGACTAAATAGTACACACCCCCTTCGTTAATGATTGGCTGCAATAAGATATATATAGTAGGAGTAATCATTAGCCTGACATCCACTTGAGGAAGACGCAGTCAGCGTCGAAACGCGTTGTGGCAGGAGGGCTTTTAATTGTTGAATGAATAAAACTTAAAGGTAATATATTCAAGAGCATTGTGTATCCTGTTTTAGCTCTTAGCGCTTACCTTTATTATACCACATTTGTTTATCGGCTCTCCCCCTGTGTTGTCTTCTCCCCTCATATGCTCACTCGTTTGAGCTGTCTCCCCAGAGTGCTCACCCCTCCCTCTTGTGCACTCCCTTCCCCCTGTGTGCTCTCTCTGCTCCCTGTGCACTCTCTCTGCCCTTGTGTGCACTCACCCCACCCTGCTGTGCACTCTCTTCCCCATGTGTATTTTCTGCCCCCCTATGCACTTTCTCTGCCCATCTGTGCTCTCTTTGCCCCTGTGCACTTTCTCTTCCCCCTGCATGCTCTCTCTCTCTGCCCTCTGTGCACTCTCTCTGAACCCCTGTGCACATGCCATGTGCTCTCTCTACCCCCTATGTGCTCTCTCTGCTCCATGTGCACTATCTCTACCCCCCTGTGCACTCTCTCTGTCCTCCTGTACACTATCTCTGTCCCATGTGCTTTGTCTCTCCCCTTGTGCTCTCTTGCCCCTGTGGTGTCCAAAGATGGTGGTAGCGCAAGTATGCACTGAGTCACGCTGCAGCCATCTTTGTATACCCGGTGTCCAAAGATGGTGACCACCTGAGTAAGTGCACATGCATGCCGGGTATATACCTGCGCATATACTCAGCAGTGATGTGTCAGTGGTAGCTGCGGGAGATGTCGGTTGCAGCTGCGGCACTGATGGTGGTTATGCGCAATGTTCCACTTCCACCAGTCGGCACCATATTTGCACATCCATCACTTGTGTGTGCAAATATGTCAGAGGCGCTTCACACAGGACATCCGAATGCCAGAGGTGACAGACAGGACAGTGCGATTTTGTAACTGTCCACCAGTGCGCTCTTTCTGCCCCCGTTTCCACACTCTCTTCCCCTTCATGCGTGCTCTCTGGCCCCCACTTTGTTCTCTCTGCCCCTTGTACCTCTGACCTCCATATGTTCTCTCTCTGCCCCCTGTGTGCCCTCTATCTCACCCTGTGCACACTCTCTGCCCCCCGTGCACTCCCTTTTCCTCCCCTGTTCTTACTTTTGTTCCCCCATGTGTGCTTTCCGCCCACCATGTTCGTTCTTTTTCCCCATGCCCCTAATGCACTCTTTCTGCCCCCCTGCAGTGGCAGTAATATAAGGAAGATGATCGTGGCATGAGGAGCTGTGTCTGAGCGCACAGGTGCTGTTTCTCGTTCGGCAAGCTGTGGGTGGCATGTGCGGCGTGTTCCTGGCATTGGTAGCCCCACTATCGGGTGCCATATTTTCATACCCATCACTTGGGTGTGCAAATATCGCTATTGCAGTGGAAGTGGTTGATGCATGATAGGAGGACATCAGGATGGAAGTGGATTATGGACGGGATATGGTAAGTATTTAATAGATACAAGGAAGTAGGGACATATATAAGGAATGGAGAGATGCAAGAAAAAAATATGTAAAAAACACCAAATACCTTTATGATCTGTGTTTACCTCTCAGCTTTGCATCTGGCCTGTCCATACGCACCCCCTCATTCACACCTGATTGCCTTTTTAGCTGGAGATATATTCGGATCCATTAGTCTGATACAGACTTTAGTCTGATCCATGAATCTTTCCAAATGCATTTTTCAAAGTGCAGTTTTCTAAGTGCAACTCTTTGAGCTAGGCCAGAATTGGACTGTAAATTGACTGTAAGGTAATGGGATAGAAAGCCACTACAATGTTTCTGTTTCTTTTCACTTTCACCCCTATACTACTTTATTTCTTACTAACTCCTCTGCCAGGAGACTGATCACCTCCCTAACAAAAACGGTAAGTCTGCTGATTTTATTATAATCTGTTGACTTTACCTGTTTTTCGGGGTACCCTGTGCAGATTGCCTGACCGTGTCCGGTCTTTTTAGGGTCTCTGGAGACGGCAGATGGGGTATTCTCCGCTGTTGGCCATTTGATTGCGGAAGAACCGTCATGCTAAGTTGCTGCTGCCTGTTATATGTTGTATGGAGGGGAGATGACTGGTAGGGTAAGAGGGTTTTTGAGCTGTGCTGGAGAAGGAGATAAGTGGTCACCTGTGATACGATTTTCAGTTCTGGAGAGAAGAATTTTGATATGGTTTTGAGTGTTTTTTGTGACTCAACCTAATAGTCGCACGTGACTTAGAGTGCATTGACTCAGTACGTAGCGGCCTGATGTCTGTAGGTTTTTAGCATTGAGTGATTTTTGTGACTCTGCATTTGAGATGGTTTTGAGTGTTTTTTGTAACTCAACCTAATAGGGGCATGTTACTTAGAGTGATTCAGTACATGGCCTGATGTTTGTAAACTACAGACTTTTGTAAACTACAGAACATGGAAGTCAGACAGGGACAGATAGGAAGGAGAGACGGTTGTGAAGGTCTTGTGCTCAGGTTTGTCATCTCCCCAGTCTTAAGTGTTTGTTTTGTGTCCATTATCTTAATCTATATAGAGAAAGATGGAGAAGTTAATGCAGTTGTGTCGTATAGGCCCTAAGCCTTATTCAGATGACAAGATAGATCTGTGTACATTAAGGGAAAAGTCATGTTAAATGATGCAAAAAGCTTATGAAGTTGTGTGGAATGGCAGAAGTGCAGTGAAGATTGGATTAAAAGAGAGACAAGGTGTTTTTGGAAGATAATGGATTGTTATATACTGCTAGGGGCATGAGAGAGTCTCTTACAGTTTGTATAGAGAAAATTGGATAGAAGAGGAAAGGAAAAAGAAAGACGAAAGTTTAAGTTATGTGTATTATAGAAATGTACAATGTGAATTCCCACCACCAGATGCTGGAGCACATGTTTCTTTGTTGGGGGGCCAATTTGTTGGTGGAGCACATGTTTCTTTTGTTGGCGGCCATCTTGTTGGTGCTTCTCAGACCTCCTCGGGGGGCGGCCATTTTGTGGGAGGCAATACCTCTTGCAGTCAGTTTGTTGGCATGTGCTCTCTGATGTCAGCCAGTTTGTTGGCATGGGCTCTCTGATGTCAGCCATTTTGATGACATGTGCTCTCTGATGTCAGCCATTTTGTAATGCTATGTGCTCTGGTAAATGGGCCTTGTGGTAACTAGTGCTTGGTTTTTTGTGCCCTTAAAAGATGCTAGCATATGGCAAGTATGAGAGACTTGTCGAGCATAAATGAAAATATGTAAGTAAATAGCAGATATTCTAAAACAAATGTAAGACAGCAGAGAAATGAGAGTTTAAATAGTGTTAAGACAGAAATGCTGGAGTATAAGAGAATATTTGGGAAAGATGGGTTAGGATTGCCTCAGATTGAGAATCTGGGAATATACTTTTGTCCATGCAAAGATGGCCGCCGAGTGAAGGCCACATGGTTAGAGACAAAGAAATGAAGGAATGTGTGGACAATAGGCTTAGACAGGAAGTGATGTGTAAGGACTAAAAGCTGTCTGACCAGTTTTGAGCATACACACTGCTAGTTTCAGACCCAAAAGAAAAGGTAGCCACCCCACCCCCTTCCCACATAGAGACATGTGATGGGCTAATGCAGAGAGATTGAATGATTAATATACCGGTAATTAATAATAAATAATAAAAATAGAATAAAAATAAGACACATATAAGTTCCCTTGTCCAGATAAGTTCAACGTGCTGGTCAGATATAACTATGTGCTGAAAGCTATAAGAAATTGTTAAGTGGAAAAAGGTAAAAGATGTGAATGCATATATTAATGAAGTATTAATTGGGATTAAATAAATAAATATAGATATAATTGGCAAGGGAGACAAAGTGACATACCTCAGAGAAAAGATGAGATGATAAAAAAAAAAAAAAATGCCAACGGTGCACAGATAATCCAAGGGAAAAATGTGGAGATTCATCATTATGGCTCCACGGAGAGAAATTTCCATGACCTCTCTCTATCCAGCAGGAAGTACAAATGACCTGTAGATACTGTCTGAATGGGGGGGGAGGAGACTTGATTGCAAACCAGGCCAGTCCCACAGAGAGGCACCACCCCACCCCCTAAAATGCCTAGGCCACATGCTTCATTGTATCTTTTACTCTACATTTTAACATCTAATTTTTCCCAGTTCATGTTTTATTTTATTTTTATAGTCTCATTTTAGGGTATTGGTAAAAGTAATTATCAATAGTTTTTAATTTTTACTGCTTCAACCCCAAATATTTTAATAATGGACACCTTTTTCACATGAAAGTAGATTTGTATTCATGATACTGTAGATACTGGAACAAACGGTGTGCTGGGTTTACCTAATTAGCAAATCAATTCCAGGTGATTTGCATTTCTATTCCATGTCCCTGCACCGATATATTTTCAATCCAGCAGCCAGAGACCTGTACCTGGAGGGGGGGGTTGACGAGCCCACAGGACTAAAGTTACACATCACATAGTATTTGGGCTTTGTGCTTTGAGGTTTATTGTGTTTTTTGCTGTATAATTTTTGCCACAAATCTTCACATCTATTCTGGCGCCAGTGAAGTTGCTGAGACTTCAGAAGTGTTCTGCACGTTATCTAATTTTTTATTGTTCTTTCAGATTTTGTGTGTTTCCTTTTTGCCAGAAGATGCAGATTTGATGCAGAAAATTTACACCCCACATGTAATGTTCATCATGTGCACACAGCCTTATTGTATTCATAGTTATGTATACTCTATGGAGTGGGACCTTTTCAGGATCTTTTCAGGCTCCAAATGTGAACTTCAGATAACAACATAGTTTTTGAATCCAGATATGCTTTGGATATTGGATTCAAAAAGGGGGGAAAGAGATGGAAAGTTAGTGCCTGGTTTTAAAGTTGTTTTTTAAAGTTTTAATAATTTATTTACGTCTTTATATTTAAGTCTCTTCTTTATATTTTTGTCTTAAATAGAGGACAGAGCAAACATGTGTGAACATGTCCCAGATGAGCTCATTACTAATGCAGATCTTGAGTTATTTTACAGATGTTCGTGGATTTTACCACTGGATGAGCTGTGATTACACAACAGGAGGTAATAAAGCAAAACCACTCCCTCTTCACATATCGCCATGAGGAGGTAGATGGGGATCTGCAATCACTGGAATGGGTAGCTGGCAAAGGGTAAGATGGCCAAATGTGTATATAGACTGCAGATCTTTCCTAGAGTCACATAAAGACCCACAGAGACCGCACAGAGTGTATGAGCCTGTATGGAGGCTCTCCTGTGATTAGATCAGTCTGGTAGAGTGTAGGTGCTCACACCTGAGCTGGCGCTCATTGAGCCAGAGGTAATGCTCGCACAGGTGCAGCTGCCAGAAGCTGTGAAGAGGCCTAGAGTCGAGAGTCTCAGACCCTGACCCCAGGGCAGACCCGGGCAGACCAGGGGCCCCTGTCACTCCTGATGTTCTTATTCCCACAGAAACAGGTGATCGAATGGAAAGGAGTGCAACACGCAGGGAGCCAGCTGAGGAAGGTCTGTACACACCAGGCGGTAAGCTTTCTCTGCCACGACTCTCTTCTCAATGATGGCTCAGGTAACCCAAGAACTGACTCATTTGTCATTAACTGCTACCTGTGTTTTAGTGGACAAGGTTTGGGTGGCACCAGGGTACCAAGGTGGCCGACTACACCCAGTCTTGTACGATGTGTGACTGGTACGATGGAAGAGAATCTGTAGTGACTGCGCAGAACCACGAATGCACCCCTCGTCCACTCTACCATTACAGTGATTGCAGATAGATGATAAAGACAGCTGCACATTAGGTGTATGCGGGTGTGCCTGTTGCGGTAATCTCTTTTCAGGATCCGGTGCAGAAACTACGTTACTTCTGAGAAGCTCACGATGAAGGTGGTATGTAGAAATGAGGCTCCTGATGAGGTAAAGCTGCATATGTTATAGTGGAGGTCATTAAGGGTATTTCACAGTATCTGGAAGTCAGCAGCTTTCTACAATACGTATCATGCATAAGACAGTGGACAATATGAATGGGAGATTAACATTAAAGGTGCAAGGTAGAGGAGACGGACAAGACATAGATGAAATGTTTGTTTTTGTTTAATTTTCCTCCTCAGTAAATAAGTTAAAATAAGATAATTCTCGATCCAACACCTTGAACAGGGTTGTAATTTCTATAAAGTAAGTGTGTAATAAAGTTTAGTCTGATATTAAATGAATGGGACCCAATGAGCCTCTCACCTAGGGGGTTAAGAACTACAGGTCAATAGATAGCTGCTGCAGTAACAGCATCAGTGAGATGAGTATCCAGTTAAGAAAGGGTTAAACACTGTGTTGCCATCTTCAAGTAAGGAGAATTAAAGTCAATGTCCTTCAGAATTTGTGTTTTATTTCCCACAGATGAAATCACCAGCGATGTCCAAGCCTTAAATAATTGTTTAAATAGTGGGATAAAGAGATGTGTTCTTCAATTCCAGATCCTAAATCAGTTTCAGGAGCGCATGGTCTCATGTCAGGAGACCGGGTGATCCTGAAAAGATGCGAGAAAGAGCCGTGAGCCGAGAGCCGAGATTAGATGGCCGATCCAGCTACTCTGAATTACAGCAACTTCAGTGGAGACTGAGGGAAAAGGACGCGGCAACTGTTGGAGACTCCCCACCAGCAGATGATGAACTCCGATAATGATAGTCACTGACATACACCACATAGTGATAGACTGTCACATATATGACCTTATAACTCCACATTATGTCTGATATACATATGGAATATCCAAACTAAGGCAAAATGGTTACAGGAACACGATATAAATGAGGACTCCGTGAGGGAGAAACATTCACGTTCCTGAGCAAACCATTAGATCAAGGGTAGATAACACTGTGTATAACTGACATTACTCTAATAACTTGTATATGTAGCCGTAAAAGCGCTATTTTACATTATTTAATGTTATTTTTAAGGTAATTGGATTAATGTGTAAAGGGAAACGTTATCAAATAATCTCTGGTGGTAGAATATGGCCCTAAGACAGAAATGTCCATCCATGAGTGTTGTGATACAATTCTGGGTATCCAGGTAGGGAACTGAGGTGAAGCAAGTAGGAAAGGCCCGAGGACGCGGATAGCGCGATCCTATATACCTCCTGATATACCAAGAATTGTTCATAACAATTGTTCATAAGAATTGTTCATATCGCATGTATTTGAAGCCAGAGATCAAGTTAAAGTAGGTTTTGAATCCTTTATCTCACCCCTAGTGGCCATAAGTAAGAATATAGTCTAGATCAATTACATCTATGATTAACCGGGATTTGTCAATTATACTACAGAAGACCTTCAAGGTTTAGCAGGCCAACTAGGCCCTACATCAATAATGGTGCTCCAAAATAGAATGGACCTGGACATGTTATTAACAAAATAATGAGGCGTTTGTAAAATTGTACGAATATTCCAGATAATACAGGTCCCACCGGGAGGTTACAGCAGCCATACAGAAACTGAATTCTCTACAATCAGGTGTAGAAGATCCCCGGGACCAATACTTTCTGTAAATGAAGAGATGGCAGAGATGGCTGGATTAGATAGGCTTTGTTATCCTTGTCATCTTAAATTATTGCAGCTATCATTGTTTGTTGTGTAAGTCGGTACCAAGGGGGGTTTTAATGGTTATCAATTCTCAGCTGGCGGGCAGAGTTGAAGGCACATTGGGCAGATGTGATAGGCTCTGGTAGGAATTGGTTAATAAAGTATTTAGGGGGGACTGTTAAGGAGAGCCTTAAGATCAAAATACTTCATTAAGCTTAAGACATAAGGGCATGGGAGAAATGATATATAGAGTGTATTATTTTACATTGTATAAGTTGTGATTTAAACATGGCTGCCATTTCCTGCCACATCACACCATGTGCTGAGAGCAAGATGGAGTCCAAAGAAGACCGACCAATCACCGAAGCTGGAGGTCAGGCAAGACTGGCCAATCACAGAATAACATACTCTATCAAGACCACACCCCTTGATGACCTCATGGATCCGCCCATGGACTAACCCGATGACCAATGAATACATCTGAGTAGGGCTGACCGAGCCCCTTATTGCCCATGGACCAATGAATACATCTGAGTAGGGCTGACCGAGCCCCTTTTTGAGTAAAAACCTACTGTCTTATAATAAACAGACACTTGGAGCTTGGGTCTGACCAAGGAAGGGTGTACATCTGACTCACTGTGTCTGGTGTCATACTTTTCAATGCCGGTGCTTGGTCTATATTGATTTGGTCAGGAGCAGCAACTTGTTATTAATATTGTTATTAATATTACCTTTACACTCTAATCCCTACACCTCATAAGGAACTAGTCATTTCTCCATCCATCCTCCCCACCAATCTCACCTCCTTCTCAGAAATGTTCCTCAGCATACAATCCTTTGTCTCCAGACACACATGGCCACATCATGCCCTATCTTGCTTCCACCTTCTAACACTCTGTTTATTGCTCCTCATTGCTGGCAATGTATCCCCAAATCCTGGCCCTCCTCCTCAAATCCCCACACTCATTTCTAACACCCTACCATTATCCTTTACAAGTTTTTGCAACCTTTTTTTTTAAATCAGATTATTTTTATTGAGATAAGAATTTTCCAATACAGTAGAATACATCACATACAGAGAAAACAGACCCAAGGAAACATTTAACAATGACTTATGCAGCCCACATACAAGTACATTCCCCTCCCCCCCCCCCTTTTCCCCATGAACCATAGCACATATCAGGGTTGAGCACAGCACCCTTCAATCCGGATAAGGATCCACAATAGTAATCAATCAACGAATCAAATAATAGTTATGCTATATTATTGGATCAGGATATCTATGAGATATGACTAGCAAGAAATGTCTAATCAGGTTAAATAGTTATGCCACTGCAGATAGTATTAGGACCCTATCATATTTAACAAGGCTATAAAGTGATCTCCATGATAATGTCTCCACTTACTCCATATTTTATCAAACTTGTGGATTGCCTTTCTTTTTTTATACACCCCCTAATCCAATCTTATCAAATTCCGCATTTTATCCACAAACTCCTGTAACCTTAATGTTTGAGGGTCTAGCCAATGTGTAGCAATTACTTTTCGTACCTGGTACAGGGTTCGTTTTAAAGCCAATTCTTCACAGTCATCATATTGTCCAGGGCCCACACATCCCAGCACACACACCAACGGGGCAAGTGGTAAAGCAGATTCAAACACATTATTTATATATTTGATACATGTATTCCAAAAGACCGCTACATGTCCAAAACATGTGTATCAAATCCGCCCCCTCCTCCCCACATTTTGGACATTTATCATCTATTCTAATACCTGCTTGGCACAAAAATTTGGGTGTCCTATACACCCTGTGTAACAAGTATATTTGGGATAACCGTTGTGCCTCACAAGTGGACAGAAGTGGGACACTATCCAGTATATCTTCCCAGGATTCATTATCAATAGGACCCACATCCCGTTCCCACCTGTCCTTAATTAGCAACAGTCTCTCCCATTGGAATTGCTGCATCAAAATACCATAAATCCTAGAGATAAGACCCTTGCCACCATTATGGCTAAGCAATGTGTTGAATAGGAGATGATGCTGTATCTTGTTCCGCAACTGTTCAGATTGGCTCATCCAGGCATGACGCAGCTGAAGATAGAAATAGAAAGTATTACGTGGGATAGAGAATTCATCAGACAGTTGCTGAAAAGATTTGAGCGCATCTCCACTCAAGATTTGTGCCACTAGTGTGATACCCAATCCCCTCCATAAACCCCCTCCCTCCAACTTGTAAATTTCCGGTAGAGCGGGATTATCCCATAGTGGGGTAAATGGAGTATGTCCTGTCACGTTTAGAATAGACTTGTTTTTTTGCCATATTTTCCTCATGAGCCTCACTGTTGGCAGACACTCTTTGCGTTCCCGCTCCAAGAGCCCAACCTCCAAAAAGGAGGTGATGGAGATTCCCCCCATAATGACATGTGCCAATTTTTCCAAATTTCCACTAGCCAGTGCAAGCTGTTGGAGCTGGGCTGCTATAAAGTAAGCACACGGGTTAGGGGCCGCCAATCTTCCCTGGTCCTTAGGCCTCTGTAGTGTATCGAGGCGAATCCTAGCCACCCCCTTTTTCCAGATTAATTCATTAAATAAGGCTTGAAATTTATAAAAAATTCGCATAGGAATCCATATTGGCGAATTATGAATTACGTATAACAACTGTGGCATTAATATAATTTTAACCAGATTGGTTCGACCAACCACCGACAAAGGAAGTTTGCACCAAATATTAATTTTCTGTTGGAACTTACCCACCATATCCAATAAATTTAATGCGGTATAGTTAGAGATTATAGGAGACACCACTATGCCAAGATACTTGAACTCTCGCACCACTTTAAGACAAGTATCTCCCACCCTCGTATCAGCCGATAGAGCATCCACTGGCATAATGACTGACTTATCCCAATTTATTTTTAAACCCGAATACTCTCCAAATTCCTGTATAAGCCCCATAGCTGCGGTTAAGGAACCTGATGTGTCCCCCAAGAACAGCAGGAGATCATCAGCATATAATGCCACTCTTTCCTCCAATTCCCCATATCGGAAACCCCGAATATCAGGGCTGTTACGCAATTTAACCGCCAGTGCTTCAATGGCGAGCGCAAACAGGAGAGGAGACAGTGGACAGCCCTGCCTAGTACCCCTCTCCAACTTCAGAACATCCGATAGGGCCCCATTGAGGCGAATCCTAGCCACAGGAGCAGAATATAGTAGTCTCACCCATTTTATAAACTGGCCTCCAAATCCAATTTCCCGCAGTACCACCCATAAGTACTCCCACTCAACGCTATCGAATGCTTTCGCAGCGTCAAGCGAGAGCACCGCCCTCTCTCCGCCACTCCGAGATGCCAACTGTATGTTAAGAAATACCCTACGCAGGTTAATGGCCGTAGATTTATTGGGCATAAATCCCGTTTGATCCTCTCCCACTACCTGATTGATCACTGTCATCAGCCTAGTAGCCAAGACTTTCGCCAAAATCTTTACATCAGTAGATAGCAAAGAAATAGGCCTGTACGACCCCGGCTGTAGAAGATCTTTCCCTGGTTTAGGCAAGAGGACCACCACCGCCTCCCTCATCGATTCAGGTAGAACCCCCTCACCCAAAGCCCCCTCAAACACCTCCTTTAATCTAGGCATTAACACATCCCCATATTCCTTATAAATTTCAATTGGGACACCATCAGACCCAGGAGCCTTATTATTCTGAAAGTCTTTTGTCACAATCCACATCTCCTCTTCTGTAATAGGAGCCTCCAATTGTAGTCTCTGGACCTCCGTCAGCCTAGGCAGCCGCATGCCACGGATATACCGCTCCAGCTCCGCAGAAGATTTTGCGAGTCTGGAGGAGTACAACCGCTGATAAAAGTGAAAAAACACTTTTGCAATCTCTCCGGTGTCCGTGACCAATAATCCATTACTGTCCCGGACAGCTGAGATCAGCGGAGCCCCAGTTTGGGCTTTAGCAACTGTAGCCAACAGATGTCCAGCACCTTCACCCTCAGCATAAAATTGCTGCTTTAAGAAAAAACGTTTATTTTCATCCTGTTGTAACACAAATTGGTTTAATTTAGATTGGGCATTTACCCATTTTAGCTTGTTGTCGGTAGTTGGTGACCCCACAAAGGCGTGCTCCAGAGTATCCACCTCAGTCTGTAAATTTTGCATACGACCTCTAGTTTTAGATTTAATCCTGGATATTTTTTTTATTAGGACTCCACGCAATACCGCCTTCATGGCATCCCAAACCACCGACAGGGAGACCGATCCCACATTGTTACAAAAGAACTCCTCCAGAACAGATGGAATGGAGATATTGTTGTCAAACACTGCCAGCCAGAATGGGTTGAACCTCCACCCACCCCTATGACATATAGCACCCGCGGTCCACGTTTATAACCACCTTAAGAGGGGAGTGGTCCGAAAGCAATCTGGTACAATATTCAGTCCCAGTTATCAATGGCACCATTGCGCTATTCCCTAAGGCCAAATCTATCCTAGATAACGAGGAATGAGATGCAGAGTAACAGGAGTATTGCCTAACATCCGGGAATCGCATACGCCACACATCCATTAATTGTACCTCTTGCAAAACTCTCGCCAGAGACGTCTCTTGTATAATGCCCCCTCCCATCTCAGCCCGATACTTATCCAAGCCGGCATTCAGGTACATATTAAAATCCCCAATTACCAACAAGGGTATGTTAGCATATTCCGTAATAATGGGAATTATAGTTTGTAATTTACTCACATCAAATGGTGGAGGAATATATAGCGTAATCAAGCACAATCGTACCCCAGCCACGCTACACACCAGACATACATATCTACCCTCCCTGTCAATGATCACCCTTTCTGCCGTGAAGGGAAGAGATGGGTGCACCAAAACACTCACGCCCCTGGAGTATGTGCTGTGCGTGGAATGAAACGCAGGCCCCTTCCACAATTTAGTAAGAGAGGCAGCCGCCACCGCATTACAGTGCGTTTCCTGTAAACACGCCACAAGATTTTGATGCGTTTTTAAATATTTAAGTATTGCAAATCTCTTTTTAGGATCCCCCATGCCCTGACATTCCAAGACACAATATTAAGTTGTCTAGCCATATTCAGAAATATACCACTTTACAGCCAAAACCGGATATTTTAAGTACCGCCCAGCGCCGTTGAATTTATCATCCTCAGATACGTGAAAAGGTTCTCCCATAACACTCATAACAAACCCCTCCTCTCCCACCCCTCCCCAACCTAATAACAACCTCATCGCGTTGTTCATCACTAATCCCATATATCTTAATTTATCTCTCATGTGGGCCTTTAACAAAAGAATTATGCCCACGGCGAGTAAGAAAGAGGGAAAAAATAGAAGTCAGAAAAAGAAAGATAACAAACAACAGAAAAACTAAAAAGAGATAGACAGATGGGAGAACAAAGTCTCGCACACTGCAAGGGGGATAAAACTTAAGTAGCTCGCAGTTAGCCCCGTGACAGCCCCCGCTCCATACAATCAACCCAAAAAAACTATATCGGCTTGCCCGAGATATATATATAAGAGAGAGAGATAAACAGATCTCATACTATGTACAGTCCAGGATAAGATACACTTATAAAATCCAACATTGTACATCGGACCCATTTATTCTCAAAGCCAGTAGGTCTAATCTTTATCAACCATTGTTGAAAAAACCCCACGAACAGTCATCCATTGCGAATTTGTCTCTCTTTTAAGTCCAGCCATTTAGACGCTTCCTTGGCCAAATCAAAGAAGTGGGTTCCACCAAGCGCCTCCACTCGCAGCCGGGCCGGAAACAGCATAGAGTATTGCACTTTCAGCGCTCTCAAACGACGTTTAACCTCCTGAAATTGAGCGCGTTTTCTACGGACCTCCACGGAGAAGTCCGGATACAGAGACACTCTTGCCCCCTCTATAAGGAGATCTTCGACCGTCCGTGCCAGATATAGGATTTTGTCCCGGTCTCTAAAGTGGAGCATTTTTATCAGGATCGGGCGAGCTTGGTCTCCCGGCTGCGGCGGCCTGGCAGGCACTCTGTGAGCTCTCTCAATAGCGAACATTCCAGAAAACTTATCCTGGCCAAAAGTTTTCAGCAGCCATGCTTCAAAATATTCCACTGCATCTCTGCCTTCCGCCCTCTCTGGAACTCCTACAATACGCACATTATTTCTAAGTAGGCGATTTTCTATATCGTCCATTTTATTGTGCAAGTATGTAATAGAATCACCAGCAGCCTTGAACTTTTTGACCAAGGGAGCCACAGTGTCCTCCAGTTCACCCACTCTCCCTTCGGCCGCAGACATAGGTTCTCTCACTTTCTGCATATCATGGCGAATGGTGGATATCTGCATCTTTAGGGATCCAATGTGACCAGCAAGCTCAGCATTTCCTTTAGCAATAGCTTTAAGGACATCTCTAAGTGTGGGTTCACCCTCATCATCTGCTTCATCATGCGTGTTAACAGTCTCTGAGCCCTCAGGCTCCACAGTATCATCATCATCCTGGGCTGCCTCTCCATTGCTGCACAGCTTTCTCCCTTGTTCCTGCAGGGGCTCCCCCTCACAAACACCCATTGTCCCTGGGTTATATGCTGCAGTACTTTCACCTGGGGTCCGTGGGGCACCTGGCTGCTGTTTCCTGGCGAACTTCTGTAATTTGGCCGCCGCTTCTAGCCGCTTCTCCCGCTGCCGCGGGGTCTCTCCTTCCTGGAGGCCTCCCTCGGCACCATCTTGCGCGCCATGTGGCGCTCCCCCAGCCGCCGACCGTAGCCGTCCATCCTGCCGCGACATTGTACAGCCTGCCGGTCCCACAGTGCTCACCGCATTCCTGGAGGACAGCCCCAGCGATTAGGCGGCTCAGAGCCGAATTATTCCTCGGGCAAGAGGATTATAATGAGCGGGCCGCCGGAGCTCCTCACCCGTGCGACCGCTCACATAGCACGCTAGGCCACGCCCCCTTTTGCAACCTTAATAGCCTCATACTCATTCAACCAGCCCCCGCTCACCCAGTCACCCTACCTGGAGCACTATGGAACACACGCTCTATCTGCAATAAACTTTCATACAACCATGACCACTTCATCACTAACAAACTCTCCTTCCTTGACATCACTGAAAGATGGCTCACCCCCTCTATCACAGCCTCTCCAGCTGCACTTTCTTATGGTAGATTCAATTTCTCTCACACCCCTTGCCCCAACAACAAACATGGTAGAGGAATTTGCTTGCTCCTGTCTGATAACTGCTGCTTTACCCCAATTTCACTACCACCCTCTGCTACTCTTCCCTCATTAGAGGAGCACTCCGTCCGCATCAACTCCCCCTCTAACCTACACCTGGCTGTCATTTACCGCCCTACAGAGCTAACCAACACCACCTTTCTCGACCACTCCGGTACATTGATTTTTGATGATATCCTAATTCATTGAGATGCACTAGTAGCTTCCTTAAATGACACAGATGCTGCTACCACTTTGTATAACACTACAATAATAGCAGCACTTGATTTGGTCGCCTCCCTCATGCATAGCAAAACTCGCACAATCAACAGGCAACCGTGGCAGCCCAGCCTGATAGAACAATTTGTTGCATACAAGCAACTTCAAATCCATGCTCGCTGCTGCAAAGCATACTTACTTCTCATCTCTCATATCCTCCCTGTCTAACAACTCTTAAACAGCTATTCAAAACTTTCAATTCTCTACTCTGCCCCCAATCAACTCCTCCCTCTACTCTCATTTCTGTGAAGACTTTGCCTCTTTCTTTAATCAGAAGATTTATAACATCAGAAAAAGCTTTAGCCCACAGCCCCCAATGCCCTTTATAATAACTGCTCAAAGCCAGCTTCTCCACCATGACAGAAGATCAGCTCTCCTCTCTTCTGTAAAGATCATGTCTCACCTCCTGCATGCTTCACCCGCTCCCATCACACCTCATCCCTAACCTCACCACAGTCTTCATCCCAACCCTAACACATCTCTTCAACCTTTCACTTACAAATGTCATCTTCCCCTCATTCTTCAAACTTACCTCAATCACACCCATCCTCAAAAAGCCCTCCCTTGATATTCCTCTGTGTCTAACTATCGCTCAAAATCGCTTCTCCCTTATGTCTCAAAACTGCTGGAACAGCAAGTCTATCTTGAATTGTCCTCCCACCTCTCCTCCGGCTCCCTCTTTCACCTGTTATAATTTGACTCAACTGAAACGTCTCTAACTAAAGTCTATAATAAACAATAACAGCCAAGAGCAAGCAACACTATTCTGTCCTCCTTCTCCTGGACCTATCTTCTGCCTTTGATACTGTAGACCATTCCCTCTTGCTACAGATTATCTCATCTCTTCGCTTAACACATTTTACCCTCTCCTGGATCTCGTCATATCTAACAGACCGGACATTCAACGTCTCCCTCTCCCACACCACCTCCTCATCTTGTCCCCTATCTGTCACTGTTCCCCAAGATTCATTTCTAGGACCCCTACTCTTTTTTCATCTACACCTTTGGCCTGGGACATCTGGCTTCTTCACTTTCTGCTGTCATACCTACCATTATAATGGGTGACTTCAACATCCCCATTGACACCCACCACCCAGCAGCCTCCAAACTCCTGTCACTTGCTTCATCCTTTGGCCTCACCAAATGGTCCTCCACAACTACCCACACAGACGGACATACACTAGACCTCATCTTCACCCGCCTCTGCTCCCTAACTAACCTCACTACTTCTCCTCTCCTCCTAACTGATCACATCTACTTACTGTCTCAACCTTCTAATCCCCACCTGCCCCCATGTCCAGCAACTCGCACATCCTTGCAGAATCCTCCCACATCTTGACGCTCACACACTCTCCAATGCCATATTACTGCTATCATCCATATCCTCACTCCACGACACAGATAATGCCACAGCTTTCTACAACTCTACACTCATATCAGCTATTGATGCAGTTGCCCCACTTGTTCATGGCAGAACACGACAAATCAACAGACAACCCTGGCACACAGACACCACTAAAAAGCTGCGGCTGGAAGAAAACTCATTCACAAGAAGACTACACAGCATTCAAACAAGCACTTCTAACATTCAAGTCAGCATTCACCACTACTAAACAGAATTACTTCCTTACCCTCATATCCTCTTTGTCTCACAACCCCAGGTAGTTATTCAACACATTTAGCTCCCTCCTTCGCCCCCCACTGCCCCCTCATACTTTTCGTATTTCTGCAGAGGACTTTGCAACACACTTCACCAGCAAGATTGATCAGATCAGACAAGTGTTTGCTACCCAGCCACCACAACCCCTATGTATACCAGACCACTTCCCTCCCCCACTAACCCTCCTCCACTCTATCACTGAAGGAGAACTCGCACACCTCCTCTCCATATCACACCTCACCACCTGTGCACTGGACTTCATCCCATCTCACTTCCTCCCCAACCTCACCACCACACTCATCCCAGCCCTAACCCACCTCTTCAACCTATCACTAACTTCTGGTATATTTCCTTCTGCTTTCAAACATGCAACAATTACACCTATCTTAAAGAACCATCCCTCGACTGCACCCCTTCAACCAGCTACCGGCCCATATCCCTGCTCCCGTTTGCCTCCAAACTTCTCGAAAAGCATGTCCATACTGTACTTTCATCCCACATCTCATCTCACTCCCTCTTTAACAATCATCAATCTGGCTTCTGCCCCCCACCACTCTGCTGAAACTGCCCTGACCAAAATTACTAATGACTTACTCATGGCAAAGCTAACAGACAATTCTCCATCCTCCTCCTTCTTAACATGCCCTCTGCATTTGACACATTCAACCACTGCCTCCTATTACAGATCCCCTCTTCCATTGGTATCACTGACCTTGCCTTTTCCTGGATTTCCTCCTACCTCTCCAACCTCACATTTGGTGTTTCCCACTCCCACACAACCTCCTCGCCCCATGCCCTCTCTGTTGGGGTCCCTCAAGGCTCTGTCCTGGGACCCATCCTTTTTTCAATCTATACCCTTGGTCTAGGACAACTCATAAAGTCCCATGACTTCAAGCACCACCTGTCCACTGACGACACTCAGATTTACCTCTCTGGCCCTGACATCACCTCTCTGCTCTCCAGAATCCCAGAGTGTCTAACACCATATCCTCCTTCTTCTTCTGTCGCTTCCTAAAATTCAATGTAGACAAAACCAAACTCATCATCTTTACTCCATCTCACACACCTTCCTTACCTGATCTATCTATCACAATAAATGACATCACACTTTGCCCTGTACTTGAAGTCCGCTGCCTCGGAGTAGCCCTCGACTCTGCCCTGTCCTTCACACTGCATATCCAAGCCCTTGCCACCTCCTGCCACCTCCAACTCAAAAATATTTCCAGAATCCGTCCCTTCCTCAACCCTCAATCTACTAAACTACTAGTGCATGCTCTCATCATCTACCGTCTTGACTACTGCAACCTTTTCCTCTGTGGCCTCCCTGCCAACACTCTTGCAGCTCTCCAATCTATCCTTAACTCTGCTGCCCGACTGATCCACCTGTCTCCTCGCTATTCCTATACTTCTCCCCTCTACAAATCCCGCGACTGCCTCCAAATTCACCAGCATATCAAATTCAAACTCCTAACATTGACTTACAAAGCCATCCACAATCTGTCCCCCCATATATCTTTGAACTAATCTCCCGATATCATCAAACTCGTAACCTCAGATCTTCCCAAGACCTCCTCCTTTCCTCCTCACTTGAATGTTCCTCATCTAACTGCCTGCAAGATTTCACCCGAGCATTCCCCATCCTCTGGAACGCTGCACCCCAAAACATCCGACTGTCCCCTACACTCGCAACTTTCAAGCGGAACCTGAAAACCCATCTCTTAAGAAAAGCTTACAACCTGCAATGACTACGGTGCCACCTCGCGACCATTGGACCTGGCGCTCCACCACCATTGCACCCGGCGCTCCACCACCATTGGACCCAGCGCTCCACCACCACCAGAGCAGACCCAACCTACTGTCTCTTTTCCCACTGCCCTGTAGAATGTAAGCCTGCAAGGTCATGGTCCTCTCTCCCCTCTGTATCAGTTCGTCACTGCTAGTTTGCTCGTTGTATTTTTAACTTGTTTGTATGTAACCCTTTCTCATGTACAGCACCATGGAATCAATGGTGCTCTATAAATAAATAATAATAATAAAAATAATAATAATAATAATAATAATAAATAAATAGAATCCCATCGTTTGCAGTATCATTTCTACACTAATGACATGCAGATCTACCTCTCTGGTCCTGACATCATCTCCATACTAACCAAAATCTCACAATATGTGTCTGCTATTTTATCTTTCTTTCTTGCTCACTTGTCAAACTGAACATTGAAAAAACAGAATTCATCATCTTTCCCCCATCTCCATCAGACCTATCCATCAAAGTTAATGGCTGTTCTGCCCATTCAGGCTCAGTATGAGAAAGCAGCTATAATTTGACACTCGTTACAACCTGTGAGACATAATTATTAGCTTGTTATGTGTTTTAATAGGTTAGCACAGTCTGGCAAGAGCACTGTGTAAAGTCCCCGTTACACGCTACAATGTCCCAGTGATCCCACCAACGATAGGAATCACTGGGACATCGCTATCTGATTGCTGGTGAGATGTCACACAGGCAGACTCACCAGCGATCAGCGACCAGGGAGCACCAGCTTAGCACTGCGTTTAGTTACCCGATGTTTACTCTGGTTACCAGCGTCCCAGTGTGTCTGTGCGGCGATGGGAGGTCATTGATTGTTGGTCTCCCGCTGTCACACACGCCGATGCTGGCCGCCCAGCGGGCTGATCGTTGGTCGTTGGTAAATGTCACACGCAGTGGCATCGCTACGAGGTTGCTGCAACGTCACAAAACCGGTGATGTTGCAATGATATCACTAGCGATATCGTTGCATGTAACCCGGCATTTATGTTCACCATCCCTCTCTTTCCCTGTGAGTTCAGCAGCCATTTTCAGATCAGTTATCAGATAGGATTAATGCAGCTACATGTCTTCTCTTGCTCCTGTGAGCTTTTCTCTCCTGTGAGATCCCAACTTCCTTTGCCAAGTCAATCAGGTGAGAGTCATAGTCTTGTCTGTATATTACACTTAGAGCCTGTTAAGATTGTACAGCAGTCATTTTACATAGGGATTTCATATGTAAGAGATATATGTGTTTCTCCTCAAGCCTCTATCTTAGAGTGCTGTACACTATCAGGGCTGTTTAGATGTTTACCCACCAATTATTTATGTTTTCTATGCTGTACACTGTCATAGTTTTGTGATGATATATATATGATGTGTATACACTGCTCATGTATTATCTTTGCTGTGTATTATTGCTATTGTTGTTTATGTGATATGTTTAGCACTGATGTATATTATCTGCAAACTTATAGTTTTACCATCGTAATCATCATCATCTCATGACTGATTACTCCCCATTGAAAAATAAACAATCGACTACAGAACCAACAGTTTGTTTATTGTTTATTTGGGATACAGAGAAGGTTTAGCTGTTTGCTGGAATTCGCATTGCACAACATGCGAATGAAGACAGAACAATGGCTGCTCACTTTCCCCAGCCCCACATGCTCATTGCCTCGGTTCCTCCACTCTGCCCTCTCTTTCAAGCTACATATCCAAGCCCTTGCCACCTCCTTCTGACTTTAATTCAAAAATATTTCCCAGGTCCGTTCATTCCTAGAGCAAGAAACTGAAAGAAACCACTTGTGCATACCCTCATCACCTCCCACCTCAACTATTGCAACTTCCTACTCTCTGGCATCCCCTCTAGCACTCTTGCACCACTCCAATCTATCCAAAACTCTGCTGCCTGACTAATCGACCTGTCTTTCTATCATTTCTCAGCCTTTCTTCTCTGCCAAGCCCTTCACTGGCTTCCTATTGTGTAGAGGCTCCAGTTCAAAACCCTAACTATGACATACAAAGCCATCCACAACCTGTCTTCTCTATACATCTGTGACATGGTCTCCTGGTACTTACCTACACACAAGCTGTGATCCTCTCAAGATCTCCTTCTCTCCTTCCCTTTCATTTCTTCTTCCCACAACCGCATACAAGATTTCTCCCATGCTTCCCCCATACTCTCGAATTCTCTGGCCCATTACATCAGATTCTCACCCACCGTGGAAACCTTTAAAAGGAACCTGAAGACCCACCTCTTCCAACAAGCCTGCAATCTGCAGTGATCCTCAGTCTACCAAACCAACACATGACCAGCTCTACGCTCTCCTAGTGTATCCTCACCCATCCGTCATGGACTGTGAGCCCTCGCCGGCTGGGACCCCCCTCCTTCTGTACCTATGTGTGCCTTGTATTGCTCATGTTTTTTGTACTTGTCTATGTATGCCCCTTTTCACATGTAAAGCACCATGGAATAAATGGCACTATTATTATTATTTATTTATATAGCGCCATTAGATTCCATGGCGATTTATATATGAAGAGGGGAGGTCGAGGATAAGTACAGTATTTTATGGACAATCAAGTTTTACAGATACAGGGGAGGAGAGAGGATCCTGTCCACAAGGGGTCAAAGTCTACGAGGGTCAGGCAAGGAAACAGTAGAAGGGGGAAGCGCCGGTTGTGGGATGGTGCGGAGACCGGGTCTCGTGGGTTGTAGGCTTGTCAGAAGAGGTAAGTCTTCAGGTTTCTTTTGAAGTTACCAAGGGTAGGCGAGTGTCTGATGTGTTGGGGGAGAGAGTTCCAGAGTATGGTGGATGCCTTGTATGCGGTTGCGAGAGGAGGAGATAAGGGGGAGTAGAGAAAAAGCTCTTGGGAGGATCGCAGTTTGCATGCGGGCAGGTATTGGGAGACCATGTCGGAGATGTATGGGAGTGACAGGTGATGGATGACTTTGTATGTTACGGTTGAGGTTTTAAATCGGGATCTCTTAGAGATGAGGAGCCAGTGAAGGGCTTGGCAGAGGGGGAAGACAGGGGAGTAGTGAGGAGAGGGGTGGATTAGTCGAGCAGCAGAGTTTAGGATAGATTGGTGTGAGGGAAGTAGCGGGGAGGCCAGTGAGCAGGAGGTTGCAATAGTCAAAGCATGAGATGATTAGCACATGAACAAGTGTTTTAACAGTGTCGTAGTCAAGGAAAGTGCAGATCCGGGAAATCTTTTTGAGCTGGAGTCTGCAGGAGGAGGTGAGGGCTTGGCTGTGAGGCTTGAAGGAGAGGGAAGAGTTGAGAGTAACCCCAAGGCACTTGGCGTGGCGACTAGGGAGAGTGAGCAGTTGTTGACAAGGATGGATACATCTGGTAGAGGGGAAGAGCGACTTGGGGGGGAAGACTATGAACTCTGTTTTGTCAATTTTCAGCTTAAGGAAGCGAGCAGAGAAGAAGGATGAGATGGCAGACAGGCATTGTGGAATATTGGAAAGTAGGGAGGTGATGTCGGGCACAGAGAAATAGATCTTGGTGTTGTCGGTGTAGAGCTGGTACTGGAGACCATAGGACTCAATGAGTTGTCCTAGGCCGAGAGTGTAGATGGAGATGAGTAGTGGTCCCAGAACCGAGCCTTGGTCGATGCCGACAGATAGGGGGTAGGATGAAGAGGAGGTGTAGAAGTGGGTGACGCTGAAAGTCTGGTCCGTCAGGTATAAGGAGATCAAGGAGAGGGGTAGGTCAGTGATGACAAGGGATTCCAGGATCTGGAGTAGGAGGGAGTGGGGTCAACAGTGTCGAAGGCAGCAAATAGGTCAAGGAGGAGGACAGAGTAGTGTCGCTTGCACTTGGCGGTCAGTAGGACGTTGGTGACTTTGGTTAGGGCTGTTTTGGTGGAGTGATAAGGACAGAAAGTGGAATGTAGGTGGTCAAAGAGGGAGCAGGAGAAGAGGTAGGAGGACATTTCGGAATGGACGTGTTTTTCAAGTAGTTTTGAGGCAAAGGGGAGAAGAGATATGGGGCGAGAGTTAGAAAAAGATGCTGGGTCAAGGGAGGTTTTTTGAGGATTGGTGTGATCAAGGCATGTTTGAAGGATGAGGGGAAGATTTCGGTGGTGAGTGATCAGTTGAAGAGATGAGTTAGGGCAGGGATGAGGACTGTGGTGAGGTTCGCGATGAGGTGGGAGTGGAGCGGGTCCATGGCTCACCTGTGGTGAGGTGTGATCGTAACAGAAGAGAGGAGAGTTGATCTTCTGTCATGATGGAAAAGCTTCCTTTGGACGAAGAGGGTTTGGCGGTGATGGGGGGTTACCTGGGGGACAGTGGGTCAAAGCTTTCTCTGATTTTGTCGATCTGTTTGAAGAAGGCGGCAAAGTCATTGGCAGAGATGAAGGGGGAGGAGGAGGTGCAGGGGAACGGAGTAGAGAGTTGAAAGTTTTGAATAGTTGTTTGGGTTGTGGGACAGGGCGTTTATTAAAGATGAGAAGTTTGTTTTGTGGTGGTGAGTGCAGTCTTGAAGTTGGAGTGGGACTGTTTGTACATGGCAAATTGCATTGCGGAGTGGGATTTCTTCCATTTCCACTCGGCCGCGCTGGATGCCCAATGTAGTTCTTTAGTGAGGGTGGTGAGCCAGGGTTGCCTGTGTGTGCGGGTTTTGGTATGTGTGAGGGAGCGGCTTATTCGAGGGTTGTAGTTAATTTGGTGTTATAGAGGGTGGCAGCAGCATCAGCTTCAAGTGAGGAAGCCAGGTCTGTGAGAGGGAGAGGGGACTCAGAGAATGAGTGGAAGTCGATAAGTTTAAGGTTTCTGCGGGGATGACTGAGTTTCTGGAGAGAGGGGAGTATGGAGTGTGGTGGGGGGGAGGGAGAAGAAAGTCAGCAGGTTGTAGTCAGATAGGGGGAGGGGGAGATTGAGAGGTCAGAGAGTTAACAGAGGCGGGTGAAGATAAGATCGAGTGTATGGCCATCCTTATGAGTGGCTGAGGAGGACCATTGGGAAAGCTCAAAGGAGGTGGTCAATGATAGGAGTCTAGAGGCAGCGGGGTGGGGTGTGTCAATGGAGATGTTGAAGTCGCCCATGATATGACAATAGTGGGGATGTTGGAAGAAAGGAAGTGGAGAAGCCAAGTGGTGAAATGGTCGATGGTGGAGGTAAATCCTGGGGGGCGGTAGATAAGAGCCAGCTGAAGGTTGCAGGGGGAGAAGATGCGGACAGAGTGCACCTCAAAAGAGGGCAAGGAGGTAGATTGCGGCGGTGTAATGGGGTGAAGGAGCAGCTGTCAGGCAGGAGTATTCCGACACCTCCGACATGGGTGTTGCTAGGTTGGGGTGTGTGAGAAAGAATGAATCCCCCTTAGGAGATTGCAGTGGGGGAGGCTGTGTCAGAGGGGGTAAGCCATGTTTCAGTGATGCCAAGGAACAAGAGCTTGTTGGAGATGAAGAGGTTGTGGGCGAATGAGAGTTTGTTGCATACCGAGCGAGCGTTCCAGTGTGCTCTGGGTTGGTAGGTTGGGGGAGGGATATAAGGTTGTGGGGGTTGGGAGAGTTTGTGTTGGGCAGTGGGTATGGGTTAGAAGTGGGTGAGGAGATGTGATGGGGGACCAGGATTGGGGATATGTCACCTGCGAGGAGAAGAATCGAGAGGGTTAGAAGGTGGGAGCAGGAGAGTTTAGGTGGTGGGCGTGCATGCCTGGAGACAAGGGACTGTGCATGGAGGAACAGTTTGGAGGAGGGGATGAGGTGGGTGGCAAGGATTGAGGGAGAAATCACTACTTCCTTGGTGGTTGGAAGGATGGGGATGGGGGGTGAGGGTGAGAAGAAGAGGAAACATTGTAGGTAGCAGCTATGTATGCAGCTCGTAGAGGTGAGATACCTCAGAGGTGGGGTGAGGCTGGGAAGGCGCGCGGTTGGGGTGAGGTGCAATAGAGCGAACCAGAGATAAGATGCAGCCAGGAATGATGTCTAGCCAGGGGTGAGATGCAGCCAGAGGGAGGTCCAGGCAGGGATGAGATAGAGCCAGGGGTGAGGTATGAGATGTTGCCAGGGGTCAGGAGGAGCGCGAAGGTGAGTGAGGTTGATGAGGTCGTAGCAGGGTGCGCTATAATAATAAATACCGTAATAATAATAATAATAATAAATACAGTAGAACAGTAACATTTACATCAGCTAAAAAAATCCTTTTGTCATCAGAGGTGGAAAGTTAATATTAAAAGTGTCTGGCAACAGCTTTCAATTTTTCCACTGAAAATACACAAGCATTCATGTATATGGGGTATTCTGATAAAATAGCTCATGAATATGGGTAGCCTTTAGGTTCTGTTTGTACCAGTAGCATACTTCCCTTTATAATGGATCCATGGTATCCATTACTGACACAACGTAGCAGATCCAATCGACTCGTGATAGATTTTGTCAGGTTTCACCTGAGGAATTTTCCATTATATTAACACCCATGCTATAAAAATGATTTTTCTTGCTGCCAGTGTTAATAGTGTCCTTATTTTAAAATACCTTAATTAGTGATGAGCGAGTACTAAAATGCTCGGGTGCTCGAAGCTCGGGCCGAGCATCCCGAGATACTCGTGTACTCGGCCGAGTAACGAGCCCAATGTTATCCTATGGGAGACACGAGTATTTTTATGAAATGACTGCCGGCTGCCTGGAAAAACCCTAAAAATGTCACAAAAGTCTCAGAAGAGTGCTGAAATGACATGGCAACACCATGGGGAAGACCCCTGGAAGCATTTCTCACTCAAAAGTCACAGCTGTGAACAATGTTGTCCGAGTTTCACGCCAATTTTACGGAGTGTCCAGAAAACCTTCCAAAATGACACCAAAATGAATATTTATGGTGGAAATGTTAAGGGCACATACCCAATAGTGAGATACAGCTGGTGTATGTCACTTTTTGTGATTACATAAAAGATTTTACGTGAAAACATTGTGCGACACTCCGATGACCCTGACAAGAGACGTACCTGAAGCCCTGTCTACAAATAAAGTGCCCATTTTGAGGAACTGGGTCTATAGTAGTATCTTCCATTGCAAGGGCAGTCAAAAATTTGGAGGTTCACCAATGCCCCTGGATACAGACATGCAGGATGGCCTGTAAACAAGAACTGGGTGTATTTTAGTATAGCCCTTTGGTCAGGGCAGCCAAAAATTGGGAGGCTCCTCTTTGTCCCTGGATAGAGACGTGCAGGAGGGCCTGTTAAGAACTGGGTGTATTGTAGTATAGCCCTTTTGTCAGGGCAGACAAAAATTGGGAGGCTCCTCTTTGTCCCTGGATAGAGACATGCAGGAGGGCCTGTTAAGAACTGGGTGTATTGTAGTATAGCCCTTTGGTCAGGGCAGCCAAAAATTGGGAGGTTCAACAATGACCCATGCTTACAGACATGTAGTAGGGCCTGTAACCCTCAAGTGGGTGTATTGTAGTATAGCCCTTTGGTCAGGGCAGACAAAAATTGGGAGGTTCAACAATGACCCATGCTTACAGACATGTAGTAGGGCCTGTAACCCTCAAGTGGGTGTATTTTAGTATAGCCCTTTGGTCAGGGCAGACAAAAATTGGGAGGTTCAACAATGACCCATGCTTACAGACATGTAGTAGGGCCTGTAACCCTCAAGTGGGTGTATTTTAGTATAGCCCTTTGGTCAGGGCAGCCAAAAATTGGGAGGTTCAAGAATGACCCATGCTTACAGACATGTAGTAGGGCCTGTAACCCTCAAGTGGGTGTATTGTAGTATAGCCCTTTGGTCAGGGCAGCCAAAAATTGGGAGGTTCAACAATCACCCATGCTTACAGACATGTAGTAGGGCCTGTAACCCTCAAGTGGGTGTATTTTAGTATAGCCCTTTGGTCAGGGCAGACAAAAATTGGGAGGTTCAACAATGACCCATGCTTACAGACATGTAGTAGGGCCTGTAACCCTCAAGTGGGTGTATTTTAGTATAGCCCTTTGGTCAGTGTAGCCAAAAATTGGGAGGTTCAACAATGACCCATGCTTACAGACATGTAGTAGGGCCTGTAACCCTCAAGTGGGTGTATTTTAGTATAGCCCTTTGGTCAGGGCAGCCAAAAATTGGGAGGTTCAAGAATGACCCATGCTTACAGACATGTAGTAGGGCCTGTAACCCTCAAGTGGGTGTATTTTAGTATAGCCCTTTGGTCAGGGCAGACAAAAATTGGGAGGTTCAACAATGACCCATGCTTACAGACATGTAGTAGGGCCTGTAACCCTCAAGTGGGTGTATTTTAGTATAGCCCTTTGGTCAGGGCAGCCAAAAATTGGGAGGTTCAACAATGACCCATGCTTACAGACATGTAGTAGGGCCTGTAACCCTCAAGTGGGTGTATTTTAGTATAGCCCTTTGGTCAGGGCAGACAAAAATTCGGAGGTTCAACAATGACCCATGCTTACAGACATGTAGTAGGGCCTGTAACCCTCAAGTGGGTGTATTTTAGTATAGCCCTTTGGTCAGGGCAGACAAAAATTGGGAGGTTCAACAATGACCCATGCTTACAGACATGTAGTAGGGCCTGTAACCCTCAAGTGGGTGTATTTTAGTATAGCCCTTTGGTCAGGGCAGCCAAAAATTGGGAGGTTCAACAATGACCCATGCTTACAGACATGTAGTAGGGCCTGTAACCCTCAAGTGGGTGTATTTTAGTATAGCCCTTTGGTCAGGGCAGACAAAAATTGGGAGGTTCAACAATGACCCATGCTTACAGACATGTAGTAGGGCCTTTAACCCTCAAGTGGGTGTATTTTAGTATAGCCCTTTGGTCAGGGCAGACAAAAATTGGGAGGTTCAATAATGACCCATGCTTACAGACATGTAGTAGGGCCTGTAACCCTCAAGTGGGTGTATTGTAGTATAGCCCTTTGGTCAGGGCAGCCAAAAATTGGGAGATTCAACAATCACCCATGCTTACAGACATGTAGTAGGGCCTGTAACCCTCAAGTGGGTGTATTTTAGTATAACCCTTTGGTCAGGGCAGCCAAAAATTGGGAGGCTCCTCCATGTCCCTGGATAGAGACGTGCATGAGGGCCTGTTAAGAACTGGGTGTATTGTAGTACAGCCCTTTTGTCAGGGCAGCCAAAAATTGGGAGGCTCCTCTTTGTCCCTGGATAGAGACGTGTAGGAGTACCTAAAAACATTTTTCCCATTGAAAAAGAGCGGGTCTCCTGTCGTTGTAATGCCCATTCTAACAGAATGGGCTAAAAAATTTACCACTGCGGGTATACCTCAAACAAGAGCCTAACTATTCTAACACTCATCATGGTGTCACATGAGGAGAAGGAGTAGCAGTCCAGCGATTAGCCAAAGTACCGAAGTGTGTACCCATGGGTGAGTGGAGGTACATGTCAAATTCAAATAACAAAATTAAATTCAGTTGTCATTTGCTGGTGGTGTGGTGAAGTCTGGCCCAATCCAACCCTTGTTCATCTTGATCAGAGTGAGCCTGTCCGCATTTTCAGTTGACAGGCGGGTGCGTTTATCAGTGATTATTCCACCTGCTGCACTGAAAACACGCTCTGATAAAACGCTAGCGGCAGGGCAGGCCAGGACTTCCAAGGCGTGGAGAGCCAATTCATGCCACGTGTCGAGCTTGGAGACCCAATAATTGAAAGGCACCGATGAATCTCGCAGTACAGTTGTTCGATCTGCAAAGTACTCCTTCAGCATCTGCCCAAACTTAGCATTTCTGGTGGCACTACCCCGCACCTCAGGGGCTGTGGTACGTGAGGGGCTGAGAAAACTGTCCCACATCGTAAAGACAGTTCCCCTGCCTCTGGCGGATTGGACTTGTGCCCCTCTCGGCCGTACGCCTTGGTTGTCCATCGAATCCTGACCTATGCCGCTAGCGTTTTGTGAGGGGAAGGATTTCACAACTTCCGTGACTATAGCCCTCTGGAACTGCAGCATTTTGGCTGACCTCTCCGCCTCAGGAATGAGAGACATAAAGTTCTCCTTGTAGCGTGGGTCTAAGAGTGTTGCCAACCAGTACTGATTGTCGGCTAAGATGTTCTGAACGCGAGGGTCACGAGACAGGCAGCTTACCATAAAGTCAGCCATGTGCGCCAGACTCTTAACAGCCATCACTTCAGTATCCAGACCAACACGATGACTGAACATGCTGTCCTCCTCCTCCTCCTCCTCCTCTTCCTCATCTCCCCTGTCCTCTGGCCAGCCACGCTGAATCGAGGGTATGACTGGTGTGCATGTCATATCCCCAATTTGGCCTGAGAGTTGCTCCATGTCTTCATCCTCCTCCTCCTCCTTGTCATAGTCCTCCACTACACGTTGTGATGACATGAGGCTGGGCTGTGTGTTTTCACCCACACCCACTACAGTTTCTTGCTCTAAGTCATCGCGCTCGGCCTGCAATGCATCCTCTTTTATTTTCAGCAGAGACCGTTTTAGAAGGCAGAGTAGTGGTATGGTGACGCTAATAATGGCGTCATCGCCGCTCACCATCTTGGTGGAGTCCTCAAAGTTTTGGAGGACGGTGCATAGGTCCGACATCCATCTCCACTCCTCAGATGTTATGTGTGGAGTTTGACCCATTTCCCGACGGCTTAGGTGATGCAGGTAGTCCACAACTGCCCTCTTCTGCTCACATATCCTGACCAACATGTGCAGCGTTGAATTCCAACGCGTGGGGACATCACACACCAGTCTGTGGGCCGGAAGACGCAAACGGCGCTGAAAGCTGGCAAGGCCGGCTGAAGCAGCAGGTGACTTGCGAAAATGTGCTGACAGGCGCCGAACTTTTACCAGCAGGTCAGACACCTCCGGGTATGACTTCACAAACCTCTGAACCACCAGGTTGAGCACATGGGCCACGCATAGAACATGCGTCAGCTGCCCTCGCCTCAAAGCTGCCACCAGGTTCCGGCCATTGTCACACACGACCTTTCCTGGCTTTAGGTTCAGAGGTGTGAGCCAGTGATCTGCCTGCTGTTTCAGAGCTGTCCACACCTCTTCTGCATTGTGGGGTTTGTCACCTATGCAGACTAGCTTCAGCACAGCCTGTTGCTTCTTTGCAGAGGCAGTGCTGCAGTGCTTCCAGCTTGGGACTGGTGTGGAGGGTACAGTGGATGAGGATGCGCAGGTGGAGGAGGAGGAGGCTGAAGAGCATGACATTCCGGAGCTGTAGAGTGTCGGTGAAACCATGACAGAGGTAGGGCCTGCTATCCTTGGTGTGGGAAGGACGTGTTCCGTCCCTCGCTCAGACTGGGTCCCAGCCTCCACAATATTAATCCAGTGTGCCGTCAAAGAGATGTAGCGGCCTTGCCCACAAGCACTTGTCCACGTGTCAGTGGTTAGGTGGACTTTGGCTGAAACAGCATTGTTCAGGGCACGTGTGATGCTGTTGGACACGTGGTTATGCAATGCGGGGACGGCACATCTGGAGAAATAGTGTCGGCTGGGGACCGAGTAACGTGGGACAGCAGCCGCCATCAGGTCGCGGAATGCGTCCGTCTCCACCAGACGGAAAGGCAACATTTCTAGCGCTATGAGTCGCGAAATGTGAGCATTGAGGACTGTGGCATGTGGGGCATTGGCAGCGTATTTGCGCCTGCATTCAAATGTTTGCTGAATGGATAATTGAACGCTGCGCTGGGACAAGGACGTGCTTGATGGTGGTGTAATTTGTGCTTCAGCAACTTCAGGTGCTAGACCGGAGGCTTGTTCGCGGCCAGCATGGACAGGGGATTGGCTTGCATGCACAACAGCCGAAGACGTGTAAGTGACATCAGCATGCACCGCTCCTCGACTCTGTGCTACTTCCCACAAAGTCGGGTGCTTAGCTGACATGTGCCTAATCATGCTGGTGGTGGTCAGGCTGCTAGTTTTCGTACCCCTGCTGATAGTGGCATGGCAGGTGTGGCAAATGGCCTTTTTAGAGTCTTCTGGAGCCAACTTAAAAAACTCCCAGACTCGGGAAGACTGAACATTTGCACAGGCACCTTGAGTCGTGTTGTTGTTCCGCCGAACGGTTGCCTGCCTTCTGCCTGCGGACGCAACCCTGCTTCATACTGGCTGTTGGGATGCTACGCCTCCCTCCCCCTGTGCACTGCTGTCCTCGCTCTGCATATCCTCCTGCCATGTAGGGTCAGCTACTGGATCATCCACCACGTCGTCTTCCTCTTCCGCACCCTGATCCTCCTCCTGACTTCCTGGCAATTGTGTCTCATCATCGTCCACCCCTTGTTGAGACACTTTGACAACGTTCCGTTCGTCATAACGCGGCTGCTCAAATATTTGGGCATCTGTACATACCATCTACTCATGACCCACTTCAAGAGGGGGTGGCGACAGGCCAGATTCTGCGAATGGATACGTGAACAGCTCTTCCGAGTGTCCTAGTGTGGGATCTGTAATGTCCGTGGACGTGTACTCGGCCAGGTGGTAGGAAGGAGGATCAGGTTGTGAAATGTGCGGTGCAGTATCACGGCTACTGACAGTTGACCGTGCGGAAGACAGGGTGTTTGTGGAGGTGCCCATCTGACTTGAAGCATTATCCGCTATCCAAGTAACAACCTGTTGACACTGGTCTTGGTTCAACAGTGGTGTACTGCTGCGGGCCCCAAGAAATTTGGGACAGGACGTGCGAGCGAGGAGATGTGGCCCTTTGTTGTTGCGAAATTAGTGCTTGCACATGACCTCGGCCTTTGCCTGCACCACCATCACGTCCACTTCCTTGTTCCTTGCCAACCGCCTTGCCAACGCCTTTGCGCATTTTGCCTGTATAGAGCGACAACTCTCTGGTGACTGTGGAGGTCACAGGAGATTAGGATTTTAGTTCCCTAACCTGTAGAAAGGTATTATACTTCCCAGAAAAAACAGGCAGCACTCCAGCGTCTTATCAACAACCGACAGGTTTAATGTAGCCCCAAGTGGTGCGACGTTTCGACCTATAACAGGTCTTTCTCAAGCATAGTGTTTAGTGCAAACTGGTGTTACATATATAGGGTGCTTACATAATTGCTGATTAACATAGAAATGTGAATAAAATCTATAAAAAGTAATATACATTCACATATACCATAGTGACATAAGTGTAAATACATAGTGCATGTGCTCCAATATAGATATCAACGATGTCAGTGTATTAACCACTATATTCATCCCTAATTGCTCATTATTATATTATAGTGTACATCTGTAAATATAGATACCTTTGGTAATTACTGAGAGGTGATTGGTCGCTATGTACCTTGAATACACGCCATCTCCATTATCGTTGCCACCACGCTGTAAACACAGCGTCTTCCGCGTTATACTGCGCATGCCCGTACTTCCGGGTCTTACAGCCCATGTGCGGCAGCGGCGTCATCGCTGACGTGGCGGTCACATGAATAGCTTGTAATTGCGATCGCCATCTTTGTTTCTGGCGATCTATACTAGAAGCCATTGTATTTGCCCACTTAATACATATACCAATATATATGTCTGCTTTATAGTAAGTCATATTAGGTAACCAAATGACTAGGGGACTCTAATAGGATCTCACATATATACCGGGGAGTGTAATAACACTTATCCCCCACTCGACCAGTGGTTTTTAAACCAGTTCAGAACCGATTTCACTCTGGTTACAGAGGAAAATCGATCTGTGCAGCATCGACAAGCAAGTCAACTGATGTGTCCAACACCAGTCTACTCCATGTGACACTACTCTGGAAGAACCCACTATCAGTCAAATAACATCCACAGCTGATCCATAAAGACCCTAGAATCTATAATAAAAAAATCACAAAACTAATTTATGTATATGCAAAAATGTGGGCAAAGTTTATTAATAAAAAAATAGTTGTGGCAGTTTTTTTCAAAAGAGATTTTGCGTGTTCCAATACAACATTTCAGACCAATCAATCCTCCTGCAATACAAAAAGATAATAATTAAAAAAATAAATAAAAATATAACTTTTGTTATATCAATTTTCGTCTCACAGGTCTTCTCATTATTAGACAATGGCAGTATATAAAAACATATTTCCTGCACTATTACGGTATAGATACTAATGAAAGGAAGACAGTAGTGGAAAGCTCAATCAATATCTATCTATTGATCTCTGTCAAAATCTCAGAGTATAGACTGGATCTTGAAATCCACATTTAGACCATTAGGTCTCAAGGTATTCAAAGTGTAAATCCATTTCAGCTCTTTTTTCTTAAGAATGGCCTCCCTATTTCCCCCCCTCCTCAAAGTAGGTACATGGTCAATTATTCTAAACTTAATATCTGTGTCCTTGTGGCCTTTCTCAACACAGTGTTTTGGTACAGGAAGATCTAATCGTTTTTTCCGAATTGAGCATTTGTGTTGAGCGAACCGTGTTTTAAAATCCCATGTTGTCTCACCTATATAATAAAGGTGACATGGACACTCTAATAGATATATAATATATTCTGAGTCACACGTCAGAAAATGGTTGATTCTGAATTCTCTCTGAGATTGACTATCAGTAAAACACGGTCCCTTCAACATTGCAGTGCAATTAATACAATTTAGACACGGATAGCATCCCTTTCTCCCCATACCTGTAAGTGACATTTGTCTACTTCTTTTTAAGGGTCCCAAATCCGATCTCACAATTCTATCCTTAATATTTCTTGTCCGGCGATAGGAGAAGAGAGGGGGCTCGGCAAATTCTTCAATATGTGATAATCCTTTAGACAATATCTGCCAGTGTTTGCGTATGATCCTAGCTACAAACCCACTTTCTTGGTTATAACCAGAGACAAACGGTATTCTCTTAGTCACTTTCTTGACTTTAGTTGTAAATAAATCATCACGTTCTATTGTCTCAATCTTTCTTTGTTGTTCTTCTAAAATACGTTTCGGGTAACCTCTATTTTTAAACTTATTAGATATTCCTTTCAGGGTCAGCTCCAAATGTTTATCATCGCTCTCTATTCTTTTGGCTCGTAAGAATTGGCCAAATGGTATAGCCTCAATTGTTGTCCTAGGATGTTGACTGGAATACAATAACAGATTATTCCTATCCGTACTTTTTACATATATGCTGGTTGTCAAAGTTTCGTTTTTCTTTTCAACCGTAACATCCAAAAAATGTAATCTGGTCATAGAGTATGTTAAAGTAAATTTAATGGTGTCATTGACTTCATTTAGAAATCCCAAGAAGTCCTTTAGCTCCACCTCAGTACCGGTCCATATGAGGAAGACGTCATCTATGTAACGCCACCACCCCAAAACCTTACGGAAGTGGTGGGAAACATAGATGACATCTTCCTCCAGAACCCCCATAGCAATATTCGCATATGCAGGGGCCATATTGGCCCCCATAGCCGTGCCACGACATTGCTCATAGAAGTTATTGCCAAAAAGGAAATAATTTCTTCTCAAGACCAAATTCAATAAATCAATGACAAAGGACCTGGCTTCTGCAGAAATATTAATTCCCTCCAATTTTTTTATCACACATTGTATACCATATTCATGTTCTATCGATATGTAAAGACTAACAACATCTAAGGAAGCCAAAAAATAGCTATTGTCAATACTAAATGTTGAGATTTTAGTTAAAAAGTCTGTGGTGTCACGGATATAGGAATTGAAATTACTAGCTATTGGATTAAGAATTTTATCAAGAAAGACTCCTATGTGGCTCAGCACAGAATCCGTGCCCGCCACAATAGGACGTCCCGGAGGGTTATGCAGAGATTTATGGATCTTTGGTAATGTATAGATCGTTGGTGTTATAGGAAAATCTACTATTAAAAAACCGTAGATATTCTGATCAATTAATTTTTGAGTTAGTGCATGTTCCAAAATAGCCTTCAATTCCCGCTGAATTTTATATTTGGGGTCCCCCGACAGTCTTTTATAAACTTTTTCATCGAATACTTGTGTAGTTAACTCTTTCACATAAAAATCTCTATCCATTAGGACGACAGCGCCGCCCTTATCGGCGCTCTTAACTATTATGTCGCCATCATAGATTAAGGCTTTTAATGCATCAGCCTCATCACTTGTCATATTTGGTTTCTTAAATTCACTTTTCGTCCCTCCTTTTAGTTTCTCTACATCTCTATTCACTCCTTCCATGAATGCCTGAATGTGGCTAGAGCAATTGGGTGGTATAAATCTACTTTTCTTGTATAGATTTAAATCTTTACCTCTAAATTCACTTTGACCCCCAGCATCTATGGGTGTTTGACTATTATAAAACCACTCACGTAGTTTAATCCGTCTATAAAAACGGTTCAAATCTAACATTAGATCAAACCAGTCAACATGTATACCAGGACAAAAATTTAAACCTTTATTTAAAAGATCATTCTCAGGTTTAGTAAGTACCTTCTTGGAAATGTTGACCACTAATTCCCCTCCTTGTTCCTGGTTTGTCTCTGATTGTTCTGTTGTTTCTTGTTCCTTTTCTCTCTCTCTTTTCTGGCGTCTGTGCTGTCGCCTGCCCCCTCTCCTTGTCCTGTCGCCTTTGGTTTTGACAAATCTGTTCCTAAAATGTAGAGATGTAACATCATTATTAGTGTATTCATTAGATGCACAAACATCAACACATCTGTTATAACATGTATGACCTTTCTTCTTCCAATTATTGGTACCCTCAAGTTGCCAATTATAAATATTGCCATGTTCATAATCTTCCAAGTCACGTGTCCATTTTTTTCTTTTAGTCTCTTCTAATTCACCACGTAGCTTGGAGACATGGGAGGTCACATTCTCAAAAAAATTTTTCCAATCTACATCAGATAAAGTGTTCTTAAGTTTCGTTTCAGACTCTGAAACCACAGCCTTCATCTTTGCCAATTCCAGTTGTAAATATTCAATATTCAACAAAATAGTGTCAAACGCATACTTGTTAGATATTTGACAGAATTTCCTGCAAAAATCCGGTGAATTCATCATTAAATTTGGACGCACATTAGATCGCAATCCCCTAGGGATGATCCTCGCCTTATAATATTCACCCAATGTTAGTAAATGCAGTTCAATAGTCACAATCCTCTTCAAATCATTCTCATGTTTCCGTTTAACTTCGGAGACTGAGGGGTTACCAAGAAAGGTGGCCTCCCCACCTATTGCCCCTACAATCCTCTCCTCATCTTCTATACCATAGGAAAAAACCACAGGCTCTTCAGATTCCATATCTTTTTGTCTAGACAACATACGTTATCATATAACCGATGAAAAAAGACAGAAAAAATAGTGCAAAGATTTCACTGAACATTCAATAGCAAAAAATAGAAAAAAGAAATCAGCACAAACTTCCACTCAAAGATGGGTGCAATATATCCTGTGAACTTGCAATGTCCAATGCAGTGTATTATACTTCCCAGAAAAAACAGGCAGCACTCCAGCGTCTTATCAACAACCGACAGGTTTAATGTAGCCCCAAGTGGTGCGACGTTTCGACCTATAACAGGTCTTTCTCAAGCATAGTGTTTAGTGCAAACTGGTGTTACATATATAGGGTGCTTACATAATTGCTGATTAACATAGAAATGTGAATAAAATCTATAAAAAGTAATATACATTCACATATACCATAGTGACATAAGTGTAAATACATAGTGCATGTGCTCCAATATAGATATCAACGATGTCAGTGTATTAACCACTATATTCATCCCTAATTGCTCATTATTATATTATAGTGTACATCTGTAAATATAGATACCTTTGGTAATTACTGAGAGGTGATTGGTCGCTATGTACCTTGAATACACGCCATCTCCATTATCGTTGCCACCACGCTGTAAACACAGCGTCTTCCGCGTTATACTGCGCATGCCCGTACTTCCGGGTCTTACAGCCCATGTGCGGCAGCGGCGTCATCGCTGACGTGGCGGTCACATGAATAGCTTGTAATTGCGATCGCCATCTTTGTTTCTGGCGATCTATACTAGAAGCCATTGTATTTGCCCACTTAATACATATACCAATATATATGTCTGCTTTATAGTAAGTCATATTAGGTAACCAAATGACTAGGGGACTCTAATAGGATCTCACATATATACCGGGAAGTGTAATAACACTTATCCCCCACTCGACCAGTGGTTTTTAAATCAGTTCAGAACCGATTTCACTCTGGTTACAGAGGAAAATCGATCTGTGCAGCATCGACAAGCAAGTCAACTGATGTGTCCAACACCAGTCTACTCCATGTGACACTACTCTGGAAGAACCCACTATCAGTCAAATAACATCCACAGCTGATCCATAAAGACCCTAGAATCTATAATAAAAAAAATCACAAAACTAATTTATGTATATGCAAAAATGTGGGCAAAGTTTATTAATAAAAAAATAGTTGTGGCAGTTTTTTTCAAAAGAGATTTTGCGTGTTCCAATACAACATTTCAGACCAATCAATCCTTCTGCAATACAAAAAGATAATAATTAAAAAAATAAATAAAAATATAACTTTTGTTATATCAATTTTCGTCTCACAGGTCTTCTCATTATTAGACAATGGCAGTATATAAAAACATATTTCCTGCACTATTACGGTATAGATACTAATGAAAGGAAGACAGTAGTGGAAAGCTCAATCAATATCTATCTATTGATCTCTGTCAAAATCTCAGAGTATAGACTGGATCTTGATGTGTTGATGTTTGTGCATCTAATGAATACACTAATAATGATGTTACATCTCTACATTTTAGGAACAGATTTGTCAAAACCAAAGGCGACAGGACAAGGAGAGGGGGCAGGCGACAGCACAGACGCCAGAAAAGAGAGAGAGAAAAGGAACAAGGAACAACAGAACAATCAGAGACAAACCAGGAACAAGGAGGGGAATTAGTGGTCAACATTTCCAAGAAGGTACTTACTAAACCTGAGAATGATCTTTTAAATAAAGGTTTAAATTTTTGTCCTGGTATACATGTTGACTGGTTTGATCTAATGTTAGATTTGAACCGTTTTTATAGACGGATTAAACTACGTGAGTGGTTTTATAATAGTCAAACACCCATAGATGCTGGGGGTCAAAGTGAATTTAGAGGTAAAGATTTAAATCTATACAAGAAAAGTAGATTTATACCACCCAATTGCTCTAGCCACATTCAGGCATTCATGGAAGGAGTGAATAGAGATGTAGAGAAACTAAAAGGAGGGACGAAAAGTGAATTTAAGAAACCAAATATGACAAGTGATGAGGCTGATGCATTAAAAGCCTTAATCTATGATGGCGACATAATAGTTAAGAGCGCCGATAAGGGCGGCGCTGTCGTCCTAATGGATAGAGATTTTTATGTGAAAGAATTAACTACACAAGTATTCGATGAAAAAGTTTATAAAAGACTGTCGGGGGACCCCAAATATAAAATTCAGCGGGAATTGAAGGCTATTTTGGAACATGCATTAACTCAAAAATTAATTGATCAGAATATCTACGATTTATTAATAGTAGATTTTCCTATAACACCAACGATCTATACATTACCAAAGATCCATAAATCTCTGCATAACCCTCCGGGACGTCCTATTGTGGCGGGCACGGATTCTGTGCTGAGCCACATAGGAGTCTTTCTTGATAAAATTCTTAATCCAATAGCTAGTAATTTCAATTCCTATATCCGTGACACCACAGACTTTTTAACTAAAATCTCAACATTTAGTATTGACAATAGCTATTTTTTGGCTTCCTTAGATGTTGTTAGTCTTTACACATCGATAGAACATGAATATGGTATACAATGTGTGATAAAAAAATTGGAGGGAATTAATATTTCTGCAGAAGCCAGGTCCTTTGTCATTGATTTATTGAATTTGGTCTTGAGAAGAAATTATTTCCTTTTTGGCAATAACTTCTATGAGCAATGTCGTGGCACGGCTATGGGGGCCAATATGGCCCCTGCATATGCGAATATTGCTATGGGGGTTCTGGAGGAAGATGTCATCTATGTTTCCCACCACTTCCGTAAGGTTTTGGGGTGGTGGCGTTACATAGATGACGTCTTCCTCATATGGACCGGTACTGAGGTGGAGCTAAAGGACTTCTTGGGATTTCTAAATGAAGTCAATGACACCATTAAATTTACTTTAACATACTCTATGACCAGATTACATTTTTTGGATGTTACGGTTGAAAAGAAAAACGAAACTTTGACAACCAGCATATATGTAAAAAGTACGGATAGGAATAATCTGTTATTGTATTCCAGTCAACATCCTAGGACAACAATTGAGGCTATACCATTTGGCCAATTCTTACGAGCCAAAAGAATAGAGAGCGATGATAAACATTTGGAGCTGACCCTGAAAGGAATATCTAATAAGTTTAAAAATAGAGGTTACCCGAAACGTATTTTTGAAGAACAACAAAGAAAGATTGAGACAATAGAACGTGATGATTTATTTACAACTAAAGTCAAGAAAGTGACTAAGAGAATACCGTTTGTCTCTGGTTATAACCAAGAAAGTGGGTTTGTAGCTAGGATCATACGCAAACACTGGCAGATATTGTCTAAAGGATTATCACATATTGAAGAATTTGCCGAGCCCCCTCTCTTCTCCTATCGCCGGACAAGAAATATTAAGGATAGAATTGTGAGATCGGATTTGGGACCCTTAAAAAGAAGTAGACAAATGTCACTTACAGGTATGGGGAGAAAGGGATGCTATCCGTGTCTAAATTGTATTAATTGCACTGCAATGTTGAAGGGACCGTGTTTTACTGATAGTCAATCTCAGAGAGAATTCAGAATCAACCATTTTCTGACGTGTGACTCAGAATATATTATATATCTATTAGAGTGTCCATGTCACCTTTATTATATAGGTGAGACAACATGGGATTTTAAAACACGGTTCGCTCAACACAAATGCTCAATTCGGAAAAAACGATTAGATCTTCCTGTACCAAAACACTGTGTTGAGAAAGGCCACAAGGACACAGATATTAAGTTTAGAATAATTGACCATGTACCTACTTTGAGGAGGGGGGGAAATAGGGAGGCCATTCTTAAGAAAAAAGAGCTGAAATGGATTTACACTTTGAATACCTTGAGACCTAATGGTCTAAATGTGGATTTCAAGATCCAGTCTATACTCTGAGATTTTGACAGAGATCAATAGATAGATATTGATTGAGCTTTCCACTACTGTCTTCCTTTCATTAGTATCTATACCGTAATAGTGCAGGAAATATGTTTTTATATACTGCCATTGTCTAATAATGAGAAGACCTGTGAGACGAAAATTGATATAACAAAAGTTATATTTTTATTTATTTTTTTAATTATTATCTTTTTGTATTGCAGGAGGATTGATTGGTCTGAAATGTTGTATTGGAACACGCAAAATCTCTTTTGAAAAAAACTGCCACAACTATTTTTTTATTAATAAACTTTGCCCACATTTTTGCATATACATAAATTAGTTTTGTGATTTTTTTATTATAGATTCTAGGGTCTTTATGGATCAGCTGTGGATGTTATTTGACTGATAGTGGGTTCTTCCAGAGTAGTGTCACATGGAGTAGACTGGTGTTGGACACATCAGTTGACTTGCTTGTCGATGCTGCACAGATCGATTTTCCTCTGTAACCAGAGTGAAATCGGTTCTGAACTGGTTTAAAAACCACTGGTCGAGTGGGGGATAAGTGTTATTACACTCCCCGGTATATATGTGAGATCCTATTAGAGTCCCCTAGTCATTTGGTTACCTAATATGACTTACTATAAAGCAGACATATATATTGGTATATGTATTAAGTGGGCAAATACAATGGCTTCTAGTATAGATCGCCAGAAACAAAGATGGCGATCGCAATTACAAGCTATTCATGTGACCGCCACGTCAGCGATGACGCCGCTGCCGCACATGGGCTGTAAGACCCGGAAGTACGGGCATGCGCAGTATAACGCGGAAGACGCTGTGTTTACAGCGTGGTGGCAACGATAATGGAGATGGCGTGTATTCAAGGTACATAGCGACCAATCACCTCTCAGTAATTACCAAAGGTATCTATATTTACAGATGTACACTATAATATAATAATGAGCAATTAGGGATGAATATAGTGGTTAATACACTGACATCGTTGATATCTATATTGGAGCACATGCACTATGTATTTACACTTATGTCACTATGGTATATGTGAATGTATATTACTTTTTATAGATTTTATTCACATTTCTATGTTAATCAGCAATTATGTAAGCACCCTATATATGTAACACCAGTTTGCACTAAACACTATGCTTGAGAAAGACCTGTTATAGGTCGAAACGTCGCACCACTTGGGGCTACATTAAACCTGTCGGTTGTTGATAAGACGCTGGAGTGCTGCCTGTTTTTTCTGGGAAGTATAATACACTGCATTGGACATTGCAAGTTCACAGGATATATTGCACCCATCTTTGAGTGGAAGTTTGTGCTGATTTCTTTTTTCTATTTTTTGCTGTAGAAACTTATGACGTACAACAGTGTGGTGACTGTTGAGATGACAACAGTTAGGATTTTAGTTCCCTAACTTGTAGAAACTTATGACGTACAACAGTGTCGTGACTGTTGAGATGACAAGAGTTAGGATTTTAGTTCCCTAACCTGTAGAAACGTATGACGTACAACAGTGTGGTGACTGTTGAGATGACAACAGTTAGGATTTTAGTTCCCTAACTTGTAGAAACTTATGACGTACAACAGTGTGGTGACTGTTGAGATGACAACAGTTAGGATTTTAGTTCCCTAACCTGTAGAAACGTATGACGTACAACAGTGTGGTGACTGTTGAGATGACAACAGTTAGGATTTTAGTTCCCTAACTTGTAGAAACTTATGACGTACAACAGTGTGGTGACTGTTGAGATGACAAGAGTTAGGATTTTAGTTCCCTAACTTGAAGAAACTTATGACGTACAACAGTGTGGTGACTGTTGAGATGACAACAGTTAGGATTTTAGTTCCCTAACTTGTAGAAACTTATGACGTACAACAGTGTGGTGACTGTTGAGATGACAAGAGTTAGGATTTTAGTTCCCTAACCTGTAGAAACGTATGACGTACAACAGTGTGGTGACCGTTGAGATGACAACAGTTAGGATTTTAGTTCCCTAACTTGTAGAAACTTATGACGTACAACAGTGTGGTGACTGTTGAGATGACAACAGTTAGGATTTTAGTTCCCTAACTTGTAGAAACTTATGACGTACAACAGTGTGGTGACTGTTGAGATGACAACAGTTAGGATTTTAGTTCCCTAACTTGTAGAAACTTATGACGTACAACAGTGTGGTGACTGTTGAGATGACAACAGTTAGGATTTTAGTTCCCTAACTTGTAGAAACTTATGACGTACAACAGTGTGGTGACTGTTGAGATGACAACAGTTAGGATTTTAGTTCCCTAACTTGTAGAAACTTATGACGTACAACAGTGTGGTGACTGTTGAGATGACAACAGTTAGGATTTTAGTTCCCTAACCTGTAGAAACGTATGACGTACAACAGTGTGGTGACAGTTGAGATGACAACAGTTAGGATTTTAGTTCCCTAACTTGTAGAAACTTATGACGTACAACAGTGTGGTGACTGTTGAGATGACAACAGTTAGGATTTTAGTTCCCTAACCTGTAGAAAGGTATGACGTACAACAGTGTGGTGACTGTTGAGATGACAAGAGTTAGGATTTTAGTTCCCTAACCTGTAGAAACGTATGACGTACAACAGTGTGGTGACTGTTGAGATGACAACAGTTAGGATTTTAGTTCCCTAACTTGTAGAAACTTATGACGTACAACAGTGTGGTGACTGTTGAGATGACAACAGTTAGGATTTTAGTTCCCTAACTTGTAGAAACTTATGACGTACAACAGTGTGGTGACTGTTGAGATGACAACAGTTAGGATTTTAGTTCCCTAACTTGTAGAAACTTATGACGTACAACAGTGTGGTGACTGTTGAGATGACAACAGTTAGGATTTTAGTTCCCTAACCTGTAGAAACGTATGACGTACAACAGTGTGGTGACTGTTGAGATGACAACAGTTAGGATTTTAGTTCCCTAACTTGTAGAAACTTATGACGTACAACAGTGTGGTGACTGTTGAGATGACAAGAGTTAGGATTTTAGTTCCCTAACTTGTAGAAACTTATGACGTACAACAGTGTGGTGACTGTTGAGATGACAACAGTTAGGATTTTAGTTCCCTAACTTGTAGAAACTTATGACGTACAACAGTGTGGTGACTGTTGAGATGACAAGAGTTAGGATTTTAGTTCCCTAACTTGTAGAAACTTATGACGTACAACAGTGTGGTGACTGTTGACATGACAAGAGTTAGGATTTTAGTTCCCTAACTTGTAGAAACTTATGACGTACAACAGTGTGGTGACTGTTGAGATGACAACAGTTAGGATTTTAGTTCCCTAACTTGTAGAAACTTATGACGTACAACAGTGTGGTGACTGTTGAGATGACAAGAGTTAGGATTTTAGTTCCCTAACTTGTAGAAACTTATGACGTACAACAGTGTGGTGACTGTTGAGATGACAAGAGTTAGGATTTTAGTTCCCTAACCTGTAGAAAGGTATGACGTACAACAGTGTGGTGACTGTTGAGATGACAAGAGTTAGGATTTTAGTTCCCTAACCTGTAGAAACGTATGACGTACAACAGTGTGGTGACTGTTGAGATGACAAGAGTTAGGATTTTAGTTCCCTAACCTGTATTAAGGTAGTACGTACACCTGTCTGGTGACTGTTTTGATGACAAGAGTTAGGATTTTAGTTCCCTAACCTGTATTAAGGTAGTACGTACACCTGTCTGGTGACTGTAATGGTTTGAAGAGAGGATTTTAGTCCCTAACCTGTATTAAGGTAGTACGTACACCTGTCTGGTGACTGTTTTGATGACAAGAGTTAGGATTTTAGTTCCCTAACCTGTATTAAGGTAGTATGTACACCTGTCTGGTGACTGTAATGGTTTGAAGAGAGGATTTTAGTCCCTAACCTGTATTAAGGTAGTACGTACACCTGTCTGGTGACTGTTTTGATGACAAGAGTTAGGATTTTAGTTCCCTAACCTGTATTAAGGTAGTACGTACACCTGTCTGGTGACTGTAATGGTTTGAAGAGAGGATTTTAGTCCCTAACCTGTATTAAGGTAGTACGTACACCTGTCTGGTGACTGTTTTGATGACAAGAGTTAGGATTTTAGTTCCCTAACCTGTATTAAGGTAGTACGTACACCTGTCTGGTGACTGTAATGGTTTGAAGAGAGGATTTTAGTCCCTAACCTGTATTAAGGTAGTACGTACACCTGTCTGGTGACTGTTTTGATGACAAGAGTTAGGATTTTAGTTCCCTAACCTGTATTAAGGTACTAAGTACAAGGGTGTGGTGACTCTAATGGTCACAGAAAAGCTTGGATTCCAATCTGTATCACCCTGCCTAGATCCTCCTAGATTAGTCCTGAGAAGGACTGTTCTGGTCACTGGAAATCTTGGACTCCGATCTGGATCACCCTGCCTATGTCCTCCTAGATTAGTCCTGAGAAGGACTGTTGTGGTCAGCAGCAGTTTGCAGCCCTGATCCGGATCTACCTATGAGGGCCGCAAATCTGTCCCTAATCAGCAGCAGACACTCTCCCTACACTCACTGTCTGGATGGCTGTGTGCCGAGCACAGTGCGCCGGGAGTTATAAAGGCTCGGTGACGCTGTGCAGGGTGGCCAATCACTGCTATGCCACAACTAACAGGGCTGTGGCATTGCAGTGGTCTGTCAGCCAATCCCTGCACGTGGGCTGGCTCTCAAAAGAGCGCCAACATGGAGAGATGACGACCACGAGCACAGCACGAGTATCGCGAGATTACTCGGTGCTCGGCGAGTCGCCCGAGTACAGTGATACTCGTGCGAGTACCGAGTAGTGCCGAGCATGCTCGCTCAACACTAATCTTAATCTATTTAAATATTCCTTTTTAATCATTCTGTAAGTGTTCTGGTGAGGTGGTTTGTCTAACCATAGGTCAAGATGAACAACATAGAACAAGCTCAGTGAAAGGCACATGATTCAGTGAAGCCTGGAAAGCAAGGTATGCAGGATGGCTGGCAGACGAGCAGAGCAGGAAACACCAGAAGATACAGAGCCAAGAATGTAGAAATACACAGGAACTGAGGAAAGATTGACAGTCCATGACTTGCAGCAAACAAATCACTAATGATAAAGTTGCATGCAATCAGGAGACATATGGTCAGTAGCAGAGATGTTGGTAATCAGCAAACTAATGGTTAACTGCAGCCAGAAGTGATGAACAGGCAAACTGGATATATGCTTGAAGAAAAGATTACACACTGTTGTAGCCGCATTGTAGTGTGAACAGCACACAATTTGCTGAATATATAAATAACTAGCATCGATGGTGAGGCAAACTCCATAAGTACTCATGGTAAATGAATGCAAAGTTTACTGAGTTGGCTTTAAAAGGTCTGGAGGGATGATGTCAAAGGTGTTCACCAGGTTACTTGGAAAACCTTGCATGTACTACAGTCAAAGTAAAAAAAAAGTTTATTATGCTTACAGCAAACAGATGGTTAACTGCAGGTCAGCAATGATAAAGAGGTAACTGAATGCTTGATGGCAGAGATGAATGCACAGTTTCAACAGCGTTGTGGTATAAAAAGAACCAATATACCAATGTAACAGAAAATAATTTGTTATGCTTAAAGAGAATCTTCAACAAAAACCAAGGCCACTTATACCACATCATAGGTACATGGATTGCACCCACATACATACGTAATATTACATATATTGATCTATGCTTGTGGGATGATATAGGATTTAATATGAAGGAAAAAAATCGCAAACACTTACAAGTACACTAAGGGCCGTTTCACATCTGCACTCTGGTGTGTTTGGCTGCATTGCGCTAGCGCAGGTGGTATCGCAATGCAAACGCAGCCAAGCGCTTTGGAGCGCAAATGAAACGATGTGCATTAATGCCGCCATTATAGTGTATAGTGTATGGGCGAGTGCATCCAAAAGCAACCCATAAGCGCAAGTGTGAAGAGGAGTTGCGTGAGCACTCCAAAAACGTTGCATGATTTCTCTTCCTGATGTGATGCATCGCTGCGTCACTTCCAGGCCGCCCCTTAGCTTATTGCTGAATTTGATTGCCTATTTCAGCTGGTCACATGAAGATTGAACCCGAAAGCACGACACGGTGCAGTGGCACACCTGGTAGAGATGATGCAGACCTGGCAGGTATACCAATTGAAGATGAGATTAACCATATCCGTCCTTTGGCGTAGCATCCCTGGTCCCAAATACGGGGAAAAACAAGCTGTTCGCCCATCCCTAATCACACAGAATACTTTTTGTTGTATGCAAAAAAGAAGGTAATATAGAGATAAAACTTTTCGCCCATCATTTAGGACAACACTGAAGCATTTTAGAATTAGAAGAAAAATTTTCAGCAGAATTTATACCTTACAGTAAGGGCACACCGTGATCAGTATAAATGAGTACGCCCCCTTTGAAAAGTAAGATTTAAATGAATGTCTCACTGAACAAAAGAACAATTTCCAACATTTTGTATAAGACTGAGATTCATAGAACATTTTTTCAACCCATAAGAGTGTCCTTACGGGCAGCACCACATAAGGACACTGCCACCATCATATTTCACTGTAGGTACCATGCATTTCGAAAAATTAATTTAGAAAAATGCATTATGCCTACAGTGGAACATGATGGTGGCAGTGTCCTTATGTGGGGCTGCATAAGTGCTGTTGGAATTGGGGAGCTACAATTCGTTGATGGGATCATGAATTCACAGATGTATATTGAAAAAGATGTTATTATCACTCCATGCTTTTGAACATTTTTAGTATAACAATCATCCAAAATGAATACCTGTTCCATTTCTGAAGAAGAACAGAATGAAGGTGATTCAGTGGCCAAGTATGTGTCCTGACTTGATCCCAATGAAGCACCTGTGGGATATTCTGAAGACACAAGTTGAGTTTCATTCTCCATCGAGCATCAAGGCTCTACAAGAAGTCATTTTTAGAGAATGGAAAAAGATAGATGTTGCAATATTTCACCAACTTGTTCATTACATGCCTAAAAGTGTTTGCTCTTCCCTTTAATATCAAAGAAGTCATAAAAGAATACTGAATGTAGTAGTTTTTGATGTTGGATGTATTCATTTTTGCATCAAATAATTTGCGTAAAGTTAAATTGAGTTAAATTGAGATATTAATTAAAATGTTACTTCTAAAAGGGGATGTACTCATTTATGCTGGTCATTGTATATGTAAAGGTGCTTTGAAGCTCGTTAAATCTTTATCTGGCTTGTAGAAATCAGTTTGGATGCCTTAGGGTGCCGTCACACCTGGCAACGGCACCGGAGATGTCGGCGGCGACTGGTGGGAGTGCGCACGTTTTTGGCGCCCCGCCAGCATCACCGCCCCTCGTTCACATGGAGAGACACCTCTGGCGATGCCCTGTCAAGCTGACAGGCGGCATTGCCGCCAGGGTGTCTCAAAACCCCAGCGGCGATGCAGTACAATGGGAGCCTATGGCTCCCATCGCCTGTCAGGTTACCGGCGGCTGTTTACATGGGGCGATGTGGACACATCGCCCCAGATCGGCTGCCTGGTTTCACATCACTGATGTTAAACCAGGCGAGCACTCAGAGGCGCCGACATCGCCCCTTTACATTAGGCGACGGAGGGGCGATATCGGCGCTGATAGGCCACGCCCCTATGTCACCTAATGCCCGGTGTGACGGCACCCTTAGAGAAATCCATAGTTGAAAAATGTGCAATGGGAGGACACTGCCCTGCTTTTTCTAATAGGTCACTAAAATGTGAGCTTTATGTCAGTAAGAGACAGGAGGAAAACAGTGGGCAGAGAATAAGGAGAGAGGCATAATAGCTGTAAGGGCATAGCTCAACCCACTGATCTGTTTCAGTGCTGCAGTTCATCTCTTGCATAGAGCGGGCAGCTGCAGAAGAGAGGAGGACACTCCACTGAGAGCGCGGGCACAGGGGGAGGAAGTGAGCGCACACACCGCATTGCATGCAGCGCTCATTTTCTCTGCCAATGTGTACCTTTTCTTTTCAATGTTCTTTTTATTGTAAAAGAATGATGCAGAATACAAACATTTAAGTAAGAAGACAATACAATAAGAATTAGTGAACAAGAAAATAATACTGCATAAATGAGAACAGAATTCTATTAAGGTATAGTCTGAAAGAAAGTCGAGGGTCAATTACTCTCCAGTTGGTCACTTGATAAAGGAAATGGAGCAACCGTATTTGAAAATGGTTGCTCCATTTGAAAATGGAAGGCTTCAATATACCTGTTATAAACAGAAGTTCCTTAAAGGTCAGCAATAGGCGTTGAAAAGTAGAAGAAGATCTGTATGAACATATGTCCGGTATATTAGGAAGAGTCATTCACTATTCCAGATAGTGGAATCAGAGAAGAAAGTGCAAAGAGATAGGGGTGGAGGGGTGAGGAGGATGAGGAGAGCAACTCGGGTGGACTTATAAGGACAAGTTTAAGAGGCAATATATGTGTGAAATAGACGAAAGAGATCTATATTCAGTCCAAGGTATCCAGGAGTCATAGAATGATAGTAAGGTGTGAACAACTGCAGCTACAAGTTCAGATGTGTAGCAGAAAAGGAAAATTGAAATTGGTTATAGTTTCCCTGAGGAAGATCCAATCGATCCTATCAAAGGCCTTTTCGGCATCTGTTCCCAAGAGTACCAAAGGTATATTTTGTAATTTGGTATATTGCAGTTAATGTAATATTTTGTGTGTGTTATCCTTCTCCCCTCTTCCCCTTACAAACCCGGTTTGGTTTATAGATATAATTGTCAATAAAATATCTGCGATTCTGTTGGCCAGCATCCTTGCATATAATTTCATGTCTACATCTTAATATCGAGTCTACGTATAGCAGCAATATCGGTCTATAACTGCCGCACTGCTCTGTGTCTTTGCCCTCTTTGTATATAAGGCTGTGGTCACACATAGAGATCCATTTTTGGAAGTGATTTTCATCACCAATCCGTTTTTTTCTGGGTGCTTTTTGAGCCTCCTGCACTCCTGAACGTTTTTGGACTTTTCATTAAAAAAACGCATGCCCGAACGCATGCGCAAACGCAAGTGCGCATATGCCATGCGTTCGCGCATGCGTTTCCCATAGGGCCCCATGTTAAAAAAAACGCATGAAAACGCATGCGTTTTTTAACTGATGCCAAAAACGTTGCATGCAACGTTTTTGACTCAAAAACGGACAGGGCAATGTTTGGAGCTCCAGAGAAAAACGGACAGGGTGTTTATTACATCCAATCCGTTTTTCTGTCAGTTTTTGGACTTAGAAAAAAAAAATGAGAAAACTGAAGCCAAAAACGGACTGAGGGCTCATGTGGAACCCCAGCCTAAGCGAGATGCTGGCCTCTAGCATTTGCAGCGGTAATTTTTCACCCTTGAACACTGCATTACACATGTTGAGTAACTTGGGTAAGAGGACAGAGGGGAAAGATTTATAGTAATGGGCTGAAAGACCATCAGGACCCGGAACCTTTCCTTGAGGACATTTCAACAGGCCCGACTGAAGCTCCCCCAGGGAGAAAGGTTTAATTAAAAGCTCATTTTGCGGGGTAGAGAGTTTAGGGAGGTGTAGTGAATTTAAAAATATTATGGTAGCCTGTCTTCGTTGTGCTCAGACTCGTCGGATCTTATGTGGAAGAGGCTTTTATAATATTGTAAAAATTCCTCTTCAAGTTGAGTGTAGTTTTGAGTTTTTATGCCAGAGACTGTGGCTATTGTATGTACAAAAGTTCAGGCTTGACGCTACTGAATTAGGGAGAGAGTCAGCTTAGATGCTCTGTCGCCATGAGCATAGACGCAGTTTTTGAAGGATGTATAAAGTTTAGTCGATTGTAAATTGAGAAGGTCTTTTAGCTGTTGTCTTTTAGCCATTATGTCTAGCAGGGTTTGTCGCTCTAAAGAACTTTTGTGGAGAGATTCCAGCGAGGCTATATCCATATACAAGGCATTAAGTTTCTGATTTTCTGCTTATTTATAAAGTAAGTAATATATATCAATTCTCCCCGGACTGCTGCCTTATGAGCATCCTAAAGCATTGGGGTAGACACCACACTCAAGTCATTTAAATAAAGTAGGAGGAATGTATTTTTAATATTCACATTTTGTTTGCAGGAGAATCCTAAATAGATTCATTGAGTCTCCAGGACCTAGTGCATGAGAATGGTTTGGAAAGAATCAGGTCGGCTGAGACTGTTGAATGATCAGAGAAAAGGGGAGTGGATATTTCCAAACGTTTGGCATTTGGAAGCATAACTCTAGGTACAAAAATATAGTCTAAACAACGGTACGTGTTATGAGGCTTTGAATAGAAGGTGTAGTCACGTGAATGGGGATTAAGATACCTCCATAGGTCAATTAGGTTTAGAGAGAGGATTTCATTTTTATCCTGTTTAGATCTTTGCGAGAAATTGGACTTTTTGCTGTGGTGAAGTCTAGTAAAGGTTATAAGGCTACATTAAGATCACCTCCTATTATAAGAGCTCCTTCCCTAAAGCCACTAATTTTTTTTTAAATTGAAAGTAGCCATTTGAGTTGATGTGTATTTGGCGCGTATAAGCTGCAAATGGTTACCACAGTGTACCGAATCCACAGCTCAGTACAGTCAGCGGTCATCTTCTTCACACAGCTGTGGATTCAGCACACTGTGTTAGAGGACAAGATGACCACTGTGTGCAATGTGGTTCAGTTTACATACAGTAGGTCAATGGTGGTGGGTGATCATGTTGGGGACTGGGGAGTGGGCTTGTAGGAGTCTGGGGGACTATGCTGGAGTATGAGGGGGGTGGGCTTACCTATACGAGTCTGGGGCATGCTTGTAGGAGACTGGGTGTAAATGACAAGTAGTGACATTTCCAGCCAGGCTCCAAAACAAACATGTGTCTGGTTGGTGGCAGAGCTCCTCCAGATGTAAAAAGGTGATATCTAGGTAACCCTGCAAAATGTTAACAGGTTGTAAATTAAAACTATCAGCATTTTACAGCATAGATACACATATAAATTATACAAAAAACCTGGACAACCCCTTTAACTATGGATTTGTTTAAAACAGCAGAATGGATTTCTGTAAAAGAAAAAGGTAATGAATTAATTAGTATTAAGGAACCTTTATATACAGATCTCTAGTTGGTGGTATAATATCCCAATTACAGGTTCTCTTTAAGTACATGATTGTATGTTACATAGAATATACTTGACACTGTATCTACTACATGTGAAATGTCAATTAATATTGTAGGACTAAGACATCTGGAATTTTATTATATGATTATACAACTCATAAACATGGTTTCCGTTATGTTCTCAGCACCAGGACATTTTTGACAACTGGAAATAAAAGGTTATTCCAAAACAAGAGGAAAGGGAGAGGGAGAGGATGAATAGTTTCCCCTCCAACCATTCACATGTTTTATCACAACCTACAAACTTTAGACAAAAGAAGAGCTAATTAATTCCATGTGAAAAAAAATAAATATAGGAGTATGAAATGTATCTAGTCCTTCCCATTAGACATGGATTTTCAATTATTTATCTCTTTTAAAATTTTTAAGTAAGTGAAGCTGTTGAGCAGCAACGCCTTCTGGGTGCAGGACAGCTTGGCTTTTTTAACAGCCTTGCAATACATACGTTTCAAAACATTTTCACTGCAGCACTCCTTAGTAAATCTGTTTAGTAGTCCTTTATTCCGACTTCCAATGGACCCATAGACAAGAGATGGCCATGTATCGGGCACACACGCCCTTTGACAAGCAACCACATGCTCCATATATCAGCCTTCTATAGAATCTACTTAATTACACTCATTGTGATATCAATCTTCCTATATCAAGTTATTACAGTAAAATAGTGATTTACATTACTTGTGTCATGATATAATCTACTTTGTCTATAAGTGTTTAAAAGTTTTACTTGTTTTCTACCTTTCTCTGTCTCTCCAATTACTTTAAAGTTCAAAGAACCTCTCTAACAGCGAATTCCAGCCCATCTGTTATAATCAATAAATATTAATTCTGCTAAATAGCAGATTATTTACTCACTGTGCATCGCCATTAAGCTTGCAGCCTCGTGCTGTTCATCAGCGTGTAGGAAGTACCTACTGCGCCTGTGCCATTGCTAGTTGCTAGTCTCCATGGCTACAAGTCCACAGCTTCATCCCGAGACGTCTGCGGTGATCTCGCACATGCACTGTGACTCCAACTTTCTATGTAGTTACTGCGCCTGGGCCCGCTTCTACCAATCTAGGTAATCATAGCAACAGGTCGTAGCTTCTCTTGCAATACTCTTCAGTGATACTTCGTCACTGTACCGCCACTTAAGCCTTATAATATTCTCACGTTTTCCTATTTGCTTTATTATTTTCCACTCAAACCAGGTTTTTAAATGGTTTTAAATAGAAATATGCTCCGCTCCACTAACTCATTTTAACCCCTCCCTTATCTTTAACCCTTACACAGGGTAAAAGCATAGTGAAACCTCCTGATGGGAATTCCTGACTGTGGACCAGGGTTCCCACTGTGGTGGTTATAAAAGGGTATATATTCATTCATACCACGGGGCACATAACCACATACTACAATATTTATGCCAGAAAAAATTTTTTTTATTTATTCATTACATATTAAGTTAGTGGCTCTAATAAAAAGAAAGAAAAGGGGGAGTATTGTACTCCAAGCAGATGGTTTGCACTTTGGGTTTTGTGAATTGTATATATAAAAAAATTAGAAAAAACAGTGCTCAAAAAATAAATATTAAATGAATTATGTCTGGAATTCGATGTTTATGATGTTCATAGATTTTTTTCTTTTTCACCTCACTTCCTATTTGAGAAACAGAAGAAAGAAGAAAATTACAGACGTGTAAACATTTTTTTCACATACGTGTTATCGTGATTTTGGTGAACACATGTGATTAAAATTACACACCATATAGAACTACAAAGCAGAATTATTTACAGTGGTATTTGTTTTTCATATTCCGTATACCTTTTATAACAAAAATTTCAATTTATAATCGACATTCAATTTAATTGAAGATTTTTAGTTATTGAAACATTCTTGTTTACCTACTCAGGCTGAAAAGTTGCCAACCTATCACAGGTTTTAGGTTGAGAGCAATTTGTCTAATAAAGAGGTGTTTATCAGTGCTATTTGGGCATGGTGCAGACAGGTTCTTTGTTTTTGAATTTATTTTAAACTTTTTATTCAATATCAAGCAGCAGAGATCTTGAACATTTTAGATAAGATGAAAGATAACAAAAATTATTGGAAAGTTGTCTAACGTAATGTGACGACGCAAAGTGTCTCAGTGCATGTCAGCGGTTAATGTTCTTAATTTGGCCAGACATATTGATCTTTTGTTGGTTTTGTCATGTTTGCTAAGATATTGATTCTTTCAAGACTAGGATTTTTGGCCACATTGAGGCCCAAAGCCTCAAGAGAAGAGAGGGTTTGTGTTCTGCAATTTGCTTTGGGATTTCTAGTTAATTTATAGCCAGCACCAGCCACTTGAGTATGATTATTTTGCCACACAGCAGAAGCCCCACCAGGATAAAGGTCTACAAACTAGGCCTGTGATTTGCCCAATTCACAGAGCTGTTATACGTGTGGGCGCCTTGGACATTTGAATAAAGATTGTCTCCAAAACCGGGACCCCATGCTTGGAGCCCATTTGCCAGCCCAGCCGTTTAATGGCAGTTACATGTTACATACAGGCCCAGGGACTTCGAGACATTGGTTCTTCCATCACCCTGGAAAGCCCTGATATTTCCCTAGAAGACTATTTACCAGGTTACCAAGTGGCTGTGTCCCTAACAATGGTTCTTCCATCACCCTGGAAAGCCCAGATATTGTTTCCCTAGAAGACCATTTACCAGGTTACCAAGTTATTGTCTCCCTGGCTGAGGGTCAGTGCTCGACATCCCTCTGACACGTGTGGATTTGGACTGGGGGACTGACCAGGAATGGGTCGATGTGAAACTGGTGGACAGCCTTCCTACACCTGTTATTTTGGAGGATGACCAGGCGGACCTTGAAGTGGGGTTCCGGATGGTCTCCCCACATCGATTGTTTTGCAAAATAACCTAGGACAAGGACTATCCAGCCAGTTGGTCACAGCCTTCACCCACATTCAAGCCAAGCAGAACCTTGATGTAGATCTTTCTTCCAGTATAACTCAGATTACCAACTAAACCTAACCAGACTGTGTCCATTAACTAGGTGGAGATTGATAGTAAGTGGTTTATAGAAGCCCAACTCATGGACCCCATCTTAGTGCTGGTCCACGGTATGTCTGAGGTTGTTTATTGCCAATTTAATTATCTCACGCCCTGTGATTACATCACTCAAAGGAGAATTAATCATTAGGCATGACATGCCAGCCAGTAAGAACACAGTCTTATACCACCAACCCTGGGAGAACACAATATACCCTGAGGTATAGGCTTGGAATATAAAAATTACTTTCTTCAGTAACCAGCAGTTCTTTATGCTTTGTGGTCTCAGTCTAGAGACTTCAGCCCTAACTAGAGGATCACATCGCGTCTTCATATGATACTGAAAGACCACAACCTCAGCCTAGGAATTTCTATTCTGCCAAGATAATATTGTGTTTCATACTCTGCATAGCCTGAATCTAGGAGCTTCGGGTCCAATTGGAGGAGCACAAGAACTGGATTATATTCTGACAGAGTTCAATCTAGGATTCAGCTGGAATATCAGAGACTATTTATGGAAGAAACCAAGGTTGGGACAATTCAGTCACCTGGCTACAGACTTTGCTTTGCTCGGTCAGCTTTCTATTCCTCTCTCGGTGGGTGGCCCCCGAACGTAGGGTGCTGCTGGATTGGAGTAAGTGGCACTGGAAGCCCCTAAGAATCTAATCCCTGGTGAACCAGCAGAAGAGTAAGACTCTGTTGCCTGTTATATTGTGTGTTAATCTTGGTTATATGTTACACACATGGTCAAAATTGTTGGTACCCCTCGTTTAATAAAATGAAAACCCACAATGGTCACAGAATTAACCTAAATCTGACAAAAGTAATAACGTACAAAATATTTATAAAAATGAACAACTGAAAGTCAGACATTGCTTTTCAACCCTTTTTCTACAAAATGGTTTTAAAAATTAAAATCACGAAATAGGCCCGAACAGAGATGATGGTACCTCTTAAAATAAAACAAAAGGGAAATGTTAAATCAAGGTGTGTCTACTAATTAGCATCACTAGTGTCTACAATCTTGTAATCAGTGGCCCTGTGTATAGGGTTACAGATACTCACTGTGCTGTTTGGTGACATGGTGTGTCCCACACTCAACATGGACCAGCGGAAGTGAAGGAAAGCATTGTCTTGGGAGATTAGAAAAAATTATAGACAAGCATGTTAAAGGTAAAGGTTATAAGACTATCTCCAAGCAGTTTAATGTTTCTGTGACTACAGTTGCAAATATTATTGAGAAATGTAAGATCCATGGGACTATAGCCAACCTCCCTGGATGTTGCTGCAGGAGGGGGACATTGATGACAAATCAAAAATATGGATAATGTGAATGGTAAAAAAAGAGCCCAGAAAAACTTTGAAAGAGATTAAAGGTGAACTTCAAGCTCAAGGAACATCAGTGTCAGATCGCACCAGTTGTTGTTTAAGCCAAAGTGGACTGTTTAAGCCAAAGTGGACTTCATGGAAGAAGACCAAGGAGGACACCATTGTTTAGAAAACATCAACATAAAAAAGTCAGACTGGAATTTACTAAACTACATGTTGACAAGCCACAAAGTTTCTGGGAGAATGTCCAATGGACAGATGAGACAAAAAATGGAACCTTTTGGCAAGGCAAATCAGCTGTATGTTTACAGATGGAAAAATGAAGCATATAAAAAACACTGTCCATACTGTGAAACATGGAGGAGACTCTGCTATGTTCTGGGGCTGTTTTGCTGCATCTAGCACAGGGTGTCTTGAATCTGTGCAGGATACAATGAAATATCAAGACTATCAAGGCATTCTAGAGAGAAATGTGCTGACCAGTGTCAGAATGCTTTGTCTCAGTCGCAGGTCATGGGTATTGCAACAGGATAATGACCAAAAATACACAGCTAAAAACACCCAAGAATGGCTAAGAGGAAAACATTGGAGTAATATGAAGTGGCTTTCTATGAGTCCTGACCTAAATCCTATTGAGCATCTTTGGAAAGAGCTGAAACATATCATCTGGAAAAGGCAACCTTCAAACATGAGACAACTGGAGCAGTTTGCTCTTGAGAAGTGAGCCAAAATACCTGTTGAGAGGTGCAGAAGTCTCATTGACAGTTACAGGAATTGTTTGATTGCAGTGATTGCCTCAAAAGGTTATGCAACAAAATATTACGTTATGGGTACCATCATTTCTGTCCAGGCCTTATTCATGAGTTTAATTTTTAAAAGATTCTGTGGAAACAGGGTTGAGAAGCAATGTCTAACTTTCATTTGTTTATTTTCATTCATTTTTTATTTATTATTACTTATGCCAGATTCAAGTTTTTTCTGTGACCATTGTGAGTTTTTCTTTCATTAAACGAGGGGTACTAACAATTTTGACCTCGTATGTATATGCCTTTGACTATTGGGGATCCAATAAAGTCTAACCAATGTGTGGTTCACTCACTCTATGTTATCTGCGTAGTGTTCCGCCCATGGTTAAGGAGTTTGGGCATTTAGTTGGGATGAGCCCTGGTCCATGCAGTCTTTCTTAAGGTGGCCAGGCTAGCGAACAAGAGCACTCACTGACCACTGTTTCTCCATACTTATCATTATGTGATAATCAAGTTCAGGGCTTTAGTGTCCATTCCGCCCTAGGTACTTTAAATTGTCACACCCTGTACTGGTAAGTCACACTAAGGGTATGTGCACATGAAATCTTTTCAAGCGGATCTGTTCCTTAACCCACCTAAAAAAACCTCTAAATAATCTCCAATAAGAGAGGATACATGCCCTGCAGTGTAAGAATGAGTTGCTGATTATACGTTCAGTCTTTTGAGCATCTTTTAACCACTTTACATTTCTAAAGATGCAAAGCGGCTGACCAAAGTGACCTGAGCATTCCTCAGGTGACTTCCGCTTCTAAGCTGCTGACTAATTTATTCAATAATGTAATAAAAATATTTCAGAACAGATGACTAAAAAGAAGCAAAAAAGTAGCTTTAGAACATAAGACGACGGTGTGTCCTGAACCACCTTCTGCCTGAAAAACCCATGGAATTTGCAGACTTCTAAAAGACATTCGGTGTACATACCTTGAACATACTCATACCCTTTCGATAGTAGATACACTAGTTTGCAGGGAAGGGGATGGGAAACCTCACCCTTGTGCCTCCAGGTGGATTTGGTCAGGTGCACGGCAGTGGCTGGCGTCCACAAATCTCCACAGTGTAACAAAAAAGAAAAGCCAGCACCTGGTCCATATAGCAGACGAAATCTTCTTCTTAATTTGTGACTCACATGTGAGTCAGAAATAAAGAAGATTTAGTTTGCTATATGGACCAGGTGCTGGCTTTTCCTTTTCATTACTTGATAGCAGATAAGCCCTCCCATACCCATAAAACGTAAATTGTTAGAATCCAGCAATATCGACAGATTCCATGCACACTCTAATGTGCATGGATTTCCTTTGATGCTTGATGTCAGGGGAGATAGGGGTACAGCATGTCAGATATAGGATCCTTATATTTTCTAAGTGACAAGCCTCCAGAAATGTCTGGCAGTGATTCTCATAGAGAAAACTCAGGAGCACTCGACAAAGTGCGCAGTCCTGTAATAGAAAAGTCTGGTAAGATAGCTGTCAGCCAAATTATTAGACAGCTATCTACATATATGAGGGCATTAGTTAAATACTTCTTCAGTTGACAAAAAAATTCAATGTGCTTTATTATCAACTTGGCACAAGGAACCTATAATGATCAAGTATCATGTCTTTAAAATTAATGCTTACAACATCTATATTGATAGATTACCATAACCATTATCAGCACATAATTACATCAAAACAATTACCATCAGTACAAGAGTATATTACCAAATCCATCACCAGTACATGACTACTTTACCAGACTCACTATCAGTATATGGATATGTCCCCAGAACCACAGTAAGTACATGACTACATTACCAGGACAATCATTAGTACAGGAACACAGAGCCAGAACCACCATCAGTACATAAATACATCACCAACATTAGAACAGTAATCACTTGCAATGTCAGGTTAGCCCCTTGCATATACACTTGTATTGCATGAAACTGCAACTCTTAGTATGTTCTTAATTATGGTAAGGAGATGATTGGAGTTGTTGTTACAAGCCATCATCAAACCACAGTATAGGAAATACAGTACTGATTATTAGCAGGTAGTTGTACTGGTAAACACTTAAAAAGTAACCTAAAATAGGTGGTCGAAAGGCAAAGTAATTTTTATTCTAACACCCTATTTAGTGCTAAATTATTTTCTAATATACTTGCATTATTATTCCCCATTCTTCCCTAACTACACTATGTAACTGATATTCCATTTTTTTATACTTCCTCTTTGATGACTCTATGTTGCAGATTCTCAGTGAATTCTGGCACACTGAAAGGAGAAGACATCAGCAGTAAAATGCTGCAATCACTGCTGCAACCTCTGCTCCCTCCCTGAAATGAGGTGTTATCATCAGTGACACCCATTTCAGGTTTCAGGGGCTAAGCTAGTCCCTGTGTGATGTGTACTGTCTGATGTGCACATTGACAGCGTGTTCTCTGTTGCCAGCTTTGATCATCTGTGCATTTATGTTATGAAGTTGTATTACCAAACATCAGCACAACTTTGTGCAACACAAATGATCATCTCCTGTGAACAATAGCATTCAGCCAGCGTTCAAAAGAAGTTCATTGTTACCGAGACAGGAGTCATTACGATCATGTCACAGGAACGCCGATGGAAGCGGGGAATGGCACAATCCCGACCAGCGTGTATTAAATGATGCTGTCAGAGATTGAAAGTGAGATTTAACCAGTTAACGGGCATGGGCGGATCTCTGATGCACCTGAGCCTGTTGGCTGCTCAAGTTAGCTAATCAGATCAGCCAACATGCAGAAGAAGATGCAGGCTCAGTGTGTGAGCCTGCATCAAGCTGGGGGACACCACCAATGATGTATATATACATAACTGGTTGTGAAAGGGGTTAATATTTTTTGTTCATGCCTACTGCTAAAAAGAGAACATTGATCAAAAAGTAGCATATACTAGAGGGTTACCAGTAAAGACAAGCTCTTATACCTTGCAACTCCATCTCAAAGACTTTTCTCATGTTGCACCAGTATTCTGGAATGGACTAGTTCAAATGATCGGACTTACATCCAGCTCCTATGTCATTAAGCGTGCGTTAAAAACATATATCTTTAGAAAGGCCTATCACCTCAATTCCCTAATCTAACTCTCCCCTGCTTCCTCCTTCTAAATGTTAGTCATTATCTGCTCCCTCCTATACATCTTTCTCCACATCCTCCATGCAAACAATAGCATTTGGTAACTGCTCAGATATAGGCTGATGACTGGATTATGCAGCTTCATATGAATATCCTTATTTATTATGAAGCCTGGACCGTACATATCAAGCACGTTCTACCTATTATGTCCCCTATTTCACTATAGATTGTAAGCTTGCGAGCAGGGTCTTCATGTCACGTATTGACTGCCTTGCTGTATGGAAGTGCTGCTGCTGTGGTTTAAAGGGCACCTGTCACCCAAAATCAGGTTCCTAACCTCTTAAAACCTGTCCCTTCAGCCTTACACTACTATCTAAGCCATCCCTGTCTGATCTTTTTTAGTTATTTATGAGTAGAATAAAGTAGTTTGCAAACTTACAAAATCCAGGACAGAGGGGCGTTCCTCGCGGCATCTGGGACGGGTAGGTGGGTCCCCTATACCGTACTACCCCCGCCTCACTGCTCTATTATGCCCTAATGGGCGTCATTCCAGCCTGCAGAGCACTGGCATGATTTAAATCTCGCGTCCGCAACGTCACCGCTGCGACGCGGTTAAATGACACCGGGATCGCGTCACTTCCGGTCGCCGTAGGTCTCACAAAGGCCGACTTCAGCATGCAATCTGCGCATGCGCTTAGTCTCCAGCGCTGCCCATAGATCTTACTGTATAAGTCTTCAGGATCTCGTACAGCGCACATACTATACCTACAATAGCTACAGTATGAGCGCTGCGCACAGAGGAGCCGACGGCTTCATTCATAAAAATGTACAGCAGCTGACAGGAGCCGGCTGCAGTACATAAGAGATTAAGTCATTATGGGCACAGCTGAGTAGGTAAAATGTCTCTGGGGGGTGGGCACCTACTAGAGACAGTATAACCACATTTATTAATAAAATTACAACTTTTAAAACACAGATAACACTTTGCTTATCCTGGCGGTAGCCGGGACAAGCAAAGTATATGCGGTAACCGCATTGCTCAGGATTACACATCCTGAGCAATCCGGTTACCGCATTGCGGGTCAGAGAACCGCTCCGAAAACTGCAGCCTGCATGTTTTTCATGCAGGCTGCAGAGCCGGAGGCGGTAACCGCATTGCTTGTGAAGCAATCCGGTTTTTAGAATAGGCTCATATGAGGAGCGTTTCCTGATCCGGTTTTGAGTTTTTTAAAAGCTCAAAACCGGATCAGGTTTTAAAAAAAAACCTGAAGTGTGACCCTAGCCTAAGTGTGCCAAATAGCCCTGTGGTTCTGAACGTTTTTGAGAAGTTTTTGAATTTTGTCATTTCTGCATTAAAAATGCATATGCGTTAACGCATGCGTTAACGCAGGTGCCTATATGTGCCATGCGTTAACGCATGCGTTTCCCTCAGGGCCCCATGTTAAAAAAAAACAAACGTTTTTGGAAAGAACCCCTGCGTTTTTTTCAGCACCCAAAAAACGCTGAATGCAACGTTTTTTGGAATGGGGGAAAAAAAATGCATGTGTAGCTAAAAAACGCATGTACAGTTAAGTGTACCATGCGTTAACACATCTGCGTTTTTTAAAAACTGCTAAAAAATGCTGAGAGTGCCAAAAAAGCTGGTATGGGTGAACAAGGCCTAAGGTTAGGTCCACACCATGTGTTTGCTTTCCGTCTCGACGGATGCTTTTAAACGGCAGCGTTAACGCAATGTAAGGCTATGGTCACACATGCAGATTTTTCTAGCGTTTTTGGAGACCTGCATTTTCTAAAAATGCATGCAAAAACGCACCCATAGGCCCCATGTAAAAAACGCATGCCCCAATAGCAAAAACGCATGTCTAAATGGCACATGCGTTTTTGGCTCAGCACCAAAAGATACTGCATGATGCACCATTTTTTGAAAAACGCACCTAAAAAACGCAGCAAGCTGTATTTTTTGGTGCTTTTTCAAAAACGCATGTGTTTTTATAACATGGGGCCCTATGGGAAACGCATGCATTTTTGAAAGTGTCAAAATGGACATGCGTATTTTGCATGCATTTTTTTTACAAAAAGGCATGCATTTTTAAGGTTTTTTAAGGGGGCCCCACACATAACAGCAAAAATGCAGGCAAAAACGTAGGTGGCCAATAAACACCCTAACCTTACTTGCGTTTTTGGAGACCTGGGTTTTCTGAAAACGCATGCAAAAATGCACTCATAGGCCAACATGCAAAAAACGCATGCCCCAATAGCAAAAACGCATGACTAAATGGACCATGCGTTTTTGGGTGTGTTTTTGGCTCAGCACCAAAAAATACTGAAAGATGCAGTATTTTTTGAAAAACGCAACCAAAAACACAGCATGCAGTATTTTTTGGTGCTTTTTCAAAAACGCATGCGTTTTTTTAACATGGGGGCCTATAGGAAACGCATGCGTTTTTAAATGGCACTAAATGGTACATGCGTTTTTGCATGTGTTTCAAGGGTCCCCCAATCCAAACAGCAAAAACGCAGGGTGCCAAAAAGCACCTTAAAAAACGCATGGCACGCGTGACCGTAGCCTAACACTTGTGTTTGCTTGCGTTATCGCTGCCATAGAGATGCATTGCTAAACTCATTCAAACGCAAGTAAAAATGTGTTTGTGTTTGAAAGTATGCATTTTTTAAACGCACAGGATAACGCGGAGTGCGTTCAGCAATGCATCTCTATGGCCAGGGTCACACCTACAAATCCATTTTTTTAAGCCCTATGAAAAACTGATCCATTTTTCCAAGGGCGCTAATAGTATCCCCTGAGGTCCAGGACGTTTTTTGGAATTTTTGGAATTTTTTTTCTCAAAAAACGCATGCGTTAACCTCCCTGGCGGTATGATTATGTCAGGAATTTTGTACTAAAAGCGGTTCCATTTCTTTCTTTTATGGGCAGAAATTTTATACTTTTTTATTATGGGCAGAAATGTTATACTTTTTTATTTCCCGCCCAGTTCCGCCTCCAATGAGCCGCTGCGGCTCACAGAGACGGAACCAGGAAGTCATATGGAGGCATCCGAAGGGGCGCTCACCAGCGATCACAGCGGAGACATCGCTGGATCACCAGGAGAATGTAAGGCTGGCTTCACACCACGGTGTGATCTGATCCGGGGCTGTCTGGGATGACCCAGACAGCCCCGGACCGGATCAGCACACAGAACCGGAGGGCCAAATGTCCCCTCCGGTTCTGTGTCCAGCCGGATGGCTATAATTGCAGCAGCAGCTGCTGATTTAGCAAGATTGCGGCTAGCATGGAGCTAGCCACGGTCCTGAAACAACAGCTGCGTTCAGCCGCAGGTGTCCGCTACCTTCCTGCCCGTCCCCGGGTGCGGAGCCGCTCACTGTCATGGGGACCGGTCCTGCAGCGCTGCCCGCCCTGCTCTGCCCGCACATAAGCTCAGCGGCTGCCCCTGTCCTGGCCGCTCCCCCGGTGTGTGGTCACAGGTGTGCGGTCCCTGCCGGCCGCCTGCGGGGCGCTGCACTGGGGGAGGATCATGTCTGAGCACAGCCCGAGCCCGACACAGCACACAGCACGCTGACTGCACACACACAGCACACACACTGTACACTATGCACTTCCTGCCGTCCCGGCTCCAGCTACCGCGCATGCGCAGATCACTGCCACCATCACCTCCTCCTCCAGGGTGAGGGAGACTTGTGTGACCCTCTCATCAATTCACCACTACCGCACCACTATCATTAGTACTAACACCATTGTCCTTATACACTAGCTACACACATTATATGGAACTTAGCGATGTTGAAAACTGACAGCACCCCCACTCACCCCCCCCCCCGCTCCTCATCTAAGGCTGCAGGGGCGGCGGGGCTGCAAGCTGTCAGCACCCCCCGCTCCCCGCACCTCACCTAAGGCTGCAGGGGCGGCGGGGCTGTAAGCTGTCAACATCCCCAAGCCCCCCCCCCGCTCTCACACCTCATCCAATGCTGCAGGGGCGGCGGGGCTGCAAGCACCCTCCCACCTCACTCGATGCTGCAAAGGCGGCGGGGCTGTAAGCTGTCAACATCCCCAAGCCCCCCCCCCCCGCTCTCACACCTCATCCAATGCTGCAGGGGCGGCGGGGCTCTAAGCTAACAGCACCCCCCCTCCCTGCTCCCCGCACCTCATCTAAGGCTGCAGGGGCGGCGGGGCTGCAAGCACCCTCCCACCTCACTCGATGCTGCAAAGGCAGCGGGGCTGTAAGCTGACAGCACCTCCCCTGCTCCCCGCACCTCATCTAAGGCTGCAGGGGCAGCGGGGCTGTAAGCCATCAGCACCACCCACCTCCCCCCCTGCCCGCACCTCATCAAAGGCTACAGCCCCGCCGTAAGCTGTCGGGACCCAGCGGCTCCTCACCTAAGGCTGCATGGGGGCGGGGCTGTAAGCTGTGATAGCACCCCCCCCCCGCACCTCACCTAAGACTGCAGGGGTGACAGGGCTGTAAGCTGCCAGCCGACTCAATCCCCCCCAACCCCCCACCCCCTGCTCCTCATCTCTAAGGCTGCAGGGGCGGCGATGGCTGTCAGCACAATACTCACTATATTCCCAAGCGTGACTCGGGGTTACCGATTCTGTCAGCTGAATTTAACCCCGAGTTACACTCGGGAATATCGGTAGTGAGGTTAACGCGTGGTACCTATAAGTACCATGCGTTAACACATGCATCTCCCATAGTGCCCCATGTTTTTTGAAAGGACCCCAAAAAGGTTGCTAGCAGCGTTTTGGGGCTGCTGCATAAAAACGCATACGTTTTTTGAAAAATGCATATGTGCATGCGTTAACAGATATGCGTTTTTGGACTTTGAAAAAAAAATGCCCAAAATGTTCCCAAAAACGGATTTAGCCCAAATGTGTGACCCTGGCCTATGGCAGTGATAACGCAAGCAAACGCAAGCATTACATTGCATTAACGCTGCTGGTAAGCACATTTGTCCAAACGGAAAGCAAAAACGTGATGTGGACCTGGGCTTAGAAGTAGAAAGCACCAACCCCTGCTTTTATGTGTATGAAGATGTGTTCCCACTGCATATTCTTATCAGATACCAGAGATGCCATGGAATCCAGCTTTCTAATCTATTACTGGAGTTTGCTCAGGCTGGATTCACACTGAAGTTTTTCTCCGATCAGGTTCCATCCGGTTTGTGTGCCAAAAATCAGAAGTTTCTTTAAAACCCAGTACAGGTGTCAATCTTTAAATTATAGTTTTTCTCTGCAAGTTCCTTTCCTGGTTTTGGCACACAAACCTGATGGAACCTGATCAGGGAAAAACTGCAGTGTGACTAGGGTCACACTTAAATATCAAATTGTGTTCACTGCATCCAGATCCGGATGCGGTGAACGCAATTGCGGTCACACACATTTTTTATCAAAAATGTGTGGAGGGAACCACAATCCGGTAACCGGATTGCTCAGGATGTGCCGCAGGGATGAGCAAAGTGTTATTACTTTGTAAAAAGAAGATCATTTTATTAATAAATGTGTATATACTGTCTCTAGGGGTGCCCACCCCCCTAGAGACCTACCACCCACTCAGGTGGGCATATAATGCTGTAATATCTTATGTACAGTAGCCGGCTTCTGGCGGCTGCTGTACTTTTTTATGAATGAAAGCACCGACTCCTCTGAGAGCAGCGCGCATACTATAGCTATTGTAGGTATAGTGTGTGCGCTGTCCAGGGTCCTGAAGGCTGATACAGTAAGATCTATGGGCAGCGCTGCCCATAGATCTTACTGTATCAGTCTTCAGTACCTTGGACAGCGCACATACTATACCTACAATAGCCATAGTATGTGCGCTGCTGTCAGTGAATCCGCCGGCTTCATTCATAAAAAAGTACAGCAGCCGCCAGAAGCCGCAGGGATGATCAAACTGTACAGTAACCAGATTGCTCCGGATTACACATCCGGAGCAATGCGGTTACTGCATTGCGGTTCCCTCCACATATTTTTGTTAAAAAATGTGTGGGACCGCAATTGCGTTCACCGCATCCGGATCTGGATGCAGTGAACCCAATTCTATGAAAAAGTGTGACCCTAGCCTAAGACTTTGATTATAGTGAAACCTTGCACCTAAAGATCTTGAAATCTATATTAGGCTAGGGTCACACTTGGATGGTAACCCACGCCTGACGCCTCCATAGCGATAATGCTATGCGCTGCCTGCTGATGCTGCCCCATAGAAACCCTCTGTTTACCTTAAGAGCGGCCACACAGGACATGCGCTTTAGCTGAGCGCACAGGAAAACACTGGGGCAGCGTCAGCAGGCAGTGCATAGCGTTAACGCTATGTGCTGCAGGGGAAAATCTAAGTTGTTAGCGGAGGGGTGAGGCGCATGGGTCGCCCTCCAAGTGTGACCTAGCCTTAATCTCAGTCCAGAACTTTTGTGGTATAGGGAGAGGCTAAAGAAGATTGAGAAGCACTGGTTAGAGTTTTTGAACTGTACTCATTGGGGGGCCAAAAATTGAAAATCTTTAATTTTATGTTTTCATTTGGACCGTGTGTGGTAATAAATAATTATTTGACCAGTCCATTTAATAAAAGGGTGACCAGAGACAGGAAAATAGGCCCAAAACAAGACATTCTTGCTAAATGATTTAGAGTTAAAAAAGCTATAAAAAGTTACAGAGCGTAGCAGGTTTCTAATCTTCATCAAAATAATCTTTCAAATATGTAAGCCATGAAGCAAGATTGACTTTTGGGAACAAGGGGATGTCCAGGTCTCTCTATGTTTAAGCTCAATAAGCTAAAAGGTCCAAAGAAGTGCAGCTTTATAATCTCCTTTAGGTTGATAATTCAGAAAAGAAAAAAATGGAAGTTCAGGTTTAATTACATCTGAGGGGACATTTTCAGGGGCATCACATAGATAAAAGAACATAGATAAGGTGCCACAATAGTCTCTCTTATCTGGGAGACTTGTGACTGGTTTGCGACCTCTGTCTCATGTCTGTACTGGGACTTCATAATAAACGTGTTTCTTTCTTTTGGCAGTTGAAGAGTTAATGTCAGTTTCTGTTTGCTAGCAAGCTAGCTAGTTCTTGTCCAGGTGTGGCTAGCAAACAGAAACTGACATTAACTCCTGTCTGTCTCTGGCATGATGGAACCATGCGATTACTCCAATCCCTTTATAAAGTCATATGGTTCCATCATGCTTTGCTAGTGATTGAGCCCACTCCTGACCAAGCTTCCTGAGGAGAAGGAGGTTCTCTGGAGAGCTGACTACTGCTGAGCTGTGTGCTATCAAGGAGCATGCCAGCAGTCGTGAAGTTGCCCTGTCTGTCTCCCCTTCACTCTTCTTGTAATTATTGCAGTGGTTGGGACTGGTGCTCCTGCCGGCTATTCCCTATTGAGGACTAACATCAGAGCCAGCGAGGGACTAGGTATCCTGCTTGAAGACGGGTTGAAGGAACCCATATAGGGATACTGTGGAGATCGGGGCACAGCCGCAGGTGAGTGCAGGAGGTCACCTCTCTCCCATTCCCTATGAGCAGGACCCTCCGCTGCATTTGTTACCCCTGGAGTCTCCCTATTTGTTGTTTTGTGTTGTGCACCAGACATTGTTGGTCCATGCGTTACTGTCACACACGGTAGCTGGACATCCCCCTTAGTCCAGCATGACATAAAGCAACTACAGCAGTTTTCTCATTCGAATGTTAGGTGAGAATGAAGTCAAACCATATGAAGAAAGACCAAAAAGTTAAATGGGGATATAGATATATGTATAGCTGGCCATCTGTTTAGATGGTCACGGCAAATTTAGTTCCTACTGTAGGTGTTGCCATTCCTTTAGAGCTGATTTTATTGCTAAGAGCATATGGCCACCAACAGAATAATTTTATCCTGCTGGAGAGAATTTCTTGGAAAAGAATCCACATAGATGTGTGGCGCCCCGCAACGAGTGCGTCACAAGAGGGTATTGCAGCCATAAATGCAGCCGCAATATTCTCTGACCTGGCAGTGATCTGGTTAACTTAGAAATCCAACCCTACATGCATCACCTAGAACAGAGGGCCAATCCTAGGTCCTGGTGGGCGGAGTGCTAGGGTAGTGTGCAGGAGAACACAATAGTCTAGTCAGAAAGAAAGAGTCTGGGATCTAGAAGAGAGCCTAGAACACAGAACTTGGAGAGGAGCGGGGGCTCCGCACCCCGTGCGGGCCCCTGGGCCGTCACCGGTCGGGTGTCAGCACCTGAGGCCTTAACTACCGGGATTGGGCATTATTCACACGGGTTCCCAAAAGACTCCCGTGCCCACAACTCACAGCCGGTTCACTGGTACCGAAGCTGGCAGCAGTTCACCTCTGCTACGCGAACCAGAAAAGCGTGGAGGAGCAGCTTTACAGGAGCACCCCACCACCAGCCAACTTCCAGTCGTCTAACCAGCGGTGTACCCACCGAGGGATCCAAGGCTCCCCAAAACATCCAGAACGTACATCATGGATAGGGCATTGAAGCAGCCTCCCCGTACCCGACCTGGTATTCCTGGGCGACACTGGCAATCAATTAGTTAGAACGGAGGAACACTGCGGATTTCTAAGGGACACCATCACTGCTGAGTCCACCCGGTCTACTACTCAACCACTGTATGCCATGTACTGCCTGCTGGTTACAGTAAAGACCCGTTGCAGAGACTTTCTGTGTCCGTGCTTCCTTATGAACTGTCCGTCCGCACTACAAGGTAACTGCAGCTGCCGCACAACATCTTGAGCAGCTCCAGCCTCCGGGGATCACCGCTCAGCCTGTGGGGAGCGTAACATCTTGCTGCTGTCCATCCCCCGGAGGTTCCGCAGCGTCGGTAGTCCTTACCGAAACTACTCATAGGTGGCGTCACGAATAAATTAAAAACCCCCTTTAATCTGTTCCACCAAGACGTCTTCAAACCCTTTTGATCTGCACTACACCGGGCCCCGCTACCGGCAGGCGCGGTCCACCCGTGACAAGGAGGAAGGAAGCATCGCCTATCTAAACTGGAGTACCGGCCACGGTGAGTCAGAAAATGGCGTCACGAACAGGATACGAGCAGGCCCGTTACCCAACGGGTATAATGTGCTTAAAATTGACTTTATTGTCTACGATTTGGACTTTGTTCGTCCCTAAAAGAACTTTCCCGCCTTTTCACCATTGGGTCAAGATGGCGCCCAAGATGGCGTTCCCGCCACAAGAAGCCGCCACGTGCAAGCCCAGGAGTGAGTCAACCCCCCCCCTCATCGTGGGAGGGCCAAAGACAAAAAGCGCCAAACTCTTTGTCCGCCCTGATTGCTCGAATCAACCATGGGGGCGGACCCCAAAGACTTTTCCCACCATTGGACTACAAAAGCCCACAGGAAATGGGAGTGTCAGACAAACCTTATTCACCAGCTCTACCAGAACGCTTACCGGTTGAACGGGTGTGGTTTCCCTCCGAAGAAGAGAATGGCCAGCATGAGACTCCAAGACCTAATGCGGGAGGTCGTGGCGGAGGCCAGAGCAGCCATAGGCCAACTGGGTCCGGATCCTGCCCTTACCATAGACGGCAGCCCCGACTTCTGGCTAGAGGCTCTACAAGACCTCCGGGTGCGACTAATCGAGACAGTAGAATGGACGATTCGCAGCTGGAGCGCGACCCTAGGCAGACGACTACACCATGCGATGCAGCAGAGCCGACCGGGTACCGCTACTCCAAGCCCAGACGACGTCACCAGCTTCTCGACAGCCTCACCGTCGCCTACCACCTGTCCTGCTTCGTCACCGGAGCCCATAGACTGTATCATTCCCGCGAGGACCACAGCTCGACCCGTACCAGCGGTCGAACCCGCAGCCGACCCCGTTCCTGAGCCGGAGCTTCCAATACGCTCCACGGAAGAACTTGACCTATACCAGGTTCCCACCGAGGAACCCGCGACATGTTTCACCACTACAGAGACAGTCGCTTGTTTCGTCCCCGTACCGGAGGCTTCCCTTGCAATTGCCGAGGCCTACCTGGTAACCGGGATTGAGACCCCTCTACCAACAGAAACAGATGAAGAGGCAGGCAGCCTGGAAGCCCTGCAGGACGTCTCTGTGGAAGGATCCGCAGCACCACCGCCCTGTTGTACAACGGAACCAGCTTCAACATCTCCAACCATCAAGCAGCCTGATGTGGTCATCGAGGAAGAGGTCGGAGAGGATGACGACGAGACCCGCAGCACCGCTGAGGATTTCGACACCGGGTTCGCTTGGGGAGACACCGAGGAACTTCCTACCGGGCACACAGCTCGGGTACACTGGTCGGGTGCAACGCTGACACCTTCCCCTGTGCCGTTCCACCGGGTGCCGATCCAGACAGCCCGCCAAGTTCAAGCTTCCCGCCAAACCACCAGCTCCATTACTCATCTCTACACCCCGAGCCGTAACGACGGAGATGTACGCCAGAGACGACGAGAGGAGTGGCAAGCCCGAGAGCGCACCAACATGCAGGCCCGTGCCGAGGCTCGCCGCCAGCCGCCGCTGCCTGATGAACTCCGCCGTGAAGGTAGAATTTCCACCTTTAACTTACATACCGGGTGGGGGTTCGCTTGGGAGGTGTGTTTGAATGAGGAGGTGTTTGTGGGGCGCCGGGAAGTTGAGTCAAACTTGCCAAGAGGACATCCCAATCGCGACCTATACCGGGGCGATGTAATCACCTATGAACGCTATGCTTGTCCAGATGGGTGGTTCGCTATCCGGGTGCGCCATCGTTCTCCGCGCCAGTGACTTTAAAACTTGAACTCATCCAATAACTCTGTTCCTGTTAACCACTGACTGTGTGATCTCGCGGCCACAGCCTGAACTTTTATCCAAAGGACAGTCGACCGCCCGCCGGGTCCGCACCAAGTGTTTTACCTGTTTATTTGTCTACCTCACTTTTATGCCATACAATGACCTGTCATTAATAAAAGTGTATATTACCTGTTATAAAATACAAAAACCTCTGTAACGTGGGTAGTGTGACGCTTGGGGACAAGCTTATTCAACCAAGGGGGAGTGTGGCGCCCCGCAACGAGTGCGTCACAAGAGGGTATTGCAGCCATAAATGCAGCCGCAATATTCTCTGACCTGGCAGTGATCTGGTTAACTTAGAAATCCAACCCTACATGCATCACCTAGAACAGAGGGCCAATCCTAGGTCCTGGTGGGCGGAGTGCTAGGGTAGTGTGTAGGAGAACACAATAGTCTAGTCAGAAAGAAAGAGTCTGGGATCTAGAAGAGAGCCTAGAACACAGAACTTGGAGAGGAGCGGGGGCTCCGCACCCCGTGCGGGCCCCTGGGCCGTCACTGGTCGGGTGTCAGCACCTGAAGCCTTAACTACCGGGATTGGGCATTATTCACACGGGTTCCCAAAAGACTCCCGTGCCCACAACTCACAGCCGGTTCACTGGTACCGAAGCTGGCAGCAGTTCACCTCTGCTACGCGAACCAGAAAAGCGTGGAGGAGCAGCTTTACAGGAGCACCCCACCACCAGCCAACTTCCAGTCGTCTAACCAGCGGTGTACCCACCGAGGGATCCAAGGCTCCCCAAAACATCCAGAACGTACATCATGGATAGGGCATTGAAGCAGCCTCCCCGTACCCGACCTGGTATTCCTGCGCGACACTGGCAACCAATTAGTTAGAACGGAGGAACACTGCGGATTTCTAAGGGACACCATCACTGCTGAGTCCACCCGGTCTACTACTCAACCACTGTATGCCATGTACTGCCTGCTGGTTACAGTAAAGACCCGTTGCAGAGACTTTCTGTGTCCGTGCTTCCTTATGAACTGTCCGTCCGCACTACAAGGTAACCGCAGCTGCCGCACAACATCTTGAGCAGCTCCAGCCTCCGGGGATCACCGCTCAGCCTGTGGGGAGCGTAACATCTTGCTGCTGTCCATCCCCCGGAGGTTCCGCAGCGTCGGTAGTCCTTACCGAAACTACTCATAGGTGGCGTCACGAATAAATTAAAAACCCCTTTAATCTGTTCCACCAAGACGTCTTCAAACCCTTTTGATCTGCACTACACTGGGCCCCGCTACCGGCAGGCGCGGTCCACCCGTGACAAGGAGGAAGGAAGCATCGCCTGTCTAAACCGGAGTCCCGGCCACGGTGAGTCAGATGATTTACTGATGCAGAGGAATTTTGACACGGAACTGATTCTACACCACTGGAAGAGTGATTCACTTTAATGAAGAACGGCAGGTTGACATTAGGATGGAGTAAGACAGGAGCAGTGAAAAAAATTATTTAATCTCCTGAAAGGATTGAACAGCTAAAACCAACCAGTTCTGAGAAGTTCTGATAAGATCTACCACTTGAAAGTAGATATTAACAAACTGTTGGTACTAATTTGCAAAGCTGAGGAATCTTTGGAGGGCGTTGAGACCAATATTGTGGCCATTCCAAAATACTAAATATCTCCAGATCCATATGCAGGCATTGAGAAGACAAGATATATGTGCAAAATTACAATCTTGGAAACTGTAAGAGATATTTTTCAACTCGGTGTAAAGATTTTTTTGGCAGTCTCTACAGAATAGAGAGGACATGGAGATGAGTTGACTCTTGGTCACTGGAGAAGACTAAAAGGTCATCTAGATAAACTGGGACACATTGGTACAGCACATAGCAAAGGAGTTCACTAACATATTGCTGGAACATAGTCAGTGTATCGCATAGTCTAAAAAGCATAACCCAATATTCATTGTGGCCATTGTGTTGAACACTGTATTCCATTCATTGCCCTCTTTAATGCTGATTATGTTATACTAGCTGTGAGCCCGATTCTAAAGAATCGGGTAGTCTAGAATCTATATATAGTTTATTTAGTAATAGTTAGGGGAGTGCGGTGAAATTAATTGTGTGTATACAGGCGGCTCAGTGGTTAGCAGAGTATATGGTGGCTCAGTGGGTAGCAGTGAGTGCGGTGGCGCAGTGGTCAGCAGTGAGTGCGGTGGCGCAGTGGTCAGCAGTGAGTGCGGTGGCTCAGTGGGTAGCAGTGAGTGCGGTGGCTCAGTGGTCAGCAGTGAGTGGGGTGGCTCAGTGGGTAGCAGTGAGTGCGGCGGCTCAGTGGTCAGCAGTGAGTGCGGCGGCTCAGTGGTCAGCAGTGAGTGCGGCGGCTCAGTGGTCAGCAGTGAGTGCGGCGGCTCAGTGGTCAGCAGTGAGTGCGGCGGCTCAGTGGTCAGCAGTGAGTGCGGCGGCTCAGTGGTCAGCAGTGAGTGCGGGGGCGCTGTGGTCAGCAGAGGACGGTGGCTCTGTGGTCAGCGCAGGAAAGGGGGCTCTGTGGTCAGCGTAGGAAAGGGGGCTCTGTGGTCAGCGTAGGAAAGGGGGCTCTGTGGTCAGCGCAGGACGGGGCTCTGTGGTCAGCGCAGGAGGGGGGCTCTGTGGTCAGCGCAGGAAGGGGTCTCTGTGGTCAGTGCAGGATGGGGGCTCAGTGGTCAGCGCAGGACGGGGGCTCTGTGGTCAGCGCAGGAGGGGGTCTCAGTGGTCAGCGCAGGACGGGGGCTCAGTGGTCAGCGCAGGACGGGGGCTCTGTGGTCAGCGCAGGACGGGGGCTCTGTGGTCAGCGCAGGACGGGGGCTCTGTGGTCAGCGCAGGACGGGGGCTCTGTGGTCAGCGCAGGAAAGGGGGCTCTGTGGTCAGCGTAGGAAAGGGGGCTCTGTGGTCAGCGCAGGACGGGGCTCTGTGGTCAGCGCAGGACGGGGCTCTGTGGTCAGCGCAGGAGGGGGGCTCTGTGGTCAGTGCAGGATGGGGGCTCAGTGGTCAGCGCAGGACGGGGGCTCAGTGGTCAGCGCAGGACGGGGGCTCTGTGGTCAGCGCAGGACGGCGGCTCTGTGGTGAGCAGAGGACGGGGGCTCTGTGGTGAGCAGAGGACGGCGGCTCTGTGGTGAGCAGAGGACGGCGGCTCTGTGGTGAGCAGAGGACGGCGGCTCTGTGGTGAGCGGAGGACGGCGGCTCTGTGGTGAGCGGAGGACGGCGGCTCGCGGCTCTGTGGTGAGCAGAGGACGGCGGCTCTGTGGTGAGCAGAGGACGGCGGCTCTGTGGTCAGCGCAGGACGGCGGCTCTGTGGTCAGCGCAGGACAGGGGCTCTGTGGTCAGCGCAGGACGGGGGCTCTGTGGTCAGCGCAGGACAGGGGCTCTGTGGTCAGCGCAGGACGGGGGCTCTGTGGTCAGCGCAGGATGGGGGCTCTGTGGTCAGCGCAAGACGGGGGCTCTGTGGTCAGCGCAGGACGGGGCTCTGTGGTCAGCGCAGGACGGGGGCTCTGTGGTCAGCGCAAGACGGGGGCTCTGTGGTCAGCGCAGGACGGCGGGTCTGTGTTCAGCGCAGGACGGGGGCTCTGTGGTCAGCGCAGGACGGGGGCTCTGTGGTCAGCGCAAGACGGGGGCTCTGTGGTCAGCGCAGGACGGGGGCTCTGTGGTCAGCGCAGGACGGGGGCTCTGTGGTCAGCGCAGGACGGGGCTCTGTGCAGGACGGCGGCTCTGTGGTCAGCGCAGGACGGCGGCTCTGTGGTCAGCGCAGGACAGGGGCTCTGTGGTCAGCGCAGGACGGGGGCTCTGTGGTCAGCGCAGGACGGGGGCTCTGTGGTCAGCGCAGGACGGGGGCTCTGTGGTCAGCGCAGGACGGGGGCTCTGTGGTCAGCGCAAGACGGGGGCTCTGTGGTCAGCGCAGGACGGCGGGTCTGTGTTCAACGCAGGACGGGGGCTCTGTGGTCAGCGCAGGACGGGGGCTCTGTGGTCAGCGCAGGACGGGGGCTCTGTGGTCAGCGCAGGACGGGGGCTCTGTGGTCAGCGCAGGACAGGGGCTCTGTGGTCAGCGCAGGACGGGGGCTCTGTGGTCAGCGCAGGACGGGGGCTCTGTGGTCAGCGCAGGACGGGGGCTCTGTGGTCAGCGCAGGACGGGGGCTCTGTGGTCAGCGCAGGACGGGGGCTCTGTGGTCAGCAGAGGACGGCGGCTCTGTGGTCAGCGCAGGACGGCGGCTCTGTGGTCAGCGCAGGACGGGGCTCTGTGGTCAGCGCAGGCTAGGTGGGCGGAGCCACGGCAGGAGTGCCGCGAGGTGGGCGGAGCCACGGCGAGAGTGACGCGAGGTGGGCGGAGCCACGCCGGGAGTGCCGCGAGGTGGGCGGAGCCACGCCGGGAGCGCCGCGAGGTGGACGGAGCGGGATGGCGGCGGGGTAAGTATACTGGAGTGTGTGTGTGTGTGTGTCTGTGTCTGTGTCTGTGTCTGTGTCCCTAACGCACTTCCGTATGTTTGGCAGCCACGTCCACAACGACGGAAGTGGTGCCGAATATGACGGAAGTGCGCTACGGCAATTATAGATTAGAAAGCTCCACACATATCTACTTTGTTGACGATATTGCAACAAGGTCAGGAGAGGAAGCCGTGAGTGAAGTCCTTGTCTCCTGCACCCTTCCACGCTTCATGAAAATGGAGGTGTTGTCTAGGTGTGTGTCTCTGATGATCTTTATCTGGGCAACATGCCTCCTCAGACTGCCCATTGCCATTGGATATGGTAGGCCAGGACAGGATACTTCACAATGAATCAAGAACAATTAAAGTCCAGAAATACATCTTTTACTGCACTTGGTAGAAACCATATTCATCAGATAGTAGGAACTATGAAGACCTCACAAGTTGAGCAGTAACGCTCAGAGCTAATGTTAGCTCTATTTAAAATGTGGGGATTCTACAGGGAGGTCACGTTGGTACAACTCTTCACTACTACCAATGAAGTTCATTTTCAGAGGGTCAAATATTCATGGCTGTGATGCACCCTTAGCTCCCTGTATGAGAGCTTGTGTCTCAATAGGGTGACCATACAATACTTCCAGTTTTCACAAATGGGGTACATGTCACTGTAGTCCACTGTTCAATAGCATTCACTGATAAAAGTTCTTCTTCATAGTGGTTCCCCTTCTACATGGGTCTCTATGTTCAACTCGGTTTCGCTCCATACAATGTATTTTGCCTCCCTGGCCTGGATTCCGGTCTATGAAATGCTGCAATTTTTCACATTTCTTAACACAGTTCCTCAAGTCTTCAAAACATACTATCTGATGTTTCCTCTCTACAAACATCTGTAACATGGCAGTGTGCTAACTATCAGGCCTGAGGCCTTACATTTCTCAACTCTTGGTCCTAACTCAATAACTGTCGTCTTTTCATATAATTCCTCCAAATCTTGGTCGTAAGTGCTGGCACTCTTGATATTGTTCCAGAAAATTAAATACAGTATATCTCCCAAATAGTTATTGCCATTACACATGTTTTGTTTTACACATGTTTATTTCTTTTGTGTGTATTTCAACAATGCAAAAAAAAAAACTGAGGAAAAAAAGGAAAATTGGACATAATTCCACACAAAGAAAACAAAATGGGCTGGACAAAATTGTTGGCACCTATCCAAAATGCATGTAATGCTCATTCAAACTCACCTGTGGCAAGTAATAGGTGTGGGTAGTATGAAAATCACATCTGAAGCCAGATGAAAAGGGGAGACATTGACTCAATCTTTGCATTGTGTACCTTAGTGTGCAACACTAAGCATGAACAGCCAAAAGAGGAAAAGAGAACTCTGAGGACTTGAGAACCAAAATTGTTGAAAAATATCAACAATCTTAAGGTTACAAGTTCATCTCCAGAGTAGTGATGAGCGAGTACAAAATGCTCGGGTGCTCGAAGCTCGGGCCGAGCATCCCAAGATACTCGTGTACTCGGCCCGAGCACCGAGCCCAATGTTATCCTATGGGAGACCCGAGTATTTTTCTGAAATGACTGCCGGCAGCATGTAGAAACCCTAAAAATGTCATAAAAGTATCAGAACAGTGCTGAAATGACAAGGGAACAGCATGGGGAAGACCACTGGAAGCATTTCAGACCCCAAGATCACTGCTGTCAACAATGTTGTCAGACTATTACGCCACTTTTACGGACTGTCAAGAAAATGTTACAAAATGAAACCAAAATGGATTTTCATGGAAAAAATATTAAGGGCTCATACCCACTTGTGAGACAGAGTTGGTGTATGTTAGTTTTTTGGATTATATGAAAGATTTTTTTTTTTTAAATTGTGTGGCACTCCCATGTCCCTGGGAAGAGGCATAAATGAAGGCCTCATTAAATAATGTGCCCATTATAAGGAAGTGTGTGTTTTGTAGCATTGCCCTAGGGCAGGGAAGCCAAAAATTGGGAGGCACTTCAATGCCCCTGGATAGAGGCATGCATGAGGGCCTTTTTAAAAAATGTGGCCATTGTAAGCAAGTGTATCTGCTGTAGTATTGCCCTAGGCAGGGAAGCCAAAAATTGGGTAGCACTTCAATGCCCCTGGATAGAGACGTGCATGAGAGCCTTATAAAATAATGTGCCCATTTGAAGCAAGAGATTCTGCTGTACTATTTCCCTAGTCAAGGAAGCCAAAAATTGGGTAGCACTTCAATGCCCCAGGATAGAGACGTGCATGAGAGCCTTATAAAATAATGTGCCCATTTGAAGCAAGTGAGTCTGCTGTACTATTTCCCCAGTCAGGGAAGCCAAAAATTGGGAGGCATTGCGATGCCCCTGGGATGAAACATGGAGGAAAGCCTCTAAAAATTGTTCCCATTACAAAGGAGCGGGTCTCCTGTACTTGTAATGCCCATTCTGGAAGCATGGACTAAAACATTTACCCCTGGGGGGCATACATGAAACTAATGCCTAACTTTAGAACGGTTAGTTGCATCATCATCATAAATATGATGTCAAAAAATTATGCTTTTGTGGCATCATGAATCACGGTCACACTGATTATATGATGGTGGCGGATGAGGAGAAGGAGGAGCAGTACAGCAAGTAGCCAAACACATGAAGTCTGTACCGATGTGTGAGTGTGCGAAGATGCATAGGAATCTACCGGCACCAAATTTAAATTCCGCTATCATTTGGTGGTGGTGTGGTGAAGTCAGGCCCAATCCAACCCTTGTTCATCTTGATTAAAGTCAGCCTGTCAGCATTTTCAGTTGACAGGCGGGTGCGTTTATCTGTAATGATTCCTCCTGCGGCACTAAAAACACGCTCTGACAAAACGCTAGCGGCAGGGAAGGCCAGGACTTCCAAGGCGTAGAGAGCCAATTCCTGCCACGTGTCCAGCTTGGATACCCAATAATTATAAGGCACAGAGGAGTCTAGGAGCACTTTAGTACGATCGGCAAGGTACTCCCTCAGCATCTTTGCAAACTTTGCATTCCTTGTGACACTACCCCGCACCTCAGGGCCTGTGGTACAGGGGGTGCTGAGAAAAGTGTCCCAGATCTTTGAGAGTTTTCCCCTACCTCTGCTGGATTGTACTTGTGCCTCTCTCTGCCGGACACCTTGGTTGTCCACTGAATCGTGACCTCTGCCGCTAGCGTTTTCAGAAGGGAATTTTTTTAATAATTCCGCCACTAGGGCCTTCTGGTACTGCAGCATTTTTGCAGACCTCTCCGCTTCGGGAATAAGAGAAATAAAGTTCTCTTTGTAGCGTGGGTCTAAAAGTGTCACCAACCAGTAATGAGTGTCCGTCAAGATCTTCATAACCCGAGGGTCACGACACAGGCAGCGTAACATAAAGTCAGCCATGTGCGCTAGACTGTTAACAGTCAAGACTTCTGGGTCCTCACTAACAGCATGACTGGACATGCTGACCTCCTCCTCCTCCTCTCCCCTGTCCTCTGGCCATCCCCGCTCAAACCGACGGTCTGACGGTTGTGCATGTATTACCGTCAATTCCGAATGAAAGTAGCTCCATTTCTTCTTCCTCCTCCTCCTCCTCATCATTGTCCTCCAATGCACGTTGGGATGAAATGAGGCTGGGCTGTGTGTAATCACCCAGTACGGTTTCTTGCTGCAACTCATCCTGCTCCGCCTGCAATGCATCGTCTTTGATTTTGAGCAGTGAGCGTTTTAGAAGACAGAGAAGCGGGATGGTGACGCTAATGATGGCGTTATCGCCGCTCACCATCTTGGTGGAGTCCTCAAAGTTTTGGAGGACGGTACATATGTCGGACATCCATGTCCACTCCTGAGGTCTTATGTGTGGAGTTTGAACCGTATACCGATAGCCTAGTTGATGCTGGTACTCAACAACTGCCCTCTTCTGCTCACAAATCCTGACCAACATGTGCAGTGTGGAATTCCAACGCGTGGGGACATCACACACCAGTCTGTGAGCCGGAAGCTGCAAACGCCGCTGAAAGCCAGCAAGCCCTGCAGAAGCAATAGGTGACTTTCTGAAATGGGCACACAGGCGGCGTACTTTGACGAGCAGATCAGACAGCTCCGGGTAGGATTTAATAAACCGCTGAACCACGAGGTTGAGCACATGGGCCACGCATGGAACATGTGTCAGCTCGCCTCACCGCAGAGCCGCCACAAGGTTGCAGCCATTGTCACACACGACCATGCCTGGCTGTAAGTTCAGCTGTGTGAGCCAGTGATCTGCCTGCTGCTTCAGAGCTGTCCACAACTCTTCAGCGTTGTGGGGTTTGTCACCTATGCATATTAGCTTCAGCACAGCCTGTTGCCGCTTAGCCGAGGCAGTGCTGCAGTGCTTCCAGCTTGGGACTGTTGTGGAGGGTGAAGTGGAGGAAGAAGAGGAGGAGGAGGCTGAGGAGCATGACGTGCCAGAGCTGTACACTGTGGGTGAAACCCTGACAGAGTTAGGGCCTGCAATCCTCGGTGTCGGAAGGACGTGTTCCGTCCCAAGGTCAGACTGGGTCCCGGCTTCCACAATATTAACCCAGTGTGCCGTCAGAGAGATATACCGGCTCTGCCCGCAAGCACTTGTCCATGTGTCCGTGGTTAGGTGGACTTTGCCTGAAACTGCATTGTTAAGGGCACGTATGATGTTTTGGGACACGTACTAATGTAATGCGGGGACGGCACACCGGCAAAAATAGTGTCAGCTAGGGACCGAGTAACGTGGGACAGCCGCTGCCATCAGGTTGCGGAATGCTTCCGTCTCCACCAGCCTAAAATGCAACATTTCCAGCGCAAGCAGTCGCAGAATGTGTGCATTTAGAACTGTGGCATGTGGGGCGTTGGCAGCGTATTTGCGCCTGCGTTCCAAAGATTGGGGTATGGATAACTGAACACTGCGCTGGGACAAGGACGTGGCTGATGATGGTGCTACTTCTGCTTGTGCAACTGCAGGGGAAGGACAGGAGGCATCTTCGCCTGCAGGATGGACAGGGGATTGGCTTGCACGCACAACAGTGGAAGACGCAGCTGCGTCACCCGCAGACAATGCTCCTGTACTCTACTGTACATCCCACAAAGTCGTGTGCTTTGCTGCCATGTGCCTGATCATGCTGGTGGTGGTCAGGCTGCTAGTTTTGCTACCCCTGCTGATGCTGGCATGGCAGGTGTTGCAAATGGCCTTTTTCGTATTATCTGCAGACACCTTAAAAAACAGCCAGACTCGGGAAGACCTAGCAGTTGTACTGGCAACATCACTTGTGTTGTTGTTACGGGGAACGGATGCCTGCCTTCTGCCTGCGGACACCACCCTGCTTCTTCCGACCTGTTGTGATGCTGCGCCTAACTCCCCTGTACACTGCTGTCCTCGCTCTGCATGTCCTCCTGCCAGGTTGGGTCAGTTACTGGATCATCCACCACGTCATCTTCCAATTCCGCACCCTGGTCCTCCTCCTGACTTTGTGGCAATTGTGTCTCATCATCGTCCACCTCTTGTTGAGACACATTCCCACCGTTGCCTTCGTGAGACCGTGGCTGCTCAAATATTTGGGCATCGGTACATACGATCTCCTCATGACCCACTTCAACTGGAGCTGGCGAGAGGCCAGAATCTATGAATGGATAACTGAACAGCTCTTCAGAGTGTCCAAGTGTGGGATCAGTTATGTCTGGGTGCGGGCACTCAGCATGGGGGGAGGAAGGAGGATCAGGGTGTGGAGTGTGCAGTCCAGTCTCACGGCTACTGACACTTGACCGTGTGGAAGACAGGGTATTTGTGGTGGTGCCAAACTGACTGGAAGCATTATCCACTATCCAACTAACAACCTGTTAACACTGGTCTTGGTTTAATAGTGGAGTATTGCTGCGTTCACCTAGAAATTGGGACAAGAAAGTCGAGCGAGATGATGTGGGCGTTTGTTGTGGCGTAATTCGAGCTTGCACACGGGCTTGCCCTCTGCCTGCACCACCATCACGTCCAGTTCCTTGTCCCTTGCCACCGGACTTGCGCATTTTCAATGTGGTGATGACTGTATACAGCTAAATTAGTGCAGACACTAAGTATGTTTTTAGCACAAGGCTTTTGGTGTACCCTAATTTGAGCTACAACCTACTCCTGCCTATAGTGAGCTAAATAAATCCCTAAAAGCACGTTTTTTGGGATGGATGAGCTTGAAAACCAGCCCCAGATGCGATGCCGGCTGGTATACTGGCACAGCGAAGTTTGGTAGATACCCTGCCTCTCTACCTGCCTGTATACTGCTCTATTAGTCTTCAGAAGGACTGTTGTGGTAAATAGACTGGCAGCCCTGTGCCTACACTAGCTGAAAGGCCACAAATCTGTCCCTTAATCAGCAGCAGCTCTCCCTACACTGACTGTCTAATGGCGCAGAGTGACGAGCACAGCGCGGTCAGGCCTTATAAAGACCTGATCACGCTGTGCGGCCAACCAATCACTGTAATGCCACAACCAACATGGCTGTGGCATTACAGTGTCTGTCAGCCAATCCCTGCATGCGGGCTGGCTCTGAAAAGAGCGCCAACATGCAGGGAGGTGGACCCCGAGCATAGCAAGAGTATCGCGAGATTACTCAGTACTCGCCGAGTAGTCCGAGTACCGTGATATTCGTGCGAGTACAGCGCTGGAGAGTTCTGAAGTTGCCAGCAATAAATCTGGATCTAAATCTATTTGAACACCTATGCAGAGATCTTAAAATTGCTGTTTAGAGAAGGCACCCTCCAAATACAAGAGACCTAGAGCAAATTGTACAGTAAGAGTGTTCCAAAATATGAGTTGAGAGGTGTTAGAAGCTTGTTGATGGTTATAGGAAGTGATTTGTTAAAGTTATTTACTGCAAAGGGAGTGCAACCAAACACTAAGTTGAGGATGGCAACATTTTGTTCTTCCTATTTTTGAAGACTTGTGTGAAATTATGTCCAATTTGCCTTTTTTCTTTATTTTATTTGTGTTATTCCAATATACACAAACAAAGTAAACATGTGTATAACAAAGCATATGTAATTCCAAAACATTTCTGGAGAGAACTACATAATTTTCTGGTGTAATTTCAGGGATGCCAACACTTTCGGCCATCACTGTACATGTCAACCATCAAACATATTTAAAACAATGCGTTACATTGCAAAACATCACATTGTCTTCAAGGGGGTGTGGGCAGTAATTGACTTCTTTACAATAGTAACACCTTTTATTCTGTTTAAAGGGGCCATCACATTCGTCAATATCGCTGTCAATATCGCTGCTGCACACAACGTTGCAGCAATATTGACGTGTGTGACAGGGCACATCAAAATCGCTGGTTGATGGTCGTCAGGTTTTCGGACTGGACCGAAAACCTGGCGATGGTCGCTCCCGGTGTACACGCAGCATCGCTGCATGTGACACTGGGACGAGTGATCAGCCAGCTCCCAGCGCCTCTCAGGAAGCGCTGGGAGCTGGTATCCAGGGTAAACTGCGGGTAACTAGGCAGCGCGCGCTGCCTTGATGCCCGATGTATACCTTGGTTACCAGCCTTCTCCGCTCACCGGATGGTATTCAAGGTACACAGCAGGTAACTACGGACCCTAGTTACCCGCAGTTTACCTTGGATACCAGCCTGTAGACATCGTGGAAACGATATTTAAATCATTTCCACGATGTCACTGGTCCAATGATCGCTGATGAGTCTGCCTGTGTGAAAGCTCACCAGCGATCAGCCGTCAATGTTGCCAGCGATCAGATCGATGGCGATATTGACGCGTGTGACACCGGCTATATAGTTCTGAGGTAAGGGTGATGGATAATAGTCTTTCATCAGTGTGATTTTATTCAGACCTCCAATGTCTACAAACAGTATGAGAGACCGGTATGCCTTTTTTTCCACAAAGAATCAGCATTCACTGTCCAAAAATGTGGGTTTTCAAATGAACACCCTTTCCAGATTCTCTTTAACTCCTTAATGCCAAATCACGTACATATAAGTGATTGCAGACTTTATCATGTGTGATAAATACGTAAGAACTGTGTTCTTACAACACGCATCTGAAGCTGATTACTTAGCTGCTGCCAGATATGTCTAACAGCAGCGTCTGGAGCTGAGAACTGATTGCTGGTGGTGACACTTTAAATGTCACTGTCAATTGCTACAATGACATTTAAATGGGACAGGCAACAGTATTCATACTTACTGCCTCCCCAAATCCCCCCCCCCCGCGCGATGTGAGGGCATTGTTCAAATTGGTTAGAAACGGGCTAAGATTTCACCAAAGCAATTCTGTTGCATTGCGATACGAAATAAAAGCAATCAGATGTTTAAAGGTTCAAGTCCCCTAAAGGAACTTAAAAGCAAGGTAAAAAATGAAAAAAAGGTTTAAAAATATTAAAAAAAAAGGAAAGACTTTGAATCACCCCCTAACTGTCACTGAAAATAAAGACATTAAAAACAGATTTGATGTTGGTGTCTGCTCTATCAAAATATTCAATTAATTTTAACAAGAAAAAAATTAGAATGGAAAAACTGTGATTTTTAGGTCTCAATACATTCCTAAATTAAGCAATTAAAAATGAGCTAAATGTTATAGATACCTTAACATGGATTTAATAAAACCATCAGCTTGACGTGCAAAAAACAATCCCTCCTTATTTACAAAGCTCTGAATTGTTTTAAGCCCTTAAAGAGAACCTATCACAAGCTTACACCCCCAAAACCATTCATTTGAGTATGTAAACCTTTAAAAGATAGTTAAATCCTTTGTCACCCCAATACTCTGCTCCAACAGTGAGAAATCATGTTTTGATGTTCTTTCTCAAAGTGCATCAATGGGGTTGTCCAGGTTTGAGATGAAATCTTCTGAATCCTTACAACTTAAAAGGCCCGCTATCAGGATTCAATGGTGATGGCAGCAAGAGCCAAGCAGTTAAGTGAATTGAGCAAGGATGAAGACATCTAGTTGACCCATAACCACAGTGATATAGCATTCACTGTAAGGTTAAGGTCACACTGGGTTATGGAACCACGTTTTCAGGCCAACACTAAAGGGGGTGTCACACGCGTCAATGTCGTCAGCGATCTGATCGCTGACGACATTGACGGCTGATTGCTGGTGAGCTGTCACACAGACAGACTCACCAGCGATCAATTGACCAGTGACATCATGGAAACGATTTAAATATCGTTTCCACGATGTCCTGCTCCCGCTGCCAGCCTGCTGGAAGCGGGAGCAGCCTGGTCTCCAAGGTACACTGCGGGTAACTAGGCAGCGCGCGCTGCCTAGATACCCAACGTGTACCTTAGTTACCAGCCTCCTCCGCTCACCCGGTGAGCGGAGGAGGCTGGTAACTAAGGTACACAGTCGGGTATCTAGGCAGCGCGCGCTGCCTAGTTACCCGCAGTGTACCTTGGAGACCAGCTCCCAGCGCTTGTGACAGGCGCTGGGAGCTGGAATATCGCTCGCTCCCGGTGTCACACGCAGCGATGCTGCGTGTCCACCGGGCGACAATCGCCAGGTTTCAGAGCTGGTTCTGAAACCTGGCGACCATCAACCAGCGATTTATCGCTGGTTGATGCAGTATGTCACACGCGTCAATATCGCTGCAACGTCACTCGCAGCCGAGATCGTGCAGGCGATATTGACGCGTGTGACACCCCCTTAATACCGGACAGAGTTAACAACATGAGCTCCCTGGAAATGGAGGCCTATAGAGACCTATTGCTTACCTTAATAGCAGCCGCACACAGAGCGACAGGAGGTGCGCTTTTCCTCAGTGCACAGGAAACACTGCCCGCAGCGTTTTCCTGTGCGCTGAAGAAAAGCAGCCGTCATGCAGCTCTGTGTGCGGCTGTCACCAAGATACACACTGGGTCTCTATGGGCCTCCATTTCCAGGCAGCGCATGTTGTTAACGCTGTCCGGTATTAGCGCTGGCCTGGAAACGTGGGTCCATAACCCAGTGTGACCCTAGGCTCATAGGGGTACTCACTCACTTTGCTGGTTACAGAGGTAGCCACTGGATATGATTCCTCAATTAAATGTTCATGTGTTTATTTGCATTTCCATAAACCACAGTCCACAACAAAAATAGGAGGTCCCCGCCAGCTTCACAGAACACAAATGTCTATCTAGGTTCCACTGACCCCAGTCAGCATTCGGATATAGATTTCAGATCAATTTACCTTGCAGGAGCTCTGCTCCCCACACACACACACATGGTCTCTCCACCATATACTTGACACTTGTAGGACCTGACCAGCAGTCACATGATATATTATTATACACACCCATGGCTGGAGCCATGTATTCCCTCAGACACCCAAGTTTCCTCAGCAGACACAATCTGAATGCATTAAACCTAAAATTTCCCACATGTACCACCCCTCTTAGATATCAGCTGGTGAGTATCATGAGTAAAAAATTCAGTTATGTATTTTTCTATGCAAATTTATTTAAAAAAGCACGAACTATATATACATAAAGCATTGATGAAAGGTTTCAATATACAAATAAACACCCAAGGTGACATACAGATACCAGCTGTGGCAATCCACGCCTCCTGACAAAGCCGCAGTTCGCGGAGAAACGCGTCGAGGGTACATGTGGGTGGCCTGTGTGGTGCTGGGTCCTCTCCCCTAGTTCCCGGTCAGCAACATGGCACAAGGTATGGACAATGTTATTGGTCTGTTGTAATAAGCTATGATCTGAAAGCAACCTTTTCCCCTTGAGCCCTTAGGGAATACTTCTTGCTGACATAGGATATATTGAGGGTGTATAGCAACTTACAGGGGTAGCCCTTTATAGATATAAGAATTGGTAGCATTGGTAGGTGTATACAGGTGAGAGATCTGCTTGTCACAGGTGCACAGGCACTGTTGAGGAGAGTTTACTAAGTAAGAGGCAGAGCACAATTGTGTGCATGCCTTGGGATAGACAGTTGTCTACTTAGGATTTGATGTATATACTTTTTTTGCCTGATTTTTTCGTTTTTTCTCCAAAGCTCTGATTCTATATTTCGTAAATATAGGGAACCTTCTGTTATGTATTTTGCTTTTTTATGCACTTGAGCACAGGCCACATCGACCTACATCAGCTCCTCAGTTGTGGCTTGCCACAGCTGGTATCTGTATGTCACCTTGGGTGTTTATTTGTATATTGAAACCTTTCATCAATGCTTCATGTATATATAGTTCGTGCTTTTTTAAATAAATTTGCATAGAAAAATACATAACTGGATTTTTTACTCATGATACTCACCACCTGATATCTAAGGGGGGTGGTATATGTGGGAAATTTTAGGTTTAAATATTGGTAATCCAGTAGGACTCATAGTCCGGTCTTTTAGGGTACAATCTGAACGCATCAACCTGTTGAGGTATTGCAAGTCCCAGCAAACATTCAAATTTACATTGCAGTAGACCCCCACCTGTGCAATACATACAGGCCATTCACAACATAGCCGATCACCACATCACACTGCATGCATGCAAATTGCATATTTGCGGTGACATGATAGTCCACTCTCGCTGTCAGTACTGGAGAATTTTGACAGCATGTGCTGCCTGTTCCTGCCGGTGGCACTGGACCATCCTCACCGTGTGCAATGAGGGTTTAGAAGTCTGCAGTCACATAGAGTGACTGCAGACTTTTATCCCCCAAATTGGAAAATCCTTTTTATAATCAACTGGCTTAGCTTTTAAATCAAAATCAGTCATCCACATAGTCATATGAATGGCTTGGGGGTGGGGGGGGGGGTTAAAGTTTCTGACAGGTTTTCTTTAAGTAAAGAAAAATGAATGCAAAATTTGTTACCACCATAATCATACTGACTTGGAGAATCATGTCTTATGTCATGGTTCAATTACAACTATCCCTTGCCATTATTCCACTAGATCTATCTATATCAATACAATAGGTAACCAGATGAAGGCTGTAGTTAGTTATTTGGTATATAACCAATAATATTAACAGCACTCATCTTCTGAGAGTTCAGATCAGGGGTGGAACTACCGTGGTGCAGCTGGTGCAGCTGCACCAGGGCCCCGACCAGCTAGGGGGCCCCTGGAGCTCCAGCGGCAGTTCCGTTCCCCTGACTGGCCCGGCGCGAGATCGGGAGATACCCCGGGGGCCCCGACACTTTGGGGCCAAACCCACTAAGCCCCGCCCCCATACCCCCCCCTGGGCGCTGTAAGGGGGCCCGGACGCAAAGGGGGGGCCCACTGGTCCCCTGAGCGTCCCCACATGTCGTACTAGGGGGCCCCTGACCGCTGCCCCCACACGCTATCCTCGGGGCCCCCTTACTGCTGCCTCCCCCCTATCTCCATTACCGGCAGTCGCGCTGATCTGCCTGTCATGTGGGCTGTAGCCGGCGCCGCTCTATTTCCTGTATCGTGCCGGCTGCAGCATCACACTACATGACAGGCTGCGCTCAGCACGACTGCCTGTCGGTAATGGAGAGCGGGGGGACGCAGCACTAAAGGAGGCAGCGGTAAGGGGGCCCGAGGATAGCGTGTGGGGGGCAGCCGTCAGGGACCCCCTTGAAAGACATGTAGGGGTGCTCAGGGGCCAATTAGTGTGGGGGAAGCTCTCATGGGCCTCCCCCAGGATGAGTGTGGGGGAAGCTCTCAGCTCTCATGGGCCCCTGAGGCTGAGGTGTGGGGGCAGCACTCAGGGGCCCCTGAAGCTGAGGTGTGGGGGCAGCACTCAGGGGCCCCTGAGGCTGAGGTGTGGGGGCAGCTCTCAGGGGCCCCTGAGGTGTGGGGGCAGCACTCAGGGACCCACCAGAGCCCCCTGGTGGTGCTGGGCCCCCTGGTGGTGCTGGGCCCCTCTACTGGTCCTGAGCCCCTCTGGTGCTGCCGGGCCCTCCTGGTGGTGCCTGGTGCTGCCAGGGTCCCCTGGTGGTGCCTAGTGCTGCCAGGGTCCCCTGGTGGTGCCTGGTGCTGCCGGGCCCCCCTGGTGGTGCCTGGTTCCCCTGGTGGTGCCTGGTGCTGCCGGGCCCCCCTGGTGGTGCCTGGTGCTGCCGGGCCCCCCTGGTGGTGCCTGGTGCGTGCTGCCGGGCCCCCCTGGTGGTGCCTGGTGCTGCCGGGCCCCCTGGTGGTGCCTGGTGCTGCCGGGCCCCCCTGGTGGTGCCTGGTGCTGCCAGTGTCCCCTGGTGGTGCCTGGTGCTGCCAGGGTCCCCTGGTGGTGCCTGGTGCTGCCGGGCCCCCTGGTGGTGCCTGGTTCCCCTGGTGCTGCCGGGCCCCCCTGGTGGTGCCTGGTGCTGCCTGGCCCCCCTGGTGGTGCCTGGTGCTTCCGGGCCCCCCTGGTGGTGCCTGGTGCGTGCTGCGGGCCCCCTTGTGGTGCCTGGTGCTGCCGGGCCCCCCTGGTGGTGCCTGGTGCTGCCGGGCCCCCCTGGTGGTGCCTGGTGCTGCCGGGCCCCTGGTGTGCCAGCCCCTGGTGGTGCCTGGTGCTGCCGGGCCCCCTGGTGGTGCCGGGCCCGGCTGGTTGTTTCCACCTCTTTTGAACTCCCGTCTCCTGTGTACTCTGATGTGCCAACCAGAACGTCATATCCGGTCCTGTGCATTGTGGGGGTTTATGACATGTACGGGCAGCTTCAATATGTGCACTGGGCATGCGCCGGACCCCGGCCGAACATGTGATCAGCCCCCACAATGCACCGAGCCCGGATATGACGTTCGGGCTGGTGTGACAGAGTACCATAGGAGGCGGTAACAACCATGGCTTGCCCCACCCCTAGTTTTGATCCTGGGTACGCCCATGGCTGCACACCCGCGGCACTATTCTGTCATTGAGTCCCGTGGTGCTGTCGGGTGTCAGCTGTGCTAAGTGGCGTAGTGGGGGGGGGGGCCCACAGGCGGCACTTGTGTGGGGGCGGCACGCGGCAGCAGCAATTCCTCTCCCTCCTTGGGAGAAGCGCCACTGCAGGACCTGTCAGAGCGACCGCGGTGATCACTTCATGATAGGACCTGTGCGGTTAAATTCATTGAATTTAACCAGTGACTCCTGACTCCCTGTCCTTAACAGGTACACTAAGTGGCTCCATGGAGATGAATGCTGTATATAGCATATGGGATATGGGTCATATGCTATATACAGCATACAGAGGAGAAGAGGACAGGGGGGCAGAAGGACAGGAACAGGGGGGCAGGACAGGAACAGGGGGGCAGGAGAAGAGGACAGGGGGGCAGAAGGACAAAAACAGGGGGGCAGGAGAAGAGGACAGGGGAGCAGAAGGACAGGAACAGGGGGACAGGAGAAGAGGACAGGGGGGCAGGAGGAGTGGGGCAGTATATGGTGATAGTGGCGGCTGTACCAGGTATCTCTGCCTCCATGCGGCAGCCTCCACCTTCCTGTGTTGGCAGGGTGTGGCATGCTGGGAATTGTAGTTCTCCTGCATGTTCGGACGTTATTGTATGGTTTCTGGGCAGTGTGTTGGGTGCTGGGAGTTGTAGTTTTCCTGGGCGGGCTCAATGTTCTCCCGCCGCCTGTCTGTGGTTATTGTGCCTCTTCTGGGATGTCCTCAGCTCCGTGCTGTGCACAGTGTACCGCCATGTCTTCATCTTCGTGCTGTGCACAGACAGTGTACCGTACACTGTCTGTGCACAGCACAGAGCTGGGGACTTGGTGGTACACTGTCTTCCGCCGCCTTAAAATCGGTCTGTTTCTCATCCAGGAGAGTCGGATGAGTGACATCCGTTTTTTGGTCTGTTTGGAAACTGCTGTGCGAGTGGCCAACATTTTTCTCAGATTCTCAGATCACATCCGTGTGCAATCAATCTGTTTTTTCTCAGCAGCTATTACTGTATAATCATTTACAGGAACATTTTACAGTGTTCTGAGCTATAGAATGATAATGTATCCGTGAAAAAAACGATGCCTCTCGGATGGTCCGTGTGCTGTCAGTGTGCTGTCTGTGATTTTGTCAGACCCATAGACTTGCATTAGTGAGTCACATACTGTCGCAGCATGTTGCAACTTTTTTCTCATCCTGAATCTGGATGAGAAAAAAGCGTCCGACACTCACCAATCTGCTCTCAGAGATTGATTGCAATGTGAGAAAATCACACATTGCACTCATCAGAGTTTCACCCCAGTGTGTCCGTACCCTAATACTAAAATCCATATAGTAATCCTACTGGTGTGGGGAGGGTTTATGGCTCAGTTAGTACACTCCATACTACTTGTTATTAACCAGTTAATGCTCTCTTGTCCACCGCACTGCAGTGTCAAAAAAGGACGACAGCGAGACAGACAGCAACATGGCATCAGAGAGCCCCTGACCTCGAAATAGAAGATCCTCAGATCCCGGTATTGTGACATAATATTAAGAATAAAGGTTTTTTGCATTTATATTGCATTATGAACTCCACATCACGGCGGCGAAAATTGCTCCGGCCCCGGGCCCTCCTTCACTCCTGCTTGTTGCCATACACTGGGGTTGTGCAGAGGTGGCAATTGCACCCCTTCTCTTTGTGTTTTAGTATAGTAGTTATATTCTTGTATATAGGGGCAGACAGTGTATGCTATGTACACTTCCAGATTATCAACAACCAAAGTGGCGGCAAATTTTTCGACCGCCCCGGGCGCCACAAACAGTTGCTACGCCGCTGGCTGTGCTGCACACCCGCGGCACTATTCTGGCACTGAGTTCCAGGAGGGGGGGGCCCCAAAAAATTTCTTGCACCAGGGCCCACTACAGTCTGGGCCCGCCCCTGGTTCAGATGGATATAGCTAGTGGGATTGTTAGATCCTAGACAAGATTAATTTGTTTGAATATCTAATACACCTAATGTCTTGTAACAGGTGTTGTAACCACTTGATAATATTCCTATAAAGATAACATCACACTGCTCTGGGTTTAATTCCATATACTTGCACATAGTCTTTCCACTACGCAGGAAATGACAGAAAGCTTAATGTCTGAGATTTTACTGAGTAGAATTGGAAGGCAATCAAAATAAAGTGGAAGATCTAGTATGTCACATGGAAGACATCCAACCAGCACTGAACTCTCCTAAGAGGAGGTCCCCTGGGATTTTACACCATTCTTAAAGTAAACATATCTTATGCTAGGATATAGAAAAAAAGGAAAAGATAAGATCAACCCTAGTAACTGAGGAGTTAGTTTTCCACCAAAAATGGTAATTAGAAGAATCAAGTAAAACATGTTTTCCGTGTTCCTTTATCTGGGACCAGTTTCTACTTTTGGTTAATTAGATGGGATAATAAATGAGAAGGTTCAGAAGCTTGCTTGAATAAGATGCAAATTATAGTTTTTCTGCTATCTGATAAAGGGTCACAAATTGCGTTCTCTTTGACCAACCAGAGGAAGTAATTGTGGGAGCCCACCCTACAGTTATATAGAACACGTGCACATTCACTATTAATTGCATTATAAACATTCCTGTTCTCAGTGTATGCATAAGAAATATCATCAATTATCATGATCTGTGTATCAAACCCCAAGAAATAGAAAGAGTAGAAAGTGATTAGCACCATGTCAGCTCTGAATTAAGATTTCTTCTGCTTGATATTAGGAGTGTTTCATGTTAGAGCACATTATTGACCACTGGAGGATCTTCTAATACCCTGGATATACAACTCAGTCATATTCACACATGGCTACTCTACATAAAGGGCCATGCAGGGCCTGTGAAGTTATGTGGCTCTCCATATCAAGAATATTTAAAACTGAATGGTCACTTTACACGTCCCAACATCGTTCCGATATTGGATACAACGCCGCAGGAACGCGCTTTTTCTGGGCAGAATTCCAAGATCGCATAGGAGATGTTACACAGCACGATACCGGCAGCCAACGCAACAGCGATGTGTACGCCCCCTTGTACGGCTGACCCAGGACCGACCATTTAACATGGGAGAGAATAGGGGAAGTTGTACTCCACATCGTTGTTGGGCTTTCACACAGCACGATCCTGCCAGATCGGCCATCCAATATCGGGCCGTTGGAGAGCAGGCTCATTTGATCCCCGATATCGTTTTGGCATCGTTCGTGCATCGCATTGGACATTTATACCATACAACGCATGAACGATATCGGGGCCAACGCACGAACCACGTGACTTTTTATCGGAGTTGGACGCCGATATCGGGACGTGTAAAGTGGCCAGAATCCCTCGATCAATTTTACAATTGAGACATGCATCTGAAAAACAGGTAAACCTGACTAACATTAATCATCAACATAGTAACATACGGTACTTACTAATTTACATCAGATTTTTGTACGGGTACTATATCCATTATATATAAGAAACGTCTACCATTAAATTTAAATAAGTTACCATTGAAGGTTAGAGGTAAATGTAGGAGAGATCTAACTCCCTTGACAGATGCATGATGGGCAGATATTCTGCAACAAATGCACAAATTGGTCATATCTGAGAGTCAATGGCTGTCCCAGCTTTTTCTTCACAGAATCTATACAGCACCCAGTTTACTACACAGGAAAGTGCTTAGACCTAACGCAATGTGTCCTAGGTGTGGTCAGAAAGATGTACACATTACGCATTTAATATTGTAGTATAGGGACATAGAGGAATATTGGAAGGCAACGTTGGATCTTGTGGAAAAGTATATAATATCCATATGCAAACAAATCCATATGTTTGTGTATTGGGTGTCCAGGTGAAAGGGACTAATTCAAACTCTCCAACGACTCAGGGTATTCTAAGTGTCTTATATCAAGCCAGGAAACTATTGGACTATTAGTATTTCGATGCTATTTCCCTGATTTGACTGACTTAGAAAGTTTAGGAATAAAATAATCATTTGGCTAAAAATGGGCACATACTTAAAAAAAGAACGCCTTGCATAAGTTTTGTAAGATATGGAGGGCATGAATAGATGACCCAGGTATTTTATTACCCGATTTAATTCAAAGTAGTATAATGGACCAATTTTACTTCGAATCTACTTATATAATTGTCCTGTCCCATCTGTCATTGAATTCCGATGTCCCCATATCACGTGCATGCGATCTCCGGTGCGCAGCCATATTTCCACACCCAAGTGATGGGTGTAGAAATATGGCAGTCACTAGCACTACTGCTGCACATGATGTCCGCAGCCCAATGCACGCTCCCCCCACCCACTCCCAGCAGTCCCAGCTCCCTGTTATCCAATCGCCCACTCCCAGCACTCTGCCCGGTCTCCTCTCCTAGACCTCAACTTCAACAGGACACAAAGTGCAGTCCTCACAGGTGTCACCCCAATCACACTTGTTTCCTCACGTGTCACAAGTCTCCAGCCAATCTACTTCACTGAGTCAGGAGGAGGAACTGATCTACACCGATGCACAAAATCTTTGTGAGTCGGATCCAGGGATGGACAAAGAAGGGTCCGGCATAATGTAGAGCCTCACTATCAAACTTTAACCCCTGTTCGTGGAGACAAAAAGGCTGGTAATGATGATGTGACTCAGATACCTGAGGCAGTTGCCTATGTGATTTTGCGGTCAGGGCAGGAAGAGTGTGGCTGAAGCTGACGAGCTTAGTTAGCGTCTTACTGAACAGAGACGGAGTGCTGCAAGCACATCAAGCACTGTGTCCCCAGCCGCAACTCTGCCTCTCTGCAAAAGCCATGTTGGATCTGCAGTTTGCATGGGTTTTAAGCCTAGCCTGGGCCTTTTTCATGATCGCGAAGGATGACCCAGCTTATTTTATCTGCCAAATCCGTAAGCAAAATCTGAGTAGTGGCAAAAAAATAAATAATTTGAGTACTTCATGTATGAACCATCACATGGAGATGCAGCATAAATTACAGTGGGAAGCTCACCATGCTAAAATGCAGCTTAGCAGCCCTGCCAAACCACCGACCACCCCATCAAGGGCATCTGTGGCTTCTTCATCCTCCATGCCTGTGGAGCCTGTTGTCATACAGATCTTCGGCCACACAACATCCACCTCTTTACCCACAACAGCCAGTGTGATTGACAGACCATAATCTGTTTTGGAAGTCGATATGCCTGCTGGTGTTGAGCGCTGTGTGACATCTAGAGCATCACCTCTTCAAGAAGGTAATATAACCTTTCTGCCTGCACCTACTTCAGAGTCCATCAGCTTGTCTGTTATACTCTACTCCACCCTGTCTCAGCACAGCAGCCAGCCCTCGGTCCAGCAGATGTGGTCAATTAAAAAACCATTTCCTCCTAGCCATGTCCAAGCTAAGAGATTTAATTTAACCATCTCCTATTTATTGGCCACAGAAATGCTGTCTTTCTGCCTGGTTTATACAGAGGGTTTTCGAAACCTCATGGTCATTACAGACTAATTAGCTGACTGCTTGGCATTTGTATATAAGGCTCATTGACTCTATGTTTTAGTATACCTGAGGAAGGCTGCTGTGTACAAAATATTCAGTCAAAACGCGTTGTATGACCACTTTTAAAATCTTTGTATATTGCACCATTTTATATTTTTTTATTTTGTTAAATTATTGATCCTGAATAAACGACTGAAAATACAAGGGAGGCCGAACTCTGTTACTGTGGGAGCACCCTACACTTTTCCGGATGTTGCCTGACCTGCTTATCACTTCTTCCTTGAAAAACTCTGTCTGTGCAGAAGGAATCAAGCACACATTACTACACTGCCAGTAGGGCTCAATGGCATCAGGCAGTCTTAACGTTAAAATGCCTAGGAAACGGGAGTCACACAGCTGAAGAGTGGTGGTAAGCTTTGAAGACCGAGTTTCATCAATGGCTGTCTCCACTGAACCTGCAGCCAAGTAAAACCGTGTTCGACAATGGTACAAACCTGAGTGCAGCCTTTCACCAGATCAAGATGACACAGGTGCCATGCATGACACATGTCCTGAATCTAGTTGTTCAGCAATTTATGCCGTTTGCACCTCAGGGTTCAATGACTTGAATCACTACAGAGGTCTTTCAGCCTGCTGGTTAACTGCCTGATATTCGATGTGCCGACACGATGGAATTCTACTCTGCACATGTTGCAGTGACTGTGGCAACAGTAACGAACCCTGGTGTAGTATGTCTTCACATACAGTCTAGGCCAATGCGATCCTGAGGTGGGGCAAATTACACTTCTGGAGTGGTCTCAGATCAAGGACCTCTGTACCCTTCTGCACAGTTTTGAAATGGCCACTAAGATGTTTAGCACTGACAATGTCATTATCAGCATGACTATTCTGTTCATCTACACTCTGGAGTTAGGTTGGGGTCCAAGAGGAAGAGGAGGGAGTAGAGGAGTAAGCATATGCAGAAGGTATAACAAGATCTGAAAGTTCCAAACTGTCATCAGCACAGAGGCAGGTGGCATGGGAGGGTGGAGAAGAGGGATCAACCAGAGCTCATGGTAGCAGTCAAACAGTTGATGAAGATGCAGGTGAGGAGGAAATGGAGGAGGAAGAAGCTATGTTGACGGAAGACTTAGCAGATGAGAGAGATTTTGGTCACATTTCTGTTGTGCAAGGTTGACGGGAGAGGATGGAGGAACCATGTAGGAATGTTACCCCACCGCCACCAACAAGGACTTGGGCCTCCTGGATGCACAAGACACATGAGTGCCTTCTTGTTGCACAATCTACAACTTGTTCCGCAGATTGCTAGGATTCAAAGTAATGTAGACTACTAGGTTGCCACACTGTTAGATCCCCGGTACAAAAGCAAATTTTGGTCAAATGCTTCCTGCCCTGGAATGGGACACATGCATGGGGAGTATCAAAAGAAGCTTTTAGACTATCTGAGGTCTGCTTTTCCCCAAAGCACACGCGGCAGACAGAGTGCACATTGCAGTTCTACACTTCCCACCCAGGGAACGTCCGGTCATCGTCAGCAGAGAAACGTTATCAGCTCCAGTGTATCTGTCACCAGCAATTTCTTACACTCCGGTCACTCTCAGCTTGTGTCACACTCGCTAAGGAAGAAGATTTAAAGAGATTTTTTTTTTCCCTACAGCAGAAATCCAACCTACAGCTCAGTGAATTTCCAAAGGACTGGAAGCCCCAACCAGCTGCTTCTTATAAACCCTTAATTATGAACCACCACCCTTAAGTAACCCCTTGTGAGTATAGCTACACCACAGGATTTAAGTGCAATGTAGTTAACCCTTAACTTACAGGTAGTAAAATAAGATACTGTAAACTTGTAGAGAGAAAAAAAAGTTAAGAAAGCCCAATAAAGGTAGAAAAGCACTCAGCAATTCACAATTCAGCAACTCACAGCATTCACACGGGAATTTGTTTCAAGCTTCCCAAATACCTCTTCACTGAATCACAAATCACACACTTACTTACGTTCGCACGTACGCTCTGGTCACACTCAGCTCGTGTCACACTCACTAAGGAAGAAGATTTAAAGAGATTTAGGTGTCAGAATAAATCTAGCATGGATGTCCAGGTTAACCCTGAAAGAAGCACAGTCTAATGATATAAAAAGACTGTTCCCCAATTGCCAAAGCCCTACTTGATACAATACCCAGAAGTGCCCTGCCAGGGTATACAGTACTCCCCAGCGTGTTGAGACCAATCTTGCCTAATGTGTATCACCTCAGTGTGTTTTCATCAGGAGCTCCTAAAGTGTCTTAAACCCAATGGGATTGCCCTAAACCCACTCCCAGCATGTCAGCCAGCCAACATCTATCAGGGCATTCTGGTAGTTGTAGTTTAATGGCTCGAGGGACAGAGTTTGACATCCCTTCTTTTGGGGATCGGCGCTGCTGTAATTCAGAGTCAGATATCTTCAGCTAGGGATCCCTGTCCTGCATTCATTACCCCATTATCTTGGACACCATCTTCCTGCTGTAGAGTGCTTCCTAAGGTCTGGTGCAATGGTCGTCACTGTATCATGATGCAACTAATTCTATCCACCAGCTAACTCTCCTCCATATACAGGCAAACACTATACTCTCACATAGCAGTAGGTCTTTTCTTGTACATCAGCAGTACAATGCATACATAACAAGAAAGTACAGTGATATTCTATAGCATGGTGTTGTCTGTCACTTATACTTGTGCGTTCCTTACTCTTCACATACTGAATTTTAAGCAGGTGAGGTACTAGCCATATTTGTAAGGTGATTTCAGCCCCTACATTTCATCACATGAGAGCACACTGGGCTATCTGTAGACCTTGAGGTGGAGCACAAGAAGATTTAGCGGACCATAAAGAATGGAGAAGAGCCCAGATATGGGAGAGGTGTGTTCCAGTATCCCCCTCTTAGGGCGTCTCCAAAGTCTGTCCATAATAACAAATAGGTGTGGTTGCTGCATCTTTCAGAAACATGGCGTCACACTGGGTGTAGGGAGGCACCCAGCACAGGATGACAAGGGGAGGGAAGGAGTCCCTGATGCTAAGGGCAAAGGGAATATGGTGACTCCTAAATAAACTAGCGCTGACACTTGGCTCCCTTAATACAGTCTCCGCAACTGTCGCCGAACCGGATACCTGGCCCTGCTATCCCTGAACTAAGACTGCACAGGAATCAGAGCAGGTGAACAATAGTCAACCCGGCTAACTACTAAAGAAACACACCAGGGAAACAAAGAGGGAAGCAGAAACACTTAGCTTTTGAAGATCCAAATAGCAATCCAATAGAAAGTCCTGGATGCACTGCTGAACTAGTGTCACCAGCAGTGCATCCTGTGAGTCAAGGGGTATAAATAGACAGCTGATGATAAAAGATCAGCTGGGTCCTAGTGACCTCCAACTCTCACTAAGAGAGAAAAGCCTCTTAAAGGGTCAGAGACAAATTTTAGGATTTTGGCTGTTTTGCCAGACACTGCGAACATCTGCGAGTGACCTCTACAGACTCATCCATGCTTCCTGACATACCCGTGACACATGGTCTTGGTATGCTGTTAGGCTCACCTGGTCATGTGGATCCTGCAAGCCAAATATCTGGGAGGGCACAAGGGCAAAGGGAGTTGGTGCAAGAGGCAATTAAAGCATGAAAAAATTGAAAGCATGAAAAAAGAAGCAATGATACTGGAAGCTGCTTGCAAACAGGAATTTGATAGCAGAGGTGCGGGAAGCATCAGGCAAGTAGCAGAGGTACTGGTAGACTGGGAAGAGATCGTCGTGCACAGACAAACTAAGTGTCTTATTACCAAAATACAGATGTATGTCTTTGTAGGTTTTATATAGGCCTAGTTAGTGTCACGTCCTACTGACGGACCCCACACGTGGACCCACTGGACTGCGTACAGCGGATGCTGATACCGGGTGATAGAGAGGCGGACCAGTACAGTAGAGTCAACAGGTTTATTTGAGCAACAACAAAACAAGAACCCACGCCCCAGGGGAGAGCCACAAGGTCGCAGCACCGGAATACCACCGAAGGAGGCCCCGGAGCGCTTAACCCCTATACAGGGATACCGCCGGTACCAACCTCGGGGGGACCAATGAAGCGGACACGAGTGTTAAACCGACCCCAGGCGACGTGGTAACAAAACAGCAACCGGGTATAAATTAGGACACGGGAACCGGGAACACTGAGAATCCGGAGCAGGACTGGAGACAGCGCTTCAGCAGGGAAGAGGTCCGGGAAACAGACCGAGACCACTGGAGTCAGCGAGGAGCCGGAACGGGAGGAATCTGCGGGAAGGAACACAGAGTATTCAGATATCAAGCCAAATAAGGAACGACCTGACAAGACCAGGATTAGCAAGTTCACTACATAGAAATTGCCCTGGCAAAGAGTAAGAGGAAACAGGAAGCTTATATCACAGCAGGGTACTCCTGATTGGCAGAACACAGAGACCTGGTGATTGGCTGAGGGGAGGAGCATGATCCCTGCAGTTCTCCAGCAGATACTGATTTGGAGATGGATTGTCATAGCTCAAGCAGCGGCCCCGGAAGTGAGATGAGCAGCGCTGCTCAAGCAGAGGGTGCTGAACCCCTGCGGCTGGGGACAGGTGCGCGCACCCGGGGAGCATACGGTAAGGAAGACGCTACCCGACCGACCCGCGGGCGGCGGCTGCCAGCGCCCCGGAGCCGTCGGCGGACTGTCGACACCCGGGATCCTTGAGGCCGGACAGGGGCGGTAGGAGCCGAGGGAGTAAAGGCAGCAGGCCGCGGAGCACGGGTGGCAGACCCCCGGTTGGTAACAGTTAGCTTTGCACATGGGAGCATGCTGGGTTACCTGTAAAGTTTAGCAGGGAAAAAGAAGCAGAATCCAGTGACAGATTGTAAACACCCAATTTGAATTAAGGCACATTCAGAATTCCATGCAAATTGGTCCAAGATCATACCACAATGCATGGGCTGGCCATGGGTCTCCAAACCCAAGCGTGACAGCTACATATAATTGTATATGAGTTGCTACAATCAGAACATTAGATCCATGGCTAGTTCATTCATTATGATCCAATCTTGGACCAATTTGCATGGATGTCTGAATGCACACTTAAAAGTTATAGATTGCATTGTTAAATGCATACAGTTGTACAGCAGTCAATAGCAGACATTTATAATTGTGTGTGCGATTAAATTTAAATTTCGAAACACACATTAACCTGGGCCCTCTTAGATGCCCCTCCAGAAAGAAATAGACAAATCCCTGTATACTTCCAGCCTTAGTAGTAAATCTTTATATATTTTCAATAAATCCTATATTTTTGGTAATGCCCTAAAATGTGGGCAATATTCAAAATGTGAAATTAACACTGATATTTAACAGTGGAATATTGTACCTAAAGGTTGTCTGTTAGCGTAGGGTCACACTTGAGCCCTGGATCCCCGAAAACCATCAGTTTTCCAACTTAGAATTTGTGAAAAATAGATGGTTTTAACTGATCCATAGGCTCCCATGCAAAAAACGCAGTGTCAAAATGCACTGCTAAAAAATGTTAATGTGTTTATTTACTGCACCCAAAAACGCTAGCAGCCTTTTTTGGATGCAGTAAAAAAACGCATAGCGTTTTTTTAACATGGGGCCCTATGGGAAACGCATCCATAACGCATAGCATTTTTTAGATGAAAACATGGCAATTTCCAAAAACGGAATCAGGTTTTGAAAATGCGGAAAAACTGCATGCCAAGTGTTACCCTAGCCTTACTAGGGATGAGCGAACCTTTTTAAGTTCGGGTTCAGTCCGGTTCACCGACATATGTTTGCCGAATAGATTGGCAACCAAAACTTCCTAAACCCCATTCAAATTCAAATATATTGTTGTGAGGCCCCATGCACATAGTATGTTGTTTGATGCTTCTTTTGAGCAGATTTTGAGAATCTGCATCAAAAACTACAATTCTATAAGGAAGCCAGCAAAGTCTATGAGAGTTCAGAAGGGCTATGCCAATGTGGGTATTTTTCCTACTGATTTAGTGCAGATTTTGGGGCAGAAAAAAATAAATCTAAATCACATGTGTAAGGATAAAAAAGCAATATGGGCACAACACTTTTGACCTGTTATAGACTTTGCTGGCCTCAGGATAGACATGCAGATTTTGATGCAGGTTCTCAAAATCAGCGTAAAGAAAGCATCAAACAACGCACAATGGGCACAGGGTCTAAGAGGGTCCAGAGAGAGCCGCAGTTGTGGTTAAAGGGCTGAAGGATTCCTCTTGCCCCCTGGCTACCTCCATAGAGACTTCTGGGGCAAGAGTGGCCAACTACAGACCTCAAGGTCTGAAAGTAGTGCAAGTTTTCAGAACTTCCTTAGCATTGCAGAGGTGCTAATTTCACCATCTGCAGAGGTGATGTCTCCAGCACCTTGTGCTATGCTAACATAATCTGGAAAACATGCACTGTTTGCAGCCTTTGAGGATTGCACTTGGTCAGCCTTGTTCTACAGGAGTGTGTGTAGTGTCTTGTATTTCCATACCCCAGACTGTCAGAACAGAGGCCTGCGGCTAGTTCGCCAATTTCTGTAGGGCAGTATCAAAGCATTTATTTGCCGAAATAGTCAAGGACACAAGGAGTGAAGTAAAAAGAACTTTTCTGTTGCACTTATTATACTAGGTCTCAAAGATACATATATCAATACACACAGTATACTGTATATAAGACTCCATTACACTGGTACAAAGTTCATTAAGGACAGAGTTCAAAATGATCTTTGAGGTGTAGCCCAAAGGCGCAATCAGAGCTAAACTTAGGAAGGGGACAAATAAAATTAACAAAAAAGCAGGCCTTGCTTTCTCCAGAACGTAAAAGAACTGAAAAAAATACTTGAAAAAAATGCCAACTAAAGATGGGTCAGCAACTCAACATGTCAGGTCAGAATTCTTTTTATTTGGTGTAGAAAGACTTGAACAGTTTTTTGAATGCTGCCTGGGATGAAAGTTGCTGTTCCACTGGTACTCCACTGGAGGAATAAGGGGATGACCATCTACTCTAGGAGTGATGGGACCAACTTGAGCAACACTGACAGGCCCTTCAGGATTGATGATTCCTGTGTTTTTGGTGCAGCTGGCTGGTGAACCAAAAGATTCTGCCTCCATCCAATGCATCATTCTGTCTCATTCGGCATCTTGCTGCCCCTTTTCAAAGTCGTCGTTGATGGCAACCTAAATTACGCCAACTGTGAACCACCCCTTGCTGCTTATCACCTTCAAGAAGGTGACCTCCTCCTCAACATAGACTGTATTGACTCTTTTGGGAAGATGGCAGGGTGTACCGGTTGACGTAGCACTGATGACAGATACCTTCTTTGGCTATGAAACCAAACCCCTCTGTTAGATGAATGTCACAACCTTGACTTGGGTACATTGATTATCATTGACCCATGCAACCACTCTTGGGCAATCGTATCCATGAGCTGAATCTCCTCAAGAAAGAAGAAAGGACAGGGTGGTTCATTCCATATCGAATATTTGCTTGGAGGGGGTAGGGGACCTCACATGACATACTTCCAGTCAAAGGCCTCAGGCGGGGTCCTACACAAGCCTGGGAAACAGGGCCTTCAGCCTCTCATCCTCTTCCTCATCATCCTCATTTTCCTCATCATGCTCCTGGTCCTGGGTTTGTCATTCCAGATGCTGTGGCACTGGCTGCAGGTATCTTAACACAAGGCATGCTGCAAGATCCTCCTGAGTGTGATTTCTGCTGCTGCTTGTTGGCATGGGGAATGGTTGAACTCCTGTTTGTGAGTTTCTCAGTCCCTCTTTTGGCATCCAAGCCCATCGCTGGGTGCTGACCTTGCTGCATGTGAGGCCCAATGCAGGTAGCACGCTGGAGCTCAAGGTGACACATGTTTCCTGCTGCTCCAGTTGTGGTGCTGAAGCACCCTCTGCCCTGGGGTGATGAGAAAGATGACATTCTCCAGAGCTGGCATATCTTGCAATGGATCCATCATTAATATCAATCACTGGCTGGCTGTGTATTGCAGGCACACAGTAGCAAAGTGTAGGGCAGTGTAGCTGTGTTGTACTGCACTGCCAAGATGATGCCGAGATTCACGATGACACCTCTTTGGTTTGCCTAGGGGACTGTGTTTTCCAGTTCCAGGACCCAATCGTTTACAGGATATTATTGTTAGGCGGCCGTCAGACGCTTCAATATCTTGAACGATATCGTTTAAGCGATCTGCTTTTTGATCGCTTAAGCGATATCGTTTCTGCATCGCTGCGTGTAATCAAGCGATTTTACAATGTAAAATCGCTTGATCGTGACATCGCAGATATGGGAGCAGGACCTCATATCTAGCGATGAACGATGTAGCAATCTGCCTCATCGTGGTGTGTGACACCACGATGAACGATCTCCCAGCGCAGAGCCTATGCTGGGAGATGGTAACTATGGTACACGTCGGGTTACTAAGCGCCGCGCGGCGCCTAGTAACCCGATGTGTACCATAGTTACCAGCGATCTCGCTGGTCCACATCGCTGGTGAGTCTGTCTGTGTGACATCTCACCAGCGATGTGAACGATATCGTTAGCGATCGCGCGTGCACGTGATCGCTTACAATATCGTTCAAGATATTGAAGCGTCTGACGGCCGCCTTTGCTCAATGTTGTTGCCTAGCAACTCATTAGCCATCCATAGGTGTGGTCTGCAGTAGTCACCTAACTGAATACAAAAACCATTTCACATGCCACAAATAACACCAGACCTTGCGGTTGGGTGGAGTGATTATTGAAGCCTGACATACTTGGAGGAGAGATAAGGGAAACAAATAAGTTTATTCAACTCACCTTATTCATCTGGAATGGCTGAATAAGGCTAGTGGGCAGCAATGCACAGACAAGTTAAATCTTAATGATACACATCTATGTGGAATGAAATGAAATAAAGTGATTGCACAATTTCAAGAAGCAATAACCATAGTAGTATGGTCTTAAAGAAAAAGTACATACAAAATGTGTAAAAATACCCTGAAATAAATAAATAAAATAAATAGTATAAAAATATAAAAAGCTAGTACTATTAAAAACAGGGTACTCAGTACATACGTTCTTGCAAAAAGGTATAAAGCCACCCCACCAATGTGAAGGTGACCCACTTCAGGATGGTACCTACTCTAATTAACCTGCTCATGTGTTGTCTGACCTCCATAAAATCAGGGAGCAGAGTGGCCTGTGTCCCAAAATGGAAACACCGCAATGGGAGGCAATGTAAGTATACGGCTCAGTAAGGGGAAGGGGGGGCACTCCCTATCTTGTAATAAAACAAGCCAGAATTAAATGTATACAAAAAACTGACCCAGAGCAAACATACTCTAAGTGAACATGCCTGTAGGAGCCTGTTCCCATTGACCATTAGAATTAAACCTTAAGAAAAAGTATATACAAAACATGTAAAATACCCTTTAATAAATAAATAAAATAAATATAATAAATACTATAAAAATATACAAAGCTTTCACGTGTAAAGAGAAAACCGGGCATTGCTTCAATTTTCATGGACAGCAGGTTCTGCTGGAATAACCACTATATACATTTCTGCTGATGGGGTGCACGCCATATAAGAATAATGCAATTCAAATGGAGAAAAAAGCAGGCGGCACTCACCATTTAGGCAGCGATATCTCCTTTATTTCAAAATATCAGTGGACAAAGTTCATCCATGACGAGGTGCGGGGAGAGGGAGTGGAGAGGACGAACGACAGCAAGCCGTTTCGCTGTGACTACAGCTTCAACTTGGACTCGTTGAAGCTGTATTCACAGCGAAACTGCTTGCCGTCGTCCGTCCTCTCCACTCCCTCTCCCTGCACCTCGTCATTGATGAACTTTGTCCACTGATATTTTGAAATAAAAGAGACATCGCTGCCTAAATGGTGAGTGCCGCCTGCTTTTTTCTCCAATTGAAAAATATGAAAAGCTAGTGCCATTAACACTTTCCTGACCTGTGACATAGTGGATCGTCATGGGTTTCGGGCACTTCCCGGCCTGTGACGTTCCACAATATCAGGGCGGGATCATGGTCCTGTAGTTCCAGTGACCGGGGTCGGTGAAAAGTCACCGGAGCTACAGGTAGAGGGGACCTCAATTTCACATCGGGAGGGAGTAGCTTTGCCACCCCGTGCCTGCAATCACTGTGATTGGCTGTTGAACTTCAAACAGCCAATCACAGCGATTGTAATATTTCACCAATTAAAATTGGTGAAATATTGAGATCCAGCCATGGCCACTACTGATATAGCACCTACCATTGGCTGGAGCTAGGTGACCTTGGTGTCACCCCGCCAAATATGATTGGAGCTAGCGTCCATGTAACACTATCTCTTCAATCAGATGAGGAAGGGCAGTGTGACCTGTCTCTGCCCTTCCTCCTCAGCCTCATCTCATCTGTGGAGGCTGAAGAGAGGGGTCCCTGACTGATGCCCTGCGATCTCCCACCGCCATCACCTGCCCGAGTGCTGCTGCCAGTCTCTGGTGATCACCCCCTGCACTCCGATCAACACCGCTGCCCTTTACTCACCCCCCGATGCCCTCCAATCACTGCCAATGCCCTCCGCTCAACTCCCGCTCTTTGATCACCATAACAGCCCTCCACTCACCCCCCACCTTTTGATCCCCTCCGCTGCCCTCCACTCACCCCATGCGGCCTATTGATCACAGCTGATGCCCTCCGCTCACCCCTCACTGCCCTCTGCTCAACCACCCTGCCCTCCGATCCCCTCTGCCCTCCGATCACCGCCACTGCCCTCCGCTCACACCCCTGTTCTCCGATCACTGCCACTGCTTTCCACTCATCTCCTGATATCCTTTAATCACCACCACTGCTGCTGCCCTTTGATCACACCGCTGCTGTCCACTCACCCTCAGCTGCCCTTTGATCATTGCTGCTGCCCTCTTCTTACCCCCCACTACTCTCCAACCTTTGCTGCTGCCCTCCACTCACCCACCGCTGCCCTTTGATCACTGCCGCTGCTCTCCACTCACTCCCTGCTGCCCTTTGATCACTGCCACTGCCCTCAGCTCACTCCCCACTGCTTTTTGATTAACACCATTGTCCTGCTACCTGCTGTCTGCTGCCACCGCTGCCACAGGCTCCTGCTTCTGCCTCAGCCCCTGTGTGTGAAGCCCCCTGCCCTGTGATTACCCCCCTGCTCTGTGATCATGCCCCCCTGCCCTGTGATCATTATGCCTGCCTTGTGATCAACCCCCCACCCTGTGATCATCTCCCCGCTCTGTGATCACCCCCTGCCTTTTGATCACCCACCCTATGATCTCCCCCCACCCTGCAACCTGTTGCTGCTGCTGGCTCCTGCATCTTCATCAGACCCCTCCTGCCCCCACGCCTAACATCCCCCATCCTGTCTCCATGCTTGATAGCCCCCTCCTGTGTCTGACATCTCCCAACAGCTTCCTCTCCGTCCCTCCAGCTGCTGCTTCCTGTGATCTGCTGCTTCCTATGATCATTCTTGCTGTCCTTCCTGACCCTGTAAGTAAAGCTCCAGTCCCTGCCCTTTACCAGCTAATCCTTTCCTCCCCTCCCACCCCCTATGCTCATCAGGTAGCCGATTGCTCAAGGTTTTTTTTTATGCACCCCAAACCACAAAAAAGACAAAACTTTAGCGATCACATACCTGATGAACGAGTGTCCTATTTTTTTTGTAAACTAAGAATCAAATAAAAATAATAAAGTTAGATTAGGGACAGTAGAAATATACTGTAGTAATCATTGTCTTCTACAGTATTTTTTACTGAATATACTTACCGTATATACTCGTGTATAAGCCGACCCGTGTATAAGCCGACCCCCCTACTTTTGCCCCCAAAACCTGGGAAAACCTATTGACTCGTGTATAAGCCGAGGGTGGACCCCAGCATAGGTATACAGCCCCCAGCAGTGTGGTATACAGGCCTCCCCAGTGGTAGTATACAGCAGCCTCCCCAGTGGTAGTATACAGCAGCCTCCCCAGTGGTATATATAGGCCCCAGCAGTATTACAGCAGCCTCCCCAGTGGTATATACAGGCCCCAGCAGTATTACAGCAGCCTCCCCAGTGGCATATACAGGCCCCAGCAGTATATACAGCAGCCCCAGTGGTATACAGCAGCCTCCCCAGTGGTATATACAGGCCCCAGCAGTATTACAGCAGCCTCCCCAGTGGTATATACATAGTAACATAGTAACATAGTTTTTAAGGTTGAAGGAAGACTTTAAGTCCATCTAGTTCAACCCATAGCCTAACATGTTGATCCAGAGGAAGGCAAAAAAAACCCATGTGGCAACACTAAGCTCCACATTGGGGAAAAAAATTCCTTCCTGACTCCAGATATGGCAATCAGACTAGTTCCCTGGATCAACGCCCTATCAAAGAATCTAGTATATATAACTGGTAATATTATAATTTTGAAGAAAGGCATCCAGGCCCTTCTTAAATGTTAGTAGTGACTCACGCATTACAACAGCATGTGGCAGAGAGTTCCATAGTCTCACTGCTCTTACAGTAAAGAATCCGCGTCTGTGATTATGATTAAACCTTCTTTCCTCCAGACGTAGAGGATGCCTCCTTGTCCCCGTCTCAGGCCTAAGAGTAAAGAGATCATTAGAAAGTTCTCTGTACTGTCCCCTCATATATTTATACATTATTATAAGATCACCCCTAAGCCTTCGTTTTTCCAAGCTAAATAACCCCAAGTTTAATAACCTGTCTTGGTATTGCAGACCCATTAGTCCTCTAATGACTTTTGTTGCTCTTCTCTGGACCCACTCTAGTTCAGCTATGTCTTTCTTATACACCGGAGACCAGAATTGTACACAGTATTCTAAGTGTGGTCGCACTAGTGACTTGTATAGAGGTAAAATTATGTTCATGAGCATCTATGCCTCTTTTAATGCATCCCATTATTTTATTTGCCTTTGCAGCAGCTGCCTGACACTGGCCACTAAATGTGAGTTTGTCATCTACCCATACACCCAGGTCTTTTTCAGTGACAGTTTTGCCCAGTGTTTTACAATTAAGCACATAATTATACCTTTTGTTTCCTCTGCCCAAGTGCATGACTTTACATTTATCCCCATTAAAGCTCATTTGCCATTTAGGAGCCCAAGCTTCTAGTTTACATAAATCCTCCTGTAATATAAAATTGTCCTCCTCTGTATTAATTACCCTGCAGAGTTTAGTGTCATCTGCAAATATTGAGATTCTACTTTGTATGCCCCCTACAAGGTCATTAATAAATATATTAAATAGAAGCGGGCCCAACACTGACCCCTGTGGTACCCCACTGTTAACTGTGACCCATTCTGAGAGTGTTCCATTAATAACCACCCTTTGTTTCCTATCACTAAGCCAGTTCTTAACCCACTTACACATATTTTCCCCTATCCCCATTGCTCTCATTTTATGTATCAACCTATTGTGTGGCACCGTATCAAAAGCTTTTGAAAAGTCCATATACACCACATCCACTGCATTTCTTTGGTCCAGTCCAGAACTTACTTCTTCATAGAAGCTTATCAGATTAGTTTGACAGGAACGGTCCCTCGTAAAACCATGTTGATAATGGGTCATGAGGTTATTTTTCTTCAGATACTCCAGTATAGCATCTCTTAGAAAACCCTCTAGGATTTTACCCACAGTAGAGGTTAAGCTTACTGGCCTATAATTTCTAAGTTCAGTTTTTGTCCCCTTTTTGAATATTGGCACCACATTTGCTATACGCCAGTCCTGTGGTACAGACCCTGTTATTATGGAATCTTTAAATATTAAAAATAATGGTCTATCTATGACAGTACTTAATTCCTGCAGCACTCTGGGGTGTATCCCATCCGGGCCCGGGGATTTGTCAATTTTAGTGATTTTTAGACGATGCCGTACTTTCTCTTGGGTTAAGCAGGTGACATTTAATTGAGAATTTTTGTTATCACTGATCATATTGTCTGTCATGGGATTTTCTTGTGTAAATACTGTTGAAAAAAAGTCATTTAGCATATTGGCTTTTTCCTCATCCTCATCCACCATTTCACCCAGACTATTTTTAAAGGGGCCAACACCATCATTTTTTAGTTTCTTACTATTTATGTAGTTAAAAAATATTTTGGGATTATTTTTACTTTCTCTGGCAATGAGTCTCTCTGTCTCAATCTTTGCTGCCTTGATTTGCTTTTTACAAATGTTATTTAATTTTCTGTATTTATTTAATGCCTCATCACTACCTACTTGCTTTAATTCCCTAAATGCTTTCTTTTTGTCACATATTGCACCTCTTACCGCTTTATTTAGCAATAGTGGTTTCCTCCTATTTCTAGCATGCTTATTCCCATAGGGTATATATTGTGCACAGGTCCTATTCAGGATGCTAATAAACATCTCCCATTTGCTTTGTGTACTTTTATGTCTCAAGACATCGTCCCAGTTTATTGCACTAAGATATACAGGCCCCAGCAGTATATACAGCAGCCCCAGTGGTATACAGCAGCCCCAGTGGTGTGGTATACAGCAGCCCCAGTGGTATATAGCAGCCCCAGTGGTATATAGCAGCCCCAGTGGAGTGGTATATAGCAGTCCCAGTGGTATATAGCAGCCCCAGTGGTATACAGCAGCCCCAGTGGTGTGGTATATAGCATCCCCAGTGGTATATAGCAGCCCCAGTGGTATATAGCAGCCTCAGTGGTATACAGCAGCCCCAGTGGTGTGGTATACAGCAGCCCCAGTGGTATATAGCAGCCCCAGTGGTATATAGCAGCCCCAGTTGTATACAGCAGCCCCAGTGGTGTGGTATACAGCAGCCCCAGTGGTATATAGCAGCCCCAGTGGTATATAGCAGCCCCAGTTGTATACAGCAGCCCCAGTGGTGTGGTATACAGCAGCCCCAGTGGTATATAGCAGCCCCAGTGGTATATAGCAGCCCCAGTGGTATACAGGCCTCCAAATGCTGGCACTCACCCCCCTCCGTTGTAAGGCCCCCCTGCTGTTTAACTTACCATCCCTGGTCTTCTGCACCGCGCCTGTCTTCCGTGCTCCGTCCTCCATGCTCCCATCCTCGCTGCATCCGGGGTCCCCGGCCGTCGCAGTAACGATGATGTCCAATATTTGGGCTGAAAAACTCGGCTTATACACGAGTATGTACGGTAGTTTTGGACGGTCAGAACTTTTTTTTACTGATGTCCGTTTAGTAAGTTTCTTTTTTATTTTTCTGAATTCTAACATTCTCCTTTGTATTTTCTCTTTTTCTTTCTAGATTTTCCCTTCAAAAAAAATTACACTTTCACTAAACACTCGCACACACACACACACACACACACACACACCATAATAAAGTTACATTTTTTTTTACACACGCACACACCACACACACAATGTCTGGCTCATCCCATTCCCAAAAACTGTAGTCAGCTGAAGAGTCATATGCCATTATCTCCGAATCTGATAGTGAGGGAAAGGACCCCACATTTCTATATTCCTCCCACTACTCTTCCTTCTCCAGCGACACAGGATCATCACCATGAAGACGTCGCAGGACAAGAAATCAGTCGGAGCCCGGTCGGAGCCCGGGGGAGAAGAGCCGAAAGCCATGGAGGAAGAGCCACAACTAGTGATGGGCGAATCCTAAACTACTCGGAATCGCTAGACTCCGACGAGTCTGAGTCCAGGACTCGCTACTCGTTGCGAGTCTAGCGATTCCAATGTTAATGAATGGGGAACGAGTATTGCAGCGATTCCTCTGCTGCCGGACCCTATAAGGGGTCTGGCAGCAGAGGAAAAACCTGCAAATCCCCATGTTATTCTTTTAAAGCCAGCGGCAAAAAGGCGCTGGCTTTTAAAGAATAGTAAAAAAAAAAAATAAAGGATTGAACCGGGGGAGGGGTAGGCGGGGTGAGGGGGGGGAAGGGGGGAGGGTGGAGAGGGTGGGGGGTGCACCGGACTGGCCGGCTACTTACCGCTGCCTCCGCCGGCGCCAGCTGCAGACTCACTCCCCGAGTCTCTGCTGCTTTTTCCGGAGATTCCCGAACACTGACAGAAGCAGTGAATAAATTAACTTCCGTCACTGCTTGGGAATCGCCAGCAGCAGAGCGAGTCTGGCTGACAGCAGAGTTCAGCTCAGGTCATAATGACTTGAGCTGAACCCTGACTGTTTAGTCAGTTCTCAGCTCTGCCACATCCCTGTCTGTCTAAGCACAGACAGGGAAGTAGCAGAGCTGAGATTGTGTTTTGGACTACGTCGGACGGAAGAGGATTTTTTTAATTAAAGATGGAGTCCCTAATGGCTTTTTTTTTTTATTTCTAATAAAAAAATTTTTCTCTGTGTTGTGTTTTTTTTAAAACAATTTAATAGAAATTCATGGCGGTTATGTGACCACCATAAATTTCGGGCTTAGGGCCAGCTGATAATACAAAGCTGGCCTTAACGTCATTATTACCCAGTGAGCCACCCGCCACCAGGGCCACTGGAAGAGCGGGGTTCAGCGCCAGAGGGTGACGCTTCAATTAATGCGCCATCCTCTGGGGCGGCTGCGGGCTGCAATTTGCAGCGGGGGGTGCCCAGAAAGCTGCTTAGCTGTACCTGGCTAGACATAGAAATTGCGCAGAGCCCCACGCATTTTTTTTTTATTATTTCATGAAATTCATGAAATAATTAAAAAAAAAGGTCTCCCCTATATTCTTGTGTCTGGCCAGGTACAAATAGGCACCTGGGGGTTGGGGGCAGCCCGTCGCTGCCTGCTGGATTCTGCTGGTTACAGAAATACGGCGAAGCCCACGTCAAATTTTTTCTGACAAATCCATAAAACAATATAAATAAAAGGGACTGCATCTTTATTAACCCCTGGACCATGGGCAAGGGGTTAATAAAGATGCAGTCCCTTTTTTAAGATTGTTTTATTGATTTTTCAGAAAAAAAATGACGTAGGCTTCGCCGTATTTCTGGAACCAGCCGGATCCAGCAGGCAGCGACGGGCTGCCCCCAACCCCCAGGTGCCTATTTGTACCTGGCCGGACACAAGAATATAGGGGAGCCCTTTTTTTTATTATTTCATGAATTTCATGAAATAATAAAAAAAAATGCATGGGGCTCCGCGCAATTTCTATGTCTAGCCAGGTACAGCTAAGCAGCTGGGGGCTGGAATCCGCAGCGCAGGGAGGCCCAAGCTTTCTGGGCACCCCCCGCTGCAAATTGCAGCCCGCAGCCGCCCCAGAAGATGGCGCATTCATTGAAGCGCCATCCTCTGGCGCTGAACCCCGCTCTTCCAGTGGCCCCGGTGGCGGGTGGCTCACTGGGTAATAATGAGGTTAAGGCCAGCTTTGTATTATCAGCTGGCCCTAAGCCCAAAATTTATGGCGGTCACGCCAATATTAGACATGACCGCCATGAATTTCTATTAAATTGTTTTAAAAAAAACACAACACAGAGAAACATTTTTTTATTAGAAATAAAAAAAAAAGCCATTAGGGACTCCATCTTTATTTAAAAAAATCCTCTTCCGTCCGACGTAGTCCAAAACGCACAATCTCAGCTCTGCTACATCATCTCTGTGCACAGACATTCATGTCTGTACACAGGGAGAGCAGGCGGGCTCTAGGACCCTGGAGCTGCGGCAGCCCGCAGGACCCGAGCCCGGCACAGAGCAGACAGCCGGACTCGTTACTGTGCGAGTTTCCCTGCGATTACTTGCACAGTATCGAGTCCAATGCAAGTCAATGGCAATCCTAGTTTTGTCAGAGTCTCTGACAAAACTAGGATTGCCATTGATTTGCATTGGACTCGTTACTGTGCGAGTAATCGCTGGGAAACTCGCAGAGTACCAAGTCCTGCGAGTCCCTTACTACTCACAGAGTAACGAGTCCTAGCGAGTAGACTCGCCCATCCCTAGCCACAACCAAGCATGAGCAACCCCCAATCTAGTGCTAGTGACCCCCAACCTAGCACTATTTCCCCTGTCTGGACCCCCCGTCCCTGAAAATTTTGCATCATGAATTCCTGATTTTCGTTTACCAATCATAGTCAATTGTCAGTCTCATGGTGGAGCAAATGAACTTGTTTGCCCAGCAATTTTTGCCGGAAAACCTCTTTCATCATATTCTACTTGGAGTCCCATTGACTCAGTAGAAATGTTGAAAATTGTGAACTGGTACTTGGGGATAGTGAAGAAGCCAGAAATTTGCCAATACTTGAGTGTTGATGTTTAATATCAAACTTCAGTATGCACGGTTATGTTTCGCAAAGGGTTTGAGGCAATTCTTAAATTTCTACATTTTAGGGACAATTCTGAATGCCTTCCCCAAGATGACCCGAATTTTGATAGACTGTTCAAAATTTTGCCGGTCATTGAACACTTCAGTATCAAGTTTGCTGAACTGTACATTCCTCAAAGGAAAATCTATGCAGATGAATCCCTCAACCACTTCAAGGAGAGGCTCCAATTCCATCCATACCTGCCAGTAAGAGGGCCAGGTATGGGATCATGCTCTATAAGCTGTGTGAGAGTACTTCAGGGTAAAATTCAAAAGGGAAGAATCTGGGCTCTAGAGGGCTGGATTTAATTTTAGGCTGGTCTCGGCTCCCTGCAGTTAGGTGTTGCACAAGTCTGAGCAGAGCTTTAGTCAAATATTTAGAAGAAAAGATGGCACTTACCATTGATAGAAGGTTTCTTTTAATCCATTTCTTTCTTAGAAAGTGTAGGTTACATACGTTTAAGTGGTAGGGAGGGAAGTGCGGGGAGGACGACGGGTGCACGTTTCGCCTGGTTAGGCTTCCACGGGTCCATAATCATTGAATGGAGTAAAAGAAACCTATCAATGGTGAGTGCCGTCTTTTCTTCTAAACATTGTACCTCAGGGTACACTCACAGCCTTAGGGTACCTTTACACGCGGCAACTTTTCTAGGAATTTCACTGGCAACTTACTGGTTGCAGTGAAATCATGGAGACATTGTTCTATCTTGTTGCTGTGTACAAATGTAACAATGCGTCCATGATTTCACTGCAACCAGTAAGTTGCCAATGAAATTCCTAGAAAAGTTGCCGTGTGTAAAGGTACCTTTAGAGTGAACGAAGGGAAGGATAACAGGATCCAACCCCCAGAATGCCCACCTGTTCTGGGGGTGGGAAAAACTTTCAATCCCTCTATGCCAGAGCTACTGCAGCTTGCAGTACTGTGCAAAGAAACCAAAGAGGTCTCCCTTTATTGCTAATTGGGCAGCTGCTCAGAAAGGGTGAGAGCAGAGCCCTATGTAGTGACAACATTGTCGTGATCAAGTACGAGGACAAAAGAGATGTCTTTTTCTTGACTGCAATCCATGGTCTCAGCACCACGGCCACCACTGTTAGAGGTACCTCAGCACATTTACACAAACCAGATTGTGCCCTGGGGTACTACAAATACATGGGGGGAGTTGATCTTTCTGATCAAGTCCTCAAGCCCTATAGTGCTATGCAGAAGGCGAAGGTGTGGTACTAGAAACTTGCTGTGCACATCGTACATATGGCACTGTATGATGTTTATGTGCTATCATGATGTGCAGGCCAGACCAACACCTTCCTTCAGTTCCAGGAGGTGGTGATGAAGGCCCTGATGTTTGGATACAAGGAAGGAGTGGACCCCAGCACCCCTGTAACTCAAGTTTCCCGTATGGTACCAGGGCAATATTTTCCCGGTGAGGTGCCAGAAACAGGTAAGAAAGCAAGATCACTAAAAAGGTGCTGGGTATGCTATAAAAGGGGGATAAGGAAGGACACCCATTTCCAATGTGAAACCTGTCCTGACAAACCTGTACTGTGCATTAATGAGTGCTTCAGAATTCATCACACGTCCATGGACTAAACACATACATAAATCTGACATACACTACACCACACACCAGCCTGACGTACACTAGATTACGCACACCAACCTGACGTACACTACACCATACACTAACCTGATGGACACAACACCACACATGCCAACTTAATGTTCACTACACCACACACCAACTTCACGTACACCACACCATGCTTACCAATCTGACATACACTACATCACACACCAGCTTGACGTACACTAGATCACGCACACCAACCTGACGTACACCACACACACACCAACCTGACGTCCACTGCACCACACACACCAACCTGACATACATTACTCCACACACACACACCAACCTGACATACACTACACTGCACCATACACATACCAACCTGACATACACTACACCACAACCACACCAACCTTACGTACACTACACCACACAGACAACACCAACCTGACGTACACTGCACCACACACACGCACTAGGTCCCCGCACAAATACATTACTCCTTCCCTTCCAGTTTTCCCACCACATTTGGTGTATCCATATACTCAGGGCAAATTGCCCAACAAATTTTGGGGTCCGCTTTACCCTGTTGCCCATGCGAAAATAAAAAAAATTGAGCCTAGAAGAAGATTTTTGTGAAATCAAATTACTGTTTTAATTTCACAGCTCAATATATGAAGCACTTGGGGGTTCAAAATGCTCAACACACATCTACATGCATTTTTGTTGGGGTCTAGTTTCCAAAATGGGGTTGCTTATGGGGGTTTTCCACTGTTTAAGTACATAGGGGCTCTTAAACCTGATATGGTGTCAGCTAATAATTGCAGCTAATTTTCCATTCAAATAGTCAAATGGCGCTCCTTCCCTTCCGAGTCCTGCCATGCGCTCAAACAGTAGTTTTTGACCACATATGGAGTATTGGTGTATTCAGCATAATTTGCACAACACATTTTAGGGTACTGTTGCCCTTGTGAGAATGCAATAATTTAGACTAAAATAACATTTTTGTTGCAAAAATTAAGATTTTTCCTTCCACATTGCTTTTGTTCCTGTGAAGCACCTGAAGGGTTAAAAATCTTTTTGAATGTGGTTTTGAGTAACTTGAAGGGTGCTGTTTTTACAATGGTGTCACTTTTGGGCGTTTTCCGCCAAGTAGGCCCCTCAAAGTCACTTCAAATGTGATGTGGTCCCTAATAAATTGGTTTTGTAAATTTTGCTGGAAAAATGAGAAAATGCTGATGAACCCTTCTAACTTCCTAACAAAAAAAGTTTGGTTTCCAAAATTGTGCTGATGTAAAGTAGACATGTTGGAAATGTTAATTATTAACTATTTTGTGTGACATAACTCCCTGGCTTAACAGAATACAAATACAACATTTTCATCAAATTTGGAGTGGGTGGGCAGAGCATGGAGTGGGTGGCAGGTTTCTGTTGTCCGCGGCACCTCCAGTCATCACCATATTAGCATAGCCATCACTTGGGTGTGCTAATATGGCGGGTGGAAGTGAAATAGGCGGACATCCAGGAAGTGGATGAGCCAACTTGCAATTATATATAAAGATTTCCATGTGCACGTCAAAATCTAATCATATTACATCAAAAGGTGAAACTGGTCAGTATAGGAAAAAATGGCCCAGTCATGAAGGTGAAAACAAGTTTGGGATGAAGGGGTTACAAGTGAGTGAGAGCAGTATAACTACTATCAGGACTTAGGACTCCCAATGGGACAATAATCCATGTCACCTACTGACTATCTATCTAGACAGATAATTAGGCCAATTTGAGTCTGCTAAACCTCACCTTCCTACGCATGATCACTCAGCAATAAATTCATGAATGAATAACTGTTTGTCATCATTTTCAGGGATAGTATAACCAGCATTGATAGTAATAATATTGTAGTTCACCTAACCTAAGTTTAAAGGATTTTTCTCTTAAATTTATGGAATAACTTGTGGATAGGTCATCAATATCAGATTAGTGGAGGCCCAACACCCCAGGATAGATCTTCAAGTCCAGAGCAGCTAATACTAGCTCTTGCAGAGACCACACCTATTCACATAATAGGAACTGATCAGCTTTTGCAGGCCACTAAGGCCGGCTTCACACTGCGGCGTGATCCGGTCCGGGGCTGTCCGAGATGACCCAGACAGCCGCGGACCAGATCAGCACACAGGACTGGGGGGCTAATATGCCCTCCAGACCGGTGTGCAGTGCTGCTGATAAGTCAGGACCGTGGGTGCCGCAGTCCTGACCTGTCAGCGGCTGCAGCTGCGTGCGCTGCACACCGGACCGGAGGGCATATTAGGACAGCTAAGCAGACTTGGACTCTGATGTCCGGGTTGCTTCCTGGGGTGAACTAGTAAGGCTCTTCTTCCCCCACTCTGTCTCTCGCCTTACCTCCGTCCCTCACTCTCTGGTTTCTTACTCTTGCTAGGCTGTCCTATGGTTCGGGCCTAGCATGCTTCCGCTACCAGGTTGTCTTCACAGTACTGTTCTGTACTGCACGGACTAACTAACTCTGCCCCCAGCACCTGTATTTATAGGGAATCTTGCCTAAGGCAGCAAGTGGAGCTCCCCCTACAGGCCTGGGGTGGACGGTGTGTGTATGGGTACCTGACGTGGAAATCCCTCCATGCACTAGGTGTTCCTGTGGCTACCTATACCGCAGGGTGCCGCATTCCCCCCTAGTTAACTTCAGCACTCCTGGACTGAGAAAAAAAATTTTTGAAACATTTACAACAATAACAATAACAGGTATGATAACAGAGTCTCAAAAATTCAAAAATTACAAAAACCAATGAAAATGGTGAAAACAGGTAAGGTGCAGTCCATACGAAGCTAGTCCATCCACCGAAGGCTGTAAAAAGTTTATTGCCATAACCAGTCCTATGGCTTTGGTCATTTTTAAATAAAGTGGGGAATCCAGGGAAAATGTCAGAGTTCATGCAGTATAGTCTCTGGAGGCTCAGCACTTTTAATGGTTACGGGTTCAAGTCTTTTAAGTCCAATAAATTACAAGTACACAATAAACATTTTCCCTGTGGGCATCTTGACTTAGGAGTCCTGGTTTCTACCTCCCAACCCCAGGAACTTTGTCTTCCTAACTTAGTGTTCATGGGGCCAGGCCCAGTTTCTCCACCATTTTGTACACTAATATTTACATTCAATGTACACACTGTTTCATATTTACATTTTATTTCACCTTATTCTCTGTAGCTGAGTGGTGGTTGTCCAATATTGCTACGGGTTGATCTGCGTAGTACTGGTGTGGTGCTAGTGTCTACTTCTAGTGTCGTGTGTACACTATCCACTAATCTGTGGGTAGACATACGTGATGCTGGCAGATTATAGTATTGACATAGTCTTTCTATGGGACTGGCAAGATCACTCATTGCAAGATCTTCTTGCTCTGCTACAATGGGTGCTTCTTCTGGAACTTGAATGGGTTCTTTTGGAACTCTTACAGGTTCTTCCAGTCTTCCTTGTTCTTCTGGTGGTTTAAAGAAGTGTATTACAGGTACTATTCCAGCTCCTTCAAATTGAGGCCAGTCCTCAGGAAAGTCTCCTAGTACTGTATGTATCACTCTTTCTTATCCTCTTCTTGAAGTATACAGGGTGTTTTCTTCATCTTGAGGCTTCAATTGCTCAGGACATATTTTGAGGTGATTTCTTGAAACTGTCGCAGTAGTTTTTCCTCGATCTCTACTGATGACACAAGTTTTACTGTTGTCGAAATTGGAATTTAACACAGTGTAGGTTCTTGTTCCCACTGATCATCGAGTTTATGGTTTCTTCTAGTGATGGGTGAATCCTAAATTACTCGGAATCGCTTGACTCTAGCAAGTCCGAGCTCGGGACTCGCTACTCGTTGCGAGTCTAGCGAGTCCAATGTTAATGAATGGGGAAGCGAGTAATAGCGAGTAGTGTGCGATTTACAAATCACAGATGTGTCTCGGAAGCTTCAGCCTGAAGCAATCCTAGTTTTGTCAGAGCCTCTGCCATTGATTTGCATTGGACTAGTTTACTGTGCAAGTAATCGTTGGGAAACTCGCACAGATAAGAGTCCTGCTGTCTCCTTTGTGCTGGCTGCCGCAGCTCCAGGGTCCTAGAGCCCGCCTGTGTGACGACCATCCACCGTGAGGCCGAGCTGCTGGTAGGCAGCACCCCGAGAAACCCCGAGACCCTTAACCCCTATACAGGGATCTGGAATTACAGCGGAGCCCAGGGGGTAGCTGCCTATATGAGCAACAGAGCCGGGGAGGTCGCCAGGGAGAATCAAGACCCGAAAAACAAAGTCAGATGTCCGAGTCAAAACCGAGAGGGAGCGAAGGTACAAAATCGTCAGGCAGTAGCAGAGTCAAAAATCCAGGCAAAGGTCAAGGGCAAAACCAAGAGGGCAGCTGCCTGCTCGATCCGGCTGGTTCCAGAAATACGGCGAAGACCATGTAATTTTTTTTCTGAAAAATCAATAAAACAATCCTAAAAAAGGGACTGCATCTTTATTAACCCTCGCCCATGGTCCAGGGGTTAATAAAGATGCAGTCCCTTTTATTTACATTGTTTTATGGATTTGTCAGAAAAAAATTTCACGTGGGCTTCGCCGTATTTCTGGAACCAACCGGATCCAGCAGGCAGCGACGGGCTGCCCCCAACCCCCAGGTGCCTATTTGTACCTGGCCAGACACAAGAATATAGGGGATCCCTTTTTTTTAATTATTTCATGAATTTCATGAAATAATAAAAATAAAACGCTTGGGGATCCGCGCAATTTCTATGTCTAGCCAGGTACAGCTAAGCAGCTGGGGGCTGGAATCCGCAGCGCAGGGAGGCCCAAGCTTTCTGGGCACCCCCCGCTGCAAATTGCAGCCCGCAGCCGCCCCAGAAGATGGCGCGTTCATTGAAGCGCCATCCTCTGGCGCTGAACCCCGCTCTTCCAGCGGCCCTGGTGGCGGTGGCACGCTGGGTAATAAAGGGGTTAATACCAGCTTTGTTATACAAGCTGGTATTAAGCCTGAGATTCTTAATGTCAGGCCACGTTTGACCCAGCCACTAAGAATCTCCAATAAAGGGTTAAAAAAACACAACACAGAGAAAAAATTTTATTAGAAATAAAAAAAAAAAGCCATTAGGGACTCCATCTTTAATGAAAAAAATCCTCTTCCGTCCGACGTAGTCCAAAACGCGATGTCCTCTCTGCTACATCCCCTGTGCATAGATATAGATGTCTATGCACAGGGAATGAGCAGACTGAGAACAATCGCAGCTCTGCTACATCATCTCTGTGAGCAGGTGGGCTCTAGGACCCTGGAGCTGTGGCAGCCTGCACAGAGAAGACAGCTGGACTCGGCTCACAAAGTAACAGCAGTTACTTTGCGAGTTTCCCTGCTATCACTGGCACAGTAGCCGAGTCTAATGCAAGTCACTGGCAATCCTAGTTTTGTCAGCGTCTCTGACATAACTAGGATTGATATTGATTTGCATTGGACTCGTTTACTGTGCGAGTAATCACTGGGAAACTCGCAGAGTACCGAGTCCTGCGAGTCCCTTACTACTCGCCGAGTAACGAGTCCCAGCGAGTAGATTCGCCCATCCCTAGTTTCTTCCCTTTCTCTTGAGTACCATCTCTGCAGGTGTCAGAGGTTCAGCTTGTGCATTTCTGCTGTAGTTTCTCTCTTGTCTTTCTCTGATTTGATCTAGACTGTTCTCAACGCATGCTTGTACCATTTTGTATTGCTCTTGGTGGTTGGAGTCCCTATCACTTTCAGGTGAATCTATTTCCGGTACTACAATTCCCATTTTGAGATCAACTGGTAGTCTTCCAGGTCTTGCTCTCATGAGGTATGCTGGTGTACAATTGGTGGAACTTACGGGTATATTGTATATACATGTCCACTAAGTCTGGTAACTTCTCTGGCCATTGATTCCTCTCTTCCAAAAGTTCATTTTCTCACACATACCGTTTGTGGATGGTAAGATGTGGTTCGAATCTTCTTACATCCATATAAATGACAAAACTCTTGAAATATCTTAGCTTCAAATGCAGAACCTTGATCAGTCAATACTTGCTCTGGATACCCATGTGGTCTACAGAAGTAGGTTTGAAAGGTTTTTGCTGCTCTTTCTGCAGTTAAGTCTTTTACTGCAGTTACCACTAGGAATCTTGAATAGTGGTCAACCATGGTTAAGGCGTAGGTGTAGCCTAACCTGCTGGGTGCTAGCTTCACGTGATCCAAGGCTACTATCTCAAGTGGTTGTGTGGTTACAAATGGCTGTAGTGGTGCTCTTTGGCGTTCACGATCTCTCCTTCTTAAGTTGCATAGCCCACAATGTTTACACCATCCACATTTTCTCCCACATCTGGTAGGTGAGGTATCCTTGATAAGGCATCAGCATTGGCATTCATATGGCCTGCCCGGTACTAGATGGTGAAGTTATAGTTTGACAACCGGGCCATCCAGCATTGCTCCATCGCACCTAATTTCGCGGTTTCCAAGTGTGTAGGAGGATTATTATCCTTGAAGGCTGTGAATTGTGCAGATGCCAGGTAGTGTTTAAACCGTTCTGTGATAGCCCACACCAAGACCAGGAATTCCAGTTTGAACGAGCTGTAGTTCTCTGGGTTCCTTTCCGTAGGACGGAGCTTCCTGCTGGCATAGGCAATCACATTCTCTTTGCTATTCTGTTTCCGTGACAAAACAGCTCCCAATTCTACGTTGCTGGCATCAGTATACAGCAAGAACAGTTGGTTGTAGTCAGGATAGGCCAGTATCTCTTCTCTAGTCAGGGCCTATTTCATCTATTTGAAGGACTCTTCTTGCTTCTTACCCCATTCAAACGTAGGACCTCTGGACTTGCCCTTCTTGGTCTGGCCTACCAGGAGATCTTGCAAGGGTGCTGCTATTTTCATGTAGCCCATTATGAACCTCCTGTAGTACCCTACCAGCCCCAAGAACTGACACACTTCTCTGACATTGGTTAGTCCTGGCCATTCCATTTCCCCGGTGTCACAGTCTGCACACTTGTTTCTGCAACAGGTGAGGAAGAAAGAATTACTTGTGCAGAAAAGGGACTACCCTTAAACTGTTGGAGTGCAGGATCTTAGGTTGCAATGGGTTGTAGCCCCCTGATGCCAAGTCTTTTATGGTTGCAAAGTCTGCATCAGGATGTTCTAGGGCCCACCAGCATACTTGTCTGTTGTCATCTGGTGACTGTAGTCCCCTAAAGAACTGTTCAACTAGCATTCTGTTCTCATCCTGCACACTGGTTGGATTTACCTGCTTTAAGGCTTGCAGCGCCTCCTGTAGGCGCAAGGCATGCTCCCTGATACTGTCCTGCGGCCTCTGCTTACAGTGATAGAACCTCTTCCTCAGGTCAGCCTTGGTGCGGTTTTCAAAAACGGCTTTAAGTTTATCAAAGATAGTGGTGACTGATTCCTGATCTTCCTCTGACCAGGTTTCTATCTCCAATTCTGCTGCACCTGTCAATTTTCCCATTAAAACAGACGCTCGTTGTTTACCAGTCATTGCAAACATATCTAATACGCTGCATATTTTTCGCTTGAATCCAGCCAAGGTGTCTGGCCGGCCATCATACTGAGGTAACTATTTAGCTCCTGCGACATATGGCAAAGAGATCGGCATCATCGGTGCTACAGCTCCTAGTGCTGCGGCTGCACCACCAGCTGAAGTCCTGGCTGAGGTACTAGTTGGTGCTGCATTGCCAGGGGGATCTGGGTTGGGAACCGTTGCATCCCCCTCTGCATCCATCTTCTTTCCCCCCAAGTGAATTGCTGCCAGTCTCTTTAAAACAAAACAAGTGATGGCTCCGCAGGCGGAGAGCTGAGTACTCGGGGATTTCCAGATCGAGTGCTTGCTCCGGCAGTTTTTGGCAGAGCGTGGGGCAGGGCCTGTCTTCGTGCCCTTTCAGCCGCTATGCCCCCTTTTTTCCCGCTCTGTGGTGCAGTAATGGCGGCCCGATTTCAACAGTTCACAAAACACAGTCAATACACGGCACAGAGTACCCGGTAATGCCGGGCACGGGATCCTGTCCGTGACGACATGTAGCTGACCCACCCCAAGGCTGTGGGGACTTGGAACCTGGGATTTTCACGATACCCGGGACCTTGGCCCTGGTGGTAGCTTAAAAAGGGGGTTGTAAAAATAAAATGATATTGTGCTAGAGAGTTCGTGAAGCCACCTACGGTGTCTGGTGATGGAACCAGCCCTGCTGCAGACCTCCGAGGATGATGGATGGGCAGCTTGATGGTGATGCTCCCCGTAGATGGAGTGGAATTCCCAGGGCAGTGATATGGGAATAGGATTTGGCACAGGGAGGTGGCTCTGCAGGCGGGATATCTCTACAGTCTCTGTGGTGGACAGGATCAGGGCTGTAAGAACTGACACACACATTGGGAGTAGTTTTCCGTGCCCTCACTTGATGTTAAACCAGCACTGTCCAGGGTACACTCCAGGTGGTCAGGAAGCACTTCAGTATTTCCACAGTGATTGATTTGTAAGGCCTCCTTGTCTCTGTCTTACTTGTGTTGAAGCCCTGACCTGTGTAAAACCTGGCCTGGCCTCCTCTGTGTCTCTCACAAGTATAGTGGTTAGTAAGAACCTTCTGTGGATTGCCACTGTCTCTCTCTCCACCGGTTCCTGGCTCTTGTGTTGGTTGCTGATACAGGTGTCCGGGAGACTGTAGTCTCCTTAGTGAACCGGTGTTTTCTGCTCGGCTAAGTGCTCCTTAGCAGACTCGGACTCCGGTGTCCAGGTTGCTTTCTGGGATGATCCGGTATGGCTCCTCTGCCCCCACTCTGTCTCTCGCCTTGCCTACGACCCTCACTCTCGGGTTCTTTACTCTGGCTACACTGTCCTCTGGTTCGGGCCCAACGTAGCTCCGCTACCAGGTTGTCTTCACAGTACTGCTCCATATGGCACAGACTAACTAACTCTGCCCCCAGCATCTATATTTATAGGGGATCTTGCCTAAGGCATCAAGTGGAGCTCCCCCTACAGGCCGGATGTGGAAGGTTGTGTGTGTATGGGTATCTGACGTGGAAATCCCTCCATGCACTAGGTGTTCCTCTGGCTACCTGTACCGCAGGTTGCCACACCAACCACTAAGCATGGGGGTGGATCATGCTTTGAGGTTTTTATTGCAGCCAGTGGTACAGGGACATTTTATGGGTAGAAATGAAATTCCAACAAATTCTTGATACAAACATAACACCATCTCTAATTGAAAGACTCCTGGCTGGCTACAAAATACATTTACAAGCTGTGATACGTGCAAAAGGGGTTGCTACCAAGTACTAATCATTGATGGTGACCAAATTTTTGCATTGGTTTTGCCTAAAATACAAAGGAAATGTGTCATTTTTAAGTCATGCCCTTTAAAGATCATTTCACCTTCAACTTGCTTAACTATTCACAATAGCAGTAATTTTGGCCAGAAGTGTCCAAATGTTTACGTTCCATTTTGTCTACAATGTCATGCTGCAGGCAAAAAAATACACTCAGGTTAATTTCCATGCAGAAAATTCCATGAAATGTTGATGAAATCTCTTTCGCTTGCCTTCCATTTTGTTTTACAAAGGATATTTTTAGTGCTAAACCATAAGAAAAATCCATAGCTGATTAGCTGTATGTGAATTTAAAAGGGATTTCCATTATTATTATATTATTGGCTCATAATACAGATAGACTCTCATCAGATCAGTGGGAGTTTGACAACTGACTCCCCAACAATTACATATTAATCGCTCCAGTAATGGCATGATGAAAACAGCGAACACAGCTGAACACCACCACTCCTAACACCGTTTAGGCCGGCTTCACACTGCGGCGTGATCCGGACCGGGGCTGTCCGGGATGACCCAGACAGCCGCGGACCGGATCAGCACACAGGACTGGGGGGCTAATGTGCCCTCCGGTCCTGTGTGCAGCGCACGCAGCTGCAGCCGCTGACAGGTCAAGACCGCGGCACCCACGGTCCTGACTTATCAGCAGCACTGCACACCGGTCCAGAGGGCATATTAGCCCCCCAGTCCTGTGTGCTGATCTGGTCTGCGGCTGTCTGGGTCATCTCGGACAGCCCCGGACCGGATCACGCCGCAGTGTGAAGCCGGCCTTAGTGGCCTGCAATAGCTGATCAGTTCCTATTATATGAATAGGTGTGGTCTCTGCAAGAGCTAGTATTAGCTGCTCTGGACTTGAAGATCTATCCTGGGGTGTTGGGCCTCCACTAATCTGATATTGATGACCTATCCACAAGTTATTCCATAAATTTAAGAGAAAAATCCTTTAAACTTAGGTTAGGTGAACTACAATATTATTACTATCAATGCTGGTTATACTATCCCTGAAAATGATGACAAACAGTTATTCATTCATGAATTTATTGCTGAGTGATCATGCGTAGGAAGGTGAGGTTTAGCAGACTCAAATTGGCCTAATTATCTGTCTAGGTAGATAGTCAGTAGGTGACATGGATTATTGTCCCATTGGGATCCCTAAGTCCTGATAGTAGTTATACTGCTCTCACTCACTTGTAACCCCTTCATCCCAAACTTGTTTTCACCTTCATGACTGGGCCATTTTTTCCTATACTGACCAGTTTCACCTTTTGATGTAATATGATAAGATTTTGACGTGCACATGGAAATCTTTATATATAATTGCAAGTTGGCTCATCCACTTCCTGGATGTCCGCCTATTTCACTTCCACCCGCCATATTAGCACACCCAAGTGATGGCTATGCTAATATGGTGATGGCTGGAGGTGCCGCGGACAACAGAAACCTGCCACCCACTCCATGCTCTGCCCACCCACTCCAAATTTGATGAAAATGTTGAATTTTTATTCTGTTAAGCCAGGGAGTTATGTCACACAAAATAGTTAATAATTAACATTTCCAACATGTCTACTTTACATCAGCACAATTTTGGAAGACTGGAAGAACCTGTAAGAGTTCCAAAAGAACCCGTTCAAGTTCCAGAAGAAGCACCCGTTGTAGCAGAGCAAGAAGATCTCGCAATTAGTGACTTTGCCAGTCCCATAGAAAGACTATGGCAATACTATAATCTGCCAGCATCACGTATGTCTACCCACAGATTAGTGGATAGTGCACACACGACACTAGAAGTAGACACTAGCACCACACCAGTACTACGCAGATAAACCCGTATCAATATTGGACAACCACCACTCAGCTACAGAGAATAAGGTGAAATAAAATGTAAATATGAAACAGTGTGTACATTGAATGTAAATATTAGTGTACAAAATAGTGGAGGAACTGGGCCTGGCCCCATGAACACTAAGTTAGGAAGACAAAGTTTCTGGGGTTGGGAGGTAGAAACCAGGACTCCTAAGTCGAGATGCCCACAGGGAAAATGTTTATTTTGTACATGTAATTTATTGGACTTAAAAGACTTGAACCCGTAACCATTAAAAGTGCTGAGCCTCCAGAGACTATACTGCATGAACTCTGACATTTTCCCTGGATTCCCCACTTTATTTAAAAATGGACCAAAGCCATAGGACTGGTTATGGCAATAAACTTTTTACAGCCTTCGGTGGATGGACTATCTTCGTATGGACTGCACCTTACCTGTTTTCACCATTTTCATTGTTTTTTGTAATTTTTAAATTTTTGAGACTCTGTTATCATACCTGTTATTGTTGTAAATGTTTCGAAAAATTGTTTTGTCAGTCCAGGAGTACTGAAGTTAACTAGGGGGGAATGCGGCACCCTGCGGTATAGGTAGCCACAGGAACACCTAGTGCATGGAGGGATTTCCACGTCAGGTACCCATACACACACCGTCCACCCCAGGCCTGTAGGGGGAGCTCCACTTGCTGCCTTAGGCAAGATTCCCTATAAATACAGGTGCTGGGGGCAGAGTTAGTTAGTCCGTGCAGTACAGAGCAGTACTGTGAAGACAACCTGGTAGCGGAAGCATGCTAGGCCCGAACCATAGGACAGCCTAGCCAGAGTAAGAAACCAGAGAGTGAGGGACGGAGGTAAGGTGAGAGACAGAGTGCGGGCAGAAGAGCCTTACCAATTCACCCCAGGAAGCAACCCGGACACCAGAGTCCAAGTCTGCTTAGGCTTAGCCAAGCAGAAAACACAGGTTAACCGAGGAGACTCCAGTCTCCCGGACACCTGTATCAGCAACCAACACAAGAGCCAGGAACCGCAGGAGAATATGCAAATGGAGTCCATGGAGCCTCGATTAAGAGTCTCAAGCACAGGACTAGCCAGATATCCCTCCAGGGAAGGACCTAGCCCAGGGGTGGAATCCTTGCGGAGACCACCATAACCACCATGTTAAGTGGCCCTTTTAGTCAATATCCCACTCAGGTACGAGTTAAGGATATGGACAAGGGAATTAACAGAGCCAGGTATCCATCCACAGACAGCTGTTTCGGGGTAATTACCCCTCATCAATGTGGAGTAGGATGCCAGGCATTGCTCCCACCTAGCCAGAATCCCACTCCACACTGATGAGGGGTAATTACCCCGAAACAGCTGTCTGTGGATGGATACCTGGCTCTGTTAATTCCCTTGTCCATATCCTTAACTCGTAACTGAGTGGGATATTGACTAAAAGGGCCACTTAACATGGTGGTTATGGTGGTCTCTGTAAGGATTCCACCACAGGGCTAGGTCCTTCCCTGGAGGGATATCTGGCTAGTCCCGTGTTTGAGACTCTTAATCGAGGCTCCACGGACTCCATTTGCATATTCAAATTTCCAGGAGGCAATGCATCATGGATTTCACTGTGTTTGAGCGCTTTAGCCGGCTGCCCGCAGTGTTTTCCTTGACTGGTCTCCCTGAGATCAGTGAATGCTTTGTGATGTAGGAACCGCAGGAGAGAGAGAGAGAGACAGCGGCAAACCACAGAAGGTTCTTACTAACCACTATACGGGTGAGAGACACAGAGGAGGCCAGGCCAGGTTTTACACAGGTCAGGGCTTCAACACAAGTGAGACAGAGACAAGGAGCCCTTACAAATCACTCGCTGTGGAAATACTGAAGTGCTTCCCGACCACCTGCAGTGTACCCTGGACAGTGCTGCTTTAACATCAAGTAAAAGTACTGAAATCTACTCCCAGTGTGTGTGTCAGTTCTTACAGCCCTGATCCTGTCCAACACAGAGACTATAGAAATATCCCGCCTGTAGAGCAACCTCCCTGTGCCAAATCCTATTCCCATAGCACTGCCCCGGGACCTCCGCTGCACCTACGGGAAGCAACACCATCAGGCTCCCCATCCATCATTCCCGGAGGTCTGCAGCAGTGCTGGTTCTATCACCAGACACCGTAGGTGGCTTCATAAACTCTTTAGCACAATATCCTTTTATTTTTACAACCCCCTTTTTAAGCTACCACCAGGGCCACGGACCTGGGTATTAACCACCCGTGACAATTCCCTGTAACCAATGCCTGGGATCCGAGTCCCCACGGCCTTGGGTAGGTCATTGGCAAGATGTTCTTTTCCTTAAATTCTGTGCCCTTTTCTTCCATACATAATTTTGATCACTGTGGCCAGAGTTCTATTTTACCCTCATGTGTCCACAGGACTTGTTTCCAAATTGCATCAGCCTTGTTTAGCTGTTCTTTTGCATACTTCTGACACTGAAATAATTTTTAAACCATAAATTATTTTATTGAGGAAGATCAATTGCAATAACAGTAAAGTAGCAGTAACTAAAATGCTAATATAAACGTATAATGGGCATTATGAAACAGTAGGAGTACACGAACGGGAAATGTAGCTGGGTCAGGTCGAGGGTGGAAAGGGAGGGAGGCGTACACAGAAGGGTAAGATTAAGGGAGGGGAAAGATCCCAGGTTGTAATGCCAAAATTAGATACATTTCAAATTAAACAGTCTGAAAGAAAATTAAGATATTGGTAACGCAAATTCCAACGACACCCACAAGTTCCAAAGGTTGACAATACATTTTCGTTGTTTGAGAGTAGACGAGAGATACCATTCGTGATGATAACCTAGGTTCACACATAAGTCCTGGATCCATTATTTGCATCAGTTTTTCAACTTTAGAATTCTAAGACCAAAAACTGATGCTCTGGATCCTGGACTCAAGTGTGACTGCTCTTCTATGCGTTTTTTTGCAGGACCCAAAAAATGCTGCAAGCAGCATTTTTTGGGTGCAGTACAGAAACGGATCAGTTTTTTGGGTGCAGTAAAAGAAAGGATCTGTTTTTTTTTTAATGGAGCTCTATAAGAAAACAGATCCGGTTTTCTGCTGCAGTAAAAATCAGATCCGTTTTTGCTAGCAGTTTTTGGCAAAAAATGGCAAAGTCCAAAAAATGCATACTTGCACAGGAGGCTCAAAAAACTGCCTAAAAAAACAAATTTGTTATTGAAACCATGGAAAAAACTGATTGGCATGTGTGACCCTAGCCAAAACCAATGCTCAACACTGCTAAGAGGGCCGCCTAAATGGTAGTTTACTCCAGAAACACTTTTAATTAGATCTTCAACCTGAGACTAAAAGGTTCTGACTATATTACACCCCCACCACACATGCCCCATGTCTCCTAGTGTACCACAACCTTTCCAGCATAATGGTGTGAATGACTTATCAAATTTAGAGAGTTTAAGTGGTGTTAAATACCAGTTCATATGGATCTTTTTCAACTGCTTTAAATGATTAAGGCCAGGGTCACATCTCCGTTTTGACCCTAGCCTGCCGGATTCCGGTTTTAACTTAGCACTTTTTCCAGCATCGCATAGCGTTACCGCTATGCGGTGCTGGAAAACGCTGCCCTTAGTTACCCTATATTTACCTTCACTACCTGTCACACAGGCAGCGGCTCGGAGTGCGCTTTACAGCGCCGCACAGGAAACACTGTCTGCAACGTTTCCTGTGCGGCGCTGTAAAGCGCACTCCGAGCCGCTGCCTGTGTGACAGGTAGTGAAGGTAAACATAGGGTAACTAAGGGCAGCGTTTTCCAGCACCGCATAGCGGTAACGCTATGCGGTGCTGGAAAAAGTTCTAAGTTAAAGCCGGAATCCAGCAGGCTAGGGTCAAAACGGAGATGTGACCCTGGCCTAATACAAGAAGAGAATTTTTTGGTCACCTTGGGCACCAGCCACCAATCCTCAGGAGTGGATGAAAATGTCAGAGCCTTCTCCCACCGTAACATATAAGATGTCTTGATAGATTGTACCTGCAAATTTAAAGTTCTATAAAACAGGGATAAACCATGGTTATTAGGATAGTCTAATTTAAAATATTTCTGTACTTAATCATTCGGCCTCAACATCCACAAGTCAGGAAGAGTGCAGGAATGAATAAAATGTTGGATTTGCAGGTACTGAAAGAAGCCGGATCTGTGAATTTGAATTTGCGATAGATCTGTAAAGGACAAAAGTATGTGTCCCTCAAACAGACTATCCAAAGACACTATTCCCGCTGTAACCCATTTCTCAAGTGACAATCCAGGAATGTGTGCTTCAAAAGCTGTGATCGCAATATATCTATATAAAAAACAAAGGAGGTTCCAACCTATTCCAGTACCAGAGTGAGGCCAGGTTCACACATACAAATCCATTTTTTAAGCCCTTAGAAAAACGGATCCGTTTTTCTAAGGGTGCCAATAGTGTCCATTAGGGTCCTGCACATTTTTGGCAAAGTTTGGGACTTAGTCATTTTTTCACTAAAAACGCATTAGCGTTAACGCAGGTGCCTATATGTGCCATGCTTTAACGCATGCATTTCCCACAGGGCCCCATGCTAAAAAAAACGCATGCAAACTGCTAGCTGCGTTTTTGGGTTGCTGCATTAAAACGCATGTGTTTTTTTAAAAAAACGCACACACATGCGTTAACGCACATGCGTTTTTGGACGCACATTCATTTTTGGACTTTGGAAAAAAAAATATCCAAGATGTTCCCAAAAACGGATTTAAGGCAAAAACAGATGGTATTTGTGAACCTGGCCTAAGGATGACATAGATTGTAAAGAAAACAACTGCTTTGAAGGTTTGACAAGATTAATTTCCAGTAGACTTCTGGTAAACTTTTGAGGAGCAAAGCTCGATTCCATTTGAACCCATCTATGATTACCGTTATTAGCCCACCAATCCTTTGCAGCTTCAAGTATCTCTGCTCTATGGTGTAAGAGTAAATTTGGGACTCCCAGTCCACCATTAGTATACTGGAAAAATAACGTTTTAATAGCAACCCTAGGTCTTCTGTTTTTCCAAATAAATTTCCAAGAATAGATTGTAGATGTGTTATCCACACCAAAGGGATTTTTAGAGGGAGGTAACGAAAAAGGTATGTTATTTTAGGTAAAAGAGTAATTTTTACGACTTGAATCCTTGCGATCCACAATAAGAGGAGAAGAATTTGTCTATCTAAATGACAAATGACAAATTTCACGAATTTGGGACTCACAATTAAACCTTACCAAGGCAGACATCTTGGAAATCTTGATACCTAAATAAGTGAAATCAAATGATTCCCAAGTAAATGGGAATTTTTTCATTAAGAAAGACCTGTCCACAACCTGGACATTGACCGGGAACGCTATCGATTTTGTGGTGTTCAACTTATAGTGCAGGATCATCGAGAATTTAGATAGCGTGTTTAAGGCTGCAGATAAGGAGGACTCAATATCAGTACATGAAATGATCACGTCATCTGCATATAACCATATTACATGCCTCTGATCTCCCACTTTGATACCTTTAATCGTCCTCTTGAGTCTAAGGGCTTCTGCGAGTGGTTCTATCATGAGAGCAAAGATAATGAGCGACAACAGGCAACCGTGATGAGTACCATTAATGACTGGAAAAAGGTCAGAGTACATGCCTGAAACATTCACAATGGCATTAGGGTTGGAGTATAATGACCAAATTGCCATCTTAATGTCCCCCAAGAAGCCAAATTTTTCCAGCACCTGCTCCATATATCCCCAGTGTACCCTGTTGAATGCCTTTTCAGCGTCAAGAGACAGGAGTACACCAGGGATCCCGCTGTTTTCCATTAATTCCAAGAGATTTATCACTCTTCTAGCACCATCCTTTGCTTGCCTTCCGGGACAAAACCGACCTGATCTGGAGATATCAGAACTGGAAGAATTCTCATTATTCTTGATGCCACCATCTTTGAGGAAATGTTTAGGTCGCAGTTTATCAAAGAAATGGGCCAGAAATTATTCGGAGTATCTGGGGCTTTCCCCAATTTAGGAATAGCTGAGATAACAGCTTCTAGATTCTCTTTTGGTATATTCACTGTATTTTTCCAATAGTTAAAGATTCTATGGAGGTAAGGGGCTAAGATTTTTGGAAAACAACGATAGTAACCATTAGAAAGCCCGTCAAGGCCCGGGGCTGAGCCTTATTTAGTCGTGTTAATAGTCTGTTCAATTTCCAGTACTGTAAAGGAGGAATTAAGTTCAGATAATTGTGATGTCATTACTTTGGGGAGTTTAAGTTTTGTAAGGACATTTTTAATAGCCTGCCTGGTCGGTTCAACCATGAGGAGGTCTTCTTTTAAATTATATAGGGAGTAATAATACCACCTAAATTCCGACGCAATTTCAGAAGAATGATAAACTTTAAAGCTGTCTGGCTTACAAATGTAAGTGATTCTACTTTTAGGCTCTTTTTTTCTAATTCTTCTAATTAACATTTTCCCAGCTTTATCACCCATAGAGTAAAATTTTGTTTTAGCTTTCCTTAGTGCCTTCTCATAGTGCAGTAAGAATAGTGAACTAAGTTTATCTCTAAGTTTTGTGATTCTGGTAGATAGTTGGGGGTCTGGGAACCTTCTATTGACTAGCTCCAAACTATTGAGTTGAGTTGTCAGATGCAATACTTCCCTCTCCCTTTTCTTTTTTTCCATAGATGCCATTTTAATTAGAGTTCCTCTCATAAAAGATTTGTGGGCCATCCACAATACCTCATCAGATGTGGAGTTATTGTCATTAATTTGAAAAAACTCATCCATTTTAGATTTCAGAAGACTGACATTACTCCTGCTAGACAGTAAATACTCATTCAAGCGCCATCTCCCAGATGAATGGAAGGAGTCTCCTTCCGACATATATAAGGATATAAGGGCATGATCAGACCAGGATATTATTCCAATTTCCCATTTCTGGGAAGCTTTAGCTAGTCTAGTGTCTATCAAAACACAAACCAGAACACTGTAGGTGCTAAACCTAGGCGAAAAAAAGGTATAGTCCCTGTCAGAGCTGTGTTGGTACTTCCAAATATCATGTAAGGAAACCTCTAACACTACCGCACTCATCTCTTTTCTCGATGATGTGTTTTGAGAGCAATCTAAGGAAGCTGACATGGGCAAACTGAAATCTCCACAAACTACTTTCAATCCTGCAGCAAAGGTATTAAAGCTTTGAGAGATCCTTCTTAATAAAAGACATCTGAGTTGCATAGGGGGCATATATAGATGCTATAGTATGAAGAACAGAATTCAAAGAACAGTTCAAGAAAACACAGCAACCTTCTGGGTCAACAAGAGTGTCACACAACTCAAACATTATAGATTGCTTAACAAAAATTGCTACCCCAGCCTTTTTGGATTTACAATTTACAAACAGATGATGAGGGCAGTGTTTGTTAAACAAGCAAAAGTTGTCTTCCGACAACAGGTGCGTTTCTTGAACGCAGACCACATTAGAGTTCTCTTTGCAAATGTTTCTCCAGAATACAGAACGCTTAGCAGGTGAATTTAAACCATTCACATTAATAGATGAAGTCTTAATAGTCATAGTTACATAAAAGATAAAAAACTTTCAACCAGTGGAAGGACTTGGGCAGAGGGCCAGTCAGAGGAAGACGAACAGGGGAAGACAGACCAGGACAGACAAATAGGGATGAACTCAAAGTAAGCCAAGTTGTCATTATACAGGACAAACTCAGTCAAGGAGTGAGAAGAAAAATAGAAAAATACACTCCTGGGGGCAAAACACTATGAAAACGACTCTCCAAGAGTGTGCAGCAAAAATCACAAACAGGAAACGGTGATGCTCCACATGAACAATGATTTTTTAAATCAGTCTGGAGGCAGCATCTTTTTCTTTTGAGCTGTGGAGTTAGTTGGGGCGGCAGTATATATAGGCTGAATGTCCCATTGAAGTATCAGCTCCTTTGCCTTGTCTGTGGAGGAGCAAGCAAAAACTGTGCCATCCTTTATGATTTTAAGCTTTGCAGGAAACCCCCAGCGGAATCTGATGCCCAAGTCTCTCAAAGCCCTGGTATAAGGGTTATACTCCCGGCGTTTAGCAAACGTGCCAGTACATAGGTCAGGGAAAACAAGGAATTGTGACAGGTCATATGAACAGCTTAGACTTTTTCCATAGGGCCATCTTAAAAGCTCCCTTAATGGTGTAAAAATGGATAGGAGCAATGACATCCCTTGGTAGTTTAGCATCCAGCCCTATAGGTTTTGGGATTCTATGTATCCTGTCTATTGTTATGTCCTTGTCATCAGCCTGTGGGAGCACTTCCTTAATGAATGTCTGAAGTAGCCCTGGGAGCTCGTAATCAGGAATGGACTCAGCTACGCCTGTTAGCCTTATATTATTTCGCCTGGATCTATCCTCCAAGTCCAGAGTCTTATCAGAAATCTGGGACATTTTCAGCTCCAGGGCCTCATGGGCATAAGATCATTATGTGATCTAGTGAGTTCCTCAAGCTTTTGCTCCAAGTGTACCATTCTGGAGCCCAGTTCCTCAACTTCCCCTCTCAGCTCTTTCATCATATCCCTCATCATGTCCTTAAGATCATGCTGTAGCTCAATCCTGAGCCTTTTTAATAGGGCCTCCATGGTGGACTGAGTGAGAGGAATGTCCTCCTGTCTCTCCCTGCCTCCCCCCGAGATCGCATACTCTGATCCTTGCAACGATGCGTGAGAAAAGGAGGCAGGGGACTGAGAGGGAGAAGGAGAAGCCGCGGACATCTTAGAAGCTGAGTCCGCTCCCTGGCCCAGGGGGAAGTAAGTTGTAATCTTCCTTGGGGAGCTTCTTTTAGCCGACCTAACCCGCACCATTGGGACCGCTGTGTGCTCCGGATCACAGGCAGGTGGGTGATGCAGTCCAGCTGGCGATAAAATCACTTGAAGTGTCGCTTTGGAGCTTGTCACCGCAGGAGCTCCTGTTCTATGCAGCCATTGCCCTCGGTTGCTAGGCAACAACCTCTCTGACACTGAATTATATAGTAATGACACAGGAGAGGTTATCTTCTAATGACTCTTCCACAAAGGCCATATTTATGCTGATGTCTCTCAACAGTAGAATAATGTACCATAACTCCAGAGTCTGCTAAATCTTCCTGAAAGTTTTTTGCAGTCAAACAGGGGTTCTGATTTGCCACTCTAGCATTCCTTAGGGCTGCCTTTACTGAAATTTTGCTTGGTCTTTCAGACCTTATCTTGACCTTTGCTGTAATACTGCTGTAATACTGTAATTTCCTCCGGGATCAATAAAGTTTATCTTATCTTATCTTATCTTTGCTGTTCCTTTTACCGGCCATTTCTTAATTACATTTTGAACTGAGGAAAGGGCAACTTCAAAATGCTTTGCTATCTTGTAATAGGCTTCTCCTGCTTTGGGATGTAACGTCCGTCCAAGTTGCAGGTACAAACGGGAATCCCAGACAGACTGGTTTGGCTATCTTAGAGAAGTTTTTAATAAATTTTCAATAATAATTAGAAAATCTTAGGTTGCACCCACTCTTTAATGGGCTGAACTTTAGAGGGGTCAATGCAAAAATCTTCTTTTACCCCCAAAAAATTACTTGTTCAACATAAAAAGCACATTTTTCAAGTTTAGCAAATAAAGAATTATCTCTGAGTCTCTGGAGTACAGTATGCACATGTTGGCTGTGCAACATAACATCAGAAGAGTAAATCAAGATGTCATCCAGACAGACAAACATGAATTGACCACAGATATCTCTGAATATGTAATTTGCAAAGTTCTGAAAAACTGCCGGTGCATTAATTACCCCAAAAGGTATCACAAGATACTCATAGCTGCCCACTGGTGTGTAAAATGCTATTTTCCACTCATCACCTTGTCTCATATGGATAAGGTTATACTCACCCCTAGGATCAAACTTGGTGTACCAACGGGCTCCTAACAGCTAATTATAGAGATCAGGGATGAGCGTGAGAGGATAGTAAATCTCTTCAGTATTAGTGTTAAGTTCATGATAGTCAATACAAGGTCTGAGACCACCATCCTTTTTATTGACAAAAAAAGAACCTAGCACCTACAGGTGAAGTAGACAGTCTAATAAACCTTTTTTTGCAGACTGTCTGCTATACACTCTTTCACGGCCTGACATTCTGGACCAGACAGGTTATAAATTTTATCCTTGGTGAGTCAGGAATTTGGTACCAAATCTATGGAGCAATCATAATCTCTGTGTGGGAGGTAATTTTTCAGATTCAGACTCAAAAAATACATCAACAAAATCTCTAAATGCATAAGGTAATAAGGTAGGTGCGGCTTTAGAAAGGCTTACAGCTAAGGACATCCTCCTGACATGCAGGAATTCAGTGCACAATATCACCCTGGTGCCAGTCTATAACCGGATTATGTTTATGTAACCATGGCATTCCACAAAACCACCATTGATGTCATGTTTTCAAGGACAAAAAATAATATAGATTTCAAAATGTAAGGCTTCCACAAGCATTAACACTTCCTTAGTGATGTACTTTACCACACCCTGAATGAGAGGTGTATCAACACCTGTACAGTAAGGCTTAATTTTAGCAAAAGTAAACCAAGAGTTTTTGTAACAATGTCATCAACAAAATCAGCTGCAGATTCGCTACACACTAAACATGCTGGGCTTCTTAACAAATCAAAGTAATACCGCAGACATCTTGGTTGTGGCATTACTGTAATTGGCTAGCCGCCCAGTGTCATAGGGTCTATTTAATCTCTGCCGCCACCATTTTTCCTATATTGCATCCGGAGCCAGCATTGGAGAAGCATAGGGAGAGATCGCTCAACTGCTAGGGAGAGTGTTTAGACCTCTACATAACACAAAAGCCCTTTTCAGGGCTACCTCTAATATATACTTTGACAGTGTAAACGAGCTGCTTAGTAGCTCCACAATATGCCCCAAAAATAGCTCTTTTCAGAGCTGAAGATGAGCTAGCCCAGAGTCTGGTTGCCACGATGACATTGCCTCCCCCGGGGGGGTCTTGTCATACTTGGAAGCAAGGGAAGGTATCCACACCAGGTAAGCCCACTACACATAGCACCTTCCCAGCTCCACGCCAGAAGGGGGAGCACTGAAACCCAATTCCAAGGTGAGGTCCCCTCCTATAAATCCTGGCCTGGCGGCGGGGTTAGTGCATTCAGTTTCTAGGAGGAATGTGAAGAGGTCCCATGGACAGGACCAGCGTAAGGAAAGGGTCTGAGGAAGTGGAGCAGCAGATCTGGGGAGTGGAGCCAGTTGCAAGGCTCACCCCCGTGCAGAGCACCAAGAGAGGACACCAGAGTCCGGCGCTGTCAGGGACTCTAGGCCGAACAGCCAATGACGGAGAGTGGGAGATTCCAAGTTTCTTGTCCACCACGAAGCCCAGGAGGCACAGCAACACCGGAGAGCTCAGGGAGAATAGCCATAGGAGTGTAACCCAGAGAGGGCTCGAGCAGCCTGTATTACGGGCAAAAGACTGTACGCAGGAGGAGGGGGTCGCAGATCAGCTACACTGTGTAAAACACAAAGGAGACAAAGCGAGGCACAGAATAATGCCCTATCAATGATGACACTGTTGAAATCGGTGATGTGTGATGACTAGGGATGAGCGAGTCCTAAATTACTCGGAATCGCTAGACCCGCACGAGTCCGAGCCCAGGACTCGCTACTCGTTGCGAGTCTAGCGAGTCCAATGTTAATGAATAGGGAATAGGGATGAGCGAGTCTACTCGCTAGGACTCGCCGAGTAATAGCGAATAATGCTATTTACAAATCGCTGATGTGTCTCTGAAAGTGTGCGAGTCCAAACTCGCAGGTTTTTCTCTTATTTGGAGCCGATGATGGGAGGGGGAAGCGATTCTCCGGTACACACCATGCTGTAAAAGCAAACAGGAAACGACTCGCTCTGACAGACGCACACACAGAGCAATCCATTCCCCAGAGCAATAATGGCCGGCCGTGTCAGTGTGAATACGCTGCGATTGATTCCTCTGGTGGAGGCTCGGCCACTGCTATGGCTCCCAACAGACCCTGACTATGGGGATAACATCATGAGGACTACTGCCTGGAGAGAGATCGCCCAAGTGATGTTCCCTGCGTTCCATCTGAGTGGCCATGATGAGCAGAGCAATATGAGTAAGTTAAATGAGTTCACCCGTTATATATTGGATTTACTGTATATATACTCGTGTATAAGCCGACCCGTGTATAAGCCGACCCCCCTATTTTTGCCCCCAAAAACTGTGAAAACATATTGACCGCCATCCTGGTATACAGCGGCTATCACTGGTAGACAGCCCCCCAGCAGAGTATACAGCTCCCCCTGCAGAGTATACAGGCCCCCAGATGGGTATACATGCCCCCATATTATGGTAGACAGGCAGGGGCGGACTGGCCCAGGCCGGTGTATTTTCCCCTATTTTGGGCCGCCTGGACCATGAAAAGGGCTGCCGCCCGCACGGCTCATGCGGCTGCAGGAGCATGAAGCAGCGCATGACCCCGAAGCAGCAGCCGGAACCGCAAGCTCCTGGCCGCGCGATGACGTCATCAGCGCGCGGGCTGCGGCCAGGAGTGAGCGGCTGTGAGGAGCGCGAGGCTGCGGCTGGGAGCGAGCCCTAGGAGACTGCGGGAGCTGCGGTGACTGTGAGGCGGCCGCCTGTCATCGCCCCCCCCACCCCCCTCCTCACCTGTGTCGGACCGGTGAGGGAGGGCTGGCACCCAAACTGTAGGGTGCCAGTCAGTCCCTGTATACAGGGCCCTCAGTGGGTCTACAGCCCCCCCAGCAGTGGGTATACAGGGCCCCCAGCAGTGGGTATACAGGGCCCCCAGCAGTGGGTATACAGGGCCCTCGTGGGTATACAGGCCCCCCATAGCAGGGTATACAGGACCCTCAATGTGTTATCATGCGCCGTTGCATAGTTGCCTATATTTGGATGGGGTCACAACAGTACACTTAGTTTAAGGGCTGGTGCTCCTGGCTCTTACGGCCAGGGGGTTGGGTGTATATTAATACCACTAATGAGCAGAGTCTGGTGCCCGCACTATTACCTTCTCGATGCGTCGACATGTGACCTGCCTCATTTGTGATAGTGTCCACGTGAGCTCAATGTCCGTAATGCTGTTGATGATGTTCCACACTGTCGTGTCACTGTGCCTTGTATACACATTACACACACAACATGAATAAAATGTTATTGTTGATTTGTACACAAACTTTTGGTGTTTCAAATATTACACATGTCTAAACCCGGTTTGAAATCATTTCACAGTTGACCATCTTCAAAAACGGTGGAGGAGCTGCCGCGATCAACATCGCAAACAATATCGGCAGATCGCAGAGGGGGACCCGGGAGCAGCTCCAGAGCTGATATACAAACATTATGACCGGCTGTCCTTCCTTGGACCGGTGGCCCGTATGCCAAGGTATGTGTCTGCAGCACTGTTGTCTACTATTATTATAATTTATTTATATAGCGCCATTAGGTCTCATGGCACTTTACATGAGGATAATGGTTAACTACAAAAAACAGTAAAGGAAGACAATCAGGTCGTACAGGTACAAGAGGAGAGGACCCTGTCCACGAGGGCACACAATGTACGTATGAAGCTCTATAATGAGTGTGCTGGTTTACATACCCACACTGGGGTTTGTTTCTGCCATGGTCCAACAGATTTCTATTACCTTTGGCAGTGATCCAGGACATACACATTTATATTCACATTGTGACGTTGGGACAAATAAGCAGGGTGGGCAGACACAATGTTCCGTGACCTCACAATTAGCTCTTATTGTTGGCATGTTTGTGGAACAAAGCCATGTTCTTCCCTGCAATGGCCTCTAAGGTGTGTGGCCTTGTCTGGTTTGCCTGTCGTAAGCATCATTTGTATGTGTTCCTAATGGCCTCCCTCCACTTGCATAAGGGCCACATACATCCCTACACGTTTAATTGTGGGTGTTTTTTAGGCTAAATAACGTTGTAAGGATATACCCCTTTTGCACTAAACTGTTTGTACACCATCCCAGATTGTTTACACAGTCATACACATTTGAGGACATACCCTGTATCACTACAAATATGTGTGGGTGAGTTTGGCCATGGGTATATTTGTGGCTGCAAGGTGATGGTATAGATATTAGGATCCACATGTGAATTTAATTGTTTTGTTGTTAACTGATGGCTACATTAAGAATCCTTCGGAAAACATTGTGTATTAATGCTGTATAAAATTAAACTTAAGGGGGCCATATTTTCAGTGCAACAGACTTTTATGTACAAGGTCCTTTAGGAAACAAGAAGTTTGCCCTTGCTGTTCCCGGCTTTGTGTTCGGCCCCGTTGGAATAATTGTAAAACTGTCCATCTGGGAATACCACCTTGTTTGGCACCGACGATGTGTGACCTGCTGATCAAAAACAACCCCATACTCTATGTCCATTACAGTCGTTTCAAAATCCAAGCCATATGTTTTGTGGGGTTTATTTACCAAGACATTCCTGATTAGCATACATGGCAGCAACAAGGAGTGTAGGCCACTAACGCCGAATGCTCATGTGTCACCTATGCTGCAGGACTCCATTTACTGTCTTGCTCACCTGCCCTATAGATGTGGGTTATGTGCTTTGAAACCAAGGTCGCCCACACTGCGTCTTTTACTGTCCATCTGATGGTAAGCAACCCTGAAGAATGTGTTTGCCTCTAAGTGTCAGGCTATAGCTTTGTCCACATAAAGTTACAACAAAAAGTAAATGCTATACTTGTGGCCACTAATATGTCTTCAAGTGCCTAAATAGCTGTCCTGCCTAAGGCAGGGCACAGTGTAATTGGGGAGACAAATGGTTTAATTTCAAATGTAATGTCAAAAAATCGAGGACCAACACTACCCACACATAGATTATTGGTTGAGGCATGAGCCAAAATGTCCTAATTTATTGGCTGCAATTCAATCTTAAGGTCAACAATGAAAACACAGAATACACAGATGTGGGAGCCATGAACGAGGGTTGAGAAAGAAGTGGATGGAGATAGTGGCTGAATAGTCATTATTATATATATTGTATTATATTAATTATTATATTATATATATATATTGTATACGTTTGAACCCCTTCACTGGTTTATATAGCTGATGTGACCTAAAACTTTGGTACATTAAGTATGTCAAGTTAAAAGTGAAGTCAGGTGGCCTTTTTTTTTCATGTGAAACATTGGTGTTATTGATCGTCTAGATTAGATGGGATGGGGGGGGGGGGTAATAATGTGGGGAAAAATTATGTATTATTATGGAATTGGCAAACAAAGTGACGTATTCCTTTATGTTATGTACAGTTGGTTATTCTTTAATAATAATAAAAAATATCTGATTCAGAACACACTGATACACAGTCAAAAAAGCGTGCAACTTAATGTTTGACCTATGTTTTTGTTTATAAATGCAATGCATTCACCAAACTTTTTTGGCCTTTACCCACAGAGAGGTTCACTACCGCAGGCGCCGTGCACCACAACAGCTGCCTGAACAGGCGAGGGAGGCCCCAGAAGCACCGGAAGTGGAGGACCAAGGCCAAGCTGGTGGAATACCACCACCGCCGCCGCCACCAGCTCCAACACCACCACCGCCGCCGCCACCAGCACACACACCACACAACACACCCCACCATCACACCACCACCACGCCGCCACCAGCACCAACACCACCACCACCGCCGCCACCAGCACCAACCCCAGCTTTGGGGCATGTCCGGCCGCCAGAGGAGGTTGTTGCAGGGCCAGAAAATCGGGCACAAAGTAATGCTGACTTTGCCCGCAGTCTCCTACCGTTCTTGGATGACATCCCATTCGAGAGACGACTGCGGGCATGGTCAGCAATACATATTGTCATCGATGCATGTCGCCCTCCAAACCACCCTGGCCAGGTCTTTTCATATTTGGAGGGGTGGCAGCAATCTGGGGCAAACAGGCTGGACAGGCACACACCACGGCGGGACAGCTATGTGGCGACCCAGAGGCCGTACCAACCTTTCTGGCCAACCCACATGGACCTTCCAACCCAAGGCCATTTTGAGAGACCGGCCCAGGTGACCCAACCTACAGGGTTAGAAGCAGTGGGGGAGGCTATCCATGGGGCCCTGGACATCCTCCATGACCAGGGTGATGGTGGCGGGGTAGAGGCTACCCCAGACAATCGTCCCACCTACCACCAGATGTAGGTTCAACTTTTTTTTTTTGCTTTGTTAATGTAAATAGTGCATGTTTGCACTTTTTACATCTGTATTTCTGTTTTTTACGTTGCTTTTCAAAAGCTTTAAAAAAAAAAAAAAAAAAAAAAAACAATAATCTGACATCTTTGCCATTAAGGCATAATAATACAGATTTTAAAAAAAAATGCTTTGTGTCTGTCTTTTTTCAGGGAATGGATGTGTAGGTTGTTTTGTGGGTGGCCTTAAAGTCATCATCATTAGCAAGTACTTTACGGCCTGCATGGCGCATGAGGGCACCTTGGTTAGTACGTGTAAAATCATTACTGCACATACCAATGTTGCTAACAAAGAAATAGTGCCTGTGTTTGGGGGGGGGTTACTTAATGACTCGGTATGTTAACAACACTAGGAACACAGATGCGAGAGGCTGGGACGTCTACTTGCAACACACAATGTATATGCGTTATCTCCGTAGCGTACAGTGGGACCCTTCGCCAGGCTACAGCAGGATCATAGTACAAGCAACGTGTTCGATGCAGGCATAGGCTTGTTGCCTCAAACAATTAGCCCAAGGGGCTGTTTGGAAAATTGGGTATAAATGCAGGCCTAATGGCCATGATAAGCTTCTTAGGCTGGGTGCCTCAAAAAATTAGCCCAATGGGCTTGGTCAACTGTTTTTAGATATAGAGGAGGGAGCGTGGCCCATACTATAGTCTTGCTTGTCTTGAGAGCATCGGAGAAGCAACATATTCGATGCAGGTATAGGCTTGTTGCCTCCAAAAATTTACCCAAGGGGCTGTTTGGAAAATTGGGTATAAATGCATGCCTACCGGCCATGATAAGCTTGTTAGCCTGGGTGGCTCCAAAAATTAGCCCAAGGGGCTGTTTTGCATTTTGGGTATAAATGCAGGCCTAAGGGCCATGATAAGCTTGTTAGCCTGGGTGGCTCCAAAAATTAGCCCAAGGGGCTGTTTTGCATTTTGGGTTGAAATGCAGGCCTAAGGGCCATGATAAACTTGTTAGCCTGGGTGGCTCCAAAAATTAGCCCAAGGGGCTGTTTTGCATTTTGGGTATAAATGCAGGCCTAAGGGCCATGATAAGCTTGTTAGCCTGGGTGGCTCCAAAAATTAGCCCAAGGGGCTGTTTTGCATTTTGGGTTGAAATGCAGGCCTAAGGGCCATGATAAACTTGTTAGCCTGGGTGGCTCCAAAAATTAGCCCAAGGGGCTGTTTTGCATTTTGGGTATAAATGCAGGCCTAAGGGCCATGATCAGCTTGTTAGCCAGGGTGGCTCAAAAAATTAGCCCAAGGGGCTGTTTGGCATTTTTAGTGTAAATGCAGGCCTAAGGGCCATGATCAGCTTGTTAGCCAGGGTGGCTCAAAAAATTAGCCCAAGGGGCTGTTTGGCATTTTTAGTGTAAATGCAGGCCTAAGGGCCATGATCAGCTTGTTAGCCAGGGTGGCTCAAAAAATTAGCCCAAGGGGCTGTTTGGCATTTTTAGTGTAAATGCAGGCCTAAGGGCCATGATCAGCTTGTTAGCCAGGGTGGCTCAAATAATTAGCCCAAGGGGCTTTTAAATGTTTGCTAACAGAAAATAAAGGTTGATTCCTTGTGAAAAGGTGTTGTGATGGTTAATGAAACCGAAGTTAAGGTGTAGTGTTGGTTTAAGATGAAGCAGCCTCATTACCAGGTTGCAGGAACATGGTTACGCAAATCGTTACTGGTCTTGTACATACTGCTTGTACCAAAAAGACACAATATAATACAATGATTAATTATATCATATTGATGTTGAACGTGGCACTTCAGCTCTGAGTACTGTCGTCTTCAGGGCTCAAGAAGTCTTGTGAAATCCAGTTCCTATTAAACTTAATTAGAGTAAGCCTGTCTGCATTCTCGGGAGTAAGACGTGTCCTGGTATCAGTTATGATACCCCCAGCGGCACTGAAAACCCGCTCTGATGTCACACTAGCTGCAGGGCATGCCAGCACCTCCAAGGCATACAACGAGAGCTCTGTCCAAGTGTGGAGCTTGGAGACCCAGTAATTAAACGGGACTGCGGCATCAGTCAGGAAGCAGGTACTGTCACTTAAGTATTCTTGTACCATGTTGGTAAGTTTCTGTCTCCGAGAGATGGTTACTGGAGCAACATGGCGCTGCAGGTTCGATGGCTTATTGAACATAGCCCACTTTGCGGACATCTTTCCAGCATCTCTTCTGGACAGCGTGGATGATTGTGCCCCGACCAAAGGCTGCTGTTGCACAGAGTTGCTAACCATGGGCAGAGTGTTGTCTGACGGTGATATTCGAAGCATATTATCCACAAGAACCCTCTTGAAATAGTCAATTGTCAAGCCACGTGGTGACTGAAACAGCAGCGAGGTGAATTTATCTTTATAACGTGGGTCCAGAAAGGTGGCCAACCAGTAGAGGTCGTTGTGCAATATGTTAACCACTCGTGGGTCTTCTAGCAGACAAGTCAACATGAAGTGAGCCATGTGTCCTAAGCTGCATAGAGTCATGTCTTCAGTGTCCTCAGAACGATGTTCAATACCCATTGTATCGGCAAAGTCTGTCTCCGCCTCCTCCTCTCCAGGCCACCCATGGTGGACAGACACAAAGCTGGGGTTGTGAGTACCATCTGGGTTGACATCGGCACCAACAAAAAATAAATCCTCTTCATCGTCTTGCTCCTGTTCCTCCTCAGGAGCCATAGTTGCCTGGTCATACTGGCTCTGCTGGCTAGGTACTGCGCTGTTTAAATCTGGCTCCATAGCCATCTGCTGGGCTCTCAATGCTTCATTTTTCTGATTAATGAGGGATTCTTTCAGCAGACACAGCATGGGTATAGTGACACTGATGATGGACTGATCACCGCTCACCAGTTTTGTGCAGTAGTCAAAATTATCAAGAACCTCAGATGTGTCAGCGATCCACACCCACTCCATTGTACTAATATGTCGTGGCTGACTGCCGGTCTGACGGGCATGTTGCAACTGATACTCGGATATTGCCCTCTGCTGCTCATTGATCCTCGATAACATATGGAATGTAGAGTTCCATCGTGTCGGCATGTCACAAATGAGTCTGTGGTTGGGCAAATTCAATTGCTTTTGAAGCAATGAAAGTTTTCCAACCGCTGTTGACGAATGACGAAAATGTGCACAAACTCGACGCACCTTCTCCAGTAGGTCACATAGCTCTGGGTATGTACGCAGGAATTTCTGCACTACTAGATTCAGCACGTGAGCCATGCAAGGCACGTGCACAAGGTTTCCGAGCTTTAGTGCAGCCACTAGGTTACGACCATTGTCGCTCACCACGAGACCGGTCTGGAGTTGGAGTGGGGATAGCCACTCATCTGTCTGTTCCTTCAGACCTTTCAACAGCTCTACTGCAGTGTGCGGTGTGTGACCTAAACAGATCAGCTTCAGCAGAGCCTGTTGGCGTCTTGCTGAAGCACTGCAGCAAACCTCCCAACTTGGCCGTGATGTTGAGGGCAATTGAGGATTGGTCGAGGAAGCGGAAGATGGGGTAGTGGACATATAGGATGATGCAGAGACCCTGAATGAGGTTGTGCCAGCTATCCGTGGCGTGGGTAGGATGTTTGATGTTACACTAACATCGTTTGGCACACTCTCCACAACGTTGATCCAATGCGCGGTGAGCGAGATGTACCGGCCCTGTCCTGAACTGCTTGTCCACGTGTCCGTAGTAAGGTGTACTTTCCCGGTTACAGCGTTGGTGAGGGCACGCTTGAGGTTGTTAATGACATGCTCATGTAACGCGGGGACGGCACAACGTGAAAAGTAGTGGCGGCTTGGAACCGAGTAGCGTGGTACTGCCACAGCCAAAAGCTCACGGAAAGAGTCTGTACCCACAAGCCTAAACGGCAACATCTCGACTGCTAACAACTTAGCTATCTGGGCATTTATTTTTTTGGCTAATGGGTGGGAAGAGTGGTATTTCTGCTTCCTTTCGTACAGCTGTGTCACTGATAACTGTAAGGATGTTGCTGACCGAGAACTGTCTGCACTCGTGTTCAGTCTCTCTGCAACCGCTGCTTGTGATGAGTACATATCAGCTGGACCAGCTTCAGCAACACTTGATTGTGACGGACGTATCTGAGTTACCGTCGCAGTCTTTGGGTCAGATGACACTGTTGTGGAAGGCTGCACTTTTGACCACTGAATAGGGTGCTGACCAGCCATGTGCTTCTGCATACTGCTGGTGCTCTGGTTTCCTTTCCCGTGGCCTCTGCTTAGCCTTGCATGGCAGATGGTACAGATGACCACATTTTCTTGAGAAGGCCCATCTTTAAAAAATTTCCACACAGTGGCTGACCGACCTCTAGGCTTGACTGTACTCCCTGAGGGATTACTGAGGCCCACATTTGAGACATTTTGTCCAACAGTTGACAAATTTTGAGCCACAGTGGACACATTTTGGGCAACAGTGGTGACTCTTTCAGTTCTGGTGGGAGGAGTAGGCCTTGGTGCCTTTGTTGGTGGGACATACACACTTTCTTCCTCCGTGCTGCTCTGCTGGCTCTGCATCGCAACATTCCACGTGGGATCAGTTGTCTCATCATCAACCCCTTCGTCTTCTAAATCTTCCCGATAACAAGATAGATTTTGCTCCCCAGATGACAAGTGTGTCACTGTCTCATCATCATCATCCTCCAACTCCTGAGATGGTCTAAGACTTTGCTGAAAGACACGTTCATGTGGCCGGGGTGTCTCTAAAACTTGTCCATGATTGGACAATTCTTCGTCAAGTATCTCATCTACTACGGAGTCTGGCAAACCGGATTCATGTAAAGGATTATATGTACCAAATAAGTCATCTGAGTGACCCATGTCTGTGTCAACATTTTCATGGGGCTGCTGTTGGTCTGAGGAACTGTGAAGAGGTTGTGGATTAGATGACCCAGCATGGTATGTACCAACAGTAGACACAGTGCTCAAGGAACCTTGAGTGCTGCAAGAACCTGTTGTTGAGGTCTTGTCTGCCAGCCAAGACGTTAGATGCTGTTCGTCTTCCGGCCTCAATACTCGTTTACTTTCCTGACGGGGAAAGTTAGACAGGAGGAACGATCGATCAATCCTCGTCTGTCTGCCCGAACTGGTGGATAGTTGGCCACGACTACCAATGCCTGTACCTCTTCCCTGTCCCTTAGCAAGACTTTTTTTGGGATTTGGTTTTTTGTGTGACATTTTATAATTTCTGGTGGCTTTCTGGGGGCTTGTAAAACAAGTAGCAGGTACTATTTCGTGAAAGGTACACACTAGAGGCTAAGATATTTTAAGACAGATGGAAGGTACCGTGCGAGCTGCAGGCAGGACACCGTACAGCAACGCACTGGCACAGGAAAAAATTGTTTAGTACGCACAACCAGGCACTGTTAGGCTGCGGTGCTGGCTGCGTGCAAGTTTACAAGTACCGTGCGAGCTGCAGGCAGGACACCGTACAGCTACGCACTGGCACAGGAAAAAATTGTTTAGTACGCAGAACCAGGCACACTTAGGCTGCGGTGCTGGCTGCGTGCAAGTTTACAAGTACCGTGCGAGCTGCAGGCAGGACACCGTACAGCAACGCACTGGCACAGGAAAAAATTGTTTAGTACGCAGAACCAGGCACACTTAGGCTGCGGTGCTGGCTGCGTGCAAGTTTACAAGTACCGTGCGAGCTGCAGGCAGGACACCGTACAGCAACGCACTGGCACAGGAAAAAATTGTTTAGTACGCAGAAACCGGCACACTTAGGCTGCGGTGCTGGCTGCGTGCAAGTTTACAAGTACCGTGCGAGCTGCAGGCAGGACACCGTACAGCAACGCACTGGCACAGGAAAAAATTGTTTAGTACGCAGAACCAGGCACACTTAGGCTGCGGTGCTGGCTGCGTGCAAGTTTACAAGTACCGTGCGAGCTGCAGGCAGGACACCGTACAGCAACGCACTGGCACAGGAAAAAATTGTTTAGTACGCAGAACCAGGCACACTTAGGCTGCGGTGCTGGCTGCGTGCAAGTTTACAAGTACCGTGCGAGCTGCAGGCAGGACACCGTACAGCAACGCACTGGCACAGGAAAAAATTGTTTAGTACGCAGAACCAGGCACACTTAGGCTGCGGTGCTGGCTGCGTGCAAGTTTACAAGTACCGTGCGAGCTGTAGGCAGGACACCGTACAGCAACGCACTGGCACAGGAAAAAATTGTTTAGTACGCACAACCAGGCACTGTTAGGCTGCGGTGCTGGCTGCGTGCAAGTTTACAAGTACCGTGCGAGCTGCAGGCAGGACACCGTACAGCTACGCACTGGCACAGGAAAAAATTGTTTAGTACGCAGAACCAGGCACACTTAGGCTGCGGTGCTGGCTGCGTGCAAGTTTACAAGTACCGTGCGAGCTGCAGGCAGGACACCGTACAGCAACGCACTGGCACAGGAAAAAATTGTTTAGTACGCAGAACCAGGCACACTTAGGCTGCGGTGCTGGCTGCGTGCAAGTTTACAAGTACCGTGCGAGCTGCAGGCAGGACACCGTACAGCAACGCACTGGCACAGGAAAAAATTGTTTAGTACGCAGAACCAGGCACACTTAGGCTGCGGTGCTGGCTGCGTGCAAGTTTACAAGTACCGTGCGAGCTGCAGGCAGGACACCGTACAGCAACGCACTGGCACAGGAAAAAATTGTTTAGTACGCACAACCAGGCACACTTAGGCTGCGGTGCTGGCTGCGTGCAAGTTTACAAGTACCGTGCGAGCTGCAGGCAGGACACCGTACAGCAACGCACTGGCACAGGAAAAAATTGTTTAGTACGCACAACCAGGCACACTTAGGCTGCGGTGCTGGCTGCGTGCAAGTTTACAAGTACCGTGCGAGCTGCAGGCAGGACACCGTACAGCAACGCACTGGCACAGGAAAAAATTGTTTAGTACGCAGAACCAGGCACACTTAGGCTGCGGTGCTGGCTGCGTGCAAGTTTACAAGTACCGTGCGAGCTGCAGGCAGGACACCGTACAGCAACGCACTGGCACAGGAAAAAAATTGTTTAGTACGCACAACCAGGCACACTTAGGCTGCGGTGCTGGCTGCGTGCAAGTTTACAAGTACCGTGCGAGCTGCAGGCAGGACACCGTACAGCAACGCACTGGCACAGGAAATTTTTTGTGGAAAAATGGCACCAAAATTATTTGGTAGACTAGTGCCAAAAATAAGAAAAAGCTTAGGATTACAGCTCTGCGGAAAGCTGGGTGAACTAAGCTATGAGGATGGTGCTGGATTCACTGTAAGGCTGCTCCTATCTCCCCTTCCTTACAGTCCTGTACAGCAATCCTCCGTCCTGGTAGTTCTGAAAAGAACTTTTGGGTTATGTGTGAGGAATCTTGACTCCTACACTCCGTCCTGTTAGTTCTGAAAAGAACTTTTGGGTTATATGTGACTCCTACACTGCCTAACTGTCCCTAGATCTGCTCCAAGTCTCCCTGCACTAGGTCAGCTCTTCTCAGCAATGTGCCCAAAATGGCGGGGGCAAGCCTTATATACTGCCTTGCCTGTCATAGATGACATAGGCATCACGATGGACAGCAGCCAATCATAGTCCTGACACAACCAAAGCTGCTATGGCATTACTGACTATGATTGGCTAAGATGCTTGTCCTTCTTCACAAGTTTTCTGACCTAACACGCAATGCTGACTAGTAACATAAAAGAGTCTGGATTCGCGAGTCCCGAATAGAGAATACAGGACTCGGAATCGCAGACTCGCTAGGATTCGGACTCGTAGACTCGCTCAGACTCGCTGCTGTTTGGGGAGATTCAAGCTATATAGCGATGTGATAGAGCGAGTCTAGCGAGTCTAGCGAGTGAGATAAAGTAAACTCTGACAAAACTAAGATTGCCATTGACTTGCATTGGACTCGTTACTGAGCGAGTATTCGCTAAAAGACTCGCCGATTACCGAGTCCAGCGAGTCCCTTAAGAATCGCCGAGTAACGAGTCCTAGCGAGTAGACTCGCTCATCCCTAGTGATGACCACTCACCTTGCTTAGTTGTGTAAACCCACAACCGGCTGGAGCGCCTTATACAGCTGCCGCTGAACCTCCACCTGCCACTGGACGTAGAAAAACCAATATCATTCGTTAGGAATGGGTGTACCACGGTCCGCGCTGCTGTGCCACGAAAGATCACAAGGAAGACAGATGTCCCTGAGGGAGGAGCTTGGATGTGGCTTCGAAACGCGTAGGAAAGGAGGAATAAAGGAAGTTTTTGATTTGCAGCTCAGCTACAGGCAGCCAGTACCCACCAAACATAGCACAACAGGGAGGCATCAGAACTTACTGGGTGAGGAGAATCCCAACTTACTTCCTAGCATCTCTTGTGGACGCTACCCTGGATGAACCTGCTACTACTATCAGTAAAGGTAACGGAGACTTCAACCCTTGTGTCTGTCAGTCATTCCGCGCACTCAGTTCTGGACCCCCAATGGCCTACCATCACCATGGACTATACCGGTTGCCTCGGTTATTCACTTACCCATGGGGAGCAAACCATCACCGCTGCCATCCCATCATCCCCAGAGGTCCCGTACAGCAGCCGTGGCCACTAATAGACGCATACCATGGGTGGCGTCACGACAACATCCCTAAACCACCAGGCCGAAAACCTCTTTCAAACCCAACCCTCAGGGCCATGAGACAGGGCCTCGACCCCCGTGACTCCCCCTCCAGCAGCAGGCAACAGCGGGCCCAGTCTCAAGTAACCCCACTGCCCCAAGGCACATCAGGTCCCTGGCGTCACGAACAGGATCTCGTGCCCGAGATTAACGGTACTGTGTGCCATAGACTTTATTGAACTGTGTACAGTCCCCATTGTTACACCATGTTGCATTGTGGGAGGGACAATAGGAAGTCCACGCAGGTTGCAGCCCCCGACAATGCCGCCATTAAGGACGAGCCTATGTCCGTAGTGCCTGCGACCACGTCCATCCCACCCTTCACTATGCCGTACCTCCCAGGAGCAACACGGTTTCCGCAATATTCCGGGGAGACCGACACCTCAATGAATTTAAAGAGTGGATAAAAAGTGTATTTGGGGTGTACCCCATGATGGAGGAGCAACACGTGAACATGGTTATGTGACAGTTGACCGGCGCGAAGGCAATCCTGTCTAGCCACCGACAAATGAACTGTACAGCAAATATTTGCCAGATAAAAGGAAGCCTTCGACACCCAGATGTCCGCAGAGCTAAAAGTCAGATTTTTCAGGTGCAAACAAGGGGTGCAGGACAATGTAAGGGACTATGCCTTGAACCTGTAAGATGGCCATTAAACAAGTAGACCTCGACAGTGTCCGGGATGAGAATAAACTGTTGACTGAGCAATTTATTGAGGGCCTCTGGTGTCCCAGCCATCAGGCCCAGCTGCGTGTTCTGGCCATGCAGAATCCTGAGATAGACTTTGTACAATTCAAGAAGCGGGCCAAACGTGTGCTCAAGGGAACCACGGTCAGCGGCCCTGCGCCTTTGCAGCGGCTAGCCCTTACATACCACCCAGAGGTGGCGCCCTCTTCCCTGACCTTGGTGGGGGCCAGCTCACAGACCCTACCCCTGACGCCATACAATGAGAGTTGCAGCAGCTGACCAAAGGGATGGCCGACCTGGCCAAGACAGTGAAGTCCATTCATGGATCCAGACCACCAAAGGGAATCCGGCTCGCCTCCAGCCCTGATGATATCCCGTCGATACACCAGAGGAGCTAACTTCCCGGCCGAGGATGGCCCACCGACCGCTACGACGCTGCAGGACAACCCATCTGCCGACGCTGCAAAGAGGCAGGCCACCTAGCAAGATCCTGCACTTTAAATAAGAAACCCCTGGCGTCGAGGGCCAACCCCCAGGAGTGAGCCCGTCCGGCCCGCAGCCTGTCGTGCTGGATGGAATCCCCATGAACGCTTTACTGGACACTGGTTCAAAGGTGACAACGATACCCTATATCCTTTATAAGCGCTATTGGGCAGATTCTGACATTGTCCACCGCCCAGATGACAGTTTTACCATCTTTTCTAGTGAGGCGGTCGACAGGGTAGGGGGTACTCAGATACCGGGCTGATGGCGAATTGGATGGGGGATCACGGCTGGTTGGTCCCCGGTCCCGTGCCCTGGACCCTCAATGGCGGGGAATGGTGGGGGATGATGGTGGTGAAGGGGGGATTGTTTATGTGATGCCACCTGTGGTACCTGGTAACGGGTATACCAGAGCTGCGGCCGGCCGCTGAGGTGATGGAGATGCATCTCAGCGTGGTACAGCTCCCCACAGGTGAAGCTTTACCTCAGGGCAGCGGAGATGGATGAGGGGAGTCGTAGTAGCGTCTCTGCAGTTAATGCTGTGGATGGAGGCGGTTAAACAGGCACATGCACACACACAGTAGTCTTTGTTTCAGTACCTTTTACTGGTGACAGGGCAACAGGTACAGTCCAGAGAAGTAACCAGGTCCCCGATGCAATTTGTGACTTTCACCTTAGAGAGTTGTGAGGCCTCCTCTGTCACTGAGTGCGGTGGTTTGGGGTAAGTCCTGCCGGTGACTGAACTCACCGCTCCTTCTCCTTCTCAGGGCTTTTCTCTATCACTGACAATGAGGTCCTTCTGCGGGGTCCCTATTCCTCCTTTGGCCCCTGGTCCTGTGTTTGGTCAGTTTGAGTGTCTCTTTCTGTTTACTTTAGGGAGATTTGGTCCTCCTGGTCCTTCCGGGCTTTTACTGCTACAATGGATGCTGGCAGCGTCGGACTTCGGTGTCCGGGTGTACTACAGGGAAACCGGTTTTGTTCCCTTCTTTAATTCTCCTATTCTCCACTGGCCTCTGACCCTCTCCCAAGGGTGCAGCACAACTGGGTCAGTGTTCCCTGGTCGTGGGCCTGGATCTTTCCCAACGACCAGCTCCTCCACTGATGCTCTCTCCTCTCTGACTGGAACTAACTGCTTCTAACTGGACTAACTGACTCCTCCCCTCAGGCCTGGAACTTTTAAAGGGGATCTGGATTCAGGCAGCCAGTAGAGCTCTCCCTTCAGGTCTGGGGTGGAAGGTGTTGTGTGCTGTGTTTACCAAGGTGTAAATCCCTCCTTGCACCGGTGGATCCTGTGGCAATCCCCTGCAGGGGTGCCACATTCCTCCCTAGTTAAATACAGTCCTCCAGGACTGAAACATTTTTCAACAACATAAATAACTATTTACATTTGAAAGTTTAACAGAGTCTCAAAAATTTAAAATTTACAAAAACCAGGGATAAATAAGAAAACGGGTAACCAGTCCATACAGCGCTAGTCCATCCGCTGCAGGCTGTTTAAAGGTGTTTAAACAGGTGTTTGCTAGTGATGGACGAGTCCTAAATTAGTCGGAATCGCTTGACTCTAGCGAGTCCGAGCCCGGGACTCGCTACTCGTTGCGAGTCTAGCGAGTCCAATGTTAATGAATGGGGAAGCGAGTAATAGCGAGTAATGTGCGATTTAAAAATCACAGATGTGTCTCGGAAAGCGCTCACATTGCCGTGTTGGAAACCCCACTCGCAACTGTATTTTGCTGCTGTCTCCGAGGCCAAACTCACATGTGTTTGTCTTGTTTGGCGCCGATGAGGCGAGGCAAGCGATTTTCTCCAGCACACCCCATGCTTTTAGCAAACAGGAAATAAGCCAACTCGAGCTGCCAGACGCGCACACACACAGAGCAAGCATGGCCCGTGTCAACACCCTGCAGTTGATTGACCTGGTGGAGGCTCGGCCCCTGCTTTGGCTGCCCACTGACCCTGCCTATGGGGATAACATCCAGCGGACTACAGCCTGGAGGGAGGTCGCTCAAGTCATGTTCCCTGCATTCCTTTCGCAGTGGCCAGGATGCACAGATCAATATGGGTGAGTTAAATGTGTTCACACGTTATATTGCATTTACCGTATATACTCGTGTATAAGCCGACCCGTGTATAAGCCGACCCCCCTACTTTTGCCCCAAAAAACTGGGAAAACATATTGACCGCCATCCTGGTATACAGCGGCTATTACTGGTAGACAGCCCCCCAGCAGAGTATACAGCTCCACCTGCAGAGTATACAGGCCCCCCAGTGGGTATACATGCCCCCCATATTAGGGTATACAGCCCCCGTGTGGGTATACAGGCCCCCCAGCAGTGGGTATACAGGGCCCCCAGTGGGTATACAGGGCCCCCAGCAGTGGGTATACAGGGCCTCCGTGGGTATACAGGGCCCCCATAGTAGGGTATAAAGGGCCCTCAATGTGTTATCATGCGCCGTCGCATAGTTGCCTATATTTGGATGGGGTCACAATAGTACACTTAGTTTAAGGGCTGGTCCTCCTGGCTCTGAAGGCCAGGGGGTTGGGTGTATATAAATACCACTAATGAGCGGAGTCTGGTGCCCGCACTATTACATTCTCTATGCGTTGACATGTGCCCTGCCTCATTTGTGATTGTGGCCACGTGAGCTCAATGTCCGTAATGCTGTTGATGATGTTCCACACTGTCGTGTCACTGTGCCTTGTATACACATTACACACACACAACATGAATAAAATGTTATTGTTGATTTGTACACATACTTTTAGTGTTTCAAATGTTACAGAGGTCTAAACCCGGTTTGAAATCATTTCACAGTTGACCTGCTTATCAAACGGTGGAGGAGCTGTCGGGATCAGCACAAAAGGCAACACCGTAAGATCTCGGAGGGGGGACCGGAAGCTGATCCAGGGCCGAATAAGGAAAAAGATCCAGCGGAGAATTTCCGGAATGCTTATTTATTCGCTATACAAAACCTCCATAAAACAGCGGGGTGTGCATCAAGCCAACATGTTTCGACTTACACAGTCTTAATCATGGCATAGAGTTACAAGGGTGGGTCCTCACTAAATACACATTCAGTCCCACCCCCTGTGCACAGCTGTGACATAAAGTGATAAGAAACATTATTTAATACAATACTACAGAGTATGAAAAAGTGCAGAAACATTTATATTAAAAACCTGTGTGAATATAACAAAAAAACTCATGCAAATATACATGTCTCATTTTAAGAACTAGTATTGCAGAATGATGTCCTGTCTAAGGGTATGTGCGCACTGGGCGGGTTTTCGGCGGTTTACCTGTGTAAACCGCCGTTTTGCATACATTAGTTTTATTTAAATTTATGTTAATCCAAACCGGCGTTTGGATTAACATTGAAACTAATGTAACCCGCCCAAGCCTGTGCACACACCGGCGGTTACCCAGCGTCATCCGTTGCTAACCCGCAGGTTTCCCAGCGGGTTAGCAAAGAATGATCATGTTCTAAAAAACGGCCGGTTCTGCAGCGGCTGCAAGCAGAATCATGTGCTGCTTCCAGCCGCTGCAGAATCGCCGCCGAGAACCCGCTGGGCAGCCGCCGGATACCGCCCGGCTCCCGCCGCTCATACCCGCCAGGAAGCCGGTGCACGGCGCCGGAGCTTCCTGGCGGGTCCCGCCAGCAGCCGCCGACCGAACCGCCGGGTAAGTGTGAACTTACCCTAAGGCTACTTTCACATACCGATTTTCAGGGAGCCGATGCTGTCCGATATAAATCGGACAGCATCGGCTCCCTTCTGATGCCTGGAATCGGGTGCCAAATAGGCACCCGATTCCGGCATAAAATCGGCGCCGGGCTGCAAAAAAAGAAAAAAAAAAAAAAGTTTATTCTCACCTCTCCCCGAGCCCCCGCCGTCTTCTGCCATCTTCCTCTAGGTTCCCGGTGGCTCCCGCAGGCTGCCGGTGTCAGCAGAGGTGTACCTCTGCTGTACACAGGACCTGCGATGATGTCACAGTCACGTGACCGCGGGTTCACCATGGTGAACCCGCGGTCACATGACTGTGACATCACCGCAGGTCCTGAACAGCAGACGTACACCTCTGCTGACACCGGCAGCCTGCGAGAGCCACCGGGAACCTAGAGGAAGATGGCGGAAGACGGCGGGGGCTCGGGGGGAGGTGAGAATAAACTTTTTTTTTTCTTTTTAACCCTTATGCTCCTAGTTAGGAGCAGTTTTACTGTACTGAGCATGCTCAGTACAGTAAAACGGGGTCCGAGGAGACATAGATGTTTCCTCGGACCCTTCTCCATAGGGCCCCATGTTATAGGGATCGGACCTAATCGGATGTGCACTAAATGCCATCCGATTTGGTCCGATCCGAATCTGTCAGATTTTATTTTCGGTGCTAAAATTGGAGCAGGCTCCGATTTTAGCACCGATAATAAAATCGGACAGAATCGGATCGGACCAAATCGGATGGCATTTAGTGCACATCCGATTCGGTCCGATCCCCATAGGGATACATGGGGTCCGAAAATCGGTCCGATGCTGTCCGATTTTTTTCGGACAGCATCGGAAATGCGAAAATCGTTATGTGAAAGCAGCCTTACATTAAGTCCGTGCAGAACCCTTGTTCCCAGATGAAAAATCCAATGCGATTCTTTCTGTAGCAATAACCGCCTTATGTCACCGCCTCTCGGATGACTATGTATCTTATCAATCTCCTGAAACCTGAGGGTACTGGTGTCTCCATTATGTTCCCTTAGGAAATGTTTAGACACTGCTGAAATGTTTAGTGCTGATTGATTATTAACATCTGATAGGTGTCTACATATTCTTCTTTTTAGCTCACCTGAAGTGCACCCAACGTACTGTACCTGGCAGGTTGTGCATTCAATTAGATAAACAACGTTCTTAGTGCAGCAATTCATAAATGACTTTATTTTATGTGTGCTGCCATTATGATAAGACACAAACCTGTCATTTTTCAGCACATGGGTGCAAGCAGTGCATTTGTTGTGTCCACATCTGAAAAAACCCATTAATGCTAACCATGTATCACTTTTTTGGGGGGATGTTGTTAAAAATAGGCTCGGGGAAAGTATTGAACCGAGGGTTGGGGCTTTTCTGGCACTAAACCGTATGTCTGAACCCTGCAAAATTTGGGATAGTTTTTGATCCCTGTTTAGGACAGGTAAGTATTTCTTAATGATATTAGTGATGGCATTGTACTGTGGACTATAGGTGGTTACAAACGGGATAAATTTATGCCATTTTTTCGTCACTTTATTTCTACCCACAATTAAGTCTTCTCTTTTGATGCGGTCTACTATCCTCTCGGCTCTAAGCAAATAGTTTTTAGGGTAACCTCGGTTTGCTAGTCTGTTGGTAATTTGCCTGGATTCCTTTCTGAACTGTTGCTGGTCAAAGCAGTTCCTCTTGGCTCTGATCAGCTCTCCCACTGGGATGTTTTTAATGACATGCTGGGGATGACATGATGTGGCATTTAATATAGAATTAGTGGCTGTAGGCTTCCTGTACGGCGACACTGTCACCTCTCCCGTTACAATATCACCCTTTAAAGTGACATCCAAAAAATGTATTCTATGCACATCGCAAAAATGTGTAAATTTTAGATTGAAATCATTCACGTTTAAATAGCTAACAAAATCATGGAGCGAGTCATGGGAACCCCCCCATACCAGCAAGGTATCATCAATAAATTGTGCGTACCATATTATATTGGTATGGAAAGGGTTATTTTCATTGAAGATGCATAATTCCTCCCATATTCCCATTACGATGTTAGCTAGGGTAGGGGAGAATTTTGCCCCCATGCTCACTCCGCGGTTCTGCAGGTAAAAAACATTGTCAAAGGAGAAGTTGTTATGTCGCAGCAGAAAATCCACCGCCATAAGTATAAAGTCTTGAACAGGTTGATCATACCTGCTGTATTTTTCTAGACTAGTCTCCAGGCATTTCATTGCAACATTGTGCGGAATTGATGGGTAGAGACCAACTACATCACAACTTAACCACATATATCCTGGTTTCCACTGAAATTCAGCAAAGGTTGCGACTACAGATTTAGTGTCTTTAATAAAACATGGTAAATTTCGGACTATAGGCTGTAATTGTTGATCTACCCATGATCCCAATTTTTCTCCTAACGAACCGATACTAGCAATGATTGAGCGACATGGTGGGGGGAATGTGTTTTTATGTGTTTTTGGGAGACAGTGGTAAATAGGAACAATTGGGTGCTCCACAAATAAGAACTCCTCGTTTTTTTTTATCCAAAACCCCCATGCAAAACCCCTCATGTAATAAAGATTCCAACAGGTTGTTATACTCTATTGTAGGATTATTGGGTAGTCTGGTATAGATCTCAATGTTATTCAGATCTTCCAACACGATTTTCTTATACAATCCTGAATCAATTACAGTAACCACTCCACCCTTATCAGACATTCGTATTGTTAAATCAACATTTTCCTTTAGTTCTTTCAGTGCGGTTTTCTCCAAAAATGTCAGATTATCTGGTGCAGGATTACATGTAAGATTCAGGTTTACTAGGTCCTTCTCTACCAAGTCTTGGAAAATGTCTAGAACTTCAGGTCTGGATTTTATGGGGTAAAAGCCTGGATTGTTCATGTGGATCTTAACAGGATCGTCTATGGTTAAATCAGTAGTCAAATTTCTCAATGTACTTACTGTTTTTAATTCCTTGAAATTAGGAATGACAAGAGATTCAACCATAGAGTCAATATTTGTGACAGGTTCAACATTAGACACAGCATCATTAAAGAAATGACATTTAAGTGTTAGATTTCGGCAAAAATGATTTACATCGAGTAAGGTAGAAAAAACATCAAATTTTTTAACTGGTGAAAATCCCAGTCCCTTTGATAGCAGGGAAATTTGTGTCTCTGATAGTATATAACTTGAGAGATTCCATACTGGTAGATTCAGAATCTCGACCTCAGATTGTACCTTGACTCTTCGGTGCCTCCTCCCGCCCCTTCTGCGTTTTTTGATGTGGAACGCAGAGGAGTGCTGCTAGATGGAATCAGCGCAGAGGCCGAGGTGGAAGTGAAGGCTGAAAATGAAGAGGTGTCCTGGCTAGCAAAGCTTACAGTTCTTTATCTGTTTTTTTCTGATTTGGCTTTTTGAGAATCGATTTTTTTCTTCGCTGTTGATGCCAGGAGTATACTTGTCCAGTGGAATAATCCATGGTGTCTCTTTGAAATTTTTTCTTTTTAATTTCAGCAATCCCATTCTCAGCTTTTTCTAATGCTGCAAGCATTTTCTCCTTCATAGAGGTGTATTCAGGTGTATCTCTATATGGTTCAAGGGCAGTGTTTAATGATAGAAATAATCTCTTCAGTTTCTTCGTTCGATAAACTCCATAGACTGCGTCTTCAGAACCAAAAGTGGGTTTTATTCGGGTAGGAAAAAATACAGAGATTTACAGCAAAAGCAGTAACAGGCAGGAATCTGAATGACAGGCGCGGGAGCCACAGGTGTCACACTCAAGATGGATTCAGAATAATGGCTCCCCGTCTCTTGGACGGGGCGTGTCTTTATACCAATTTTCTCCATAGAGAATCATTAGTTACAATGACTCTCTATGGAAGAAGGATTACGTCACCTGTCATAAGTGATCCCTTCATATTACTTACAACATATATTGACATTAATCAGCTCTGTTCTTGATTATAAGAAACGTCATATTAGCCTTGAGGGATAGAATACACCACAAAAAATAAGACAAATTCAGAACTGGCTTATGAACTGATTATAAATTTTGCTAAATGATCAGACCAAATCTAATTAACGTGTATCTGTTTTCTTATACAGGTTAGGTCATTGCTTATAGCTAGAAGACATGACATTTATATTTCTACTAACAGAGAAAGCTTAAAGTTACTTTTTTTTTCAAACAGACAATATGGCCGACAGAGGCCTTGGTACCCATGGCCTCCGTCTAACAAATCCCTCTGTTGTACTTATGGTAATTTGATAATTTACCCAAAGTACAAATTGGCATATGAGTCTAGTCCCAATTCTCATATGTATTATTGAGGGAATACATAATTTCGTACACTCCCTGGTCAGTAGGAGTGTTGGGAGGGACTGAAGGTACCCTTGTAAGAAGGGCCCTAACAATAGGTATACAACCTACAAGTGAGCGTGGTCTGGCAGTAGGTACCCTACCCGCACCAAGTCTCCGGTATGGTCTGATAAAAGTGGTACTATATGTTATTACACGGGCCTGAAAGTTATTTAGTTCCTCAACATGAGCCAGATTCTTTTTTGAAAAACTTTTAGGTTACTACCCATTAAACACATATAGGAAAAAAAACAAAGTAGCAAAAAAATCTACAGTAAATATCACCAACGTAAGAGTTCCTAAGTATTAATGAGTCCTGTTACAATCTTTCAAAAAAAGAAAAAATTCAAAAATTTTCTTTGTTCCATGGCTCCTAAGGTCCTATTCACAGTTCAAGTGTGGGCAAATAGTCCTAAAAAGAAGCAAAAAAACACAACAAAACAAAAAAAATCATCACAGAAGTGAAAAAACATAAAGTGTCCGAGTCCCAAGTCCCATAACAGTCTCTGAGTCCTTTGATCCGTGGCTCTCGATCTTGTTCTGTTCCTTCGGAGCTTCCACTGTCTTCCCCCTCGATCACACTGTCCGGGTCCCACTGGATGGTGTGAGATGTCATCTCCAGGGAAACAGGCGGATTCATGGATCCCGATCCAATAGGGGACCTGAAAAATAAAATAAAAGCGCAGTATCAGTTCTCACCAGCATCACTAGAATTCTCAACTGGCAGTATAACAAGCTTACATTGATGAACAATTTTAACACCTTTGTCTCTTGGTTTGCTAATCCTTAGCACTCCCAAAACAGTTGGGCCTATCACCTGTGTGATAACAAATGGGCCTTTGTAATTGGAATCCCACGGTCCTTTTTTTTTTTCTAAGATTCTTAACCATGAACTAAGTTCCCACAACAAATTTGGACTCATATAAATTCCTGTTGACTCTGAGGCTACAGCTCTTATTGCCAGGCAAGTGGGACATGATTTGTCTCACTAAGTGAGGTCCATTGTCACTTTCAATTAATTTTGGGAAGCCCCAGTGTGAAAACACATCTTTCCACAAGAGGCGGCCGTTGTTTGTGGCAGGCAAGGCCTCAACCCATTTTGAGAAAACATCAACAATGACCAAGGCATACCTGAATCCTCCCTCTGCTGGAGGGAATGGACCAATGAAGTCAATTTGAATCGACTACCATGGACCATCAGCCACTCTGGGGATGGCACATTTTTCCTTTGTACTAGCTGTAAGAGCGCTTCTGGTTCTGGCTGAACAAAGACTGAATGATTAAATTTAATCAGAGACTTAATCATTATAGTTGGGATATATGGTAACAATTTGTCATCAACCCTTTTATAATACAGATATTGTCCTTTATCAATGGGTACTGATTCAAGGGAGTTAAATAAAGATGCATCTCCTTGCTCTCTCTATGCCTTTAAGAGGTCATGGAACTGAGATGCAGAAGGGAGGGGCTCCTCCCGGGTCTTTGCGTGACAGCAGAGATAGTAGCCTGTGGATATCTGTCAACGCCCATCAGGGCGGCTTCTTTGGCTGCGGAATCTACATATGCATTGCCCACAATGTGGGGGTCAGATGTGAGCTTTTGATGTCCTTTGATTTTACAGAAGGACCATAAATTTGGAAATTCTTTGCCTCTCTGCACAATTTGCTTGAGAATATCTGCATGCTGAAGCGGCTTGTTCTGAGAATTCACACCCCAAGCTTTGCCTGTAAGCAGTGTTTTTTAAGGTTACATGGGGGTCTGCAGAATCAAGGTGAAAAGCCAATTAAAGTGCATGTTTTACATTTTCAAAAGCCTGCAGGGCGTCTCCCTCTATTGTGATTGTGGTAAACTCATTCTCAATACCTTTTAGGAAATGTACAAAGGTTTAGCAAGGCAAGCCAAATCCTCAATAAATTCTCTGGAAAAATTCACAGGACCTAGAAACGTTCTGAGTTCTGTGATATTGATTTGGCACAGGTACAGCTTGAATGAATGTCCCCTCTTTTGAAACTGACACATTCAAACATTTAACCTCTGGTTGCATTCAGCTGTACTCTGTCTGACTCACATTTAATATTGAGTTGCACAATGCATCACACATATTGTCAGTTTCACCAACAATTTGAGTCCATACAATTTAAATCAAGAAATCATTGACATATTGCAGGACTTTGTCTCCGTACCCCTGGGGTTCCAAGACCTGTGCCAACACCTGAATGAAATAAATTGGACTAGAACAGGTACTGGACATTTTCTAAGGTAAATGCAAAACGGAGAGCCGACTCAGGTGTAATAGGTACACAGAAAAAGCCATTTGCAATATTCAAACAAGACAAAAAAAAACTGACATTCACTCCTCAGCAGTGACATCACTTCAGGGACCGAGATGTGTTGCTGAGGGGTGTATTTGTTTACAAGTCT